>CM066333.1:25734239-26334239 GCA_033807585.1 Hydrophis major
TTTTTCTTTTACATTTATTTTTCTTGCATTCTTTCCTTACCATGATGATTATTAACTCCCCAGAAAACTAGACTATTTTAAGAAGATTTTATGTAAGACATGCTTCATTTTTAAAAGGGGACAAATAGCTAAAAAAAAGAGCCATATGCTAAAACAATTTGAATTACAGGAATGGAATCCTTGATTCCCTATTGTTGTCATCAGATAAAAGTTGAGCAGCTCTGTTTCATTGAAATCTTGCTCGGTGATGTACTTAATTATACAAATGAGCAATAGATATGATGTTGATGTGCTTCACAGGAATTGGCTTAATATGTTGCATGAACCTAACTGTTACTATTACTAAACTAAGGTTTATTCTTTTGGGAATTCAACCAATTGTACCTTATTTAATAAATCATAGCTTACAGCAATGAGTAAGTCAGGCCATTTTAAAAACACCTTCATTCTCAAGTGGAGGGATAGTTAGTTGATTGTTCTGGCTATTTGCAAAATAAAATTATTTCTTCTGCAGAATATAAAATGTATATCATTAGAATACATCCAGGGGTGGGCTGGAGAGAACCTGTAGCTAATATTATGGCTGGTTCGGAGCGCTACCAAATCCCACCACTGGCTGACCCGCCCACGCCTCCCACCCCACGCTGCCCTCCCAGGACTCCCCATGTCACCTGTTTTGGGTGTGATGTAAGTGCAGGGCCTGCACAGAGGCTGGGGGGGGGGGAATAGGCCTCCCAGAGGCTCTGTAAGGCCAGAAATGGGCCTGTTTCCAGTGTCTGTAGGGCCTCTGGAGCCTGGGGGAGATCATTTTCACCCTCCCAGAGGCTCAAGGAAAGCGAAACACCCTTCCCCACCGAATAGGCCACTCCCACTATGGCCAGGCCTACCCAGCAACCAGGCAGAGAACCAGTTGCTGAAATTTTGGACGCCCACCCCTGAATACATCTACAGTAGAATCTCGGGTCATGAACGTTTCTGTTCGTGACCAAATTTTCGTGACCAAAAAATCTACCCAATTTTTGAATCAGATCACAATTCAAAAATCAGGTGGCAAACAAACCCAGTTGAGGCAGATTCCCTATCTGCACTGATTTCCCCTTCCACGCATGCACAGTTTGCACAATTTTTTGTCCACGCATGCGCATTGGTCGTGCTTTCGGTCATGACCAAATCAGGTTGCGACCATAGTTCTAGAGCAGATTATGGTCACGACCTGAGGTTCCACTGTATATAAAACTGCACCTTTCCTAGTTCAATCTAATAAGGCAACAATATGTAATAAATATAATGTTGCCTAAAATGAGTATCTGAACAAAACTGATGCATCAATGCTCAGTTTTGTATTATGCCTTAGATTTTTCGCTCAGATTTTAAAATGCTGAGGCCTTGAATTCTTGGTTCATTGCATATGTCAGTAGTTTTGATTGGACTAACAATTTGATATAGTTTCTAGTTCATCATTTCTCCCCTTTTACAACTTCTTAAGGGTTTGAAGTAAATTTGGTTTCTTATTATTCCTTACTTTAGGGATCTGAACTTGATTTTCCAAATTTAGTGCATGTTTCAATTTGAAGTGTAACAATAAATATCTTGTTTTACTACCATAGGGAAATTGTTAAAACTTGGAATGTGAGATAAACATATCTTCAGAAGTACATATCCCAGTATTTATATTCAGTTAGGTATGTGCACATTAATACCATTAAGAAATTCCATGATCTGATTTTCCTGCAATAAAACTTTTTTTAATTAAACACTTGGCTCCCTTTCTTTAAAATATTTTATGACTAGAGAGCTAGTTTGGGGAGCCAACGTTTTACTCAGCCATGTGCCTTCTGAAAAAAAAGGAAGGGTAGAACATTATTTTAGCAGCAGTGAAATAAATGTAAATCACTATGAACTGCAGGTTTTTTTTTCTTTAATACTAATTAAGCCATTTTCTTCAAGTTTTTCCATTCTATCATACTTGCAAATCAATAAAAATATGTTACAGAGACATTGGATATTATTCATCCCCATTTAATTGGTAATCCTTTCTCTCATTTTCATATTTGGCAAGGATAAAGAATCTCAAGGGTCTGTTGAGATAAATACAGTACAATACTAGAAGTACATGTGATATATGAAAGTTGCTCTTCAAGGAGTTTAAAACTCTCTTGTTATGAGTTAAATACTAAAGGTGAAAAATTATACATTGCTAAAATCTATTCTAGTTACCTCCAAAAATTCTGACTTCTATTTTGCTACCTTAGAGCATTTACACATTTCCTTACAATTTATTTTCACATTTTCAACTTACTGTTAATTGCTTCAAAAAGAACATATGCTACTTTTGGTATAGACATAACATACCCAGTTTGATCTAGTGCAGGGGCCTCAAACTCACTGCATCACAGTGGTGTCATGTGATGTATCCTGACTTTTCCCCCTTCGCTAAACTGGGCAAGAGCGTGGCCAGCACATGATGCATCTGGTCCGTGGCCCACAAGTTTGACAGCCCTGATCTAGTGGTTAAGGCACAGGCTAGAAAACAGAAGACTGTGAGTTCTAGTCTCAACTTAGGTATGAAAGCTGACTGGATGAGTTTGGGCACCTCACAGGGTTGTTGTTATGGGGAAAATAGGAGGAGGAACGTGTGTTGGATATATTCTCTGCCTTGCGTTATTTCTAAAAATAATAAAGGCAGGCCACACACACACACACACACACACACACACACCATACTTGGTTATTACTGTTTTTGTAGTATATTTTTATCCATCTCCTCATCAAGCTGAAGTTGCCACTATTTTGCTTCCTGATCCTAAACAGTTTTGCTTCCTGATCCTAAAAATTCCCAGGGAAGGAATTTCTCCAAAACTTCCCCACCTCCCATAACTTACCTTAAACCACATTTGTAAGTGAACTGCTTTCATGCGGCAGTAAGTGCTAAAATAATTAATTCTGATAACCATCCTCATACAAAGGGTTCCTTAATATTCAGAAAGCAGTTTTGGACTGTATCTAACCAAACCAGCAAAGGATTATTCAAGTTGATCAAAATCACAGACTTCTTTTTCAATTTACAATAAAACCCACTTTAAACAATGACCATCTCCTAGATCTCACCAATTTGTGATTTTAAAATATTTAAAGGAGAGTTTACAGATTATCAAATCTCAGTTGTAATAAATAACAGAGAGTGAGGCTGATAAGGAAAGGGGTATCAAGGAATTTAGAAGACACAGTGAGAAATAAACCATACACACACTGAAACAGCAATCAATTGTGTTGCAATTGATCTTTTCAGTAGCTATTTGATGTTGATTGCAAGATGCATTAGTTGAATACTGACGGACACTTTTTCTCTTTAAAATGCACAAGCATAAGATATTGAGCAAGAAAGAGACAGCCAGGGGCATTGATAGGGTTAGGAGAAGCTAAAGAAGTAATGTGCCTCATTCCTTAGGAATGCTCTTTGGCTCCAAAGGAATCTGCCCTTTCCCAAAGTGTATGAGCTGACCTGATGGAAATCACAAGCTAAAAATCAGCTCTTTGGATTATGATGTAAATGACAAATGGATTTAAAAAGACAATGATCAGTTTGAGTTGAGCCTGCAGGTGTCTCTGGCTTCCAACCTTTCTTTTGGCACAATATGTTTGATAAGAGGGAAACTAAAGTAGCAACACAGTGACTTGATGTTTAGCAAGTTCTCTGAGTAATTAGAGATGGACAGGAACTGTTGTCCTGCTAAGCAGGTCACTGTAGTTCAAAATAGTATACTATGCTGTTGAAGTGTCACAGAGATATGAAGTTGGCTCGAGAAATAAAGTCCTCATTTCACCCGTTTCCTGCTTAACAGTTTCCTGTCCACAAACTCTTCCCATTTCAAAACACAGTTAAAAGTTTTCTTTTTGGTGTTTTGAACCATTTTCTAAGGTGTGTCTTTTATATTGGTTCTATTGCGTATTCAATTTTGGGTTTTTTCTACATAATTCTTTTTATTTTTAAATATACATCAATATTATTGCATAGACAGTGTGGTGTCTGAATGTCATTCATTTTAATGCAAAATAATCTTGATACAAATGAAAATGACTACATTAATCAAACTTACATGATTCTAATGTTATTATACATATTTATGTCAGCACTTAGTCCTTCATTCTTCAGTTATTCAATATTTGCTACATCCTTCTAATAGTAATAACATTATTCTTGAGCATACTTGATATCACCCTTTTCAAAATCTGATCTTAACCTTTACTGTTCACTTTAAATGTGTTATGCAAAAATATGTATAACAATATTCCCCCATTCCTAATTTCTTAACCTATTCTAATTCTTAGTACAGCCAATTTTGTTTTTAAAAAAGATCCTTTCTATCCATCATCTCTCATTCTATTGGAAATTTCACATCTTCTCTTTTTAATTCGCCTCCCATACTCCTGAGTATTCAATTTTGTAAACTGCCCTGGAAATTTTATTGAAGAGTGAAATATACTGTAGTTCCCCCAGTTATGTCACCTAATCACCTGTCATTATATAATGCAATTGAAACTTGGCATGGATGAAGAGAATTGGGGTAAAAGGCTTCACAGGTTCACATGAAAACTTCAACCTCAGAGTGTTGGCATAATGTCCCTCTCCCTTTAAAAACTTAACTGAATGGAAAAATTATGTCTAGCCCACTCAGTCTCAGATTTGAATTGCTGGAGAAAATATTGTAAACAAGCAATTAAAATCTCAAGTAGATTTTTGGGGACGGTGAGGGAGAAGATGGATTTATCATTTTGTAATGGAAAATAACAATGAAATGATTATTGCCTATGGTAGAGATGCCAGCCACCTGCTTGGTATCTAGAATACTGTTGTCTTGTAAACAGCCTCTGGGAGAAGTATAATATAAAAAGGCAATGAACTACAAGATGCTATAGTGAGGACTGAATCATGATAACATCATTTCTCTTGGGATTCAATACTCAAGAGTAACCCAGGTGTTGATGCTGGTCCTGTTCATCATCACCCAATTCACTTCCAGTTTTTGGAAATTTCTTTGGCTTTGAATTCTGGGAGGCCACACACAGGGTTGGGATTCTACTGGTTTGGACCGGTTCGGGAAAACAAGATGTTAAATTTACAACTGGTTCGCCGAACCGATAGTTGAACTGACTGGCTGCCCCTGCCCATACTGCCCCTCCCCTCCCAGGAGTCTTCACGTGATCCATTTTGGGTGCAGGTAAGTGCAGGGTCCACACAGAGGCTCTGGAAGGCCAAAAAACAGGCCTTCCAGAAATCTGGAAATGGGCCTGTTTCTGGCTTCTGGAGGGCCTCTGGACCCCGAGGAAAGCCTTCGGACTCTGGGGAAGGTGAAAAACAGTCCTCCCAGAGGTTTTGGTAGGCCACACCCACCATGGCTAGGTTCACTCAGCAACAGACAGTGAACTGGTTGCTGGGATTTTTGAATTCCACCCCTGTCCACACACGTTAAAGTTTCTGAGATCGAAAACCACTGCCCTAGGTCACATCGAAACTGACAAGCTTTCCTGTCACCTTGTCAGAGGTGGTATTCAGCAGGTTCTGACCAGTTCTAGAGAACCGGTAGCAGAAATTTTGAGTACTTTAGAGAACCAGCAAAGACATATGGGCTTCACAACTCAATCAGGGCAAAGCAATAGACGCAATCTACATAGACTTCTCTAAAGCCTTTGATTCAGTGCTATACGACAAACTACTCCTAAAACTAAAATCTTACAGTATCTCTGGACACCTGCATAACTGGACAGAAGCATTCCTGTCAAACAGACAACAAATGGTCAAAATTGGGAGTCTCCTATCAAATTCTGTACCTGTCAACAGTAGTGTCCCCCAAGGCAGTGTTGTAGGACTAACTCTTTTAATACTCTACATAAATTACCTCTGTGATCATATCAAGAGCAACTGCATTCTCTTTGCTTATGATGTAAAGCTATTCAACACCACAGACAATACTGCTACTCTTCAAAAAGATCTTGACTATGTATCAGAATGGTCAAACAAATGGCAATTTCAAATCTCAACAAATAAATGCTCTGTCCTACATATTGGCAAAAGAAAAATAATCAGAAAATAAAACACAGGCTGAATAGTCAAGACCTTGTTGATGATCCAAGCTCTGTCAAGGATTTTGGAACACTCATCTCTAATGATCTAAGAGCTAGAGCCCACTTTAACTACATAGCCAAAAAGACATTAAGAGTTGTTAATCTAATCTTACATAGCTTTTTCTCTGGTAATATTACACTAATAACTAGAGCATACAAAACATTTGCCAGACCAATACTCAAATACAGCTCATCAGTCTGGAACCCACATTATGTATCAGATATTAACACAGTTGAGAAAGTCCAGAAATATTTCACAAGAAGAGTTCTCCGCTCCTCTGTTCATTGCAGAATACCTTATGCCACCAGACTCGAAATTCTAGACCTAGAAAACCCAGAACTATGCCGCCTTCGGTCCGATCTAAGTATACTATATATAATCATACATTGCAATGACTTACCTGTCAATGTATACTTCAGCTTCAACCATAACAACACAAGAGCAAACAATAGATACAAACTCAAGGTTAATCACACCAAACTTGATTGCAGGAAATATGACTTCAGCAACAAAGTGGTCAATGTCTGGAATACTCTGTCTGACTGTGGTTTCTTCCCCAAACCCCAAAAATTTTAACCTTAGACTGTCTACTATTGAATTCACCCCTTCATTAAGAGGTCTGTAGGGGCGTGCATAAGCACACCAATGTGCCTACCATCCCTGTCCTATTGTTTCTTTTATTTTTATTTTTTATTTTTCTTGTATGTATCCATGTATTTATAACTATGTTTTTACTTATACCTATTATTTTGTAAGCAATTGACAAAAATGAATAAATAAAATAAAATACAACCTGTGACTGGAGATTTTACTGTATCTTTGCCCTGCCATGCCCTTCAAGCCACGCCCACAGAATCGGTAGTAAAAAAAATTTGAATCCCACCACTGCACCTAGTGTCAGCTTTTTGAGGTTATCTAGACAAGAAGCATCAATTGTGTATTGCATCAACTACCTTTATTGTAAGGTTACAGTGATAGAATCTTGAAAGGCTGTTACCTTTACAGTTGGAGAAACTGTTGGAGAGTCCTTTCTAAGACCTTTACTAATTCCCCATTATTTCTCTAGCCTCAACTGCACTTATGTGATCATTGGCTAGTCTGCAGCTCCTCCTCTTGTCTCTCAGGGACATTCTTATAAACCATTACATCAAGTCATCCTCTGGTTTTCTGCAGCCCATGTATCATAACCTTGATGAAATTGACACCTTTGTCAGTTTCTGTTTTGATTAACCTATGTAGGCAAAGGAAAACAAGTTATTGGAGCTTGTGCCTTTTCTTTCTCTTTGGTTGATGGGGGAGGGGAGAGAAATGAGGATATATATGTGTGTATGTGTGTGTGTGTGTATATGTACTGTTATATATATATAACGTGTGTGTGTGTACTATATATGTATATATTTCACAAATGCCACTGCTCTACACACACACACACACACACACACACACACACACAGAGCATGTGTGTGCGTACTGTATATGTATATGTATATATTTCACAAATGCCACTGCTCTACTTGTAAATACATCTTATTTGTTTAAGTAAATAATGAACTACTCAGGTCCTGGGTATAAATAAAGACACCAGCCTGTCCTAAATTACAGAATATATGGGAAACAATTAGCTAAGATAGTTAGCTTATCTTAGTTTTAGCTTTCCCTTGGCTTTGGTTGACTGTAAAAAAACATGCTTTCAATAATGTAAGGAAGACAGATTCCCACTGCTAAATAGCAACAAATGAAAGTATCTGGCTGAAGTCCCCTGGAAAGGGGGTGGGAATTAAACGTGGGGAGGATAGTATGAAGCTGTTCAAAGTGAATTTATTGATTTCAGCTATGCCAGATATAGGATTTTTCCCAGGGGGGCTTTTGTCATGAAATCATACTTTGGTAGGAGTGACAGAAGCAAGATGTGTAATCTATGATAAAACTGCATTTAAGAGAGCCAGAGCCATAAGAAGAGTTAAATAATTATGTGCTCTAAGTATGCATTTGGTTTGTCACAAAATGTTCCCCTCTTCTAGCTATATTATTAGTATGAGAGTCTAAGAAGCATGACCATAGATAATTTGGCCTAACCGACTAATCTTAGTAAACAGCAGGGTGTCAAGCCTGGAAGTAGATTGTTACAGCTATAGCCTCAGAAACATCAATTAAAGGCCCTCGGACTTCCATCCTGAAGTTTGGGCAGCAAATCATGTTACCAAAATAACATGTACATCACCAGTATACATGTCTGATCTCTCCCTCCCTCCCTAATTTTAGGCTGAGCACCCAGAACAATTCAGATGCCTAAATCAAGGTGTAAATTCCATTATGTTGTTGTCAAGCCCATTTCAACAACACATCTAAAAACTTATATTCAAATTCATATCTACTTTAAAATTCTATAAATCCAAATTAGAGGTCGATTCCAGACAGAAATTTGCCCAGGACAGTGGTGGGATTCAAATTTTTTTTCCTACCGATTCTGTAGATATGGCTTGGTGGGCGTGGCAGGGGAAGGAAACTGTAAAATCTCCAGTAATATTTGCCTGTTCTCTGAACTACTCAAAATTTCTGCTACCGGTTCTCCAGAACTGGTCAGAACCTGCTGAATGCCACCCCTGGTCCAGGAGTTGTTAACCACAGCCCTATCTTTACTGAATTCATATTCTTGTGTCTCTTCACCTCAACTGCACAGTGTAATGTCACAGTGATGGTGACATTACACTGCAGCAAATGGGTTCCACTTGACTCTTTTTTCTTTTACTGAAGAAGTAGTCTGGTATTAGGTTACTTGTTGTGACTGTATATGAACATGCTTCTCACTTCATATTAATTGACAAGTACAAAATTTGTAAAAAATATCTATTATAGAAGAAATTAAGATAATGGAAGATTTTGTTTCCTACATACAAGCATAGTTATATTATTTCCATAGAATCTAGGTAACTTGATGTCATTTTATATAAACTCAGAATGCATTAATGTCATAATTCCAGATCAAAGCAGAAATGTAGCACGGTTCTTACCTTACATCACTAATTTGTGAACTGCACTGGTTTCCAATAAGCTTCTGGCTACAGTTCAAAGTACTAGTCAGCATCTATAAAATACTTCATGATAGATGAGTGTTGGGAAAGCTTAATTTTTATACAAGAAAGAGGAAGAGGAGTATGAGTGTGGACAAGGCAGGAAGTTGAAGAAGAATGTTTTCTCTAAAGAAAAGGTTGTCCAGTTTCCTGTTGGAGAGATCTGATTTCAATAAAAACTACTGAATATGTCATTATGAGCTTGTCTTTGTAATCATACATGCCTGTATATTATATATGTAGGGGCAGCATAGTGGGTGAGCAGTTAAAATGCTAGAAACTGCCAACCTTGGTTCGAGATATGAGCACCACAAGATGGGATGAGGTCCCATTCTCACTCCAGCTCCTGCCAACCTAGGAATTCAAAAGCATGCAAATGCGAGTAGATAACCAGGTACCACTTCTAGCTCTGTGACATCATGCTGGCCACATAACGGTGGAAATGTTTTTAGGCAGCATTGACTTAATGACCTTGACGCACACACATCGTTATAGTTGGCAATGACTAGTAGGGTAAAATCCACAGGGATTTACCTTTACATTTTTATTATCTAACAGTAGTTCTAAAACATATACTGTATTTGGTTTTGTTTATGAAAAAAAGTGTGTGTGTGTGTGTGTGTGAGAGAGAGAGAGAGAGAGAGAAAGAATGAGAATCAAAATCAGGGCAAGACAGACGGCATAGAATTAATAAATATCTTGAGAAAAGATAATATGAAATTGAAACCGGACAGACAAAAGTATAAATATAATGATGAGAAAGACACTGAAACTTAGTAAAAAGATATATAATTGAATTTAGATATGAGATAATTAAAAATAAAGTTGAAAAAACCAAGGGAGGGGAAAAATTATGGAAAAATGTTAAAATAGTAATAAGATATGGAATAGAACACAGAGATGAATATGAAATTGAGTTTGTGTCTGCATGGAGAAATGATAACCTGGGATCTTGCTATTTTCAAAAAAAAGATATTTTATTTGTATTATGTTTTTGTGAAAATGCAAATTTATATTAAAAAAAGAATTAAATATCCAATCTCTAAATAAGTGCTATGAATTACAAGCTGCATTGATGTGGGCATATAAAAATATTTGCAAATTAACTCTGAAACCTTTCGTAATAACATCTCCTGTATATGAGAACCTTTTTCTTTTTACCCCTCCCCATTAATTTTTTTCTGCTCATTTATCATCTAATAATAATCCTAAAAAGTATAAATAATGCAGACAGCAATTATCAATGGTTCAGTGTCAGTAGGGACCAACCCCCCGATGGAATTTTATAAATGAAATTTTTTAATTACTTTAGGATGAAATAGTGATTATGCTAAACTGATTTGAAAGCGGGATAGGGAAGATTGCAGGTAACATGGTGGATGAGATTAAAATGATATGAAAACTAAATAAATGGCAAGACTAAATTGCAACTTCAGAAAAGTCTTATAAATTCAATGATGACAAGGTTAGAGAAAAACATTTCTGAAGACTAAATTGGGTTACAGGATTATGCAATATTATGAATATATTTATTTGAAACATTTATCCATTGCAACATTTATTTATTTATTTATTATTTGATTTGTCAATTGCTTACAAGATAATAGATATAAGTATATACATAGTTATGAATACATGAAATGGGTACATATAAGAAAAATAAAAGAAACAATAGGACAGGGACAGTAGGCACATTGGTGCACTTATGCATGCCCCCTACAGACCTCTCAGGAAAGGGGTGAAATCAATAGTAGACAGTCTAAGGTTAAACTTTTGGGGTTTGGGGAAGAAACTACAGAGTCAGGTACAGTATTCCAGACATTGACCACTCTGTTGCTGAAGTTGTATTTCCTGCAATCAAGTTTGTTGCACTTAACCTTGAGTTTTTCTATCTATTGTGTGCTCTTGTGTTATTATGGTTGAAGCTGAAGTATTCATTGACAGGTAGGACATTGCAATGTATGATTTTATATACCATACTTATATCAGATCGAAAACAGTGTAATTCAAGGTTTTCTAGGTCTAGAATTTCAAGTCTGGTGGCATAAGGTATTCTACAATAACCAGATGCATGAACTCTTCTTGTGAAATATTTCCTGACCTTCTCAACTGTGCTAATATCAGATACGTAATGTGGGTTCCAGACTGATGAGTTGTATTCGAGTATTGGTCTAGCAAATGTTTTATATGCTCTAGTTAGTAGTGTGATATTACCAGAGAAAAAGCTACGTAGGATTAGGTTAACAACTCTTAATGCCTTTTTGGCTTTGTAGTTACAGTGGGCTTTGGCACTTAGATCATTAGAGATGAGTATTCCAAGGTCCTTGACAGAGCTTGGATCATCAACAAGATCTTGACTATTCAGCTTGTATTTTATTTTCTGATTTTTTTTGCCAATATGTAAGACAGAGCATTTATTTGTTGAGATTTGAATTTGCCATTTGTTTGATCATTCTGATACATAGTCAAGATCTTTTTGAAGGGTAGCAGTATTGTTTGTGGGATTGTACAGCTTTGTTAGGGATAACATTGTTTACCCTAACTGGTTTAGGTAAAATAATAAATATGTTATCATGGTTTATAAGTTAAAGTGTCTGCAATTTTAAATATAGGAATGTAATTAAGGGAGTGGTTGTAAAAAGCACCATAAAAGAAGCAAGGAATGTCAGCTTGCTCTCTCTGGCTTTGATCCCTAATTACTGCATGGACTCAAGACTGCGTTACTCGAACGGGAGAGAGACAATGGACTGATTTGTAAGTGAACTGACATAGGATATTCCACACGGACTTTGCTAACTGAATATCCTTGAATGGACTGACTAAATGATACATGACTAATGGACTGTTATTTTGACTATGCTATAAACTCTAAATGGAATAAACTATCTTTTGATAGCACAAGCGTATCTGTTATTTTTTACTGTATGTTAATAAATATACAAACATATCTCACTCATTTATTTGTGTGCCTATCTGACTAACGCTGCACATTCTGTTTAGCTTGTCTCCTTAACCCTGGTTGGGGAACTCAGGCTTAACAAGCTTTACATCATCAGCAGAGAGAACGCAGTTGCTCTTAATATGATCACAGAGGTCATTTATGTGGAGTATGAAGAGAGTTGGTCCTAGAACACTGCCTTGGGGGACACTACTGTTGACAGGTACAGAATTTGATAGGACGCTCCCAATTTTGATTTGTTGTCTGTTTGACAGGAATGCTTCTATCCAGTTATGCAGTTGTCCAGAGATAACATAAGATTTTAGTTTAAGGAGTAGTTTGTCGTATAGCACTGAATCAAAGGCTTTAGAGAAGTCTATGTAGATTGCATCTATTGCTTTGTCCTGATCGAGTTGTGTAGTCCATATGTTTTTGCAGTGTAAGAGTTGCAGATTACAGGATAGTTTTTTCCTGAAACCAAACTGTTTATTGGAGATTAGGTTGTTTGTCTCTAAGTGGAGGATAATGGATTGGTTAATAATTGATTCCATGACTTTACAGGTGATGCAGCATAAAGAGATTGGTCTGTAATTTTCAAGTAGGCTGGGCTCTTCCTTTTTGAAGATGGGGATAACCATGGCTTGCGACCATAGTTTTGGCAAGGAGCTGGTCCTGAAAGATTTTTCAAAGATTATGCTTAGAGGTTCGGCTATGGCAGTGGATAGCTTTTTCAAGAAGTAGGCACATGTTCCATCCGATCGAATAGATAGAGATGATTTTAGATTGCGTAGTGCTTTTTCAACATTGTCTTCTGTAAAATCAATATGTATTAGATCATTGTAGTTGTCTGTGGTTCGGCTAGGAAATACTGGGCATGATCCATTGTTGTTTACAAATACTGAGCTGAAAACATAAATACTGAGCCGAAAACATAAACATATATATATTTAAGGAACAATATTGGCTATTTTTATACCATTTAAAATAAAATATAATTTTATAAACATAAAAGTAGGTGATCCTAAAGGTACCTAGAAGCCAGGTTTATAACCCAACAATCTAGCTTTATAATCTAGGTTTATAACCCAACAATCTAGGCATATAATTCAAGCATCTAGGCTTACAACCCAACTATCTGGTGTTCATACCTGAGTGACAGACAAGGCTATACTTTTCTAACAATTTGGTACACTCCTTTAGTGTATATGGTAATTTCAATTGAGTTTTTGGTTGCTTTTGCCTCTTTATGAGAAGAAGCCTAAACATTCTCTAAAATACAGACATCTATTCATTCAAAGTTCAACATGGAATACACAAATTGTTTAAACATAATTTTGAGGGAATCGTCTCTCCCTCCCCAGTTAAATCTATCTATCCTAAAAGTCAAGAAGCTTTGTTTGATGTGGCCCCTGCTCTCTCTGGGGTTCATTCATCCCTGAATGAGATTACTCCAAACCTACTGGGTTTCTGAGAGGTCCTCAAAATTTGATTATGCCATCAGGCCTGGGAATCCCATAAAAGTCCATTAGATGGCTTCATTGTATATAAGTTTAGACTACACCTTTCCCTGTCATTTTATTATTAATATTTCTTATTGATTTAATGTTTGAATTATGTTGATTGTTTAGCTTGTGTTTTAATTATGTAAACCACCCTGCCAGAACCGATGAAACATGTCAAATGAGAAGCAAAATGTCCTCAAGAAAAAACAAAGGAAGCCCAGTTGTCTTTTGAAATAGCACCTTTTGAGACACCCAGAGCCAGTGCAATGGGTAGCTATTTAAATTTGATAAATAAATGATGAATAAAAAGTAAAAGCATACATCCATTGACACACACAGAAATTTATTTTCCTTGGATAAAGGGCTACAGTAGATCATATGGTTTTTAGATAGTTTATTCCTTTTCTTGTATTTCTGTAATTTGATGTTTCTTTTTTCTTCATCCTGTGTCATTCTGACTTTGCCCTTGAATGTTTTTTCCCCCCCAACCTTTATTTCTTCTCACATTCTCTTTTCCTTTTACCTTCAGAGGGACAGTTGACTTCCGATCACCATGTTACCTGTTAAGGACTAAGCTAACGCATTCATTAACAACCCTAATAGTTTTACGTTAACAGCAGGCTCATAATCCTACACTTCTCATTGGCCCCGTGAATAGCGAGTCGTGATTGGTCGTTTCTGGCTGATCTGATTGGCTGACAGCAGGTCATCTCTGATTGGACGCTTGTTAGAGCGGTAAACTCAAATCATTGGTTGTTGTGACAGCAGCCAGCTCTATAAAAGAGCTGCTGCTGCCCAAGTATTTCGCTTTGTTCTGAAGTTACTAATAAAGAGTTGAAGTCACAGTTCGATGCCTCGTCTCCATTCCTTGCACCCATGCTCAGGACATAACACTGGCGATGGAGACGATAGAGCTGACTGAGCACTCATCAAACAATACAGAGCACGTGGCTGAGAGCTCAAGCAACAAATGGCAGGATGACCAGCGGCGCCATACCACCCGCTCCATTTGACCCGGCAAACAAAGACTGGGATTCGTATATAGTTCCAGATGTTCCTGGAGACCAACAATCTGAAGGATGCTATGCCTGGCAAGAAACAAGCGGCATTCCTGACCCATTGAGGGCCCGCTGTTTTTAAAATGGCTAAGGCACTTGCAAAACTGGCGGAGGTGAAGACAATGGATTGGGATAACTTCGTGCCGATCCTCTGGGCCCATTATGCACCCGCGGTGCCAACACTCATCCGAAGACACGAGTTTTACCAGAGGGACCAACGGAAAAATGAGAGTGTTGGAGACTTCATCGCTGACCTCCGGAACCTGGGTGAACTCTGCGGTTTCGCAAACCTTGAGGAAGCAATGAGAGACCGAATAGTTCTGGGATTAGATGACCACACGATACAGAGCAAGATTATGTGAAGGGAGACATCAGCCTCGCAGATATCATCGCTGACGCTACTGCAGCAGAAGCAACCAGGAAGTCAGCCGCTCGAATGCGCCGAGTGAACGCACCACACCGCCAACTCGCTAGTGACAATCCGCCTTCCTCTGAGTGGCACACTACTACCGCCCATCATGAAGACTTCGAATCCTCATCAGACAGCGAGGAAGAGGAGGTCAACTGGCTACGGTCAGAACGCGACCAACGAGACCAATGGAACCAGAGATTCCCGCGCCAATGCGCTGGTTGCGGGGCAAACCACCCGCGAGCAGACTGCAAATTCCTCAACGCACTCTGCCACTCCTGTGGAAAGAGAGGCCACATTACAAAGGTCTGCAGAAGCAAGCGAGGGTCCAGTCCAATCTGGAGGGAGACTAATCTCCGCCAGGCTACAGGCAACCCTCCTGTAAATCGGGACCACCTGAACCACCAATGGAACAACCACTACTACAGAAATCGAGCACCTGCCACTTCAACTAGACGGGAAGAGGCACACCAAACCATCACTATCGGCCACGCTTCGTCCCTGGATGCAAGGAAGATCCGAGTAAAGGTCACTATTGAGAATCGACCTTGCGTAATGGAAGTCGACTCGGGGTCATCCCTATCGATGGTCTCCTGGAAAACCCTCAAACAACTGATCCCTGCCATCTGTCGCCAGGACCTCAGCACTCAAAAAAGCATACTAAAGGACTACCAAGGAAACAGAATTCCAGTTGTCGGTTCCAGCCACGTCCAAGTATCCTTCAAAGACCGCACCGCAACGCTACCTCTGACCGTCGTCAATCGTAACCGGCCCAGTTTTCTAGGTTTACAGTGGTTCACCCCACTCGGGATTGAACTAGCTGGCATCCACCAAACCAGAAGCAATGACTGGGAAGAGGCCCTCGTCCAGAAATTCCAGGACGTTTTCACAGAGAAGTTAGGCAAGTACAAGGGGACCCCTATATTGTTTAATCTCAGCCCCGATGTAGCTCCCATTTGCCTTTAGCCTCGTCGGGTGCCTTTTGCACTCAAGCCAAAGATTGAAGAGCAACTGGACAAATTAATAGCCCAGGGTGTGTTGGAACTGATTGACCATGCCCAATGGGAAACCCCAATGGTAACACCCATAAAGCCAGATGGATTGTTAAGAATTTGTGGGGATTACCAGGCCACCCTAAATCATGCGCTTCAGCAGAGCGCTTACCCAGTACTGGTGGTCCAGCATCTTCTTCACTCCCTGGGTGGCGGAAAAATATTTGCGAAATTGGACTTAGCTCAGGCGTACCAACAGCTACCCGTAGATGCAAAGACTGCAGAAGCCCAGACTATAGTCACACACAGAGGTGTCTTTAAGTGCAATAGACTTCAATTCGGAGTAAGCGTGGCACCAGGCATTTTCCAAAGTCTGATGGAGAGACTATTACAAGGCATAAAAGGGGTCGTGCCTTATTTTGATGTCTTAATAGCTGCCCCTACTAGAGAATTATTAGAAAAATGACTCAGAATGGTTCTCCAAAAATTTAAGGGCGCCGGTCTGAAAGTAAAAAAAGACAAGTGTCAACTTTGTATGGAGAGGGTGGAGTTCCTTGGATACCTTCTCGACGGACAGGGAATCCACCCTACCGAAAAAAAACTAACTGCAATCAAAAATGCCCCAAGATCTAGAAATAAGATAGACCTCCAAGCCTTCCTGGGATTCATTAACTTTTATAACATCATCTTGCCCCAGAAGGCAACCATAGCTGAGCCCCTACATAGACTTCTCAACAAAAAGGCTTCCTGGGTCTGGGGACAGCGTGAAGAACGAGCATTTCAATGAGTAAAAAACCTCTTAACTTCTGATACCGTATTAATACAATACAACGAGACTCTACCCTTAACGGTTACCTGTGACGTAGAGTGGGAGCCATCTTAAGCCATGTCCTGCCAAACGGTAATGAGGCACCCATTGCGTTCTTTTCAAGAACTTTGTCTAAGACTGAAAGGAACTATAGCCAACTTGATAAAGAGGCTCTCGCGATTGTGTCTGCAATTAAACGTTTCCATGAATATGTATATGGAAGACCCTTTGCCATAATTACAGACCACAAGCCGTTACTCGGCATTTTAGTGGGAGACAAACCAATTCCCCACATCTTATCACCAAGAATGACACGTTGGTCAGAGTTTTTAGCCGCATACGATTACCAACTGCAACACCGTCCAGGGAAAGCCATTCCCCACGCTGACGCCTTGAGCCGTTCTCCGCTACCAGAAGTCATAGATGACCCAGCTCCAACCCTAGCTGTATTGCAAATCGAGACTCTTCAGTCACCACCGCTGACCGCACGAGACATCACCTCGGAAACGAAGAAGGATCCTTCTTTGGCACGAGTCCTCAGCTGGATGGAACGAGGTTGGCCTGACAACGAACCCAACGACACCTTCAAGCCGTTCAGAAACCGACAGACAGAACTGTTCTCTCAAAAGGGCTGCATCTTGTGGGGATACAGAGTCTTCATCCCGGGGAAATTACAACATAAAGTTTTAAAAATGTTGCACGATGGACATCCAGGCATCGTTTGGATGAAGGCATTGGCAAGGAGTTACGCGTGGTGGCCAGGCAAAGATAAGCAGATAGAAGCCTGGGTAGCTACATGCAGCAAGTGCCAGGAGACTCGCGCCGCCCCTCCCAAAACACCCCCAACTCAGTGGGAAACACCTCGTGGTCCCTGGTCCCGCATCCACATCAATTTTGTGGGACCCACAAAAGAACACACTTTCCTTCTAACTGTGGATGCCTATTCCAACTGGCTCGAGGTTCATAAAATGAAAAGCACCACCACGGAAGCGGTCATTAAAAAACTGAATAAGCTATTCGCTACCCACGGATTGCCGGATGTCCTGGTCTCCAACAATGGCCCTCAATTCACTGCCCTGGCATTCGAACAGTACCTAGCAGACCGGGACATCTGCCATACCTTAACATCGCCAGTTCACCCTGCGGCCAATGGCAGGGCTGAGCGAATGGTCCAATTTGTAAAGAAAACTTTACACAAGATGGAACAGGGAGACATTGACGACAAGATAACCAGGATGCTTCTCCTCCAACATATCACTCCAAGCAGCACCACAAACAGAACCCCAGCCGAACTCCTGATGGGCCGAAAACTTCGCTCACATCTTGATCGCCTTCACCCTGCCTACACACCAGAACAACCCCTGGGGTCCAGCAGCAAGTGTCATACATTCCAGGTAGGCGACTCCGTTTTTGCAAAAAACCTCTCGGGTGACCCATTGTGGGTCCCCCGCTACCATAACGCAACTTACGGGCCCCCGATCCTACCGTCTGCAAACTGTGGATGGAAAAATGTGGAAGCGCCACATAGACCAGCTTCGATCCAGACTAGTACTTACTCCCATCTCATCCCCTGAATCTCAAACTGGGGGGGAGGGACATCGAGGGGGCCGAAAAAGAAATAGCAGATGACCTAACAATTGGAACTCAGCAGTCTACACAACCAACCATGGGATACTCACCTCCAGAAGGAGAACCAAGCTGGGTGATTAACTCGCCATGTAGCAGCACCGCGATGGAAACAGATCCAGGGAACCTGGATGACAGCATTAGCGAGAGCAGATAGGACAGCCCCAAGCCATCCAACAGAACAGCAGGACCGTCTTCACCATCTAACTCAGCAAGCAGCCCACTGGAACCAGAGCCAGGACAGAAACCGGTGGAACAGCGCAAATCAAGCAGACAGGTGAAGTGACCAGCCTACTTATGAGAATACGTCACCCCACCCCTCAGATGGATCCTAGGGGGGAGGGGTGTTGAGGACTAAGCTAACGCATTCATTAACAACCCTAATAGTTTTACGTTAACAGTAGGCTCGTAATCCTGCATTTCTCATTGGCCCGCGAATAGCGAGTCGTGATTGGTCGTTTCTGGCTGATCTGATTGGCTGACAGCGGGTCATCTCTGATTGGACGCTTGTTAGAGCGGTAAACTCAAATCATTGGTTGTTGTGACAGCAGCCAGCTCTATAAAAGAGCTGCTGCTGCCCAAGTATTTCGCTCTGTTCTGAAGTTACTAATAAAGAGTTGAAGTCACAGTTCGATGCCTTGTCTCCGTTCCTTGAGCCCATGCTCAGGACATGACATTACCCATTCACAAAATCCTAGAAGTGGTGAATAAAAAAAAATGCATTCAGTAGCTTGAACTTTAGATTGCAGGCTTGCAGAACTGTAGATTGCTACCTGTGTGCTAGCCTGCCTTAGAATTCTTGTGGCCTCAAAAGAGTGTTATATTGCCACACATAAGACAGCAGTTAACATGTCCTGCAGTAAAACAAGATTAAAATGAAGAGTTAAATCATTTGGCAATGAATTACTAGTGCCAGTAATCTGCTGAGGATATCTATCGAAAACGGAAACCAAAGATAAGAATCACATGGGATCTCTGTTGCTAAGACACTAAAATACTTTACACAGATGTAATACTATAACTTTCTTTTTCCTGACTATGGGTTGAGTATGAAGCACTTTTTATGATCTCTCAGGATAGGAGTGGAGACAATGCTTCTCAAGGCTTGGCTGTAATTAGAGCTTTATTACAGATGTTCCTTTTGGAGTATGCCCTTCTATAACATGAGAAGGTTTAGGTGGGACTGAAACGAAGTTAAAAGGTGCTTGCAACAAAGCAAATTCCGCATAGTGGTTGTATGTGATGATTCACAATTACATGCTTTCTCTCAAAGTATCAGATCTCTGCCTGGTAAGAACCATGCTTCATCCTTTAAGGCAGAGACAATAAACCAGAGATGGAAGCAGAGGTGGTATTCAGCAGGTTCTGACACAGTTCTGGAGAACCAGTAGCGGAAATGTTGACTAGTTTGGAGAACTGGCAAATATCACCTTTGACTGGCCCCACCCCCATCTATTCCCTGCCTCCTGAGTCCCAGCTGATTGGCTGGATCTTCTTTTGTTGCCCTGCACAGGAAAACAGAGCTCAATAGCAGGTTAGTGGGGTGGGGAGGGAATGGGAATTTTGCAGTAAACTTCCCCCTGGAGTGGGGTGGGAATGGAGATTTTGCAATATTCTTTCCCTGCCATGCCCACCCAGCCACACCCATAGAACTGGTAGTAGAAAATTTGAATCCCACCACTGGCATGGAACGAACATTATACATCATGTACAAATACATAATTAGTAATGCTGTGCTATCCACATCTATTCTCGTTTTGTTGTAGCCTGGATAGAATGTACGTAGCTCTGGCTAAAATAGTGGAAGAAAAAAAAATAGTCTACCATTAGAACAGGGCTCTTCAAACTTGACAGACTTGTGGACTTCAACTCCCAGAATTCCTCCTCCAGTCATGTTAGCTCAGGAATTCTGGGAGTTTAAGTCCACAGGTCTTAAACGTACCAAGTTTGAAGACCCTTGCATTAGAAGAACCATTGTCAGCTTCCTTTATTTTCATATGAGCAAAGGCAAACTGCAATGATCCTGGATCATATGTCTCAGCTTTGGAAGAATAAGACCATGGATTAGTGATAGCAATAGCGCTTATACTGCTTTACAGCACGATCTGGAAGGTTTACAATGTCAGCATGTAAATCTCGGTCATCATCAGAAGTCAGCCTTGAGTTGGTTAGAATCGAACTCCTGGCTATGGGCAGAGTTAACCTGAAATACTCATTCTAATATTTTGCCACCATGGTTCCTATTGTCCCTGAAGCTGTATCACGGGGGATTTTGCTGTTACCTCTCCAGCCAGAACAGAAGAGATTGCAATTCTCAAATTCTAAATCAGAAAGCCACAGTAGAACTTGGATCTTCCTTCTTTATAAACCCTCTCTTGAACTAAACAGGATTTGGTCACCAAGGTGATGCTGTTTGAAGCTGCAATCCTATCAAGCATTAATACGGAATTCCTTATAAGTGATTTGAGACCAATTTTGGATTTTGCCTTGCTAAAATCTACTTTATTAGATTTTGGCTGACCAAAATTGGGTTTCTGCATTGCTGTACTATATCTTTCTGGAATCTGCCCTTAGAAATTATGCCATCTTTATTTAGTTCTGGAAAATTCCACTTGAAAGCATTGCCTGGTATAGAACTGATATGAAAGGCACCTATCCATAATTTTTCATCTCTCATTCATCAATGAGTCTCGGTGGTGCAGTGGTTAGAATGCAGTACTGAAAGCTACTCCTACTGCAATTTGGCAGATTGAATCACACCAGGGTCAAGGTTGACTCAGCCTTCCATCCTTCCGAGGTGGGTAAAATGTGGACCCAGAGTGTTGGGGGCAATATGCTGACTCTGTAAACTGCTTAGAGAGGGCTGTAAAGCACTATAAAGCAGTATATAAGTCTAAGTGCTATTGCTATTGCCAGTTACCATTAATATGGTACAAAGGTGAATTGAATCATGCCCATTAAACAGACCCATTAAAGATCAGTTATTAAAATATATTGAGTGATAGTCAATAAATCATTTTCTGTTTATGCCACACTACTGTAAAAAGAAAAGTGTCGTAGCTGTAATTTGTCATGCAGGATATAATATTGTCTCTTCTTCTCACTTTAACCTTAAGAAATATTTTTCTTAGCTTGAAGCTAATAAAAAAGATGGACATATAATTCTTGCCTGCCTTTACAAAAAAGCAGAAACTATTGAACATAAATAAAGGTAGTCCTCGACTTATGACCACAGTTGAGCCCAGAATTTATGTCGCTAAGTGAGAAATTTGTTAAGTGAATTTTGCCCCATTTTACGCCTTTTTTTTCTACATCTTTTAAGTGAATTACTGCAGTTGTTAAATTAGACACCTGGTTGTTAAGTGACTGGCTTCTCCATTGACTTTGCACATCAGGAAGTCACAAAAAGGGACCCCAGGACACTGTAATTATCATAAATATGACCAGCATCTGAATGTAAATCGCATGACCCTGGGGATGCTGCAACGGTCGTAAGTGTGAAAAATGGTCATGAGTCACTTTTTTCAGTGCCATTGTAACTTCAAATGGTCACTAAATGAACTGTTGTAAGCTGAGGGGGGCTGTCGATGGTGGTGTCCACTGCTTGTGTCACTGGGGTTGCAAGTGCTGACCTCCGCCACTCATGTGACTGGGGCTGTGAATGCCCACGCGTGCCCACCACTCACCATTCACATGACACAGTTGCAAATAGGCCTTGGCCTAGTAGTGGGCCACAGCCCACAGGGGACACCTGGTCTAGCCTACTGTAAAGAGATTAGTCTATTAAGTCACTTTTGATTCTGGTTTTGATGCTGTTATGCTAGCCCTCTCTTTACAGGGTAACGTGTATGGCTTTGATATCCTTAGCCAGCCTCCTATATTTGGGCCAACAGCTCATTCTTCTGGGATGCCTATCCTAGGGATCTCTTGGAGTCCTATTCCAAAATCCTATTCTGATAGTACCATCAAAAGTGATTCTCTCTATTCTATTCTAAATGTCTGAATCCGGTGTCTGTTGGGAAGCACTCAGCCTGGCAGGGAGGAGAGATCAAGCATGCAGCTAGCCTGGAGTAACTGTGCAATTGCAAAAGGGCTAGGCCCCACTCCTCCTAAGTTCCTTGTAGGCTGCCAGACTGGTGAGATTCCTGCATTATAGGCAGAACATAATAAAGTGGTTGAATCTGGTTGTTTACACCTGATATTAATCTCTCCATTCTGGCATCCTTTTCCTGGGGATAATTAGATAAGGGTCTAAGAAATTTAGTGGGGTAACCCTAACCCTAACCAAAAATCCCATCCCAATAGTGGCTGAAAGTCAAGGACTACTTGTAAAACCATTCTTTGGACATAGAATGGTTAAGTTTTTAAATTTAAAAAAGTTAAATAAATTCCAAACAGATTAGTTTCTGAGATGCTTCAAATATCAAAGTGCCATACTTAATAGCTGACTAAAACAAAAAGAGTTATTGCTTTTTGATTCTATTTTTTCAAAAGCAAAAAAGAGACAGAGGAAATCCAAATTGCTTTTCTTTCACATTTATCATGATGGTCAGATTCTCATTTCACAACTATACATTGATATTTATTTATTTCAACTCAACATACCAATTTTTTTTATTTGTGTGTGTGTGTTTGTATAATTTTAAGAAGTTTTGTCACAGAGTAAAAACAATACAAATTTTGAGTTAAAGTTAAGTGAAATGGAGAGAACTAATATATAAAATATATTATAACTAATATAAAAAATATAAAGTAAAATAGATGCAGGATAAAGAAAAAACAAGCGAAAAGAAAAAAGTAAGAATAATAAAGAAGTGGCTTGCCAGAAAAACACAGACAGTGCAGAAAATAATAAAAAAATAAATGTTAGAGTAAAGAAATATGTATGTATGTATGTATGTATGTATGTATGTAAAGAAATTACTTCAATTTTGATCACAAGTACATTTTAGTAACTTAGGAACTTCTCTTAAAATACAATCAATGATCTCTTTTTCTGATATCCCATCTCTTATCTATAATCAAATCCTTAAAGCTCATTGTTTCAGTAGTGATCAGCAAAATTCCATTAAGGATTAACAGAGATAACAACATAACTATTTTAATGTTGATCAAATAAATCAACTTTATATTCCCATCTTTTATTTTTAACAAGCTTGATTGTTAATCCCTTCAAATAAATGTCCTAGAACTTGATTTCTTTACATCTTCCTTTTTCCCGTCAAAGTTCTTCAAAAGTTTAACAAGTCTCTTTTGTAAATTCTATATAGGAAAATTATCCATCTCACTTTTTTGGTTTGTTATTTGTACATCCCTTTTTTAATTGTTATGGCATCAGCTGGTTTCTCTTATACCCCTATATAGGAGCCTTTTCTATATCATTATTGTAGCCTTTCACTTTTAAATCCACTTTCAGATCAGTCTTAATCTTGTCTGGAAAAAATTTCCATAATATTTTCCATATTGTCCATAATATTTTAAACAAAGTTGATACACTTTGACACTGTTAAAATTAACTTTTTGGTCCGTTGTTCAGAAATATCATACAATATGTACTGTGTTAAAATATTTTGTTTCATGTTTTTCTCTTTTAATTATAATCTTTATTTCCTTTGCTGACTGTGGTTTTAGCAAGATGACTATTCCCTCATCTCTCAGAATTTTAGAACCCATCAAAGACTGTTCTTTTGCAGTTTCTTCATCAGGAGCAAATAGATGGAGCACTTGAGGGTCATCTCAAATCATCTTCTTGTCCAGAAAGGAATTACAAAGAATCAGTCTACTTGCCAGCTCTTCATTCACTTCAATCATGGGCTGGGTTTTAATGGAGCCACCTTTGGTTTGCTATTTCTTCTCTGGAAGTCAGAATCTTAGCTTCCAGTGTTCTTAACAGCAGCTATAAGTACATTTTTATTTTGCCCTCTCTCTCCAAAATTACATCAAACTTTCCTTCTTTCTAATCATCAAGTCCATAAATCATCAGTTCATTTTTTTTCTTTTTTCATCAAAAGTCCACAAGGGGTTTCCAAGTGCTAATAAATATAATTTATTGATCTTTCTCTAAGCAAACAAATCAAATTTGCCATCACTACTAGATCCATCATCTTCATCAACCTTTCCTCTGTTGTGGGTGTTTCAGAACCTTTCTATTTTTCTCATTTTTCTTCATTGCCCTGCAGCAGTAATCTGCCATATATATTTTTTCCTAGTTGGCTCTCCATTTAAAAAATGTCCTAGTTTCAGTTCAATCTTAGACTTTAAAATTCTTTATATCAGTATATATATTTTATTTCAAAATGTACAGCCTTTTTTACCTGTACATTAAGCATGATAAAATAACACAAAGGGTTACCCACATTTCCCACATAAATTAGAAGTACCTTTCATTCTTCCATTTTTATGGAATCATGTATTTATCATTTTATTAAATATTCTCTTTTAGATTGTAACATAACACAACTTTTTATCCTTTCAACTAAGTTTTCCCATTGAACCAACAACACATTATGTCCAAAATTCTTAGCCCATTTTACCATGTACATTTTTACTGTCCATCCTCCATTTCAAATTTTAGCAAGAGGTTACACATTTGGGCAATTAGATGTTCATCATTTGTACAAAATTGAGCTACAAATTCTGTATTCTGTAATTCATTTCCAAATATCTCATTTTCTGTCTTAAATAATTAACTATGCATACAAAACTGTTGAAAACCACATCTCTCTGAGGCCAGTTGCTCTCTTTATTTCATCTTATATTCTCTATTTGCTTGTTCTAACAACTCTCAATAGCTTAATCATTTATCTTTACCTGCTGTTTTTTCCCTATAAGGGCTTCATGCTCAGAGGCCTATAAAAGCATTTTCAGGCCTAGTCTGGGTTTATACCTGTTCCACATTCTCCATCTGGCATTTCTAACATAATGATTTTTGAACTCTATATTAACCTTAACTTTATCATATCCTAAGTGGCTTAATGATGCTGGAGATGGTCTCTGCTCCAATGGTTCAAGCTCTAGCACTGATAGGGTGAGCTTCCATCACTTGCCTCAGCTTCTGTTAACCTAGCAGTTTGAAAGCATGTTCTATGCAAGTAGATAAATAAATATCATTTTTGTGTGGAGGCGGATTGGTGCTTCATGCAGGCAGTTGGATTCCTGCTGGCTCTGAACCTTCCTGATTGCAATACCCATTTGTGAGGCATCTCCAGTGGAGGGAGCAGTTTCCTGTAGGATGACCTACAGGAACAGTCACTCATCTCTCTTCCTGGTGGGAAGCTTGCTCGCATCCATGTGGTGCACCTTAGGATGCACCCAAGTGTGTATTTACAGGACTAGTAAATTGGCTACCCAAATAATACAAATTCTGTATGAGCATTGTAGTCTTCTGACTAATACAACAACACCATACACCAATCATCATCATCACCATTATCATAATTGTACCAGAGAAAACCATGCCACCCAAACCTCAGCTTGTGTTCTTCAAATTTGAAAATTATTTTATTTCTAAGCAGAGAAATTAAACTAAACAACAGGTTAAAAACTACCGTTTTAAATCAGGTGATCCCAATCATTCTCATTCCTTTGCATTTTGGAGGATTTTATATTTAATCTTTGGCTTTAACATACTGATTTTTTCTCAACAGTACTGTGAGAATATATATGGACACAAAATGGTAGTACCATTTTTAAATCATGATATTTTTTCTAAAAAACCCTCCTTTGTTCTTTTTAATGTTGCCTGAAGTACTATATTTTATAAATATGTCACATACCACAATATTATTATCAGACTCCCACATAACATCTGAAGTACCATGGAAAAATATACATTATTTTGCATATTGTAATCATTTTTATCTCCTGAATCTTTGGAGTAATTAGAAAACTGCAATACAATAAGTTTCAAACTTTTTATGTGCTCTCATTGCAGATTTTCTTCAGAAGAAGTTAAAGATTAAAATAAAGAGATATATTTCTGATAGTCTGGATCTGAAAGCTAGTCATTATACATATGCACCGAAGCAGAATTTATCCAAAGTAGATTTTGTCCTATCAATATCTTCCTAAAGTTTGCTCCTGCTGGTATATTCAGAGATTATTTCAGGAAAAAAAGACATACACAAACAGAGATCTCCAAGAATTCTATAAACTCCAAGGTGGTGAATAGGTGGGAAATCAGTGTTAAGCCTGTGTTCCCCAACCAGGGTTAAGGAGACAAGCTAAACAGAATGTGCAGCGTTAGTCAGATATGCACACAGATAAATGAGTGAGATAAGTTTGTATGTTTGTTAACATACAGTAAAAATAACAGATACGCTTGTGCTATCAAAAATATAGTTTATTCCATTTAGAGTTTATAGCATAGTCAAAATAACAGTCCATTAGTCATGTATCGTTTTAGTCAGTCCATTCAAGGATATTCAGTTAGCAAAGTCCGTGTAGAATATCCAATGTCAGTTCACTTACAATAAATCAACAGTCCTTTCTCTCTCCCATTCAAGTAAGGAAAAAACGCAGTCTTCATCCAGTAATTAGGGATCATAAAGCCAGAGAGAGCAAGCTGATGTTCCTTGCTTCTTTTATGGTGCTTTCACAACCACTCCCTTAATTACATTCCTACAGTTAAAGTTGCAGAAACTTTAACTCATAAACCATGATAACATATTTATTATTTTACCTAAACCAGTTAGGGTAAACAATGTTATCCCTAACATTCAGGACTGGAATAGTTTTATAATAGAACAACCTCAGGGGATCTTTCCAATTGCAGTGCAGATTTAAAAAAAGGATTTATAGAAAATAACAGTAAGACTATTCTCAAATCCAGAACTCTTTACAAGAGCCTAAAATATATTTATGATATGTGCACAGGCAGACAAATTGAATCCATTATTCTCCTCCAAAAAAGATAGAAAATATTTGCTATGCTTCTGAATTTTCTGAGGCAGTATTAACTCTGAAATGTACAAAATATAAAATAGCTTTAAAAATAATAAAGTTACATTTATTTAGTTATTAGAAACTATAAATTGGTTTCTTGTGGATGATAGTTATGTTATGAGTTTTATCCCAGGATAAAATTATGTATTACTAGGCATTAAGAATGTCTAGTAAATCCATCATTTTATCAGAAGAATGAAGCAAAAGCATTTATGATGTTTATAGTTAGATTTATTTTGCTTTGCATTTCACCTACCTGCATGATTACTTTGCTGACTGCAGCATATGACTAAATTCTTTTTATTTTAAGACAGCAATCTCCAGAGAATATCCTTTTATATTAATAGTTTATATTTTTTCTTTGAAGACAAAGTGAGAACATATTTGAACATTGGACCATAGTTTATGTTCTGTTTAATGCTTCAGTGGAGAATAACTTTACCTAAAAGATATAAAACACAGGGGGGAAAACTCACCACTTTGAAATAAATATTTTTAATAATAGTGCCTCCCTTACAAGGGGGCAGATGTACAAATTAGAATTATATGCACTTTTGTGTGATTGGTTGAATTCGTCAGTATTGGGAATTGGGAATTCTTTATACATAGACTTTTGGGAAATCTTTGGCTTGTGAACAAATTATGTGTGAATAAGGAAATAAGGAAAGAAAGTTTCAGCAGGTGCAAGGAAGAATGGAAATGGTAGTAGCTAATTCTCCCATCTTCATTAGAAATCACAAGAGCTAGTGCAATTGAAACTCTGGAATCAGAGGAAGAAAAAAATGGCAAAAATGCAAGTATCCTCAACTTACAGTTTATTTAGTGGCCGTTCAAAGTTACAATAGCACTGAAAAAAAGTGACATGACTGTTTTTCAAAATTAAGACTATTGCAGCATTCCTGTTTTGGTCATGCAATCAAAATGTGGATGCTTGGCAACTGGTTCATACTTATGACCTTTGAAGTGTCCTATGGTCATGTGACCAGCTTTTATGACCTTTTGACAAGCAAAGTCAATGGAGAGGCCAGATTCACTTAACAACAGTGCTACTAAATTAACATCTGCAATGATTCACTTAACAATTGTAGCAAGAAAGGTTGTAAAACAGGACAGAACTCACTTGTTTTACTTAGCAACATTAATTTAGGGTTCAACTGTGGTCTTAAGTCAAGGACTAACTGCAGTAGAATTTCCATGTACAACTCATGAAAATAATTGAGGTACCCTTGGCTGTACTGCCATGTTATTATTAACTTAATGAAATATGAACAGGACTTTCCAGCTGATTTTGCCGTCATGTGCTTATAGCACAACTTATTAAAGCATAGTTTGGGTTTTTAAGCAGTCATATAAATAATAAGTTACCATGGTTGATTCTCAATCTTTTCTCAATCTTGACTTTTCCTACTGAATGGCAAGAAGGCTACTACACAAATTCTACTAAAGACCATTGAATTTTCCAATTGATTTGTGATTATACTTCAATCTTCCTAATATAAGTACCTTCCAGCTGCATGAACCTCAACTTTCAGAATGCACAGGAATAGCCAGGCTAAGCCATGGACATATGTCTGAAGGATATGCAAATTTATCAGGCAAAATGTCCTATACAGTAAGTATGAATAAGTGATTCCAATCAGTTACTATGCAGAATGAACATTTAATCCTCGGTTGAGGTACCACAGCCTTTTCCCTGTTATTATTTTATCAGAAGACTGGATAATTGATGTGGTTCCAATCTACCAAAAAGGTGAGGAAATGAATCCAGGAAATTATAGACCAAACAGCTTGATATCAATACCTGGGAAAATTCTGGGAAAGGTAATCAGGGGAAGAATTTGTGATCATGTAGAAAGAAATAAGGCAATTATTAGAAGCCAGCACTGTTTGTAAAAAGAAACAGATCATGCCAGACAAATATAATTACATTCTTTGATAAAGTGAATAAATTAGTGGAACAGGGAAATGCTGGGACATAGTTTACTTTGACTTCAATAAGGCATTTGACAAGTATGACAAGTGAGGCAGGACTGAAATTCAACTACCTCAGCCTGGCTCAGGAGAGATGGTAGGGACGATTTGAATCTGTAGCCCTGGTTATTAATACTATTATACCAAACCATGCCCACAGCCACACCCACAGAGCCAGTAGGGAAAATTTTTGAATTTCACCCCTGAAGTGAGGGATTTAGAACTGTGAGTGCTCCTTCACTTGAGGTTTTTAAGAATAGGTTGGACAACCATTTGAGTGGAATGATATAACTTGAGCAGAAGGTTGAACTAAAAGACTAACTTCTGAGGCTTCCAGTGCTATGATTCTATGTCCTATATTATCAAATATTGATGTTTAAGCCAATAGGAGAAGTCATATGTCACTTTGGAGTGAGATATCATCATTAGGTTGATGCTGCTTTGTTGTAATCTGATCGCCGGAGCTGAACTGTAGATGATATAGCAACCAGGACTATCAGATTCTCTAACAGCTTTGTTCCCTATGCCATCCATTTGGTAAACTTGCAATATTCATTTTGTTATATGTATGTAAATAGCGTAGTTGGGTTGACAATATATAAACTACAAATATATATGTTTGTAGCTTTAAGGAAAAATACTCTAATGCATTATGCTGTGTTATGGTTGGTTAATTATGCTACAAGTTGCCATAAGAGGGAGATATAGATCATGGTTTAATTTTTCTCTTTTTCACTGATGATCTCTCTTGATACTGATACTGACTGACTACGGATTGATACTGACTAACCCTGTTTATTTTGATATTCTGTTGATATTGAAAGTTATATGTTGTATTATGGTTTGATATTTGTCTGCTGTAAAAGACATGGAACCAGTAAGAAGACTTTATAACTAGGTGTAAGAAGACTTTATAACTGGATATTTCTGGACTGTTAAAAATGTGTATGACATGGACTGTTTATTGGACTGTGCTATTTCTTCAAGTAAGCATTAATACAAATTGTTCAACTCTATGTGGCTGTATATTTTTCATAGCTGTTCTCATAAACTGTTTTCTGTGTGCATATCCTTTTTATACAAGGGTTACACTGCACATATCCTAACACATTTTTCTCGCCATATACATGTATACATCCAAACAAGACTGTGTTGTTTCTCTGTGCCATATAATATAGGTGGGTGTATGCATAGTTTTATATTTATTTATTTTGTCATGTTTATGTAGTATATATTGGAGGTGTTGACCCTTTGAAAGTTATATGCAACAGAATTTCCTTTTGCATGCTGATTAATGTACATTCAAAGTCACAATAAAATTATTCTAAATCTTCTAAGTCTAACCTGAACCTGTTTCAAGAGGCTTTCACAATCTGGCTTAAAATTAAGCTTAGACTAAATTCTAGGATGATGTAGTTGCTCTGTCTATAAACATTGAAATTGTTTTTTTTAACAATCCTGCCCTCTTTATCTGTTGCATTTCCTATAAATATTAGCCTTCCCAACAGTTTTAAGTAGTCAAAAGAAAATGGATTAAGCAAACCAGTAGCTTTACTCTCAATGCCCAAATTTCCTTTTTTTTTTTTTTTTTATTATTCCCTTTTACTTTTGAGTTGTGCCTGTTAGACTGGAAAACTGATCCACACTGTACTGTTTTTCTTAAAGCTTATGGAGTGCTTATAAAACATTACACACTTTTTAAAGAAATACATTTTTATGAGCAGAACCATACTACTACCTTTAATTTAAACATTAAAAAGAAAGAAGTGGGATTCAAAGATGCTCTCTTTAATACACAGGTAGGCATTAATTTATACAATTAACTGCTTTGGTGTTAAAAATGTAAGCAGGCAAGGAGGTATTACTGATATTTCAAAATGAATATCCAGAAATGTCATGTTTTTTTCCTATTGGTTCACAGTTCCAAGCATGTCTAATATTATTGGGATCAATAAAAGAAAGGAGGTGCAGAAGACTGCACATTTCTCAATAGATTTTCTTTTACACTGAACAAGACATAATGTCCTTTGTTGCAATGATATGAGAACATTTTGAAAAGCTCCACAAAATGCCATACCATATGATATTGGAATCAAATATCTTCAGTGCAACATAACCTATGCCTTACGACTCCAAGCTTGCAAAAACTGAATTTGCTACAGAACATCAATTCCTTGACATTACTTTTTAGCAGTATACTATCTATGTTTATGTGTATATTTACATTTATTATTGACTATACTGTATTTTAAACTTCTTATATGCATTTGTTTGTGATCTGGAGGTCCTCCCTGGTTCATGACCACTGCTTAAACAAGAGATGAAGACTGTGGCTGGAGTAACTTCATCCAACCTTAGATGGTGTATCATTTATGACTCTTCCTGAACTAGGGTAACTTGGCAACAGTATCCCTCATCACCACTCTTGTAAGGGTCCTTATTTGGGCCACTTTTGGAGACAACAACAACCTGCAGCTCCAAATTACAGGAGACTGACTGCTGATTTACCATCCCCATTACTTCAAGGCAACACCACTTTCAACGTCCTACATTGGTTATTAAGTAGGCTTTGGCATCCAATTATAATACTGGTCATCACCTATGAAGCCTTATATGTCATAGTATAGGACTCAACAGGCAACCACCTTAGTACAGGTCAAGCTACACCTTTCCAGTGAGAACATTGTAGGAAGATTTTCTGGGAATCCCCACTTTACATGAGGTTTGGAACAACATAGCTAGGTGGTAGGTCTTTTTAGTGTGGTCTCCACAATACAATTTAAAATGCCTTATCCCAAAACTCAAATTTCTCTCCTTCATAAAGCCATTCAGACAACCTTACTTCACCGGATTTAGCCTGAGAAAATTATTTAGTGGCATACCACCTTGGGAGAATCTTTTACTTTGATGGGGTTTTTAAAAAGTTTTATTTTGCTGAACTTAGACTAGAAGGATTGGGAAAGGTTTCAAAAAGGTATAGCAGTTAAGATGCTGAACTAGAAGCAACAAGGTACAAGATTTAGTACTTTCTATAATGTATGTGGGGATGACTTTTGAGTTGGGGGAAAAAGCAGGATATTGGACAACTAGCATGTAAAAGATTCTCAGAGGAGAGGTGTGTTTAAGAAAGTGCATTTAAGAAAGAACTCTAGTTTTCCCAAAACTAAAAAGAGAAGAGGGGAGAAATACTTGCTTTCTTACAAAATTCTGTTAATGTATCCTTACAATAAATATGGAACGAGGCTTCGTTGTTGGGCTTCTTGTCTTGAAGGGCTAACATGCCCTTATGCATAAAATGTGACTAGGTGATAGCAACAGCACTTAGATGTACACTTCAGGGTGTTTTACAGGCCTCTCTAAGTGGTTATAGAGTAAGTATATTGCCCCCAATAATTTGGGTCCTTATTTCGCCAACCTTGAAAGGATGGAAAGCTGAGTCAACCTTGAGCTGATCAGGATCGAGGGAACTGAACTCCTGGCAATGTGAGCAGAGTTAGCCTTCTTCTTCTTCCTAGCATATTCATGAAGGTGCAGGACCCACTTTTTGGCTAATTGATCACCACTTTGCACAGTCAGCCGCGTCTCCAGGGTGCAGGCCCATGGTTTGCATATCTTTGTTGATGGTGTCTTGCCATCTCTGTTTTGGATGCCCGCAAGATCGCTGGCCATTGACTTCTACTTGGTAGACAGTCTTGACCATGGTAGAAGGTCCTGCTCTCTGGATATGTCCATGCCAGCAGAGTCGGCCTTCTCTCATCTTCTCTATAATTGGTGCCACACCAAAATGCTGTAAATGCTCCATGTTATTTGTGATATAGTCAAAAAGGAAGATGCCCAATATCTAATGGAGCATTCGCATTTCTATGGCAGGGAGATAGCTTTAGATCCCTGTTGTTGCTGCCCAACATTCAGTGCCATACAGTGCAACAGGACAGATGGTTGTGTTGTAAATCTTAGATTTAAGACAGATTGACATTTGTCTGTAACATAACAGAGTTAGAGATAGCCTGCAATACTGTATTCTAACCATTGCGCCACCACGGATCCTTGGTCTTGGGTCTCTCAGTCCAAATCAAGTTGAGGATCTGCAACAAATTGGCTGGGGGGTGGACTTTATTGCAGTCTGCATTGAGAGCTTCACTTAAGAACTAGATGAGTGCAGTGCGAAAACAAGCAAAGACTGTATCTATGTAGGATAAAATCTAAAAAGAACAAAAGCTGCAACAGAACACTTCAAAAGTCTGCATTATGTTAAAGTAGATGTTAGTTTAAGATAAATTCTGATGCTACATCTACATCTTAGGACTGATATTCATTCTTATCAACTCTTGGGCCGTATTCAACTTCCTGCATCATTTTGGCAGGCAGATCAATTATATCTCTTTTTTCTCCCAGACAAAAAGAGCCAATCAGAGTACAAAATGCAGAATGATCATTTAAGGCAGACCTCAAATCCAAAAAGGAGATTAAATTTAATGTTTTTAACACCTCTCAATAATACAGATAACTATGTTTATATAAGAAACAGATCTTTGGTGAGTGGAACCATCATTTAATGAAAAAATTAATAAGACATGGGGCTACTGAGAAAAGGGGAGAAAAAATGCTGGGGATTATTAGGAAAGCATTTGAAAATAAAACTGCTAACACTGTAATGTATTTCTTCAAATCTATTGACTGATCCTTGGATTGCGACACCAATATACCTGTGTAGAGCTTCCTTCATGCCAACCAGACCTCTTACTTTTATTTCTTATGCTAAATATTGCCTTAATCACCCACTGCAAAATTTGATTTTTGAGCATCAACTTCATTTTGAGTCATGTTCTTGTCCCAGAATTGCCACATGAGCATTAGCAAGTAACCAAAAAGTTGGTGAAACCTTTGATTTGGTCATAGCTAGAATACTTTCAGCAGTGCTAGGACTATACATTAACATCACAAAGCTGCTCCACATCTTCAGAGCTACAGCAGTTCTAAGAACATCCTGATATGTTGAGAAAGATAAATGGCTACTTTCTATGTTTTCAGACTTGTGTTTAATTGTTTGGTAAAAGAAATCTCTTGCTATTTGCATAGAAACCCCTATTGAAATGAGAGATGATGGCATAACCCTGAAGTTTTTCAGCCAACTTTTTTCAGCCAGCATTTTTTCCAGTAGTTGCAATCATGCTTGTAGGCTGCAGAATTAAATCTCTATTTATACATGGGGGCATAATGGCTTATTTGAGGCCCAAAGCCGAGATGCTAGTATAACAAGAGTTTCATAAATACTTTGCTTGCATAAGTGGAGAAAATCAAGCCAGATTTTAATCTGGCATGCCAAAGTGACTTGTAGGATTAAGAAAGGTTGTGAAAACAACTACAGAGCTTTAAAAAGGATGAGGTAGTACTGACGAAGAAACAACGTGTTTACAAACCTCAATGCTACACTGATGTCAAATCCACATGATACTGGTAAGGGGGCCCATACTTTAGATAGGAATGGAGAAAAAGAAACCAATTAAGTTGAAGTTGAGATATCCAATCACTCAATGACTGGACACTTGGTTTTTCACCAGGCAGTTCAGATATGGGTACAAAATCTTGCCCCATTGCTATTTTGAAAGGAGTAAACCCCGTACTACTGTGAACCGAGTTATTATATGCTACCTCCGCAAAAGGTAGTAGATCCACCCAATTGTCTTGCTGATAGTTTATGTAACATCGGAGGTATTGCTCTAGCACCCTGTTAGTTCTCTCGCAAGCCCCATTAGTTTGGGGATGGTGGGCGGAGCTTAAGCCTTGGGTGGAGCCTATTAACTTCAAAAATTCCCTCCAGAAATTCGAGGTAAATTGGACTCCTCAATTAGAAACTACACGCTCAGGTACACCATGCAACCTGTAGACATGAAGAATGAACAGCCTGGCCAATGACCTCGCCAAAGGGATCTTTGAGCAAGGGATGAAGTGGGCTTGTTTGGAGAACAAGTCAGTCACCACCCAAATGACTGTGTGTCTACTGCTCTCGGGTAGATCTACTATAAAGTCCATGGGAATTTCCTTCCAAAAAGCAGTTGGTCTGGCCACATTTTGCAGCAGCCCTGGTGGCTTACCAGGAGGTCTTTTTGCTGAGGCGCAAATCGGACTACTCGCCACATAAGTCTCAATGTCCTTTTTCAACAAAGGCCACCAAAACTGCCGTTTCACCAAATGCAGGGTCTTCACAAACCCAAAATGACCAGCCACCTTGGAATCATGAGTTTGTTGCAATATGTGGCTTCTCAGGTTTTGAGGTACATACAACTTCGCCTCCATCCAGGCTAGACCATCTCGAACGGTGCAGTTATTCGCATTTGCCAGAAACCACTCATCCGTCTTCAAAGCCTCCTTAAACCATTCCATCAGATCAGTAGACAGATCCCTCTCCTGGTTTTTTTTTTGCATGCGGGTAACTACAGGGGCAGCCAGTTGTGTAGTGGACACAATTGGCCTTATCACTTCTTTACGGGTACTGTTGTATTGAGGCATTCTAGACAAAGCATCTGCCATAAAATTTTTTCCCCCTGGGATATATTTCAAGGAGAAATTGAACCGCTTGAAAAACTGAGCCCACCTAACTTGCTTAGGGGACAGCTTCCGAGGGTTTTTTAAAGCTTCTAGATTTTTATGATCAGTCCACACTTCAAATGGGTGTTTTGCTCCTTCCAGAAAGTGCCTCCAAGCTAGTAAAGCCCAACGGACTGCAAACGCTTCCTTCTCCCAAACGGCCCATCTCCTTTCAGTCTCAGTCAATTTACGAGAGGTGTAAGCGCACGGTTGTAGTGTCCCCTTCTCGTTTAATTGAAGTAAGACCGCCCCTACCGCCACATCGCTTGCATCAGCTTGGATCACGAAAGGGGAGTCCATGTCTGGGTGTTTCAGTACTGCTTCTGCAGCAAAAAGTCTCTTAAGCTTTTCAAATGCAGCTTGGCACTCCATGGTCCAATTCAATGGTTGGCTGGGCTTTGGTTTCAATCCCCCCTTTGTTTTCAGGAGGTTGGTGTTGGGCGTGGCTATTTTAGCAAAAGACAGGATGAATTGCCGATAAAAGTTGGCAAATCCCAGAAAACTTTGAAGCTGTTTACGGATTCTTGGTGGGGTCCATTCCAAAACAGCTCGCACTTTCTCTGGGTCCATCTCAATGCCCTCGGGAGAGATATGATATCCCAAGTAGTTGATTTTTTCTTGATGGAACTCACATTTGGATAGTTTGGCGTACAATTTGGTGGCCCTCAGCTTGTGCAACACAGAGCGTACCAGTTTCACATGTTCGTCTCTGGTCTCCGTGTAGATAAAAATTTCATCAAGGTATACCAGAACACCTTTGTATGAATGTTCGTGAAGCACTTGATTGATCAGTTGCATGAAAGCGGGCGCCCCCTTTAGGCCGAAAGGGAGAACATTGAACTGGAAACAACCCATTGGGTAGTTGAACGCAGTCTTCCACTCGTCTCCCTCCTTTATACGGATTCGGTAGTACGCCTCCCTCAAGTCCAGCTTTGTGAAAATCTTTCCCTTTGCCAGGTGGGCTAACATGTCCTTCATCTGAGGGAAGGGTACATGTTCTCTACGGATATGGCGTTCAGGTTTCTATAGTCCACTACGAGACGTTTGGAGCCATCTTTCTTCTCGTGGAACATCACAGGGGCTGCCACTCGAGGTCTGGCAGGCGTGATGAAACCCCGTTGCAAGTTCTTGTTGATAAATGCCCTCAATTCCTCCAACTCCCCCGCTGTCATCAGACACATCTTCGGTTTCGGGAGCATCACCCCCGGCAGGAATTCAACACTACAATCGGTCAACCGATGGGGGGGAGCTCATCGGAAGCCTCTTCACTAAATACCACTCTTAAGTCCCAATACTCTTTCGGGATTTTCTCCTCCCCTTCCACGTGTTCGGCACTTGTAGAAGCTATCTCGGCGGGTACCTGGGACTTCGGATGGGATTTCTCCTACCCTTCCGGATAGGGTTGCTCCTCCCCTTCCGGTGGCCGATCGGTGCGGATACGTATCCACCCCTCTCTCCAGTTCACATGGGGATTCCACTTCCGAAGCCAGGGTAATCCCAATATTAGGGGCTGTTCCATCCCAGGGGCCACAATAAAACACAGGGTCTCATGGTGGTTTCCCATGGTCATTTCTAGGGATTCTGTTATAAAATGTGTGGCGCAACCTCCCGCCACCGATCCATCCAGTTGGCAGAAAGATATGGGCGTTCTTAAAGTTCTCAGTCCGATGCCCATACCCTTAACTACTTTCATGTTGATTACACACCTCGTGCACCCCGAGTCTAATAAGGCCAACATCACTCCCTCAGTCCCAGAGGTGGGCTGCTTTAACTTTATTGGGATGGTCATGGGCCCTTGGTGAGGACTTACCGGGACGTCATCTTCCGAGTCAGTCTCGTTCTCGTTGAGTGGGGTTGGAGGTCCCAGCTCCTCTCCCGCCGAAAGGGCGACCTCTACAGCCTCTCTTGCCTTCAGTGCAGTCTCACGGGGCTTGGTGGAGGGGTTTTTGGGCTTTCTCCCAGGGCCCTGCGTTTTCGGTGGGTTCGTCTTTACCCGACAATCCGCCATCTGGTGGCCCTCCTTCCCACAATGGAAGCATGCCGCGGTCTTGGCTCTTGCCGCCATCCCTCCCGGTTGGGGTTTTGAAGTCTCTCGGAGATGTGGGGGGAGCGGTTTTCTCCAGGCGGGACCTCCTCTGCGTCTGCTTTGGGCTAGATCAATGTCCACCTCTTCTGCCAACAAGTACCACGACTGTAAATCACGGGGGTCCCTTCTGGAGATGCACGTGTGGTATACATCTTCATTTAAGCCATCCTTGTAGGCTTCCACCAGGACCTCCTGGGACCAACCTCGGATGTGGTACGCCAGCTGCCTGAATTCTTGGGTGTAATCTGCCACCGATCTCCCCCCTTGGACTAGGGTCTTCATTCTGATCCTGGCCTTTCTCTCTGCCAGAGGGTCCTCAAACCTTCTCCTCAGTGCAGTCATGAACACATCGAGGTTTCGCAGTTGGGGAGAGTTATCATTGTACAAAGTCACCACCCAGTCTGCTGCCATCCCTTCCAGGGTTCTGGTGACACATCTGACTTTGGCTGCTTCAGAGGTGAACTCCCGTTCAAATTCTGCCATATAGCTCCCAACTTGTACCAGGAAAAATCCCAAATTTCTGGGATTTCCTCCAAACTTCACATCTAGGGGGGGTAGGTGGCGTCTTCCAGGAACCACACCTATTGCTGGGGCTCCTTGGGCAGCAGCGGGCAGCTGCGCTGGCGTAGGCTGGGCAAGGGGGGTAGGGATAGCTTGACTTTCCCGGGCTGCCCTCGCTCCCTCTTCCCCCTCATACCTTTGAGCCGTGCCGGGCTTCTCAGAAACATCCATAAGGAATTTCCCGGCTTGATCCAACCTGCATTCCATCTCCTCCCCCTCCTGCCACAGCTGTTCCCTTGCACCTTTTCGTCTTACAGTGATCCTGGGAGGAGGGGGGTCTTCAGAGTCTCTCCAACCAACCCCCAACGACCATCTGGGCATCTCGGCTGGGGTTTCTTCCAGAGTCAAGTCAGCCAGCAGGTCAGTCACCAACGTCTCCGGTAGCTGCATCGGCTCCCCCCCCCCGCAGCTCCCTGGTCCTCTTCATCGCTAGCTGGAGACGACATGAGATGAAACCCCCTCGGAAGAAAAGTTGCTGTTTTCTCCGTGTGGATTGATGTGGGAGTTTCGGAATAATGTCAGGCTGTGCTCCCTTTAGATCCCAAGAAAGAAATACTCAGACTCCATGGTGTAGAGCAAAGTTATCCTTTTACTGGAAAATAAAGTGGAAGCTACAAATCAATTCCGAAATGGAGAAATTGGCGAGTAGAACACACATACAAAGAAATAGAATTGTTCCCACCCCTCAAAGTTCAAATGATTCTTCCAATTAAAACTTCTGAATAAGCTCATGTAGTCATCTCCAGATGGTGATGAGGTTTCTTGTCAAATGGCCTTGACACATTTTGATAAAAGTTCGCAGTTGCGCAAAAGAGGACAGAAGATAGCCAAGAAATGGAAAGTTAAAGAAAAGAATCCCCCCTCCCCTTGCTAGCCCAGCAAAGGAATGCAAAACACCTCCAGCCTTCTTCCCCTTCAGAGTCCCCCCTCCCACTGTTGTCATGACAGCCGAAAGAAGTAATAGCAGAAAAGCAGCAGTGGGCAGTGGAAGATATCTTGATACTATCTTGAGGCTGACAAGCCTGCTCATACAGGCTAATACAACACATTTCCCCCCCCCCCCCCGTTCTACAAAGTAATCATCTATGACCCAAATATATGACAAGGTTGCAATTTTAAATATTAGCAAAACTCCAGTAGGGCTTTTTAAAGGCTTATTTATAAAAATTGATTCCTTGTAAAGTGATAGAAAATAAATTCCCATATGTTAACTTACCCTGACCTCTGTATTTTCAGCCAGCATTCTTCAGTAAAAGACCATACTTAGTTGGGGATTTGGGGAGCTGTATTCCCAATACTTCTTGACCAAGTTAAGGAAGGCTCATATATGTATTTCAACAGTCTGCAATCAGAGGTTTCTTCATATTTTCCAACTCAGTTAATGAAAAATGGAAACTGTTACCTGGTTTAGCTTATTCTAGTTCAGAGAATACAATAAATTATTTCTAATTACTTACTGTGCCTGAATGTTCCTTCTACTAAGCATTACCTGAGTATTGGGTCTTCTGCTTTAGTAGGAGGTTGGACTAAAACAGGGATCTCCAACCCCCAGTCCGTGGACCGGCACAGGGCCGCAGCATGCCAGAAACCAGACTGCACAAACAAGCAAAGCGCCATGTCCGGGATGCAGGCAGCACACAAAACCACACTCCCTCCACTCCACAGGAAACCTCCCTCCACAGAACCAGTCCCTGGTAGCCAAAAGGTTATGGATGCTGGACCAGAAGACCTCCAAGATCCCTTTCAACTCTGTTATTCTTTATTCTGTAGCTTGGTTAAATTTTCATCCCAACTGTTATAAATACCACCACATTTTTGAAGATGATGTTTAGAAAGCTGAGAGATCACTCATACACCTACTGACCTGCAAAGTCATTGTCTTCAGGGCTGATTGCTGATGGACAGGGCTGATTGCTGATGGACTGTTATTATATCCGCAATATATGTTTGTAAAGATCTGAAGGCTTAGACTTTTGGTCACCTGGGAAATGTACTGAAAGCCTAAAGGTGTAACACTGCAGTATTTATTGCAGCTGAATGATGACTCATCCTGGTACATGTCTGCTGAAGTACTGTGAGGCTGCTCTGAATTTCTTAAATAAAGGATGCTAGATAGGGGGGCGGGAAGGAGCTACGTGGCATGTACTTTTAAAAAAAAATCAGCCAAGTTAGCAAGTATGAAGTTTGATATCAAAATTCGATGAAAGTTTTTATATAAATATAAACAGGGTTATTCAGGTTGCAAATCAGTTTCAGAGCTTTGTATCTAAGCAATCTGACAGTACTAAAGAAACTAGGTTTCTTGTTTATAGAGGATCTGGTCTACTTCGAGAGCTTTTAACAAGAAAACATTGTATAAAACTATTCTTTTGTTTTGAATCTTTTAAGCCTCTTTCCTGTTAAGGACATTTCCACCCTGTTTCCATTTCCATTTTCCAATCCCTCAAAACCAGCTGGTAAGCTGCTCAATATCATTTTTATTCAAAGTTTTTCAGCATTAATTCAGCCCCAGAAAAATAAACACAGATGGCTGATGCTTCATTTAATACCTTTATAAAAATCATAAGTAGATTTTACAAACCAGTTGTAGATTTCTCCAACATGGATCCAACTCAGACAGAAACATTTTGCAAGTAACTCTCAGCAGAGCAGAACAGAGAGAGCTTCCAGTTTCACTTTAGTTCAGCAGGAAAGCAGAAGACAGGAGCAGTTTCATTTCAATACACAAACTCAAAGCTTAACATAGAGACAGAGTTGCAGAGCTTAATATAGGGCCCACCTAGGCTACTTTTAATTTCAGTTTCCAGCCTAGGCTAATTCTACTTTCAGTTTCCAAAACAATCCTCATTGGCTGACTTAGTTGCTATGCCTATTCATTGGCTGACCTTGTTACCAAGCTCTATTCCAGTTCATGAATTTTCACTTCTGCAAAATGTTTGCAGAAATGCTGCAAACAAAGTATAAAGTTCCCTGCTCCTCATTCAGTTCTACATGTCTTAAAGCAAGAGTCTCAAAACTTGGCTGCATTAAGATTTGTGGACTTCAACTCTCAGAATTCCCCAGCTACCTGTGCTGGCTGGAGAATTCTGGGAGTTGAAGTCCACAAGTCTTAAAGGGGTCAAGTTTGGAGGACCCTATCTTAAAGCCACTAAATCTCACCCTCACTTCATAGAAAAAGAGAAGAAAAGAATAAAACCCAAGGATCTTTACAGATATTCCCATGGAGAAGGGTGAACTTTCCTTAAATAATTTCACTCATTGTCCTGCCTCGATTATTAAGAGACAAATTCATTGTTGTTAATCCAAAGTTTTCCTTACAAAATCTGACTTTGTAAGGGATAAAACCTGAGTCCAAGGAGAGACAAAGCAAAATTTATCTTTCATTGGGGCTTGTGCCTTATTTCGAAACTCTACAAAGCTGCAGGGCTTCTAGCTACAAACATCTTCAATCAGAGTGGTTCTTCATGTGCCAATGTTGAGTCAGAAGTAAATATCACACAGCTGCTGAACAGAAATGACTACAGAGGGTCACAAGAAGAAGAAAAGCATAATACAGTGGCAAAGTTTTATTATTTCTTAATTTACTGGGCATTTCTCTATTACGTCCTTCCAGAATTGAAAAACAGAAGCGTCCTTCTCTGGATTACCAGACTTGTTAGAGCAGATATAATGAGGAAACTATCTGACTATTTAAATAATATCTCTTTGAATAATACTAAAACAATTACATTGAAACTTTTGCACAACTAACTCATTATTGCAATTTGAAACATAGCTTTTCAGAAATGTTCACCTTTTCCAGACATTTTTCCATATGTACTTTTCCATAAAGATAGTTCCAGGGGTGGGATCTACCGATTCTGCCTGGTTCTAAAGAACTGATAGCTCTGAAGAGCAGCAGACACCAAACCAATTCTGTGTTTGCTGCTGTTGGCCCACCTGCCTGCCCAGTCTCTTTACCTGTCCTTTATTTCCTGCTTTTTCAACCTCAGCTGCTTTGTGCGGCACAACTGAGGTTGAAAAAGCAGGAAAAAAGTAATTTTTCAAATGTTGTGCAACCGTGCACGGCGCTTTTCAGCTGTTTGGGTGGCACAGCTTAAGGTTTTTTTTACATGTCAGGTGCTCATGAGCACACAAAGCGTAGTCACCGAACTGGTAATAACACTGGTTGAATCCCACCCCTGGGTAGTTCTCAGTCTACAACAATTCATTTAGTGACCGTTCAAAGCTACAACACCACTGAAGAAAGTGACTGAGGACTGTTTTTCACACTTACAATCACTGTAAGCATCCCCATGGTCATGGAATCAAAATCCAGGTGCTTGGTAAGAGACTCATATTTATGATGGTTGCAGTGTCCCAGGGTCATGCAAACATCTTTGGTGTCTTTCTGACAAGCAATGTTAATGGGGAAGCCAGATTCACCTGACAACCATGCTACTAACTTAACAACCACAATGATTCACTTAACAACTATGTCAAGGAAGGTCATAAAATGGAGCAAAACTCACTTAACAAATGCCTCATTTTGTCAGTTGTTGTTGTTAGTTGCAAAGTCGTGTCCAACCATCGCGACCCCATGGATAATGTTCCTCTAGGCCTTCCTGTTCTCTACCATCTTCTGGAGTCCATTTAAGCTCACACCTACTCCTTCAGTGGATCCATCCAGCCACCTCATTCTCTGTCATCGCCTCCTTCTATTGCCCCCAATCTTTCCCACCATTCGGCTCTTCTCCAGTGAGTCCTTCTTTCTCCTTAGGTAGTCAAAGTATTTGAATTTCATCTCTAGGATCTGGCCTTCTAAAGAGAAATCAGGGCTGATCTTGGTTTAATCTCCTTGCAGTCCAAGGTACTTGCAGGAGTCTTTTTCAGTACTATAGTTCAAAGGCCTCAATTCTTTGTCACTCAAATTTCCTTATGGTCCAACTTTCACAGCCATACATTGCAACTGGGAAAACCATCACTTAGCCATAGAAATGTTGGTTCAATTGTGGTCGTAAGTTGAGGACTACCCGTACAAACATCTATCACTCTTCATTGAATAAAAACAGCAACATTAAAGAATCTCAACAAAAAATTTTTGTGGAGACTTAGAATATTATATCTTTGAGCTCAAAATACATAAAATATCATCGCTGCTTTCCTCAGGCAGCTGAGTTGACAAGCCAGCCTCTTCAGAAGATCAAACAATTAAAAAAATAAATGATCGCACACCAGCACTTTCAAAATTTCTCAATCCTCCTGCTGTTCCTGGTGTGTTTGATGCTGTTGTTTTATTGTGTGTGTGTGTGTGTGTGTAACAAGGAGAAGGAAATCATATCTTATTCTTATAACTTGCCTTTTGGCAACATGAATAACTATGATCACACAGCGAGCTTTGTTTGAAATCTGTTTTCCCTAATAACCCAGGTAAAAGAAAATGCCCTTTTCTTAAATTATGTGCGTGTTGTTTTTTTATTACCAAGAATTTATAAGGCTGTAAAGGAAGAATTAGCTTTGAATACCTGGAGATTTCAGCTGGAATTTGATTAGGTCAGAATGAAATAAAATGGGTTCATTGCATCTATATAAGACAGGAATCACAGACACAATATGAAACCAACACAATATTTCTCAGTATGACTTCTCTTTAGGAAAGAAGAAGAAGAAAAAATCTTATTTCTTTAGTTAGTCACAATTTTGTGTCTATGTATGTGCATGTTTTATTATTCAATATATTCTTACCTCCTTTTCAGCTCTAAGGTGGGCTAGAAAACGCGAACATTTGTCAGCAAATGATAGCATTCCTTGGAGCTAAACACTTTAAACCAGGGGTGGGCAATTAATTTCTGTCGGGGGCCACATGGAAAATCAGATCTGTGTTCGAGGGCCGAACCAATTTTATAAAAGGCCATTATAAAGGGCCCATTATAAAATGCAGCAAATTATATATATATATATATATATATATATATATATATATATATATATATATATATATATATATATATATATATATATATATATATATATGGATCTTTGGTTATTCGGGTTTTCTCCCACGTAAGATTGGAAGTATCTAGGCAACGTTTCGATGAAGTCTCATTCATGATCTTCAGGCTTGGTCTTCAGCTCTGTGCTTCTCAGAGTGAAAACCCGAATAAACAAAGATCCACATACAAATACCCGCGAGAACCTCAGAAAACATATATATATACCAGAAAGCATGAACAAACAAATATATATATAAGACCAGAAAGCATGAACAGAAGAGATGATTCCACCAGGCTGTCAATCATTTGGAAGCCTGCACTCACAAACAAAAAAATCTCCACACCACAAGCCAGGCAAACACCTGGGCACAAACAGATCCCCCCTGATACCTCCAGCTCAAACACACCCCAACCAGGCACCCAGATGAAACCCAGCTTCCTAAGGAATGATAGCCGTCCATTTACCCGAAGCCAAGCTGCACTAAAGGCCTCCAATAAAGTAACACAATGTTGCCAGCCAATCAAGATACAAAAAGAGCCCCCCCCAAAAAAAAAACAGACAGAAGATACTAGTAGCAGAACACAGCAAACTCCAAGACCAATAAACACAGACCAAGACTCTCAACCAATCAGGAGGAAGAAAAAACCATTCTGACACAGCAATAGGCTGCCCCAAATTTAAATCTGAAACCACTGTAAAAGTCTGACTCACAGACAACACCATACAGAAGCCTGATGATGGCAGATGAGATTCTGCTGAAACGTTGCTACAACTTTAAAAGCACCATGTGGGAAAATACCCGAACAAAGCTGAATGCCAGACATGTAAGTACCCGCGAAAACTTAAGAAAACATATGTTTTCTTAAGTTTTCGCGGGGTACTTATATGTCTGGCATTCAGCTTTGTTCGGGTATTTTCCCACGTGGTGCTTTTAAAGTTGTAGCAACGTTTCAGCAGAATCTCATCTGCCATCATCAGGCTTCTGTATGATGTTTGTCTGTGAGTCAGACTTTTACAGTGGTTTCAGATTTAAATTTGGGGCAGCCTATTGCTGTGTCAGAATGGTTTTTTTCTTCCTCCTGATTGGTTGAAAGTCTTGGTCTGTGTTTATTGGTCTTGGAGTTTGCTGTGTTCTGCTACTAATATCTTCTGTCTGTTTTTTTTGGGGGGGGGCTCTTTTTGTATCTTGATTGGCTGGCAACATTGTGTTACTTTATTGGAGGCCTTTAGTGCAGCTTGGCTTCGGGTAAATGGACGGCTATCATTCCTTAGGAAGCTGGGTTTCATCTGGGTGCCTGGTTGGGGTGTGTTTGAGCTGGAGGTATCAGGGGGGATCTGTTTGTGCCCAGGTGTTTGCCTGGCTTGTGGTGTGGAGATTTTTTTGTTTGTGAGTGCAGGCTTCCAAATGATTGACAGCCTGGTGGAATCATCTCTTCTGTTCATGCTTTCTGGTCTTTTTTCAATCTCTATGACTTCTCTGATGATTCTGTGGCTGGGATTTTCTATGGTGGCTAGGGTTTTGGTGCCATTGAAGTTGATGTTATGACCTGTGGCTTCCATGTGTTGGACGAGTGAGGAAGTGTGTTCCAGCTTTTTGACTGCATTTTTGTGTTCATCCAGGCGGGTGCTTATTCTTCTATTGGTCTGTCCAATGTATGTGGCTGGGCATGATGCACAGGGGATTCATATATGCCTTGGTTTTGTCTTTGTCAATTTTGTCTTTGGGGTTCCTGAGGATGGCTGCTATTTTTCTGTCTGTTTTGAAGGCAGTCTTGATGTGGTGTCTGTATAGAATCTTACTAATTTTGTCTGTAGTGCCTCTTATGTAGGGCAGGACAGCTGTTCCATGGGTCTGTTCATCTTCTGGGTCTCTATTATGTCTCAATGTGTTTTTGTGGATCAAGTTGGTGATTTTGCTTTTGTGGAAGCCGTTGGCTGTCAATATTTTAGTCAGGGTGCATAGTTCAGTCTTAATGTGTGTCTTGTCTGCCAGGCGTTTGGTTCTAGTAATTAGTGTTTTAGCCACGGAGTTTATCTGTGCTGGGTGGTGGTGGGATTGGGCGTTGAGGTAGCGGTTGGTGTGTATTTTCTTCTGGTATATGGTGTGTCCTAGTGTGCCATCTGTTTTCTTGTAGATTAGTACATCTAGGAATGGTAGTTGTTTGTTTGTTTCTGTTTCCATGGTGAACTTGATTTTGGGGTGTGCGCTGTTTAGGTGTGTTAGGAAGTTGTTTAGACCCAGAGAGAAATCTTCCAGATGCCCCAGTTAAAAGGAAGCCAGAAGGCTTCCAGGCTTAAACTTTGCACAGTGCAGCGGAGGGGAAACCCAGAGCGCCGCTGGGTCGCCTCCTCTAAGCAGCCCGCCCAACCGCCCACCGGGCGGAACCCTTCCCTTTCCTCGGCGGGAAGACGCTCCTGCCTGTAAACTTTGCCTGTGCAAAGTTTAAGCCTGGAAGCCCTTTCGGCTTCCTTTTAACTCGCGGGTACTCACGCCTGGCCCCGAGCCGTGCGGCGGAGGGAAGCCTAGCGGGTGGGTGGGCTGCTTGGAGGAGGTGACCCGGTGGCGCTCCGGGTTTCCCCTCCACTGCACTGTGCAAAGTTTAAGCCTAGAATACCTTTTGGCTTCCTTTTAACTTGCGGGCGCTCGCGCCTGACCCCGAGCTGCGCGGCGGAGGGAAGCCTAGCTGGTGGGTGGGCTGCTTGGAGGAGGCGACCCGGCGGCACTCCAGGCTTCCCTCCACCGCACGGCTCGGGGCCAGGCATGAGCGCCCGCGAGTTAAAAGGAAGCCAAAAGGGCTTCCAGGCTTAAACTTTGCACAGCGCAGTGGAGGGGAAACCCGGAGCGCCGCCGGGTTGCCTCCTCCAAGCAGCCCGCCCACCCACCTGCCAGGCGGAACCCTTCCCTTTCCTCAGCAGGAAGATGCTCCCACCTGCTAGCTTTGCATTTGCAAAGTTTAAGCCTGTAAGCCCCGGGAAAAAAAGGGGGATCGGCGGGGACTCACCTTCGGAGAGGTCACACTCGAAGGTGATTTCAAACTCTCAGCCGAGGCCTTTGCAACGTTCTTTTCTTTCCTACTCCGAGAGTGCTTCGCACTGTTTTGCAGCCTTGGGGGCCACGTGGCGCAGGGCAATACGCCACGCCCAGCAATTTTTTTTCAGGAGCAGGCCGGATTGGACAGACCAACGGGCCGGATGTAGCCCGTGGGCTGTAGTTTGCCCACCCCTGCTTTAAACTAAGTTAAAATTAAATGTAGATTTTTAAAAATGACAGTATCTACAATAAAGGCTCAATTAAAACCAGAAAAACAACTACATAGATATAGGGTCAACATAAATTAGTCAAGTGGACTTCCGGTTTGTTGGCTTCACCAGCGGCAGAGTTTCGCGATCCTGCGCGATCCCTGCCGCGCTAGCCGTTTTGGTGCCTCCAATCCGGACGGGTTTGGAGGCTAAGGCTGCCTTGCAGAGGCAGCCGAAGATAGGGGGGAGCTGGTGAGGGGTTTGGGGGTGTTGCAGACCCCCTCCCCAGCCAGCAAAACCCCCTTTTCTCAAGGCGGTCGAGCAGCGGTCTGCAATGGCCGCAACAAAGAAGCGGCAGCTGGGTAAGACTGAGCAGGAGGAAGAGGGGAGAAAGTTTACAAGAGAAAGTTTTTTGGCTGATCCAGGACTTTAAGAGGCGTTTAATCCTGAGAACGATGACTTCTTGAAAAATACTTTGTTTCCAGAGGAGGATTTCAAGCGGCAAATTGAGGTGCTGAAAGGAAAGTTTACTCTCCTTCCCTATGGAATCAACAAATGGCCATTGAGAAACCTGTTGTTTCTTATAAAAGGTAAAAACTTGGCTTCTTGTTATAAGTGGGAAGGGAGAGGACAAAAAACAATATAAAGATCTTGCTGGAGGAGATGCCTTGAAGATCTTGAGACTAGAAATTGATTGCAACAAGGCTGTAAAATACAGATTGGGCTTTTTTTCTTTTCCCTTTTACTGATACCACCCCAGGAAGAGAAAGCGAGAACTTTGTGCGTTGTTTGGACTGATTGATGTCTCTGGGACTTTGAGGAATTGTTTTAACTTTTGAAACATTTTGGTTGCTCTAGGAAGAACAAAGAATGGCTTTATCTGATGATGAACTTAGAAAGGAATATCAAGAAAGTAAGGACGCTGTGAAAGAAGCTTTCCTTTCTTTAGAAATGGCGTTTGCTATTTATCAGCAAACACAACAACAGATGGAGGAAATAGAAGGAGAAGAAGAAGAAGAAGACGCCATCTTCGGTGAATTTAAAAAATTAATTAAGAGAGAAAGGAGAAAGAAAGGAAGGAAAATGAAGGACTTAAGACTTAAAGAAACACTTAAGAAAGGAAAAAATAAGATGCAAAACCAACTTAATGTTACTGAGCAAAAGGAGAAAGGATTACAACAGAGAGGGAAAGCTAAAAAGGCGGAGGTTAGTGGGGGGGGGGTAAAGAGGCCAGGGGGGATAAGAAAGGAACGGAAAAGGGAGGAAAAAGCCACAAAGGTATGAAACAAGATGGGAAAAAATGATTTTTTTTTTAGGGATAAAGGGTAAGGTATATTTTTTTTTAAAAAAAGAAGATTCTGCAAGGTACATAAGATGGTACTATGTATTAGAAATAGAAAACTAGAATGTTATAAGAATTAATAAAAGATTAAAATATTGAAATGTTTAGTAATGACAGATTTTAAAATTTAATAAAATTGTAGCACTTGTTTTTTGAAATAGACAATCGGAATGTTATAAGATTTAATATTTAGATTTATTATCTAATTATATTAATTATTATGAATTTATTATTTTTTCTCTTTGAAGGTTAGTAGGTAGAATGTACTAAGCAGAATCAGATTGGGTATCAGGCGTTATTTTAAATATTAATTTAGGGGGAGGATAGAAAGGCATCATATGATCAGTGATTTCAGGAGAAATTCTTTTATTTTTCTTACTATATGGAATGAGATAAATGGATAATTTGGAAAGAATGGACAAAAAATACAAATACAATGATTTAAATTAAAATGAACTAAATAAAATAGAAATAAGAAGAATGGAAAGCGGGGAGAAGTTACATAGAAGATATAGAATGGTAAACAAGATAGGTAATGGTATATAAGATGAGCACGAACTTAATTGAAGTCCATACAAAGAGAGGTAATCTGGGGCCAAACTACTTTCTTAAAAGAAGTTTTATATTTTTGTGTTTTGTGTATCTATGTTTTGTTTGAGAATTAATAAAACCTCGGAGGAATGTTGGATGAGAAGAATGGTAATCAAGTCAGAGAGGAATGAAGATGATGACCATAAACTGGATAAATATAGAAAATAATAATAGTAACAATGAAATTGAATACGAAAAGAGAAATAATGAGAAATTTGTTAAGAAATATCTATATGTTTATATTGAAATGGTGTAAAACAGAATTATGTTGCATAAAATAATATTCTACTTGACTTGTAAAATTAATAATGGAAAGAGGTTTTGTGTATTTAATGGTTAATGATGGTTTGTTTGTCTTTAAAATCAATAAAAATTTGTTCCAAAAAATAAATAAATAAATTGGTCAAGCCATCTATTTTCCAGATGGAATATATCTTGTGAGAGAACATGAATCCCTAAACTTTGGCAATGATGAAAAATGTAGACATCAAAATCATCCAAGGTCTTGATGGAACTGGGGATGTTGCTCTCCAACATTATGCCAGTTTCCCTTCGTGTTATTGTTATTTTTGGACAAATGGACTTACTTCCAAACAAAGGACTGCATGAAAGCCACCTATCATTTTATACCTTGGGACAATGGGACATAGACAGGTGTAGAAGCATTCTTGTAAGTCAAAGTATGCTATCTTCTAATCTTGGAGTCTTCAAATTTGGCAGCTTTAGATTTGTGGACTTCATCTCCCAGAATTCTTCAGCCAGCTACAGGGAATGGCTGGGGAATTCTGGGAGTTGAAGTCTACAAGTCTTAGAGTTGCAAAATTTGGAGATCCTTATTCTAATCTAATCTTCTAAACTAAAAAGGCTAGGTAGAACCTAGGTGGAACTGGGAGCAAAGGTGGCAGGTGTTTGTTGGCATTGTCGGACCTATAGATGTCTAATTGAGGAATAATCTAATAGAAACTATTACTAAATGCCCAAAGCAGCATCTATGCATATTGATCACACCCAGTTGTCTTTTGAGTAGACTATTACCTATAGGTTTTCTATGCTTAATTGGTAGTTCTGAAAGGAGAAATTTTACACATGTTTATTTTATTTTTTATTTATTTTATTTGTCAAGCGGTTATTAGATAACAGGTATAAGTATAAACATGGTTATGAATACATGAAATGGATATGAAAAAGAAAAAAACAAACAATAGGACAGGGACGATAGGCATGTTGGTGCACTTATGCACACCCCCTATAGGCCTCTTAGGAAAGGGGCGAGGTCAATAATAGACAGTCTTAGGTTAAAGTTTTGGGGGTTTGGGGAAGAAACCACAGAGTCAGGTTGAGTATTTCAGACATTGACCACTCTGTTGCTGAAGTCATATTTCCTGCAATCAAGTTTGGTGCAGTTTATCTTGAATTTGTATTTATTGTGTGCTCTTGTATTGTGGTTGAAGCTGAAATATTCATTGACATTGCAATGTATGATTTTATGTACTATACTTAGATCGAACTGAAGGTGGCGTAGTTCTAGGTTGTCTAGGTCTAAAATTTCAAGTCTGGTGGTATAAGGTATTCTGCTACGAGTAGAGGAATGAAGAACTCTTCTTGTGAAATATTTCTGGACTTTCTCAATTGTATTAATATCAGATATGTAATGTGGGTTCCAGACTGATGAGCTGTATTCAAGTATTGGTCTAGCAAATGTTTTGTATGCTGTAGTTAGTGGAGTGGTATTACTGGAGAAAATGCAGAATTAGGTTTACAACTCTTGACTGTGTTGTGGGCTCTAGCACTTAGATCATTTGAGATGAGTACTCCAAGGTCCTTGACAAAGTTTGGGTCATCAACAAGGTCTTGACTATTCACCTTGTATTTTATTTGCTGATTTTTTTTGCCAATATGTAAGACAGAGCATTTATTTGTTGAGACTTGAAGTTGCCATTTGTTTGACCATTCTGACACATAGTTGAGGTCTTTTTGAAGGGTAGCAGCATTGTCAGTGGTGTTGAATAGCTTTCCAACATCAGCAAAAAGAATGCAGTTGCTCTTAATATGATCACAGCGGTCATTTATGTAGAGTATGGAGAGAGTTGGTCTGAGAACGCTACCTTGGGGACACCATTGTTAACAGGTACAGGATTTGATAGGACACTCCCAATTTTGACCATTTGTTGCCTGTTTGACAGGAATGCTTCTATCCAGTTATGCAGGTGACCAGAGATACCATAAGATTTTAATTTTAGGAGTAGTTTGTCGTGTATCACTGAATCAAAGGCTTTACAGAAGTCTATGTAAATTGTGACAGTTGCTTTGCCCTGATCAAGTTGTGTAGTCCATATGTTTTTGCAGTGTAAGAGTTGCAGATGACATGATAGTTTTTTCCTAAAACCAAATTGTTTATAAGAGAGTAAGTTGTTTGCTTCTAAGTGGAGGATGATGGATTGGTTAATAATTGATTCCATGACTTTACAGGTGACGCAGAGATTGGTCTGTAATTTTCAAGTAGACTGGGCTCTTCCTTTTTGAAGATGGGGATGACCATGGCTTGTGACAATAGTTTTGGCAAGGAGCTGGTCCTGAAAGATTTTTCAAAGATCATGCTTAGAGGTTCAGCTATGGCAGTGGATAGCTTTTTGAAGAAGGAGGCACATATTCCGTCCAGTCCAATAGATAGAGATGGTTTTGGATTGCGTAGTGCTTTTTCAACATTGTCTTCTGTAAAATTGATATGTGTTATATCATTGTAGATGTCTGTGGTTCAACTAGGGAATATTGGGCATGATGCATAGCTGTTTACAAAAACTGAGCCAAAGAATGTGTTAAAGAGGTTGGCTTTAATGGTATATTAGGTCCTTTCAGGGGTGGGATGGACCTTAATCTTTTAGTTTGTTGTTTACAAAATTGTAGAAAGCACGGATGGAATTGGTGCATAGAAGGTTATCCTCTTGTTTAATGTGATAATTGGTGCATTCAGTCTTTATCTGGTGGCATAAATTTTTGTATCGGCCAGATTTGTTTTTCCGGCAAAGGGATTTCTTTTTGGATTGGATCTTCCTTATTGTTATGGGTAATTTGTTTTTCCTAGTTTTGGGAGTTGTTATTGGTACATATAGTTTGATGACTCTTTTGATTTAAAGTAAAAATATGTTGTAATGGTCTTCAACAATATTGCATCAAGTGAATAGAATTTGCCAATCAAGAGATGAGAGATCACTGTCTATAAGATCATAGTTGCCTTTTTTGAAGTTATAATTGGGGATCCTGTTGTTATGGTGATTTTTGTGAGTCTATATGTTGAGACAAAAGTCAATCCTGCTGTGGTCACTGTTGGAAAAGGGTTCATTTATTTGTATTCCGTAAATTGAATTCAAACTGTTGCAGAAGATGAGATTGAGGCAGTTGTTAAGTCTAGTGTTGTTGGTTACTAGTTGTTCCAGTCCCAGATTTGTTTCAGCATTGTAGTAGGTTGCATGTATGGGTTCAGTTGTACATTCGTTTAGGGTCCAGTTCATACGAGATAGATTGAAGTCACCAAGAAAGATAAAAGCGTATGGGCACCATGTTGCCCATGTTAGTAGTAGTGAATTTAACTTGTTTACATGCTCGATGTCATAATCAGGGGCTCTATAACATAGTAAGAATCGAAATGTGATATTTAAGGACAGGTCACAGACGATGGTCTCAGGAAGAGCAAGCTCCTAGGTAACTTGGATGTTTTTTAGATGTAGGGGCTTTTTATAGAAGATAGCAACACCACCTTCTCTATGGATTTCACGATCTGATCGGTAAACATGATAATCTCTTACTGTGGTAATGGAGTCAGGGAGGGATGCATTGAGCCATGTTTCACAGTCAAATATGATGTCAAATTTAGCCGTATTTAGTAAGAGGAGAAATTCAGCTATTTTATTTACAATGCTTCTTGCATTAAGTAGCTTGCCTTTAACGCCAGTTGTAGTTGGAATTGAGGTAGTTAGGGCCGTGCATGCCTCGTGTTTTCCTAGTGTTTTCCAACTGTTTTCCTGCTCATAAACTACTGCACTAAATCTTCCAATCACCTATATTGAAAGTCTGCATGCACAAAGGTATGCATACTTTAGTCCATTGCACACAAACTTGCTCTTTAATATATGCCACTCTGACATTGTTTTTTTCTAATATACATATTATTGTGCACAATTTCCATGCATATATTAATTTTCACAGCCATTTTTGATCAGGACCTTAATGGCCTATTTCAGAAAAACATGGAAATTCAAGGATAATTGTATTTCTTTTAACAGGCATTTGAAACATGCAAATTGGATTGATGCTTATTTAAATGCAAACCAAGCAATTTTTCTCCACCTCTAGACCCTCTAGAATTTGAATGTCAGGGTAGTTAGTGAATGGATGCTTCTTGGAAACCAATTAACAGATACTTCCCATGAAGCATCTGATCACCAAACAAGAATTCAAACTCCATACAGAATGTAAATACTATACTGCAGTGTAATCCTCCATTCAAGAGCATTCTGGGATGAAGCCTTCCTGGAATGCAGGGCAAAAACATCTGCAGAATTGTGATTCAACTGATGCCTTGGTTACTGCCTGGAATGGAATGCAACAAAGTCTTTGGTACTGATTGTTCCTATATAGCTTCTCACTGTGTGTCAGTTCCAGATGGCCTTGAAAGAGATACCTAAAATGCTGTTGGAGGAAGACCAAGAGTGAATCCAACAAAGCACTAATAAGAATCCATATTAGGGATTATGGGGTGGCAATAAGAGAGTCATGAATTGTATTTTGGGAGGGGAAACAAATAAAGAAACTTGCTTTGCAACCTAACATATATCTGAATATCTACTGGGTATATCTAGATACGAAAAAGATGCTGAGGCACTAGAACAGGGGTGTAAAACTCAAGGCCCACAGGCTGAATCTGGCCCAAAAGACTGCTCTGGAAATAGCAAAGGACTGGCCCGTGGTGCCTCTGCCAGCAAAAACAGAGCTTGGCGGTCACCACAGGTGCCCCCGACATGAGTGACATTGAGCTGGTCATGCCTACCCTGGCCATTCCCACCTCAGCCCCCTGATGCAGCCCTCAATGAAATCGAGTTTGACACCCCTGTCCTAGAAAAAAATGCAGAGAAGAGCAACAAAGACAATAAGGCTAAACTGTATGATAAACAGCTAAGGGAACTAGGTATGCTTAATAGAATAGGAATTGGAAGGGACCTTGGAGGTCTTCTAGTCCAGCCCCCTATTAGGTAGGAAATCCTACACCACTTCAGACAAATGATTATCCAATCTCTTCTTAAAAGCTTCCAGAGTTGGAGCATTTACAACTTCTGGAGGCAACTTGTTCCACTGATTAATTGTTCTAACTGTTGAGGATTTTCTCCTTAGTTCTAGATTGCTTCTCTCCTTGTTTAGTTTTCACCCATAGCTTCTTGTCCTGCCCTCAGGTGCTTTGGAGAATAGCTTGACTCCCTCTTCTTTGTGGCAGCCCCTGAGATATTGGAACACTGCTATCATGTCTCCCCTGGTCCTTCTTTTCATTAGATTAAACATATCCAGTTCCAGCAACGGTTCTTCCTATGTTTTAGCCTCCAGTCCCCTAATCATTTTTGTTGCTCTTCTCTATACTCTTTCTAGAGTCTCAGCCTCTTTTTTTACAATGTCTTTTTTAATGAAGAGAAGGTATAGGGGTGAACATGATAGCCATCTTCTATAGAAGGGAAAAGGGGGTTGATTTATTCTCCGAAGTGGCTGAAGGCAGAAAAAAAAACAATGGGTGAAAACTTGTCATAGGGAGATTCAATCTGGAATTAAGGAGAAATTTCCTAACAGTGAGAGAACAATTAGCTAATGGAACAGTTTGCCTCCCAGAGTTGTGAAAGCTCCATTTCTGAAGGTTTTCAAGATAAGATTTGGATAACCATTTGTCTGGGATGGAATAAGGAATTGTCCTTGGTCAGGGGATTGAACTAGAAGATATCCAAGGTTCCTTCCAGCTGTGTGATTCTATGATATCAGGTAAAGGTAGAGGATGAAGATATTTCTCTGGAAGCATTAAGTGTGGCCAGCTGTGAGGAAATAAATAATTTAAGTATCCAAATCATATATATGTATAAGTGCACAGTTGTGCCTACCATCCCTGTCCTATTGTCCCCATTTATTCGTACCTATTTCCTGTATTCCTACTCATGTTTATTCTTATACCTATTATCTTGTAAGTGACTGACAAATCATATAAATAAATAAAATAAAATATTCACAATCCCCAACAGATATTGCATCCCAGATGCACGGTTCCTTGGAATATTAATTTCTTTATGCAGAAAAAGTGATAAAATTAAAACTTTGTGTTACAGAGAGTTGAGAGCCCTTTGGTATAGTGGTTTAAGGCAAAAAAGGGTACTGTGAGATCCAGTCCTGCCTTTAGATATAAAGTCAATTGGGTGACACTATATGAGCCAGTCACACTATATCAGCCCTAGAAAGGAAATAATGGCAAACCACTTATGAATTCTTGCCAAGGAAACTGCAGGGACTTCTCCAGGCAGTAGCCAGGAGGTCAACATTGACTCAAAAGCACCAAAACTAAAAAAAACTAAAAAAAACCCCCTCATGACTGGCCTCTATATATTCTGATTCAGATAGATGTATCTGATGTAGCACAACCTATGATTCCTAAAGAGTTAAATTCCTTGACTGTGAGACTCTAACTACAATTAAAATTGGTAATGGATGCAAATGCTAGAAACCCTGTGTAATAATCTGATTATATAAACATGGCAATTTCCAAAGAATATTAAGCTAAAACCCCAAGTTAATAAGTTTTTTCAATTACTGTCTCATTCTTGTTTACCCTAACGAAATGTGCTTCATCTGTTATATGAGATCACAGTGCTTCAATTCAGTGCTTACATTTAAAATCTATTATACTTGGAAAAATATTTGATTGAAGAATGTAATCATTCCATTGTTTCTGTTTCAGAAGAAATAAAATGAGGATATAGATGCAGCAGTAATTAACATATTTTCTTTAATGTGTAATAGACACACCATATCGGGATTGCAAAAATCTACTAGATGGGATCAAAGAGATTCAGATAATACTCTTTATACTAATATAAATACACTATAAAATCACTACTGGAAAATCAACCTGCCTAGCTAAAAAGATGGGGATAGGGAGTATGATGAGAAAAGGAGAGGGTGGGATCTGTTGTTCATCTATCTACTACCTCCAATGTGAAACCCCTCTATTGTAGCCCAAACCCCTGGCAAAGCCAGGTCTTTAAGTTCTTATAGAAAGTAAGTAGGGTTGAGCCAATCTCAATCAGTGTGTGTGTGTGGTGGTGGTGGGGGGAATGTTCCAGAAGGCAAGCACAATGATCGAGAAAACTCTTCTTCTGGACCCCACAGCTGGAATTCTTTCAGCATTCTTATTCATAGAACTTCCTTTATAAGTAACCCAAGAACCCACATGGCAAATCTTATTTCTCAGACTGAATCCCTATCCTCTGCTGGAAATGCTACTGTTCTGTCCCCACTACACGTTAGTCTGTGTGCAACTCGACATGCAGCCTAAACTCACCTCCAATAAAATAGACCATGTGAGTAGATTGGAATGCTTTATTGAAAGAACAGGATATGGTGAAACTGGGGAAAATAGGGATACATACAATGAGAACCAAATCAAAGATAGACAGCATTAAGTTACTGCTGAACATAACAATAAATACAAACAATGGATCAGCTGCAAACAATATATTTGGTATTTTGTTTCTCCAGCCACTAGATAGGGCTAGAGTGCAACAACAGTATATAAAAGTTATATGCTGGGGCATGACAGCTATCTCAAGTTGGCTAAATGTTGAGATTCTCAGTCATCTAGGTCATCATTATCTCAAATATGTTTTTTCAAAAGGCAACTGAACTGTTTTTTCCTTGAGGAAGATGTTTCGCTTCTCATCCAAAAAGCTTCATCGCTTCTGGCAGGATGGGAGCAGCAATGGAAGAATTAGTTCTGACAGGATGGGGATGGGTAAGTGGAAGGATCATATTTCTTTGCAGCCATCTGATCATTAGCACTCTTCCTGAGAACTCCTGAGGTTATTTGGGGGTTTATCTGTGCCCTCGGGATCACCTGTATCAGCGTGCAAATGGGGATGGAATCTTCTTCGAACTACTGAAAGGATTCTGTTGTAGACTGGAGACAGGTAGTGTATTATCCCTCGTTCCAGTTGAGAGAGGGCTGCTCAATGTTAACATAAATGGCCTTGTTTACCCTTCTTCCAAACCAATGGTGAAACCTGAATAGATCAAGCTGGCTAGATCTGAATCAAAATTAGGGATGGGTGTCTCTGTAAGAAAGAATGAAGACTGCCTATTTTTCCTCACATTTCTGGAAATATGTATGCCTGTACTCACCATATGCTTTTTATTCATCTGCAGGCCTTATTATTACTTTCTTAGATTATTTCACTTTCAATATGCCTCCATCATGATTTGCATGGTCTTTTTTCTATGACTACTATTGGATATTGGTTTAATTCCTCCCCACAAATGAACGCTAAACATGAATGGTACTTGTTAGGGATACACCCTAGCAGAATCTGCACAGCAGGCAGGCAGGCAGGCAAATATGTGAGATAAACATTTTTGTAGTTTACACTCAGTAAAACAGATACACTGTGCTAGTTAAATGGTTTATTCCAGTAAAAGTTTTTAGCACAGTCCATATATCATTCACTAATTCAGTCAGTCCAGGGATTATTCAGTTGCAAAGTCCAGTGTCGAAAAAGAGGTCAGTAAACTTACAAATATTAGTCCAGTAATAAATCTCCTCGCAGTTGAGATATAAAGAAGTCAAACCTCCTTTCTTCCTTCAGCAGCAGGGAACACGCAGTAAATAATCCATCATAGTCAGCAAGCAATTCAGTAAGCCAGCAATACAGCAATACAGCAAGCTAGCAGGTTCTCTTGCTCCCTCTTATGGCGGTTTTTACAACCATACCCAAAATTACATGCTTTGCTGTTTAAAGTGACACACACTTACTATCATAGTTTATATATATTATTTTACCCAAACTACTTTAGGTAATCTTGTTATTCCTAACAGTACTCCTATCAATTGTTTGTATAGTATATAACGAATGACATGCTAGCAGAGGTGGTATTCAGCAGGTTCTGACCAGTTCTGAAGAATTGGTAGTGGAAATCTTGAGTAGTTCAGAGAACCAGCAAATACCACCTCTGACTGGCTCCACCCCCATCTATTCTCTGCCTCCTGAGTCCCAGCTGATTGGCTGGGTCTTCTTTTGTTGACCTGCACAGGAGAACAGAGTTAGAAAGCAGTTAGTGGGATGAGGACAGAATGGGAATTTTGCATCATCCTTCCCCTGGAGTGGGGAGGGAATGGAGATTTTACAGTATCTTTGCCTTGCCATGCCCACCAAGCCATGTCACGCCCACCAAGCCATGCCCTCAGAACCGGTAATAAAAATTTTCAATTCCACCACTGCATGCTAGGATGGCTCTTCAGAAATGTCAGTAAAACTGCAAGCACTCAGATAAACTTTATTGATTTCTCTATCATAATCCCGTCTATAAATTAATAGACAGATGGCAAGAGTCAAGGATCACACAGTAAGTTTTAATCACAGAACAGTTAAGACCTTTGGTTCATCTGCAAGTCTTGATATAATCATCAGTAACTAAATATAGGTATTTTCTTCATACTGGTAAGCATAATATCCAGTGAACAGCCATACTAGAGCAGAAGTTCTTAAACTAATGTTTATTACCCCTAAATGGACTATCCCCAGAACAATCTGTAATTACTTACTTTTGAACTGAACATCCAGTACTGAAAAGCTTGTGCAAAAATGTGTAAAACAACATGCTCTATTTTGTATTGGGGCAGAGGGGTAAATGAGCTTATTCAAAACCAGGAAAAGGAATAATTGAACCAAATATTTAAAGAAAGAACTACTGTCCTAGAACAACATTGCTTAATATGCTAAATTTCTCTGACAACTAAGTTAGAGCCCTAATAGAGGTCCACAATTAGTGGGTATATTCCAAGTCTTCTCAGGCATTGTTATGGGATGTGGGAAATGTATCTCTTTGGAGTACAGTACTCCTTGCAATACATATGGCACCCATTCTTCTAGGATTCCAGAAAGCACTTAAGATTTGGCTCTCTTCCCAACCTAGGATTAAAGCTTCAGTGGAGCCAGGCTGTATGCCTTGTTAGTTTTTAATTGTTTTTAATTGTATGTTTGATGTTTGTTTGTTTGTTTGTTTATTTATATTTCATATTTCTTAAGTTCCCATTTCCTTTAGGGAGTCTTTTTGGCTGGGTGGCTATAATTTTTTTAATAATAATAATAATAATAGGGCCATGAGGAGGCCCAAAATCAAAATGGACAGGACCATGGGGAAATCCAGAAAGAAGATAATGTGAAATATAAACACGGCAGAAACTTTTGATTTTGACAATAAAGACAATTTGAAGGGGAGAGGTGCCATAAGCTATATAAGAAGTCCAACTGGGTGGCATATTTGCACCTAAACAAGGGTCTGAGAGAAGAAAGAAAGAAAGAAAGAAAGAAAGAAAGAAAGAAAGAAAGAAAGAAAGAAAGAAAGAAAGAAAGAAAGAAAGAAAGAAAGAAAGAAAGAAAGAAAGAAAGAAAGAAAGAAAGAAATAGGGAGGGAGGGAGGAAGGAAAGAAGGAAGGAAGGAAGGAAAGAATTGTACATTTTAAGGCAGGAGATTGAGATATGGGATAATCTTAAAATAACCCTCTCTCAAAGTCCAAGGGAAAATTAAGTCCACATAAATGTTGCAGTTATAGTCAGTTTCTATAAGGCCCCTTCCGCCACCACAGCTGTGGTGGTGCAGTGATTAGAATGCAGTATTTCAAGCTAACTCTGCATTCCCAGGCCAGGAGTTCAATTCTGACCAGCTCAAGGTTGACTCAGCCTTCCATCCTTTCAAGGTGGGTAAAATGAGGGCCCAGACTGTTGTGGGTAAGAGGCTGACTCTGTAAACCATTTAGAGAGGGGTATATAAGTCTAAGTGCTATTGCTATTCCTAATTGCAGGCATGGCTTCCACTCAATCTATAGTCTACCATTATCTAACTGCAAACTCAGGAAAACAGTACAGAGTGAAAAGCATATAACAACGTACAACACTTCTATATGGTAGACTATCCTAATGGCAATGAAGTGACTTACGAGTTGTAGCAGGTCTCCAATAACATTTTTTCCTTAAAATAAACAAATAAACTGATTCAGCTACAATAATTCAGAATGTTGACATTTTTGTTTAATTTACATATTTAAGTATGGTTCATCAACCAACATACCACATAACTATTGTAGTCTGCCAGCAGCCTGCGGAGCTAGCAGCAGAGTTGGACAGTAGGGAGGAACATGGGACAGTCTGGGGAGAACTTGGATGATGGACCTGCGTCCAATGCAGAGATGGGGCCAGGGCCATCTGGGAGTTATGTGCTGACTCGGGAGCCTCCAAAATCTGACAGCAGCAAGGCAGAGGAACAAGGGGAGCCTGTTCCCAGTGCACACATACGCAGAACTGCCAGTAGGCAAGAACAGTTAAGCCAAAAGGGGTGACTTGTGAGTAAGGCTTGGAGGTGATTGGCCCTCCCATAAACATAAAGGAGGAGCAAAGGGACACGAACCTTTGCAGGAAGCAACTTTGTTCGTAATGGTTGGTTTGAAACCTGAAGCTCTGGGTTGAATTTGTGCTCTGTCGGCCTTGTATAACTAATTGGAAATTTAGTCATTGGCAGCATTTTAAGGAAGATAAAGGTGCGTGCTTATCAGATTTATCCTGAAGGACTTTGGCAGACTTCCATGGGGCACACCCTCGTTATGGGCTGTGAATGACTAAAATTCACAGCTATTGAGATAAAGAAAAAGGATTTTGGGACTAACGTATTTGTTAGTGTTTCAATAAGCCTTGGTCAGAACAATAACAGCAAATAAGCACCCATGTAAATTTAAGTATATGGTTCCAAGAAACATCTGTTTCCATTTCAGAGAGCAACTTCTAAACACAGGCACATACAAATAATAATTTGTTTGATAATTTCCTTCTATTTTTAATTCTGGGTCTTATATATTAACAACATTTTTTTAAAAAAACCTGTTACCTGATACCCTGCTGAACAGATGGCAACTGTTTTCAAAATAAACAGAGTTTATTGTATTAATTTAAAACCAATTGTTTTTTTTAAAAAAAAAGCTAATTTAAAAGGGCTCCCAATATTAAAGAACTCTTATTCTTTGCTATAACAAACAATCCTGATTACTTGTTTCAAAAGAAAAAGATATTTGATATCTGTTGTTCAAGGCCAAACCTTCAAACTCAGTAGTGGAGATTCTTACAATCACAAACATTTCATCTCAATTAAGGTTACAATATATTTTAGGCACAGACATATGACCGCAGTGCTTTCTCCATCAGTCCAGTTAGAAAAAGCAGCTGTTAGGCTTTTAGTACTGTAGTCATTCCACTAATTCAGTGTTTCTCAATGTTGCAACTTTAAGATTCCCAGAATTTCCAGAATTCCCCAGCCAGCTTGCATTCTGGCTAGAGAATTCTGAGAACTGAAGTCCGCACATCTTAAAAGTTGCCAGGGGTTGAGAAACACTGAACTCGTGCATCAGTAGGGATGTGGATTTTTTTATTTTTCACTGCATTTTTGCTATTCTCTACCCATTTGAGGTTTTACCAGTTATTATATGGGATGCGATGGCTCAGTGGCTAAGACACTGAGCTTGTCGATCAGAAAGGTCGGCAGTTCGGCGGTTCGAATCCCTAGCACCATGTAACGGAGTGAGCTCCCGTTACTTGTCCCAGTGTCAGGATTCTGGCAGTTACCCCAATTAAATCCAGCTTCTGCCAACCTAGCAGTTCGAAAGCATCTAAAAAAATGTAAGTAGAAAAATAGGGACCACCTTGGTAGGAAGGTAACAGTGTTCTGTGTGCCTTTGGTGTTTAGTCATGCTGGCCACATGACCATGGAGTCATCTTCAGACAGCACTGGCTCTTTGGCTTTGTAACAGAGATGAGCACTGCCCCCAGAGCCAGAAACGACTAGCACATATGTGCAAGGGGAACCTTTACCTTTACTCATTTTAGGTTTTACCTGGTTATTATATATGGTACACACATTTTTTAAAGTACACTTTTGCTAAACATTTTAAAAACAAAAATTAAAATTCATGCAAACTAAGATAAAAAGAGAAACAAAGAAGTAAAAGAGAAAGCTAAAGTGAAAAACAGATAAAAGTAGAAGAAAAATAGAAAATAAAATAAAGTGGCTTGTCATCTTTACAGCAGTTATAGGCACAATGATAGAATTACCTTTCTAAAGTGACATTGGAATCTCTTTTTTCTATAATCTATCCTAATTGTCAAAACCATAGATCTAAACTAGTTTTTCCCATTTTTACCAAAATGTCCATAGAGGATTCTAAATCAGCATAAAAGTAGATATTATATTTGCTGTCATCAAACAGGCCATCTCAACAAGTTCACCAACCATCCCCCTATTATAGTTTTGCAAATTTTTCCATCTTTGTGCATTCAATAATCTCATTATGTATAAAAACAGTTACCTGGCTGTTTTCCATCAGTTTATCCATCAGTGCCAAGAGGAAAAGTTCTGATTTCAGTTATAGATTAGCTTTTTAAATCTAGGTTTTTTTTTGCAAATCCATTAAGCTTGGTGAAATAATCTCTTCTTGTTGTTCACATTTCCAAAATAGATGTGAAGTACCTTGATATATTTCTGCTGTCATATATCAAAAATGTATGCTTTTATAAAAAAAAATTTGAAAACTTTAATTGTTTCAATCACATATTTTCCCATTGTTCCATCTGTATATTATAACCAAAATTTTAGCCCACTTCATCGTAGGTACTTTCACTTTTTCTTCTTCTGTTTCAAATTTCAATAAACATTTATACATTTCAGCAGTCATATGTTCATCTCTTGTACACAGTTCCACTTTAGAATTAGTCTACATTTGATACCATAACTGTAAATAGAAAGCCCATTGACAATTATGTCCCTCTGCCATCTACTGTTCTCTTGCTTTTATGGATTTCCCCTTGAGAGAATTTCAGTTTCCTATGGTATGTTAACTAGTTGTTTAGCCTATTATTTGTTATCTATAAAATGCTGAGACCCACAAAGTTGCTTTCGGGAACAAAATTAGGGTCACAACGAACATAACTAACCATTTTCTTTAATCGTTGTTTTAAAATCATCTTTCCCAAAATTGTGTGTCTATATGTGTTTGAACTACTGGCACAAATTGAGTATATATATAAAAAAAACACTAACAAAAGTTGAAAGGAAGGCAACGGTTGGAGTTTTACACTAGTTTTGCATCATAGTATTAATACACATCAGGCCATTATGTTCTGAAAGTTAAATAAGTAAATAAGTAAAATTAGAAACTGGAGCAGGATGCCAGCAATTTGCATATTCTCTACTTCAGCTCTTGTTCTCACTTAGAATTACATTTTGTTTATTCTTTTATTCCAAGCAGAGAAAGGCTACTTAGTGCTTATTGAGGTTGATGAAAGACAATTTGCTTCTGGAATTTTTTTTCAGAGGGAAACAGAATCTGAAATAAATTTGAATGGGTCGGAGGTGCTATTCTCTTACCATTGAGTGTTAAAGGTGTGTGAGTGTGAGTTCCTATTTCTCATGTGCCTGTTTGTCATCTGCCACTGTTCAAATAGTCTCTCCAGTTTTGTGCCACCATCTTGCTTCCCAAGGTTTCTTCCTCTACCAAAGTGTCTCTACCTTTGTAACTGTGGTTAGATCGCAGGCGGAGTGAAGATGCAACAAGCTTGGATCAGTAATACTGTTTATTTTGCTTCCATATAGACCTGAAGAACTCTAGCCGCAGCAGCTCCTTTTGAAGGGAGCTGTCTGCAGCTTCAGCCATTGACAGGGGTTTGCTTTTCCCACTTCTGCGGTTCATAGGTTAGTATGCAAATATCTAACACTCCTCCCTACTGGTTCAGAACCCACCTATCTGGAACTGCCTAATGATCTGCACAGCTCAGTTGTCTCTGGGTTCACTGTCTGTTCGGGTGGATCTATCATCTCTCTGGCTTCCACTACTGGAACCTCCTCCTGAGGGCACAGATAAGAATTTTAAAACTAATAGCCCTTTTTAAAGAATTTAAACAAGAAGCTCAGAACAAAAGGGTACAATGGTGTTCATTACAAGTTTATATCAGGATAAACTCTGTGGCCAAATATGTCCAGTTATTTTCTGCAATATTCACTTTGTATTCTCTTGTGGTTCTTCCCATTGCTTTTTAATAAAAGTGAATCTTTCCCTAGTGTACACTTTTTTTTTGCTGTCACTGTGTGACTTACTAACATCTAATCCAGATCTACAACATTGGTTAAACCTGAGAAGAACAAGACAAGACAAGACAAGACACAACAAGACAAGACATGACACGACAAGACACAACAAGACAAGACATGACATGACAAGACACAACAAGACAAGACATGACAAGACAAGACAAGACAAGACAAGACAAGACAAGACAAGACAAGACAAGACAAGACATGACACGACAAGACACGACAAGACAAGACAAGACAATTGGTTGGGATTGTGTAAGGATTGTTCTCTTTGATTTCTTTTCCCAAACTTAAACAGGGGGGTAATTGAAATACTTTTGCCAGTAGGTTCCAAAATGAAAAATAAACTAACAGGCACCCACAGATTTCATTAAACTGCATCTGTTTGGGGGAGGAAAAGGAAGATGTTTGGTTAAAGCAGCATATGCAAATTTGGGAAGTGAAATCATTTAGAAAAATAGTATGCAAGAGCAGAATAATTTATATAGAAATTGAAATGTTAAAAAGAGCTTCTTTTCTTGACATGCCATAACTTAATGCCCATGTTTTTTAAAGGCATCGGGGCTTCTTAAATGTGATTTGTAGTAACTTTTAAAATTAAATACTTAGCTTCTTGTTGTTTTTTAACATCCCATTCTTACTAGTATATCCTGTACAGGCTTAGCTACCTGGATTACTGTGAGTCCAAATTTTTCAGTCACATTTGTTTTCAGTCACATTTGCATAGGAATTATATCATCATTTATTATGAACAATTCTTTAAAAAGTACTGCAGAAAATAATAAACCCATTTCCTCGCTGATTTTTTTTAAAATTCTGAATGAGTTTCAAGCAACCCAAGTCAAATGGATAGAAAACAGCACAGAAGATATGGATAGAGTTGTTTAAAAATAAAATAATAATTGGGTACTATGAACAATGGAGCAATGGAACTCACTTAAATGCTTTTAAGCAGGAATAACACAGTATAATGAGACTTTCTTTGAAAAGTCAGAAACTAGAGATAGCACTGAAAATGCTGAAAAAAATCAAAATACCTTTCTTTAATTTTGACATATAAGCCCCCTTTAGATTCACACAGCAAACTGGACTATGTGCTTGTGTACTGTATATTTTGTGTGAAGAAACTTATGCAAGGGGTCCCAAAGGTGTTTTCTCAAAAAGCAATTGGACTGTCTTTGTTTTTCCTTGAAGATGTTTTGCTTCTCATCCAAGAAGCTTCTTCCAGTTAGTCTTTAGTGTGGAGAAAAAAGGTAGCTGGGATGCTTGTAAAATAATTTGCATCCAATAATGATGTCTCAATTTGCATTAGGCTTCCTAATTCAATTTACATTAGACTTAGGTAATGGTAAAGGTTCCGCTCACACATATGTGCTAGTTGTTTCTGGCTCTAGGGTGCAGTGCTCATTTCCATTACAAGACCCAGCACTGTCCGAAGACGTCTCCATAGTCATGTGGCCGGCATGACTAAAGATGCACGGAACGCTGTTACCTTCCCACCAAAGTGGTCTCTATTTTTCTACTTGCGTTTTTACCTGCTTCCAAACTGCTAGGTTGGCAGAAGCTTGATAAAGTAACGGGAGCTCACTCCGTTATGCATTTCTAGGGATTCAAACCACTGAACTGCCATCCTTTCTGATCAACAAGCTCAGCATCTTAGTCACTGAGCCACTACATTAGACTTGCAGTTAGTTAATGCAGTTAGATACTGCATTAGACTTATTCATTATTTAATAATTTTATTAAAAAAATATTTTAATTCCAAAATTGAATACAAACCCAACAGAAGAAAAGAAAAGAGACAGAAGGAAAAAGAGAAAAGCAAGAAAAGCAAGAATAATAAAGAGAGGGGAAAAGGAAGAACTGATTTTCAACCTTTGTCAGATATAAATAAAATATAAATAAAATTTAGTGATTCATCATTTTTAAAATTACAAACAATTATCTCTTCATTCCGTATCCCATTTCTTATCTATAAACTAATCCATGCAATGTCTTCTTTTTAGACCTAGTGTCAGCTAAAAGTACATAAAAAGTTGTCAGAAGTAGTAACATACTGTCAGATAAAATACATTCTATATCTGTCATTTCTTCAATGTTATCTTTTGGATATAATCTATTCATAAAAGCAGTCATCTTTACTGAAATTCTTGATATTGTAGCTGCTCTTTATTTCAGATTTTTTAAATTCTTTATGATTTTTTTTTTGTTTCATTCAGGATTAAAGATATAATCACCCAGCATTTTCAAACTTGTCATTCCAAAGATATTGAATAGCTTACAACAGGGATGTCAAACTCATGTCGTCATGGCGGCATCACGTGACATATCAGACTTTTTCCCCTTTTGCTAAACCAGGCAGAGCCAGGGCCAGCATGTGATGCATCTACTCCATAGGCCGTGAATTTGACATCCATGGCTTAGAACTAGTTAATGAGCAATTTCAGCAAGGGATTAGAAAGTAAAGTTTGAGAACTTAGTGTCTTTTAAACATCTCCAACACAGTTATGAACAATCATTTTTCAGCACTTAAACACATGGAAAACCACTACCCTGCAGTCTGCTTGCAAGAAGCAGTTGTCAGAAGCACATGTGGGTGATCTAGCATCTTCTCTCGGATTTCAAGGAATAGATCTGTTCACCAGTTTCTTGATCTTTGCCATGGCAATTGCCTTCAGTTTCACGGAACCATTTTCAGTTTGCCAAATCTCTCCAAGAAGCCATTAATTGTCTACTTTAATGTAAACATTCCCAAGAGTTTAAACCTAAGAGTTATTTTTCCCATCTTCAGAATTAACAGATACTAGATGAGGCAACCTTGAATCTGAGTGGTGGTTTTATGTTTATATTATAGCTATTTCTGCCTGGGAATCATTAGTTCAGACTTTAGTTATTTTAATTCTTATACTTATTAGAACTCAAAGTTAGTGGCTGATGAAGAACAAAATGAAATAATTATTCCAATTATGATAACTAGTTTGCAGAATTCACTGGCACCTAATGAAATGTATACTGATGACTCTAGATGTTTTATAATAAGATTAGCAACATTCATGGGGATATTTTCTATAAATCAATTTTCTACCTGCAGTTCCTCAAAAATCTGAATATGCATGAAAGAGGAAGCTATTAGCAAACTCAGGGAAGTTCCAAGTTTTGCAAAAAAAATAAAATAAATACAATATTTTTAGAAGACAATTTAGTTATAATTGGTTGCTGATTATAGAAGGGGCCAAAAAAATCAGATGGAAGGAAGAATGGAATAGTGTAATATGAATAAATGTATACATCCCATTGCAACATTTTTAGATACTACAATTTTCAATATTGCATAGTCACAGTAGTTACCTGGATAGAATCATCTATTCCAAAATAGGAATTTTTATTTCTATTACTATTTACAACAATCAGTGCCAGCACTGTTTATATAGCATAGGTTGTGTCATGAAAAAAGAGGCCCATCAGATATATTTATGTTGCAAATGGCAAAAATTGCCCACTTGAAGATCTTTGCATAGCATGGAAGCTTTCAGAATAGATAGTCATATGAGCTGAAATCTATATGGCATATATGTTTTATACACTATAATGAACACATTGGATTGTGTCTAAATAGCAGTTTGTGTGTGTGATTTTTTTCAATAAACAGATCTGTGGGATTTTCAGGGTGTCTACCTGGAAGGGATAAAGAAATAAAGAAGGTGGCCACAAGCAAGCAATTAAAACCCTACTTCCTTTTTTATATATACTGTACATGGAGTTTTATCACATGATTATGGCCACCATCTTAACTTTTTAATCAACTATGAACACCCATGTTAACTTTATAATAATACCATTAACACTGCTGCATCCTGAGCCAGTTGTATTGTCTGTATTGGTATTTCTCAACCTGATATAGATTTAAGTTTTTTAAGATATGTGCATTTCCACACATTTTAAAGTGCACAGAGTTGGGAAAGACTTGTCCTGATCATCTTCAAACAGTCTTCTTCCACCTCCCTTTCCTCCAATTTTCAAGGTTGCCTCTTTATTTTGTCTTTCATTATCTATATCCAAGTTGTTTTCTTCAGACCCCGTCTAAGCAGACAAGATATATAGAAGTAGTAGACATCATAGGCCATTGAGCAATGATGATGTAATCAGTAAGTTGACACAAATATGATGTCCCCATTCCATTATCTACATTGCATCCTTGCAGGTTAGGTTTTTTTTGGGGGGGGCAGGTAGGTTTCAGAAGAGTCTCAGTCATAACCTTTCAGTCTGTACAGTACTGAAGAAATTTGAAAGTACTCGTGTGTTTTCATAGTATTACCAAAAGCAGTATCAAGGTTACAAAAAGAAGAAGTGGCTGGATTTGACTATCAAAACTTTCACTTCCTATTTCTTCTGAAGAGCTATCTGTTTTCAAACCAAATCATCATAATAGTAAGGTACACTCAATTTGTCTCCTAGGAGTGGACACTGATGTTTCATTATGAGAATCTGAGTATACTAATGAGTCAGTAAGTAACACACATGACTGATCAGACTGTGAACAAGTACACAGGAACATAATAGTGAGGGGTATAATAAGGGGAGGGGGAGCATATTGTTTATTAAGGCTATATGAGTGCTCAGACTGAAGATTCAGTTCAAAAGAGATCGATCAAATTTCCACTGAGGGAAGCATCAGTTCAGTGTGAATCATTGTATAGAATCTGACACCTTTGAATCTAGTCAGTCTGAATGTTTTTCATTTATTGAAACACAAGCTTTTAAGATCCAGATCAATTTAAATCAAAGCAGCTCAGTGTCAAATTACTTCATTTGAGATTCTGAATCAAGTCAGATTAATTTTTGGTAATCAAACTGATGATTCAAAATAGATCGATTAGACAATAAAAACTGAAAGAGCTATGGATTGTCTAGTCCCCATGCTTTGCACAAGTTTATTGGATGTGTTTCTTCATGGCATGCAGTTTTAAATGTTTCAGCAACAGTACAGTTGAAAAAGTAAAACTCTCATGATATATTATTTTTAAAACACAACAAATATAGAACAAATTTATAAAATACCAAAATACAAATAAAAGCATAAAACTGAAAAGAATTAAAAAACAACAACACTAGCTCAATTTTTAAAGATCAAAATAATCCTTAATTCTCAAGAATCATATGCCTGTTGTATTGAAAGAGAATCGATTCTAGTGCTCTCAATTATCCAAGTGAAATATACCCAGAGTTCTTATAAACAGATAAATCTGAATTCCATAGAGATTTCGTGCCCAAATTGTATGTATTACAGCATAGGTGTCAAACTTATGGCATTACGTTGCCGTCACATTACATATTGTGACATTTTCCCCTAGGATGGGCGTGGCCTGCATATGATGCATCCAGCCCATGGGCTGCTAGTTTGACATCCCTGCATTACAGAATATGGCATCAATGACAATCCTTTGTGAGATTTTAGCTCACTAATGTGTGAAACCTTGACACATTTTTGTTCCATATCTCAAGTAAATTATCAATATTTATTGATGATCGATCCTAAAATGTAGATGATATCATTACTTTGATATCTTCATTTTCATACCCAAGACTGATTTTTCCATTATTATCATTAGTTTGGGCTTCTTTGTAGTTAGTTTAATCCCATTTTTTTACACACACACACAAAGAGAGAGAGAGAGAGAGAGAGAGAGAGAAAGAGAGAGAGAGAGAGAGCACATAGGTTGACTAAATAAGGGGAGATTGTATAGACTTGTCATACTCCTTTGCCAACAATCTGCTTCACCACACAATGTTCATACTTTCTGACCTGCATATAAGTTTCTCATGGAGACAATGAGATGATCTGGGATTTTCATTTTTGTCAGCACATTCCACAGTTTTATGCACTCAACGCAATCAAAGGCCTTTTTGTAATGTGCATGAAGCACATGATGACTTCTTTTTGGAATTTCTTTCACATAAATTCAAACCTCTGTACATTTAACAGTTTTCAAATCTGTGAATAACTTTCTGGTGGATGGTTATTCCCATCTATTTAAAACATTCTGCACATGAAAGTAATACACATCTTAACCTATGTGGGTACTTTAAAACATTCAAATAGCACAAGACAAAAATTCCAAGCAGTGATGTCTGTGGGGAAATGGTCAAAAACTCAACCTGGTGGTCATGGCTATATAAAATGCCACCCCTTTTTATTCATATTATATGGATCTTGGGAACCATACAAGATCTTTTAAGTCAACATCTATAATGGGTTCTATGGACATCTGAATTAATATATCTAGCTGTAGCATCTTAAAGGAACCATGTCTTTTCTGAGTACATTTAACTACATTTTTCTACCTTTTAGAACCCCCAGATGTGCAACTTGTGGCTACTAAAAGGCTGCCCACTATAAACCTTACAGGATTGTTGTTATGGAGAAAATAGGAGGAGAAAGATGTGTTCTATATGTTCACTGCCTTGAGTTATTTGTAAAATAAATAAATAGCTCATATTTTTTATTCTATGTTCCTCTCTACACATATATTAAAGCATCTCTAATATTGTAGCTTTATACTGATTTAATTATCAAATTTATCTTTCAGGCTTTTGTTTACCCTATTTAAGAAACAGAGATCTGCTGTGCCAGATTTTAAAATATAAGACAAATCATTGAATTATCTATTAAGAGGATAAATCACATGATTATAAGAGAGGAACTGAAATTTCATCACAAGAATAAATATAGAATTGGCCTGCAGGGTTTTGTGCTCTGTGATGAATATTTTTATGCATCCCTGTAATTATGATATGCAGTGGGTTCCTGTGATTTACAAAGTCTACCATAATTTTGCTGAATGAATAAATTATGTTTGATAGAATCTAGTTTTGAAATGCACATAGCTTGTTTCTTACTAATGACACTGGAAGATGGTTATTTTCTTCTTGTCATTTCAGACTTTATCCTCGGTGTGTGTGTGTGTGTATATGTGTGTGTGTGTGTGTGTTTTCTGAGGTTTTCGCGGCTATTTGTATGTGAATCTTTGGTTATTCGGGTTTTCTCCCGTGTAAAATTGGAAGTATTTTGGTGACGTTGCGACAAAATCTCATTCGTCATCTTCAGGCTGGTGTCTTCGGCTTTGTGTTTTTTGGAGTAATGTGAGCTTGCAGCTGTTTTTTCTTTTAACTGCCAGTGGGAGTGCGGCTTGACTGGGTGGGGGCTTGGCTGTGTTTGTCGAAACGTTGCCAAAATACTTCCAAATTTATGCGGGAGAAAACCCGAATAACCAAAGATCGATATATATATATAAGCACAACTATAATGATGTGGGGAAATATCTGAACAAAGCTGAATACCATACATGTAAGTACCCGCAAAAACTTAAGAATATGTGTGTGTGTGTGTGTGTGTGTGTGTGTGTATTCTTAAGTTCTTAATGTATGGTATTCAGCTTTGTTCGGGTATTTTCCCATGTCATTATAGTTGTGCTTTTAAAGTTGTAGTGACATTTTGGCAGAATCTCATCTGCCATCATCAGGCTTGTGAAACAGCTGTGACTCGCAGACAAACACAATACACAAGCCTGATGATGGCAGGTGAGATTCTGCCGAAATGTCGCTACAACTTTAAAAGCACAACTATAATGACGTGGGCAAATACCCAAACAAAGGTGAATACCATACATACATACATACATACATACATACATACATACATACATATATACATACTATCTGTTAGTTAACTGATGTTGGAAAGCTGAAGCTAAAGCAACTTACCACTGCATAAAATGGAACCTAGTCTGTTTTAGACTAGATTTGAAAATCAAAGCTGGCTGGGAAACTAATATAAATGGTAGGAGTTCTGATCCTATATTCTGAACTACCTGTACATAGCTGATATTGGAGTAGTTTTTAATAGAAGAGAATATATGTAGTTCAGGGTTGAACTGTGGAGTTCTTGGTGCTCTCTGAGCTTGGAGGTTGGTTTGCAGACATTTCATTACACAACTAAGAAATTTGTGTAATGGAACAACCAAGCTCAGAAAGCACCAAGATCTCGAAAAACTTCCGGTTTGCGTGGCTTCGGGGCAGCAGGAATTCGCGACAGCTCGCGATTCCTGCTGTGCTAGCCGTCGAGGTACCCCCGATCCAGACGGGTCAGGGGGATATGGCTGCCCTGTAGGGACAGCTGAAGAGAGAGGGGAGTCGGATAGGGAGGTGGGGGTGTCGCAGACCCCCCCCTTCTCCGGGAAAACCCCTTTTTCCCAAGGCGGTGGAGCGGCGGTCAGCAATGGCTGCCATGAAGAAGCCAGCAACCGGGTAAGAACTGTGCTGGAGGAAGTGTGAAGAGTGAAAGTTCTGTCTGAGCCGGGTCAAGTAACACCTTTTAAACTGCCTGGAATTGAGCTGCTTGAATTGCTGGAGGATACATTGTATCCCTAAGAAGAGCGAAAAGCGGCGGAGAAGCTGTTAAAGGGAACTCTTTTTTTTTTTACTCTCCCACCCCACGGAAAAAGCAGAAATATTTGGATATATTAGACATTGAAAGTGGATTGCTTTGAAAGCTGAAGCTAAGAGACAAAGGGATTTTTGGACATTGAAAAATTTAAGAAATTGGAAAATCTCTGCTGGAGGTATGGATTTTTGATTATTTAAAATTGTCATTGCAAGTGGGAAGGGAGAAAAAAAATTGGAGCAGAAGCTGAAAAAGGAGGAGATTGTCTAGAACGTCTTTGTGGATCCCAAAAGAAGATATATGGTAATTGGACCTCTTTGATTAAAAATTAATCCAGAAAGAGAAAGAGAAGAAGGAAGAAAAGTATTAACTTTTGGAATTTTTTTTTTTAATTGCTTTTGATTATCTTTGATTAAAAATACTTGTGGTTGTTTTGGAAAAAGTTTCCCTTTTTATAATGGCATTGTTTGTGGATGAACTAGAGATTGAATATCAAAAATATAAAAAAGAAGATACTTTGGGCGCTTTGTTTCAATTCTTAGAAATGGCGTTATGTTCTGTTGAAAAGTTGATTATGCAGCAGAAGGACTGGGACAAGGAAGAAGAGGAAGAAGAAGCCATCTTTGATGAACAATGGGTCCCTTCCGGAGAGGAGGAGAAAAAGGATAAGAAAAAGGGGATTTTAAGAATTATAAAAACAACCAAAAGAGAGAAAAATGAGCGAAAAGGTGGAGGCAAGGTTAGAAAGCAAAGGAAAAGGAGTAAGAAAAGCGAAGGGAAAAAGCAAAGGGGTAGAAAGGGCAAGGAGAAGAATAAGCAAGAGAGAAAGGGGGGGAGGAGAAGCCTTAATGGGGGGAAGCAAGACCTAAAGAAAAAAAGTTTATTTAGAGACAATGGGTGAATTTAATTTAGATTAAAAGAGGGATTCTGGAGGGTATATAAGATTGTGTTTTTATATGTGTATTTAGAATATAAAATTTATTATGTAATTTTAGAATTTTCTTTTAAACAGAATCCCAAGAAAGATTGTAATATGTAGTATTTCTAAGTTAGGGTAATGAGTTATAGATGTTACTCCAATTGGTGTACAGGAGAAGTATAGTAAAAGAAAAAAAAAAGATGAATGGATAATTGGAAATAAAACAGACAAAGAATGTTGTTGAAAATGGTAATAAGATATGGAAGGATATATATGCTTTTTTTTTTTTTGGATTTTGTATATTGATAAAAGGCAATAAAATTTTAATTAATAAATAATTTGGATGGAAAAGAGAAGTAGGGACAAGATATGAAGTTAATATTATATGAAATATTGATATTATAATCTGGAAATGTTATGCCTTATTGGTCTTTTATTATTATTTTTTCTTAGAAAAGAATTTATAAGCTGTTATGCCTTGATTCTTTGTGCATTGTTTTTATAAAACTGATAAAAATGGTTTTTATATATATATATAAAAAAGAAAATGATAATAAGATATGGAAGGAGATATGGGTTGAATATGATGTTTGAATTTGTGTCTGTGTAAAGAGTTTTAACCCGGGAACAGACAACCTTCAGAAAAGATCTTTTAGTTTTGTTTATGTTTTGTGTTTGTATGTTTGTGTATTGTGTTTATGGTAAAACTAACAAAATTTGTTTTTTATAAAAAAAAAAAAGGAAAAAAGAATCAATAAAACCTTGGAGGAATGTTAGACGAGAATAATTTAAACAAGCCAGAAAGAAAAGAATATGATGACTATAAAATGGATAAATATGGAAGAGAAATGAAATTGAATAGGAGTAAAGAGAAATAATGAGAAATTTGCTGGAAGATATTTGTGTGTCCATATGGAGATGGGATAAATTGGAATTATGCTGTATAAAAATAATGTTTTGTTTGACTTGTAAGGATTTACAATGTTAAGAGGTTTTATGTGTTTATGTATTTAATGGTTAATGATGTGTTGTTTTATCTTTAAAATTAATAAAAATTTGTTTCAAAAAAAAAAAAAAAGAAAGCACCAAAATCTCCACAATAGGTTTTTTTCTCCAGAAGCATGAATAGAAAGTATACGTAGGTACGATCCTAATTCACCTTTGTGAGATTTCAAAGTAATGCCTGAACAATGGCAAATTTGCTTGGAAGTTTTAGATATAAAACTAGCCATAACCTTTACTGGGGATGTCTAAATGTATTCATTTATCTAAAATATTTATTTCATCACAAGGGAAAAAATGTTGGCACACTATTCTCTTGCTGCTATGTATCCATAGCCATATTTAGATTTATTCCTTATTACTATTTATTACTATGCCATTCTTATCTATGCTAATGCTGCAGTAAGCAATTCCTAATCAGATACAATGTTATCTCCATACTTATCGTTAATTGGTTCCAGGAGAGTGCAATGAGTACCAAAAATAAATTTTACGAACACACTTTTTCCATAAGGAATAATGTAGTGTGTAACAAGGCAGCCAACACCAATAAGTTCTTGCTTGTGCATTGAATACCAAACAAATGATGAGTACCAGGACAAAATTTTCATATCAAAATGTGTTGAGTACCAAATTTGATGAGTTTCAAAGCAGCTGAGTAGCAAGATACCACTGTAATGATATATAAGAATCCAGATATTTTTCTATTATGTAGAAAGGGTACATATATTGTCTGGCACTCTTAGAACAAGAATTCCAGTCACATCATCTGTCTTATATGTATATATTGATTAGTTGGTAAGTATCACTAACTCACTAGCAATCACATTATTAGAGTCTCTCCAATAATTACTTTTCTTTAATTTGATTCTTTCAATGTCTCTATGGCATATATGAAACAATTTCCTTACTTCCTCATGCAGATTCTTATTTAACATGATGAAACAAATATGGGTTTGTGTTGTAGCTTGTGGATAGATTCTTCTACATTTTCTGGTTTTTGCTAACTGTACCTCGTTTCTCTGAACTTTTTCCAGGCTTATTGATTTGTTCCATAAGGAGTTATGGCCAAACAGTGTTTTGATGAGCTTCCACCATTACTCTTCCATATTCTTGCTAGAGCTAAAGACATTCTTAATTTATAGATAAAGATAATGTTTAGTGTCTTAAAGTAATTTTAAAAATGTGCACATCAATTTTCTCCCGAAACCGCTTACCATGTAAGAGGAAGTATTTTAAAAAAAGAAAAATTGAAGCAGATGGAACAATTGCAAGGTAATCCTAAAGAGCTTTCAGATTAAGTGGTCTGAAAAAATATGTATATAATAAAGGATGTATATCTAATGAGACATATAGTAGAATTTCCAGAAATAATTATCTAGAAGACTAAGGCAAATCTTCATCATTACTACCATTATTAAGCCTGTTATTTACTATGTATTTAGACAACTATGGCTAGCCTGGTTGCAGAAGTATGCATATTTTTAGAACAGCAACCCTGGGGAAGGAAGTAGAAAGGATTCTACAGAATTCTGTGTTATATACACACCGCAATCTGCCTTCTTCCTTTACTTCATGTAGTTACTGATTGCTGTTTTTAAAATGTAATTTAAAACAATAGTGCTCTCCCATCTCAATAATGACAGTATTCCATGTGACATGCTATAAAAAATTTTGATCTTTCAAATTTGGTCTAATTGTGCTGCTGTTAAGAGTATTATTCATTTCTGCCACATTATAAACACAGTAGCTACATGAACAATTTTTACTCCTGAAAAACAACAACAACAATAACAACAACAGTTTAGTATCATCTCAGAAACAGAAAGGTATAGATCTTGTCCATATCCAGTAAGAAAGAGTTGAAAGGAAACCAACAACAAACCAGATTTATCATTAAATATGTGAAAAACAGTCCTGAGGGAGCAAAATTGTTCTCTATTGCTCCAGGTAGCAAAAAGATTGGAAAGAATTTGGTAGAAATTATTGTTGTGAATTTTCAGATAAATATTAGGAGAAACTTCCTGCTGATAAGGACTGCCTTGGATGATGGTGAGTTGTCCTTCACAAAGCCAGAGAGGGATTGAAATAGATGCTTAGTGAGAGTAAGAGAATTCTGTGAGATTGCAGAAATTGCAGAGCTTCTCTTGTGCAATGGTTCAAATGCTGGAACAACTGGGAATGTCTTTCATTCAGTCATGCTGTTCACCTCAAACTACTTCTCAGAGTTGGAGGAAGGAGCACTATGTATGCCAAAATAAACTCCTTGATGAAAGGTAAGTTTTAAAGCCCATAAACAGTAAATGAAACAAGGGCAAATCTGTCCTTTCTGTTTGTCCCATTGCCAATGCAAGCTATTTTCCACTTCCCAAATGTAGAAAGAGATGCTGTCACCTGCCATTCTCCGCCCATTTCATGTGCATCTTGCAGCCATGTTTTTCAGCTTCTACTCAAAATGCTATTTTCCAGCCAGTAGCTATCTTACGCTCTTTGGGGTGCATATTCCGCACTTTGTTCTCTTCTCATAACAGTCTAGAAGCAGCTATGATTGTTCAATGTTGGCATATTCCATGTAGAAGGAAATGTCATACTGAAATTTCCCTGGATTTGATTCTGTGAACATTTCAACCTAGACTTCTATGTTCTCTGCTCATTAGTAGTTGCTGGTTTGGTTTGGTTTTTAAATAACCTGGTGAAGGTTATTTAAGAAGGGCCCTTTAAGACAATGAATTATCCTTTACTATAGAAGTTTATGCATCTTTCAATATTTACACTTCCCAGGGGGGCAGCCTTTCCATGTCTGCCCAGGTGGAATACATATTATTTATTCTGCCCCCACCTTGCTTTGCATCCCTGCATGCAGCCTTGCAAAACTACCTTTCCACTGCCTTTATTTTTTAAAATATTATTAAGTTGCAATGTAGGAACTTTACTACTTTATTTCTAGGAAGCCTAAGTGTCAGTTTCTCCTTGCTACATTGCTTTTATGCACCTAGGGAGGAACTAGGAGTAAAGAATGACCTAATCCCTGTTAGTTTGATCATCATGACACTGGGGCTGTGTCACAGAGGTCTCCAAACTTGGCAACTTTAAGACTTGTGGACTTCAACTCCCAGAATTCTCCAGCCAGCTGTGCTATGATAATACCATAAAGTGGGGGGAGGAGGTTCTATGTTAGATCCAAAGGAACCATGTGGGAAGGAGTATGAAAACATGCACACATGCAGACTTGTGAGAAAGCAAGCGAATGATTGTGAGCAAAGAACTATCTCTGAAAAGAAAAAAAAATCAGAATGAATAAGAGTGCCTTTGTTTCTTTAAATGCTTTTTACTATTACACTTGTCCTCTTTTCACAGTACAGAATTAATATGTATTAATTAGTATTTATGTCCTTGAATATTACTATTAATTAATATTCAAGAACATACAGAGCCAGGTTACTTGCAGGGTGTCTATGGCTGTCCCAGCAAATCCAATTGGGTGGATGTGTTCCAAATTTTCCACAATTATTATCTTACAAGATAAAACCTTCTTGGTTACAATTCCTACCCAATGGAAAAATCTCCACCTGTGCTCTGGAAGGTCTCAACCCTTTTGGTTTTCTGGAAAGTTGTGATGTTCTGAATTTTCCCTCAGGTGCTTGACCGAGATGTTAAATAAGCTCCAAGTAGATATGATTTGTGCTGCAAGTTTGTTATACGGTGCCTTTGTTATTATACTGCAGCCCTTTTAACTGGGCATTCTGTGGGCTTATAGAAAATACAATACAATGCAATGCAATGTGATAGAGTACAATACAGTACAATACTCCAACTTTATTAATAATATAACTTTATTATATTTTCTGAGGGAGATGGGTAGCTAAGTACTAAACAAATAAATAAATTTTGTTTATTGTTGCTGGCCAGAGTTCATATTTTAGATGGACAGCATATATAGGTGAAGGTGTTACTATATAATTGTGAGTACCTTCTAGGGCAGTATATTCAAATAGCATTGCTGCGCTAAACATTTTTTTTAATAAGATGGAGCAAGGACTTTCAGTCCTTCCATGCTTGATTTTTGGATTAATAAAATCCATAATAATTTGAAAAATAATCCAAATTATGTAATTAGTGGGTGTCTGACTTCTTGAAATTTCGGAGTTTTTCTCTCTTTTTCTTTGAAGAATAGCTAAAGTAACTCTACAACCTCTACAACCTGATAATCATGTTAGATCCTCTAAATCTTTGGAAATATCAGTATTCTGGTTTGATAAGGTTTGATGCATTTTAAAGATTTGTTTTTTAAAAAAGAGAACTGTTCTGTCCCTAATTTACATACTCGAAATCCCCGCGCTTTGATTGGCTAAAGCGCAGGGATTTCTAATTGGCCAGGCGAGCCGCGCCGATTGGCCCGTTGAAAGTCTCCCGTGATTGGCTCACTCCAAGAGCAGGAGACTTGAAACGCTGCCATTGGCCGCGGCCGCCGCGGCGAAAAGGATAAAAGCCGCGGGCTTTTTCCTTTTCGCCGTTTCGGTTCTCAACTTCAAATAAAGAGCTTTAACTAAGTCACCGACTCCTGGCGTCTTTTGCGGACACGACACTGGCGACGAGGATGGGATCCAGACCCTGAACCGAACCCCGTGTCCGACAAGAGCCAGACTTAGCACCGAAATGGCGAAAATCGCACCGCCCGCCCCCTTCAACCCCGCCACCGAGGACTGGGAATCGTTCTCAGACCGATTCCGCATGTACCTCGAGTGCACCGGAATGAAGGATGCCCCGGGCCCGCTAAACCCGCCGTTTTCCTCACGCATTGCGGAACCGAAGTATTCCAGATGGCCAAAGCATTGGCCAAGCCGGCCGACGCAACCGCCATGGATTGGGACGTCCTCGAACCTATCCTTCGGCGACATTACGCCCCCGAGGTCCCAATCCTGATCCGGCGCAACGAATTCTACCGGCGGGACCAGAAACCAGGCGAAAAATTGAGCGACTTCGTCGCCGAGCTGCAGCGCCTAGGAGGGCTCTGCGAATTTGACGGCCTGAATAGCCTCCTAAGAGACCGATTCGTACTCGGCCTATGGGACCCTGCGCTGCAGAGCCGGCTTATGGCTAAGGGCGACATCAGCCTAGCAGACGCCCTCACTGCAGCCGCAGCCGCAGAAGCGACCCGCACTTCCGCTGACAGCATGCGAAAACCAGACGCAAAGGGTGGAAACAACAACCCGGCGAGGTCGGCCGACCCAAAAAATGAAACAACCGCACACTACGGCGATTTCCATTCTACATCCAGCACGTCCGAAGAAGAAGAAGACATACATCGAGTCCAGACGGGGCGCGGCGACCAACGGAATCGAAGAGGTCGTAGGTCGAGGACCAACTATGCCGGCTGCGGCGGCGACCACCCCAGATCAGAATGCCGATTTTTTGACTCTATCTGTCGGCATTGTGATAAAAGGGGACACATCGCCCGGGTTTGCCGCCAAAAGAAGACTCGTAGTCCACCCAGATGGGACCAACACGATCGTAAAAGAGAAAGCCCACCGCCCAGGACCAGAGATCGCCAATCGGACAGCCGGTGGGACCGAATCCAGCGACCATCGAGAGGCGGCGACAACCGGCGCAAGGAAGAAACCCACCAGACGGTAACCATCGGCCACGCCATCTCCGACGGCACCAGAAAGGTACACGTAGAGGTCCATATTGAAGGACGACCATGCAAAATGGAGGTGGACTCCGGGTCCTACCTCTCCATGATTGCATGGCACGAGATAAAACGGTTAGTGCCCACCCTCCATAGGAGAAACATAAACGCCCAAAGACTTATTATAAAAGACTACCAGGGAAACCGCGTCCCAGTAGTGGGCACCAAGAACTTTAATGTGACATACAAGGGCCGCACCGAACAACTCCCACTCACAATCGTCGATCGCGACCGCCCAAGCCTGCTGGGCTTACAATGGTTCGCCCCGCTCGACATCGCCCTCACGGGAGTCAACCACGTCACCGACGACGGCTGGGAACAGCGGCTAGCCCAGGAGTTCCGGGAGGTCTTCGACGGAAGCCTGGGCAAGTACCAGGGGCCCCTTATCTCTTTTGATCTAGACCCTAGCGTCCCCCCCAAGCGACTAAAACCTAGGCGGGTGCCATTCGCCCTAAAACCTAGGATTGACGAGCAGATTGACAAGCTCATCAAACAGGGGGTGTTACAACCTATAGACCATGCCAGATGGGAGACCCCAATAGTGACCCCGGTCAAGCCAGACGGGTCAGTGAGAATTTGTGGGGACTATAAGGCCACCCTAAATGGTGCGCTGCAACAAAGCGCTTACCCCGTCCCAATCGTGCAACACCTACTGCACTCACTGGGAGGGGGCAAGGTCTTTGCCAAGCTCAATCTCGCCCAGGCATACCAACAGTTGCCGGTCAACGAAAAAACAGCGGAAGCCCAGACCATCGTTACACATTGGGGGGCTTTCAAGTGCAACCGACTCCAATTCGGAGTCAGCGTGGCACCAGGCATCTTTCAGAGCCTGATGGAACGTTTGCTGCAGGGCATCAAGGGGGTGGTGCCCTATTTCGATGACGTATTAGTAGCGGCGCCAAACGAAGCCGAATTAGAAAACCGACTCAGAGAGGTCTTAACCAAATTTAAAGAAACGGGACTTAAAGTAAAAAGGGAGAAATGCCAACTGTGCACGGAGCGAGTGGAATTCTTGGGCTACCTTCTAGACCGGCACGGCATTCACCCCACAAGTAAGAAAGTAAAAGCTATCAAAGAGGCCCCACCCCTAGGTCTAAGACTGAACTACAGGCTTTCTTGGGGTTGCTGAACTTTTATAATGTTTTCCTACCCCAAAAGGCAACGGCGGCGGAGCCTTTGCATAGGCTCCTGGATAAGGCGGCAACCTGGACTTGGGGGAAACGGGAGCAAGCCGCCTTCCAAAAAACCAAAGACCTCCTCACCTCCGACGCCGTCCTGATCCAATTCAGCGAAACCTTGCCCCTGGCCGTCACTTGCGACGCATCACCTTTCGGCGTCGGCGCTGTCCTCAGCCATACCCTTCCTGACGGAAAAGAAGCACCCATCGCATTCTTTTCCAGGACTCTAACCAAACCAGAGCGGAACTATAGCCAGCTGGACAAAGAAGCCTTGGCTATAGTTGCCGCCGTTAAGCGGTTCCACGAATACCTTTACGGCCGCCCTTTTACCATTGTGACAGACCATAAACCGTTGCTGGGCATCCTTGCAGGAAATCGAGCCACCCCGAACATTCTGTCTCCCCGGATGACAAGGTGGTCCGAGTTCCTGGCAGCCTACAGCTACGAACTAATACACAAGCCGGGTAAGAAGATTTCGCACGCGGACGCTTTAAGCCACTCGCCGTTACCAGACTCCGACCCTGACCCAGCACCAACGACAAACACCCTGAACATCGAAAACCTGCCCAACCTGCCCATAACCGCGTCAGACATTGCCCGGGAGACTATTAAAGACAGGCGTCTGGCGTGGGTTTTGCATTGGGTGGAAAAAGGTTGGCCAGAAAGGGACAATGACGAATCCGTTAAGACATTTAAAAACCGCCAAACCGAACTCTCGCTGCTTAAGGGGTGTATCTTATGGGGTGACAGGGTGGTCATCCCGGACAGGCTGCAAGGGAAGGTTTTAGAAATGTTGCATGAGGGGCATCCTGGCATCGTCAGAACTAAAGCCCTGGCCAGAAGTTACGCTTGGTGGCCAGGGATGGACAAACAGATAGAGGCCTGGGTAGCTAGGTGCCAGCGATGCCAGGAGACTAGACCCAGCCCACCCGCAGCACCCATCCTAGAGTGGGAAACACCGAGGGGACCCTGGTCCAGAATCCATTTGGACTTTGCCGGCCCCACAAATGGGCATACCTTTCTAATAACAGTTAACGCTTACTCCAACTGGTTGGAGGTAAGCGACATGAAATCTACCACCACGGAGGCCGTAATCAAAGAACTTTGCAAACTCTTTGCAACACACGGCCTCCCAGACGTCGTCGTCTCCGACAACGGGCCCCAGTTTACTTCCCTCGACTTCGAGAGATTCCTGGCGGAGAGGGGCATCCGCCACGCATTAACAGCACCGGCGCATCCGGCGGCGAACGGTAGGGCGGAACGGATGGTACAATTTACCAAAAAAACCATCCGGAAAATGGACCACGGGGAGATCCAAGACAAAATTAACAGACTCCTCTTTATACAACATATCACCCCGAACACCACTACCAACAAAAGCCCAGCCGAGTTACTAATGGGTAGGAAGCTGAGGTCCCCACTCGACAGGTTACACCCAACATATAACCCGGAGCGGCCCCCAGACTCAAGTTCAAAATACCGAACATTCACACCCGGAGACCTCGTGTATGCAAAAAACCTGACGGGGGACCCTCTATGGATCCCAGCCGTCATCACCCAAATCACAGGCCCACGCTCATACCGGCTCCAAACCACAGATGGGCGAGCCTGGAAACGACACATTGACCAACTCAGGTCACGGTCGGCAACAGAATCCACCCCCCAAGAAACAAACCAAGGGGGGAGGGAATACCCGAATAAACAAACGCAAGAAAAAATAAACCAGCAGTACTTACCGGAACGCAGCCATCGCGATCCCCCACCGGAGAAGAAACACCAAGCCAGCTCAACCGACTCGGAAAGACCAAGCGGGAGCGGCGAGACCCGTAGCTCAACCAACCCGGAAGGCCCAGGTGGGAGCCACGGAGAAAGAACCGGCCCGATCATCCAACCGGTTCGCACAGAAGAGGGAGCGGCCAAAAACTCGACCGCTCCGGTCGAAATCCAGCTTGCAACTGAGTTGCGCAGGTCAAGTAGGACTAGACGGAGCCCCGCCTACCTACGTGACTACGCAACGTAAAGACTGTACCAAGAGGGGAGGGGTGTTCTGTCCCTAATTTACATACTCGAAATCCCCGCGCTTTGATTGGCTAAAGCGCGGGGATTTCTAATTGGCCAGGCGAGCCGCGCCGATTGGCCCGTTGAAAGTCTCCCATGATTGGCTCACTCCAAGAGCGGGAGACTTGAAATGCTGCCATTGGCCGCGGCCGCCGCGGCGAAAAGGATAAAAGCCGCGGGCTTTTTCCTTTTCGCCGGTTCGGTTCTCAACTTCAAATAAAGAGCTTTAACTAAGTCACCGACTCCTGGCGTCTTTTGCGGACACGACAAGAACCATGGATAGGGCAGGGAGAAGTCTTAATTAAACTCTACTTATTAAATCATCACATATAAATCTATGATATAGTTCTCCACTTGAGCTAAGCCTATGTAACTGGAATTATTAGCAGAAAAAAAAGAATATAAAGGGGGGAAGTAGTATGTGAGAGTACATTGTTTGCAAAAATTATGTCTTAGAAAAAAAGAATAGAAGAACATGAATGGAGATTGGAAAAATGAATACAAAATATTATTGATTTTATGTATTGTTAAAAATATATATTCAAAATGGACACATTCATGTCTCCCTGGGTATAAATAAGACCTGTAAGAGGACAAACCAGTATACTCAATTAAAAGTAATTTTCAAGATTTGAAAAAGATTGTAAATCTTAGAAGCTGTCTTGTCTGAAGCCCAAATGATATTTCTGTTGTCCATTGGCATTCTTGCATAGAATTTGCATACTCTTATGGAAAAATTGCAATGCATTATGTTAGATAGCTCATAATTGGTTGCCACAGATAGGAAAAATAGGAAAGTATTTTTAATACATAACTGTAGAAAGTATTTTTCTTCTTTTATCAAATCCAATTCTTTGTAGAATAAAATTGAATTCACATCTTGTTTATAAATGAAGAATTGATTTCATCATGCACATTCCATTAAATGAGGAAAAGATATTAAAGGTGTGCAATAAATTGCTGAAGAAGAAATGATTAGAACAAACCCAGATAGCTGATGGAAGACCCAAACCATCAGAGAGTAAAGCCTATTTTATGAATAATGTAAAAGAAAAGGGGAAAACTTTATTACTACAAATGAAAGACAGTTTCTGAGAAAAGAAAGCCCCCTTTTTCTTATAGAGGAGATTCTCTGTAGTCTTTTGCAGCCAAAAAGAAACTCACTGAAAAAAATATGAATTACGTGCAGGATGGTGTATCCATATATTCTGCTATGTGAGCTGAATTCATCTCAGTCCAATTATAAATTCACACCCCAAATAATAAGTAGAAAAACACATGAGACTGTATATGCAGAATATAAATGAGAGAGTTCATCTTTCAATAAACCGCTACTTCACGGAGAGGGTTAGGGTCAATCTCACTGTACTGAAGTGCTTGCTTTACAGATCTGGATAGTATCTCACACACATATATGCTTAATCATGACCCAATTGCATTCAAAACTGGTATCATCTTGAGTCAGCTTTTAATTGTAAAACATTGCAAGCATCCAAAATTGAGAAAAGATGAATCTTAAAACTTTGCTAACTTTGGATGACTGCTCAAAGTCATTATTGATCTTTAGCTTGTTTAGCCTTTAAAAAAAAATGTAGGAATGTTTTATTGTGAATTGTTTTAATTCATCATATATCCACTTTGGAATATAGTAGTTTGATTGATAAAAAAATAGAGTTGAATTGCACCTACACTTAGAGTGGGGGGAATCTTTAGATTGGTAAAAGAAAAGGATGTAATGGAAGAGTGGAAATATTCCTTTCCAAAACACTCTGATCTTGTCAATAGGCCATAGATGTGGAATAACAATTGTGTAAAAAGTAACCCAAATTAAAGGACACAAACAGTTATTCCTAAACTGGTTAACACATCAGACAGAACTGGTTTGTTTGGGGCTAATTTTCCTTCAGTCAAATAATTGCCCATCAAACAATTTTTTTTGAAATTTAATTGCCTCATCCAACTTCTATGACTGAGATGAATTCCTAGAAAATCCTATGAAAAACCAAAGCCTTCTGGTTTTCTAGTTTTGTGGCCTGCACAGTTTTTAATCTGTTACACCCACTGTGGGTTATATATATGGGGGGAGGCATGACAGAACAGACAGAAATAGGTGAGACTTTCTCATTTCACCTGTAGCAATACTATTCCAATGAAAATTATATATTGTGTTCTATTTGTTCCAATGGGAGGTGGGGGAAAGTGAAATAATAACTTCCTAGTCTTCCATATAAGATCCGGGAGACACACTAAAAATAGAAATGATTATTAGAATGACTAGCTGGAACATTTCATGCCAGGTGCTACCAGAGTATGAAGCAGAGTTAGTTGAGTGGGAATAGGAGTCACAAATAGCCAGTATACAATCTTTCTGTTCCTGCCCTAAAAATACCGATTCCATAATATTGTACTTTTGAAATGAGGATCCTATGCATATCTCTCATCAATGTGTGAATTTGACCCAAAGTTGACACTCATGATCATTCTGCTACCTTTATAACATGCATAACATTTGTATATCCTCACAGGTTACATTTTGGTTTTTTTCAGCCTGGAGAGAGGAAACCAACAAACCATACACCAGATCACAACATTCTAAGGTCCTGGGGGAGTAGTTTCATTTCAAAAGGAGGCAAACTTCCCCCTTGAGCATTAGCTAGAAGGAAATCTGTGAGGAAGTCAACACAGTAAGTGATAACATGAACAGAGCCTATTCACCTTGTGAATCCTCCTTCTGCTAGACAAGTTGAGGGGGCTTGGGAGAAGAAAGCATTGATTCCTCCTTTGGCAGCCGAGCTCTTGCTCTGCCTCTGTGGCAAAGGATCATATCTACCAAGAAGGATAACAATGGCAGGCACTTCAGGTGAGTGATACAGTTGTTGTAGCTGTCACCAGGATGAGATCAGTGCTTACCAAGACATAATTCTGAATGAGGTTCAATGGAGCGAATTGTAAATGAATGTTTGTAAATGAACCTCTATGGTCTTTTAATAGACAGGTCTCATATTAGAGGTACAGAATGGTCTATTTCAGGGGTCTTCAAACTTGACAGCTTTAAGATATGCGGACTTGGATATGTTAGCTCAGGAATTGTGGGAGTTGAAGTCCACAAGTCTAAAACTTGCCAAGTTTGAAGACCCTTGGTCTATTGGATCAAAACATTCCTTGGAGATTTTGTTGTTGTTGTTGTTGTTTTTTAAAAAAAACATGTCCTATCTCTCCTTAACTTAATTGGGATGTCAGAGAGAGATTGGGTCTGCTAGCCTTCTAATGGTAGTCCATAAAAAAAACTTTAAAAAAATAAAAGATTGTTAATAGGGACTGTCGGAGGCAGGGGAAAAAGGAGAAACCACAAGTAGATAGGCTTGATACCAACATATGTTATCTGCCCCATCACAACTAGAAAAGTGAAATTTGTTCATTCTATCAATATTTTCAAGAAGCATCAAAAGTCAAGTTTGGGACTTAATTTTTTTTTTTTTGTATTTAAATGTCTGCAATCATTCTATGCTTTTTAATCTTATCTTTTTAAGTATTGTTTTGGCTACTCTGAGTTGTTTTAGAATTATTTAGCGTGCCTTAATTTAGCAGAAAAATAAGGATCACAAAGCAGCATAATCTGCATGACTGATTTTGACACTTAATAGGTTTTTCATAATGCCGCCATCTCTGTTATTCATTTATGAATTAGAATTTGATTAAGCACTGAGGGTTGGCAATTACAGATAGGTTACACATTCTGAATTAGGAGACTTAACAAGACCTTTAATTATGAATACAAGGCGATAATATTACTATGAATTTTATTTGTCTTTCATTTTTGAAATAAAGCATTAATCAGGCCAAGTTTTCCTAATGATTGTGGATTTCAGCAAAGCTATGTAGAAATGCCTGCTTAAATCTTATTTATTCAGAGGCAAAAAAAAAAAGAGAAGAAGGGGAAGGAAGGAAAAATTCCATCCCCAATTCTCTCCAAGAGGAAAAGAAATAATTAGTCATAACTGCTCCAATTTAGGGTTCTGCAAGTATTGTTAACTTTAACTCTTGTAATCGTCCATTGAACACAACCTTGAGGCATACTAGTTGGGGATGATGGAAGATCAAATACAACACACACAGATTTCCTATGGTGATCTGGTGAAAAAATGTTACCTGTTTCACCCCCACCAAAACACAAAAAAATTATATTATTGGAAATAATATCAGCAGACTGTTTTTTAGGGACTGAATAAAAATAAAAAAATATCTTGGGGAAAGTGAGGTAAGCTTCTTTTGAGGAGTTTTAACTCAGCTTTAAATTTTAGCTCTTGGCCCAAATACTAACAACTGCACATTTATGTGTATATTCAATATATACTGTATACACATATAAATATACACATACAAACTTTCGAAAACATTTTCCTCCTTGCTTCCTCCTGTAACGGCCTTTGAGAACATATCTTTTTCGTACCTGGCTTTGCTCAATAGTGAAAGTGTGAACGCTTCCTTTTCTGTAGTGTAGATATCTTGAGGCATGAGGGAGACTTTTTCCAGCTGTTCCAAGGGAAGACTTCATAATGGTCTTTCATGTGGGCTAGGTAGACTCCCACCTGTTCAAACCAAGATATCATTAGCATCTTTGCCACTCTAATACTCTGGTATCTGTCACTTCAGAAAAAGGCACTTTCATAGAGTATCACTTCCACAGAGTATCACTAGGAAAATCATTTCTTGCACAGATCTTATTTTTGTAGCTATAAACACCTCACAACATTGTATTTTCCAAGGCCTTCATTGAAACCTTAATAAGTGCTGGTCTGTGACATGGTTCTTAAGTGATGAGTACTCTACCGTTGAAGGTCCATTGAAAAAGGCAAAAGCTATTCATAATTTCAATATGTCCATTGCCAGTTCTAACTCCAGTAGCTGTATTTGTAATTAGTTTGTTGTTCTTGGTATTTCATTTTAGTTCCATTTTTCACTGGGCTCCTTGACTTTCATTACCAGAATTTGCAACTCATTTACATAGTCAGCTACAGCATCAGGGTAATGTCATCAATATCAAAGTAATGTCATCTTCTTCCAATCTTGCCTCCCTCAGTGTAAATATATTCAGCATTAGACTGAATAAAAAAATAATAATAAGCATATAGCACTATCTCTTCATTGACAACCCAGGGCCAGTCTGTTTTTCCATGTTCCAATATCTTCAAATTAGTAATAGAGTTCAAAGGGAATTAAAAAAATAAAATGGGAAACTGAGAAACCTGACTGAAATTTAACAGCTTATAAAATTCAGAATACTTGTTGGGCCTTATATTTAAATTATTATCAATTTATGATAAATGTGTTGCAGAAACTAAACAAGTCAAAATCTATATGTTAAACAAATGCAAAATCTAAACAGGTCAACTGATATGCGATGAGAATATTGATGGATAATGAATATTATATTTACTGCAAATATATATTCAAATAAAATTGGTTCAAGATGTTCTCATTTGTTATATTATGCTTACATCGATTGCCAAAATATACAGTTCAATTAAAAGTTCTTGTAGAAATTCAGTGTTTACAAATAATAATATTTTTGTATTGGGTGGTAAAGTCATAAAATTCATTAATTGTGGAAAATGATGCACCTCAGAATGAAGCAAAAAAAAATGCCAGCTCTTTTTTGATTAAAATGATTGTAACTCTGCCTGTGGATTTGTACCATATCTTCAGTTTGAGCTTTAGAATATTACAATGAGAACAATTAACTAGTGAAATATGCTTGCCTCTAAGTGCTCCATTACTGGAGGACCTAATATTGTAGGTGCTCCATTGTAGGTGCTCCATTACTGGAGAATTTTAAGAAGAGGTTGAACAGACATTTGTATGTCTAATGCTTGAACAGAGAGTTGAACTAGAAGACCTCCAAGATTCCTTCCAAGTTCCAACTCTGTTTTCTGTTGCTCTAAATATATCTTGCCTGATGTCAGGTTTCTGGCAGTTACCCCCATTTAAATCATGAGTCTTTAGCCAAACTTCTAAAGCTTAAAAAGGATTTATTGGGAGTTAACATGTTCAGCACTGCCTGGGTGTAGCTGACTCTGTAGAGACACATAATTTATTGTCACTCTTGACCTTGGTTTTCCCTCACCCCCTGGGTATATTGTACTTCATTTCTCCAATGGGACACATTCATAGACAAGAGTCATCAATCATGCTCTCCAGTTAGAATTTTGCTTGGCAGAAACTTCAGTCATCTAGTTACTATCTTTGAAAACATTTATGGAATGCACTTTTGGTTTGCAAGCTGCTGGACTGCTGCCCCCTCCCTTTCTGTTGGTACTCTAAAAAAAACATAGAAATAAATATTTTATGAGTTGGCACCTGATTTAGAACAGTTTTTTTCAGCTTAGCTAGAAATTCCTAAATTCCTAAATTATTCTTCTAAATTCATTATTCTAATGGAAGATTTTTTTGACACCGAGCGCTTCTGCTAGTAGCTGGTTAGTTATTTGATTTTAATAACTGTTTTAACATTCAAAATTGATATAAAATATTTTTGTTCGATGTCTAATCTAATGTTACTTTTAACATTCTTACTCAGTTTCAAATAATTCTCATTTTCTATTTCTTTTTTGCTCCTTTCTTTTCTTTTTTCTTGGTTACACTTTCAAATAACTAAAATAAAATGAAAACAAAATCAAATATATTACCATCCAGGTGGACTTTAAACCTCAGTATGTGAACTAGACCCAGAGGAATCCCAGAGATTTCATTCTTATTATGCTCTAATATTTAGCAGCAAATCATAGAACTGAATCCTTTTATACCTTGAAAATAAATTTGGAGGAAGAATTTATTTGATTTATTCATGTTTTTCTTTTATAAGGCCTTGGCAATCAACAGGTTTGAAGAAGCCAGTGATTCTCATTTTAAAGCTCCCAGATCAGTTGGGGTAAAGCAGAAGTCGGGGCTCCCAACTTCTGCTTTACTATCTATGTTTTCTTTTTTCTCTTTCTCTTGAGAGTAATATTTTTAGTGTGCACCCAAGTTTAGAAAAGCTCCACCTATTTCATTTTCCCTCTGCTGTGTACACATATAGGTAGTCCAGTCCTCGATATATGACCACAAAATGCATGTTCCTCAGTGAGACATTTGTTAAGTCAATTTTGCCCAGTGCATCTAACAAATGCTCTCACTTAGGAACAGAAATCAAGACCCTTCTTGCCACATTGGCTTAGTAAATCATTGCAGTTTTTAACTTGGTAACAGTTGTTATGTGAATCTGGCTTTCCCATTGATTTTACTTGTCAGAAAGTTGCAAAAGGTGAATCACAAGACCCCTGAACACTGCAACCATCATAAATATGAGTCAGTTGCCAAGGGTCTGAATTTTGATCATGTGAGAACATTAGAATTCTTTATTGGCCAAGTGTGATTGGACACACAAGGAATTTGTCTTGGTGCAAATGCTCTCAGTATACATGGAAGAAAAGATACATTTGTCAAGAGTCGAGAATCATAAGGTACAACACTTAATGATAGTCATAGGGTATTATAAGCAATCAACTCATACTAGGAACAGTCAATATAAATCGTAAGGATACAAGTGACAAAGTTCCAGTCATACAGTCACAAGTGGGAGGGGGGATGCCACAAGTGGGATGGGGGATGCCACAAGTGTTATGAACTAATAAAACGCTTAAATAAAGTTTTATCAAACCTTTAGAAAATAGCAGGGTTCTAGTCCTGCACTTCTGATTGGCTGATAATAGCGATATCGGATTGGTCCGTTCAGGAGAATCTGATTGGCTGTTAACGAGCCACTCTCATTGGTTAAGGGGGTTAACACTCCATGTTTCTCATTGGTTACTAGATCAGCAGCTTGCCTATAAAAGGGCTGCTGCTGCCCTAGGTTTTTGCTCTGTTCAGAATGATTAATAAAGAATTGAAGTTCACTGTTCACCATCTCGTCTCCGTTCCTTGCGCCCATGCGCAGAACTTAACACTGGCGATGAGGATGGGATGCGGAGATGTCAGAGCTGACTGAACATTACAGAGCACTAAACAGAGCACATGGCTGAAGGCGCATCAATGGCAGAAACCATGACCAGCGGCACCATACCACCTGCTCCATTCGACACGGCACAAGAAGACTGGGACTCATACATGGACCGGTTCCAGATGTTTCTGGAGACCAACAACTTGAAGTATGCCACTACCGGAAAGAACCGAGTGGTATTCCTGACCCACTGCGGACCTGCCATTTTTAAGATGGCTAAGGCACTGGTGAAACCGGCTGAGGTGAAATCCATGGACTGGGACGTCCTCGAGCCCCTCCTACGGGCCCACTATGCACCTACTGTACCAACGCTTGTCCGAAGACATGAATTTTACCAGAGAGACCAGCAGAAAGGAGAAAGCATTGCAGATTTCATCGCGGATCTCCGGAACCTGGGAGGCCTCTGCGGGCTTGCTGACTTTGAAGAAGCTCTAAGAGACCGAATAGTTCTGGGACTACATGCACTGCACATGCAAAGTAAGCTGATGGCGAAAGGCGACATCAGCCTTGCAGATACCATCGCTGACGCTACTGCAGCAGAAGCAATCAGGTCAACCGGCTCTGGTCTGAACGAGACTAATGCCACCAGCGTAACCAGAGACTGTAGTATCAATGCGCAGGTTGTGGGGCAAACCACCCGCAATCAGACTGCAAATACCTCGACGTGCTCTGCCATATTTGTGCGAAGAGAGGCCACATCGGAAAGGTCCATAGAAGCAAGCAAGGATCCAGCCCATTTCAGAGGGGGACCAACTACCACCAAACCACAGGAAGTCGTCCTGTGAATTGGGAACACTTGAACCACCAATGGAACAACCACTCCAACAGAAATAAACCACTAGCCCATTCAACGAAATGAGAAGAGGCACACCAAACCATTACAATTGGTCATGCCTCATCATTAGATGCAAAGAAGATCTGAGTGAAGGTCGCCATCAAAAACCAACCCTGCGTGATGGAAGTCAATTCAGGATCGTCCCTCTCGATGGTTTCCTGGAAGACCCTTAAACAATTAATCTCTGCTGTCCGGCGACAAGACCTCAGAACCCAAAGAATCATACTCAAGGATTATCAGGGAAACCGAATTCCGGTCGTTGGATCCAGCCTAGTCCAGGTCTCATTCAAAAATCGTACTGCATCTTTACCATTGACCGTTGTCGACCCTGATCGGCCAAGCTTGTTAGGCCTTCAATGGTTCGCTCCACTTGGGATTGAGGTAGCCGGCATTCACCAAACCAGCAGCGACAACTGGGAGGAGGCCCTCGTCCAGGAATTCCAGGACGTCTTTGCAGACAAACTAGGCGAGTACAAGGGAACCCCGATATCATTTAACCTTAACCCTGAAGTAGCCCCCATCCGCCTTCAGCCTTGTCGAGTACCTTTTGCCCTTAAACCAAAGATTGACGAGCAGCTTGATAAATTAATAGCCCAGAGTGTTTTAGAACCAACAGACCACGCTCCTTGGGAAACCCCAATCGTAACACCCATCAAACTGGATGGATTGTTAAGGATTTGTGGGGACTACCGTGCCACCCTGAATCACGCCCTTCAACAGAACGCTTACCCGGTGCCGGTGGTACAACATCTCCTCTATTCCCTGGGGGGCGGAAAAGTCTTCGCTAAATTGGATTTAGCACAGGTGTATCAACAACTGCCTGTAGATAAAAAAAAACAGCAGAGGCACAAAGGATCGTGATACACCAAGGCACCTTTAAGTGCAACTGACTCTAATTCGGAGTTAGCGTAGCCCCAGAGATGTTTCAGAGTTTGATGGAGAGACTCTTACAGGGGATAAAAGGGGTTGTACCATATTTTGATGATGTTTTAACTGCTGCCCCAAATAGAGAAATACTAAAGGAGCGTCTTAAACTGGTTCTCCAGAAATCATTAGATGCAAAGGATTCCGGCCTTAAGGTTAAAAAAAATAAATGTCAACTGTGTACAGATAAAGTAGAGTTCCTGGGGTACCTAATCGATAAGCAAGGCATTCACCCAACCAATAACAAGCTAAGAGCAATCAAGAACTCCCCAAGACCCAGAAATAAGACTGATCTGCAAGCTTTCCTGGGGCTCATTAATCTTTACATCTTCCTGCCCCACAAAGCAACCGTAGCTGAGCCCCTACATAGGCTTCTCTGTTAGGGATAACATTGTTTACCCCAACTGGTTTAGGTAAAATAATAAATATGTTATCATGGTTTGTTAGTTAAAGTGTCTGTAACTTTAACTGTAAGAATGTAATTAAGGGAGTGGTTGTAAAAGCACCATAAAAGAAGCAAGGCACATCAGCTTGCTCTTTCTGGCTTGATGATCCCTAATTACTGCATGGATTGAAGACTGCATTTTTCCCCTACTGGAACAGGAGAGAGAAAGGACTGTTGATTTATCAATGGTGAGAGGACTGATTTATTGTAAGTATACTGACATTGGATATTCTACACGGACTTTGCTAATTGAATATCCTTGAATGGACTGACTAAAAATGATACATGACTAATGGACTGTTATTTTGACTATGCTATAAAACTCTAAGTGGAATAAACTATATTTTTGATAACACAAGCGTATCTGTTATTTTTACTATATGTTAACTAACATACAAACTTATCTCACACATTTATCTGTATGCCTATCTGACTAACACTGCACATTCTGTTTAGCTTGTCTCCTTAACACTGGTTGGGGAACCCAGGCTTAACACTGGTTATGAACCCAGGCTTAACACTCTCGACAAAAAAGCAATCTGGGTCTGGGGGCACCGAGAGGAGCACGCGTTCCAACAAGTGAAAAACCTATTAACTTCAAATGCTGTTTTAATGCAGTATAACAAGATTTTGCCTTTAACAATTACATGTGACGCATCACCATTTGGAGTAGGAGCCATTTTGAGCCATGTGTTACCAAACGGTAGTGAGACCCCTATTGCCTATTTTTCAAGGACTCTATCAAAGGCTGAACGTAACTATAGTCAAATCGATAAAGAGGCTCTTGCTGTTGTATCTGCTGTAAAACGGTTTCATGAATATGTATATGGACGAGTTTTTACTATTGTTACCGACACAAACCTTTGCTGGGGATTATAGCAGGAGACAAGCCAACCCCCTATATATTATCACCGAGGATGACTCGCTGGTCGGAGTTTTTGGCTGCGTACAATTATAAGCTGCAGCACCGCCCGGGGAAAGCCATTCCCCATGCTGACACGCTGAGCTGTGCACCACTTCCGGAAACCGTCGATGACCCAGCTCCAACCCTTACAATGCTCCAGATTGAAACGCTACATTCACCGCCGCTAACAGCTAGAGATATTGTGATCGAAACAAAACACGATCCTATCTTAACGTGAGTTCTTAGCTGGGTCGAACGGGGATGGCCAGTAGATCAAACCCCTGAAGACTTCACCCCCTTCAAGAACCGGCAAACAGAACTTTTATCGCAAAAAGGCTGCATCCTATGGGGAGATAGAGTTGTCGTCCCAGAGTGGTTACAACGAGCGGTATTAAAGACACTGCATGAGGGTCACCCCGGCATCATGCATATGAAAGCGCTCGCACGAAGCTACGCATGGTGGCTGGGCATCAACAAACAGATTGAAGCCTGGGTAAAGACTTGTTATAAGTGCCAGGAAGTTAGCAATGCCCCACCTAAAGCAACTCCAACAGAATGGGAAACACCCCGGGGACCATGGTCCCGCATCCATATTGACTTTGCGGGATCTACTAAGGGATATACGTTCCTCCTAACAGTGGATGCCTATTCAAACTGGCTCGAGATCCACTAAATGAAGAGTACCACAACCGAGTCCATCATCCAGAAGTTGAACAGGTTATTTGCGATGCATGGACTGCCAGATGTTCTGGTATCCGACAACGGTTTACCGCTCTACCCTTTGAACAATACTTAGCAGACCGTGGTATTCGCCATGCGCTAACTTCGCCAGAGCACCCTGCGGCTAACGGAAGAGCCGAGCGCATGGTACAAATTGTTAAAAAAACCCTCTACAAAATGGACTATGGGGATATTGAAGATAAGATGAATAGAATACTTCTCCAACACATCACTCCGCACAGCGTCACCAACAAGACTCCAGCTGAATTATTGATGGGACGCAAACTCTGTTCCCACCTCGACCGGCTTCACCCATCTTACGAGCCAGAGAAATCCTGTGGATCTAGCGGAAAATGCCGTGAGTTCAAGATAGGTGACTTAGGTTTCTGGTGAACTGTTGTGGGTCGAGGCAACTGTAATTCAAGTCACTGGACCCAGGTCGTACCGGGTGAAAACCTGCGATGGAAAAATATGGAAACGCCATATAGATCAGCTTCACTCAAGGCTACAACCTAGTTTCTGAGACTCCGGCAACTCCCAAACTGAGGGGGGAGGGGATGTCAAAGAAACCGAATTTGAGATGGCGGAAAGCAGGAATGAAAGAAGTCAGCAATCGGGCATAACGAATGAAGAAGAATCAGGGAAGGGCGTGTCCTCGCCACAGAGGAACACCTCAACAGAGGCAAGCCCGCAAAGGCCAGAGGACAACAACGAGAACATTAGTGGCACTGAGTCGTCCAATGAGGAACCACCGGCACCCAACTTACTCGAAAATGTCCCACCAAAACAGGGTTACAGACAAGAACCGGTGGGACAGTGTAAATCCAATAGACAGTCAAAACAACCTTCATTCCTCAGAGATTACATCACCGCACCCCCTAAACGGAACCCGGGGGGAAGGGGTGTTATGAACAAATAAAACGCTTAAATAAAGTTTTATCAAACCTTTAGAAAATAGCAGGGTTCTAGTCCTGCACTTCTGATTGCCCGATAATAGCGATATCGGATTGGTCTGTTCAGGAGAATCTGATTGGCTGTTAATGAGCCACTCTCATTGGTTAAGGGGGTTAACACTCCACGTTTCTCATTGGTTACTAGATCAGCAGCTTGCCTATAAAAGGGCTGCTGCTGCTCTAGGTTTTTGCTCTGTTCAGAATGATTAATAAAGAGTTGAAGTTCACTGTTCACCGTCTCATCTCCGTTCCTTGCGCCCATGCGCAGAACTTAACAATAAGCATGGAGGATACTGCAATGGTCATACATGTGAAAAACATAAATCACTTTTTTCAGTGCCATTATAATGTCGAACAGTCACTAAATGAACTGTTGTAAGTAAAAAACAATCTGTACTAAGGTAGAAATTAAAACTGCAATAAAATTGGTTGCAGGGAAATCTCAGTTTCACAGGGTTTTTCTACAGTGTCATCTAGATCTCAGAAGAGATAAGGACTAGTTAACTCCCACTCAGACAGCAGTTTTTGAACTTTTATTTCGATTCTACAAAAATGGAGCTGGTGTGGGCTTAATTGATTGCAGTAGAGCAGTTATTTTCATTCTCCTCTTGGCAAGTCATGCTAAGCCTCTCTCTACAAACATGATTCATGCCCTGGGATTCAATCAAAGACCACAATGTCAATAGATGCTCCCCCACAACACTTACAGGCTGCAAGCAGTCCTTGCCTTACCTAGGGACTGTTTGAAGTTACTACAGTATAAGAAATAAAGTAGCTTTGCAACCAATCTTCACATTTACAATCATCACAGTGTCCTGAAATTATATGATTGCCATTTGCATGCTTCCAACAAATATAATTAACGGAGAACGCAGAAGTAAAAGACAAAGTCACAGTCAGAAGATGTCTTGCTTAATGACTGAATGGGAAGTGACATTGTAAGGCTGTCAGAGTTGTGTCATTTTCTGCTTAGCGATGGAGTTGTCGCTCCCATTGTGGTTGCTAAGTGAGGCCTATATGAAATGAAATGCAACCCAACAACTCAGAAAGAATTTCTCATCACTAATTTATATGGTGACTATTTTTTTTGCTTAGAACTGCTTAACTTCACAATTGTCATTGTTTACCTTTTCCATTCTTGCCAAAACCAGATTTTCAGGAATAAATACCCCTCCCACTTTTGTGAGTGTGTATGAACTTTCTTTTCTTTGAAGAAGTCTAATTTTGTGTGATTTTATGCACCACTCTGCTAAGTCAACATTGAGTATTATCCTTGTGTCCATTTCTGACTGCACTTAACAAGCTGTCCTAATTGGAGCCCTCCATGGGGTTTCTACTTTAAATCTTCTAATTTAGGATATGGATTATGACAGATGAAATCATGTGAAGAATTGTTATGTAATAGAATAATGAGGCTTTGCAAAGCAATCTTCTGGAACAAGTTGAGCATTCAGGAGATGGCTACATCTGCTCTGAAACTTCAACAAACTATTGCCAAATTTGAAGGCAAAATGTCCATATTTGAGTAGCACCATTTTTTCTTTTCTTTTTTTTCAAAGAAGGTGAAAGTAAGAATAAGAGACTTTCTTCCCATACCATCCCTCTAAATCAGGGGTGTCAAACTCAAAGTCCGCAGGCCCATGTGATGCTTAAATCTGGCCCACGGGGCTGGCTGGGAAATAGCAAAGTACCAACTTGTGGTGCCTCTGGCAGCCAACATGGGGCATGGGAAGATCATGTGAGGCCACCCTGTGCCCCATTTTCAATCTGAATGCAACACTCAGCCAGTCAAAACAGAGCATGGGGGGCACACAAGGCCCCGTGCTCCATTTTGGCTAGCAGGTTGCTGCAGGAAGTCATCCAGGCTGAAAACGGGGCATGTGGGGCCTTCCACTCCCCCAATACCCCATTTTGGCTGGCTGAGTGCCTCCCCACTTGGCCAGCCCATGGAGAACTACGATGCTGAGCTCGCCCACAAAGAAATCCAGTTTAACACACCTGCTCCAAATGGGTCAAATTATCGCCCAATTTCTAATTTCAGGCCGTTTTGTGGGGTTGAAGAGTTAAAGATTGGAATGGGACCAGCATGCTCTGGGACACCTAGATAACATATTGGATCTTTATTCCAAAGTTTAGCAATTATCTTCTTATAACCATCATCTCAGGCAATCTAAATAACTTGTAGAGCAATCTAGACAAAATGGCAGAATATTATTTGTCTGCTGGAACTGAATGAAATATTTTATTTGTTTAGTCAGGAAACAACCTGGTTTCTGCAATTATCTTGGAAACTGTCAATTTTTGGATTCAAAATAATATGAAGTGAAATATTGAAAACCTCCATTTCTGTTATTGTCCTGAAATGCACATATGCTGAAAACTAGAACAGCATATGCAATGTCTCACCTTACAAGATAAATTAATTTCACTATCTACTGAATGACAGCTACTGTGACAGCCGGCTCTAAGAGCATCAAATCAGCCATTAATGTTCAGTCCATAGTCAGGGAGGAGGTGGGAATAATCTTAATCTCTATGTTTTCTTCATAATCAAATTCTTTGTTCTCTATCCTTTGTTCTCTTCATACAATCTATGAAGTCATCTATTTTACTTAAAATTATTTTACCAAAATTTTTACAAAATTTTACTTATTGAATAAATAAAAAGAAAAATGCTCCAAATATTCATTTGTTCCAAGCATATTCAAATGCTTACAGTAAAGCATACATTGGCAGTTCCACCAAACAAACAAATTGATTCTTCCACAGTGATGGATTTTTGGGTTTTCTTACAATAATAATGTGGCTGCTTCTGGCTTTTTTTGTGTGTTAAAGCTTCTGTTCTTTTCTGTACAGCTTTACACATTATGACTCATCTTTTATGACATCCATCTTCAGTTCACAGGAGATGCAGTGACAGAATATTTCACTAATGGTTATAACACACTTGAGTTACAGTTTCTCCCTTCATTCATGAAGATAAATGTCACAAATATAATACAAGTCAAACTTATCTTGTTTTATATTGTTTTTCAGCCTAGAAACATAGTTACAAAAAAAGGGCAGTAGATAAAATTTGAAGAAAAAAAATCAGCACTGCCTCCTGGAACAGAAGTCTACACATGTTGTATCATTTTAATGTGAAATAAAGATCTTTAAATTTACAGTAAGAGCAGTTTCTGAAGGAAGTGTGGACAGCAAAAAAAATTTTTTTTAACCAACTCTGGAGATAACCTTTTACATGTGACAGATTTACCGATTTATATATGCATATGTGGATGTGTGGGTTTGTGCTGTGTTATTTCTATGTGCCCAAAGTCATGTTCCAAAACAAGTCAGAGCCACCAGAAAAAATCCATATGTAAAATAATTATCAATGACTAATTCAAATATATTAGCTTTAAAACACCCTATGTACAATATTAATGTCATACATGATACATTCTCTTTCATAAACAAACTACTGCCACATGTGGCTATATACAACTGTATGCATATATTCATTCCCTTCCTACCTTTCATCAGAAGCACACAAAGACACAGAGTGCCAGTTGGACCTAGACAGATCTTTAATCTTTATTGCCTGTCAACCAGGGGTAGGATTCTACCGGTTCGGACCAGTTCTATAGAACCAGTTGTTATGATTCTGCGCAGTTCAGAGAACTGGCAAATTGTGGCCCTGGCTGGTCCCACCCCTCTCCAACTGCTCCTCCCTTCCCAGTCAGTCCTTATCACGCATGCACGATATCATGCGCATGCCTGACATTGCTGACTGCATTCTCCCCCACCCAGGTATTTCTTAAGGTATTTCTTTTTTCTCCTCCTGACAATCAGCTGTTCCAATGTTCTGGGATCCCCCTGCTGTCTCACTGCTTCACAGGGAGCCTTCCCTGAGGCCCAGGAGGTAAAAGGGGCATGCAGGGGAGTGCTGCGTGATACCCACCCCGCACTCTGGTTTTTACCTTTCTGGGCCTCAGAGAAACCTTCTGGGAGTAAAAATGCCCCACCAGGAGCCTTCCCTGGCCCAAAAATGAAGTGCTGGGGAGGTGCTGTGCGGCCCCCATGCACTCCATTTTTTGCCTTTCTGGGCCTCAGAAAAGTTTCCTGGGAGCAAAAACAGCCCCCAAAAGGCTTCCCTGAGGCCTAGGAGGCCCAAAATGGAATGAATGCAGGGGGTGCTTCAAAAAAAGAAGAAGAAGAAGAAGAAGAAGCCATGCCCACCCAGTCACATGGCCATGCACACCTAACCACAGAACCTGTTACAAAATTTGAATCCCACCCCTGCTGTCAACCCAACAGATCCTCTACCTTCCCTAGGGCATTTTCGACTAATCTTGAGGCTCCTAATCTCTGGAGAGCACAATGTCATGCAATCCCCTCTGTTGTCCTTGATGGCTGATACAGGGAGATCACATAATGGAGACACACTGCCCCTGTGATTCTGGACATCTTTTGAAAGCACCAGTACGTGTACTTCTTCAGTGTCTGTAATATGAAGACACTCATTCTACTTTGTCTCACCATTCTCGCAGGTGGCACAATTGAATACTTTCCTGAAGTTTTCAGATACCCAACCCTGCTATAACATATAATGTTATCAGGTTTTATGCAGCAGCAATAGGAGATGACCTGTGCCATAAACCAGTTTTACCTTGTTTGTTGCTCTAAAATATTTTGTATTGTGGAAGATCTAGTTTGCTCCTTCTATAGTCATCTATTGTTCCTAGCCCTCCCTTTAGATTCCTTTTTATATCTTTTTAGACTTTATTGAGTTTTATTTTTATACTTTTTAGTGTTTATAAATATATACAGTATATAAAATTAATCTACATAATATATTATTTTGTTGGTTTTTATACTTTTAAATTCTTTGTAACTTACATTTCTGAATATGGAGACATTCCTACCCATATCAGATGTCATGCCTGACAGCTGTATGCAGCCTGAAATATTGTACTTATCTGCATTAGTAACTAAAATTTACTATGCAAGTTTGATTTTTATGTATATTATCAGACTTAAGGCAATGAATAGCTATTTTCATTACATGGCTGAGTTTCAAATAATGATTGCCATTATTGCCTACACATGCATGCACCCTATGCACCCACACCTATTAATGATCAATTCCATAAAATTGATCTTGTTCTCTCTTTTGTCTAGTAATCTGAGCTATCATTACAATACTGTGGAGTAGTTTCTTTAAGGATTACATTTGTGAAGGGATATACATTATTGATTATCCCATATAGCCATGCTTAGAATTAATGAAGCTAAATAATCCACATAATATCTGATTGCTCAGAATACAGTATTGATTGTAATAGAAGATCAGAAGAATTGTAATGCAAAGTTCAGGAGAAGCTTAAGGATCTTCAAAAGAAGTAATAGAAAAGGTCCTAGATACAGACCTTAAATTCAGATACAAGCAAATGGTCCTCAGGAAGTTATCTCAGAGACTGTAGATTATGTTTGATCATCTAGAACAGGGGTGTCAAACTTGATTTCATTTAGGACCACATCAGGGTTGTGTTTGACCTCAAGGGGGGACACACTGGGTGTGGCCAAGGTGGGCATGGCCAATTTGACACCACTTATGTCGGGGCACCTGAGTTCCACTGGTTAATTGCCCTCACTATTAGGAAGTTGACTGACTTCCTAATCCTAAGTAACTTGCTAACTAATCTTGATTGGCTCAAGGTTGATTCAACCTTCTATCTTTCCGAAGTCAGTAAAATGAGGACCCAGATTGTTCCGGGCAATATGCTGACTCTGTAAAGCACTTAGAGAATGCTCTAAAGCACTATGGAATAGGTGTATAAGTCTAAGCACAATTGCTGTGTCTGTGTTTGTGTGTGTGCACGTGTGTGCATGTGTGTGTGTGTGTGTGTCCATCCTATGCATAGTCTGCATACATCAGTGCCATGCCTGTTTCAGTCACTGATATTAACATTTCCAATTAAAAGTTGATCAGACATTCAGAAGGATGTCTGACTGAAATTTTGAAAAGGAATGGCCAATATGATTTTAGATTTTTGCTTTAACTGGGAAAGCTTTTTTGTTTATTTTCAAAAATTAATTATACATTTGCTATCTAAACTTTAGTAGAATACATGTTTGAGGTAAAAAGAGGAATTCAGTGTAAGAGTAGAACTCATAGTGGTAAACACAAGTATATTTCTACCAATATCCATAATATTTCATTTGCGTGAATGGATAAACAGCCCCTTTCTTTGTGTTTCTTTGTTCTAGAAACTACAAGAGTTTCAATGCATAAATAATTAACTCCAGAATAGTTCTGTAATTCAACAGGATTTTAATTAACTGTTGCAATAGTTACCAAGAAGCAGTTCTTGGTTGACTGAACTCTTAATGTTCTGTACTAATGGAGAAACTATATTTTGATATTCACATTTAATCCTTAAAATCAATCCCATGTAATAATTATGCAATAAAAATCAACTAGAGATTTTAGTTAAAGAAACAAAACAAGGAAACCACTATTATCTGTCAGAATTATCTTTCAGTATTAAAAACATTTGGCCAATTATTTATTTAGAAGAAATAATTACTGAAGTTGTCTAAATATGGATTGACTTTCAATGATATGCACAAACAAGAGTTTTGCCCCACAGTCTTTAATTAAAAACTCAAATTAAAGTCTACAGATTTACCATTGGTTTATATAATTCTATAAGATTGCAACTGAAGTATTTCAATACTTTATAATTAGATAATTTTATTTTTTTACTATTAATTAAATAATATTGCCTCCACCATTATTATTAACAGTATAAAGTAATTGAATTTATATAGCCACACCAAACCATCTTCTTTTAGAAAGAACAAATTTATTTAGTGATACCGAAAAGACTGAGTGGACAAAAGTTGTTATATGTCAATTGTTATATGTGTTGGTATACTGTAGCGGTTATATGTGTTGGTGTACTGTAAGCTAACTGCACAAAACAAAACTGTAATATGTGTTGGTGTATGTTAAGTACTGAACATGGGTCGGAGTAAATGGAGACAGCCTCTGAATAGTGAACTTTCAGCTCTTTATTTGCATAGTGACTTCTCAAAACAACAACAGTGAACTCTGCCTTATATAAGCAACCCTTGTGAGAATTGTCCAATAACGAGCTATAAATGCTAGCTCTTTTAACCAATAAGAATTCTCTGTTAAGGGCCAATCGGATTCCTCAGAACTAACCAATCCGATCTGGCCGCCTAACAGCCAAGCAGAAGTGCAGTGCCAGAACCCTGCACTTTACCTCAAGCTCATACTTTATTAACTATGGTACATACACAACACCCCTTCCCCCTGGCTTCTTAATTACGGTGTAGTTATATAGTCCCTTAGATAGGACAGTTGTCTTTTAACTCTTTCGGATTTTCGTTGGATTGGTTGGTACAATCCTGTTGAGGTAGATTGTTGTTTGGCAGTGGTTCTGCTTCTTGCTCAGCTGCAATTTCTTGCGGTGCAAACATTTCCCCTTCCTGCTCCATTTCCTGAGTATCACTTAGTTCGTCGCTCCCTTCGAGCAGATTCCCTGGAACTTCATCTTCTTCCATACCTCCCCCCCCCTCGGTTTGGTCATGGGCGAGTTGTTGACTGGCCGTTGTGAGTCGTGACCATGATTGGTCGATATGCCGTTTCCACAGTTTATTGTCACAGCATTTCACTACGTAGGATTTAGGGCCGGTAACTCGTACTACTGTCGCCTCTATCCATAACGGGTCCCCCGATAAGTTTCGTGCGTAAACAAGGTCTCCTACCTGGAAGGTGCGACAGCGGCCGCTGGATCCTATTGGCTTTTCTGGTTCGTAAGCAGGGTGCAACCGGTCGAGGTGGGAGCGGAGTCTTCATCCCATCAGTAGTTCGGCGGGAGTTCTGCCGGTGACACTATGTGGAGTTATGTGTTGCAAAAAGAGAATTTGGTTGACCTTGTCATCGATATTGTCATAGTCCACTTTTTGCAAAGTCTTTTTAACAAATTGGACCATGTGTTCAGCTCGGCCATTGGTCGCAGGGTGCGCAGGCGAGGTGAGCGCATGGCAGATGCCACGGTCAGCGAGGTACTGCTCGAACATTAGTGCCGTAAACTGTGGCCCGTTATCAGACACCAGGACATCTGGCAATCCGTGGGTTGCAAAGAGTCTGTTTAGAATCTTGATCACCGCCTCGGAGGTTGTAGCCGTCATACGATGAATTTCTAACCAATTGGAGTATGCGTCGACTGTCAGCAGGAAGGTATAGCCCTTGGTTGGCCCCGCGAAATCCAGGTGGATTCTGGACCAGGGTCCACGTGGCGTCTCCCATTCAGTAGGCATGGCTTTTGGTGGGGCGTTGCTGGCTTGTTGGCAATTGGAACACGCTTTAACCCACTGCTCGATTTGTCAGTCCATGCCCGGCCATCATGCGTAGCTTCATGCAAGCGCCTTCATTCGCACAATGCCAGGGTGGCCCTCATGCAGAATTCGCAGCAGCATCTTCCGGAGTCGCTCTGGGACAACGACTCTATCGCCCCAGATGATACAGCCTTTTTGGGAAAAAAGTTCAGTCTGTCGAGATTTGAATGGTGCGAAGTCATCTGGTACTTGGTCCAATGGCCATCCACGTTCTACCCAGCCTAGGACTCAAACTAGGGTGTGGTCTCATTTGGTTTCTCTCGCGATGTCTTGGGCGGTCATAGGCGGCGAGTTGAGTGTTTTGATCTGCAACGTAGTTGCCGTTGGTGCCGGATCGTCGAGAGTCTCTGGAAGCGGTGCTCGGCTTAATGCGTCGGCGTGAGGAATGGCTTTCCCCGGGTGATATTGCAGGCGATAATTATAAGCAGCTAGGAATTCTGACCATCTGGTCATTCTAGGGGATAATATGTAGGGGGTTGGCTTGTCCCCAGCTATTATTCCTAGCAACGGTTGGTGGTCAGTTATAATGGTAAATGTCCTTCCATACACATATTCATGAAATTTTTTTACAGCTGAAACGATTGCGAGGGCTTCTTTATCAATTTGTCCATAGTTTCGCTCTGTTTGTGAAAGAGTCTTCGAAAAGTACGCAACAGCGGCTTCGTTCCCATTAGGCAGTACATGGCTCAAAATGGCGCCCATCCCAAAAGGCAATGCATCACAGGTTATAACTAACGGCAAAGTCTCGTTATACTGCATAAGTACAGATAATTGCATACGCAATTAAAAAGTGTTTTAATTGTGGAGGAAGAGGACATTTGGCAAGATTTTGTAAAAAAGCAAAGTGCCAGAATGCTAGCCAGAATACTGAAAGTCATCAAAAGATAAATAAAAATTTAGAGTTAGCCATGTATAGTAACGGAGCTGTAAAAAATAATTTATGGGTGGAGCATCCCACTGTATAACAAATGATAACAAAAATTTTATTAAAATGTCCAAGAGTACACAGCAGATATCGTTAGCCAATGGCTGGAAACTGATAGCTAAAGGTCAAGGTATAGCATATTGTTCTTTCATAAAAGAGAATGTAAAAATGTTATATGTACCACAACTTAAGTTTAATTTAATTTCAGTTAGAATTTTGGTTAAACTAGGATATGTAGTTACATTTAAAGGAGATAACTGCATAATTGAAAAAGAAGATAAGAAAATTACTGCATCTTTAAGAGGTGAATCATATGTGTTAAATGATAATGGTTTAGAAGTGGCTAACACGGTTTATGATAATAAGAAACCTCATGATGAATGTATTCACTTGTTACACCGACGGCTAGGGCATTTAAATTTTAAAATGCTTAAGAAAACTGTTGAATTATCTAAAGGAATAAGATTAAAACCTTGTAATAAATATTTGCAATGTAATGCTTGCAATCAAAGCAAAGCCAGGGTCATACCGGCTAATAGAGTTGATGGATTTACTACCAAAGAGCCTTTAGAAGTAGTATTTGCTGATTTAATAGGTCCGAAAAAACCAAGTGTAGGAGGAGCTCGATACATACTAAGTATAATGGACCACTATTCCAGATATGGGTTTTGCTATTTAATGAAGAGCAAAACTGAAACGTATCAAAATCTCTTTAATTGGATAAAATTTGCTGAAAGGAAAACTAAAAAGAAATTAGTAACTCTTATAACAGATAATGGTACGGAATTTACAAATAATAAATTCCAGAACAGACTAAGAATGTTAGGTATTCAACATAAAAAGTCTGCACCACATAGGCCACAACTTAATGCCTTTATAGAGAGATGAGGAAAAACACTACTGTCAATGGCACGAACTATGATGTCTGATTCAGGATTACCTGACAATTTATGGGTAGAAGCAATAATGTGTGGTAATCATATATTAAATAATGTTGTTAATTCAACAACAGGTGAATTACCATTTACATTGTGGCATGGTACAAAACCTGATTTAAGTTAAATGCACAGATTTGGAGCACCAGCATGGGTGCATATCCCTACACAACTTAGACACAAAGGACAACATAGAGCTAAAAGATTATATTTCGTAGGATATACATCTAATCATAGATCTTATAGATTCTGGGAACCAGGTACATCTAGAGTTTACACCAGTGCTAGTGCTAGATTCCTAGAACATGTAGGATGGAATAGATTAGAGCAAGATTTAAATAATGAAGTAATTATTGAACCCTACAAAAGGCAGAAAGATCAGACTAGTTATAAGAAGAGTCCAATGAAAGAAGAAGTCCACGAAGAGCAAATAGGACCAGAACAAGAGGAAACAGTTGATCAGGAAGAGTTACATAATCAAGAACAGTTAATAAATGAAAGTCCACCTGTAAGTCCTGTAATACCTAGACGTACTACACGTGTAACTAGACCACCTGATAGGTATCAAGCAAGTATAGTTTGCCAAGCAACTAAAGTTCGAACTAGTGAAGATAAACTTAGGATGCATCCTGCAAAGGATCAGGAGAATTGGCAAAAGGCAATGGAAAAAGAACGAAATTCATTAAAGGTAATGAAAGTATATGAAGATGCTAAATTACCTCCAGGAGAAAAATCCATTTGGTGCAAATGGATATTTAAAGTAAAAACTGGAAATGATGGGACTATTACCCATAAAGCTAGGTTGGTAGCTCAAGGATTTAATCAAACTGCTGATTATGATGAAGTTTTCGCACCAAGTCTTAAAGCAACATCTTTAAGAGCAGCATTAGTGTGGGCAGCTAAGAAAAACTATATCATTAACCATTTAGATGTAGAAACTGCTTATTTGTATGCACTATTGCAGCACACTATATATTTGAAAAAGCCAATTATTTTAAAAGACAATAAAGTAAATAGTAATGATTGTTGGAAACTCAAAAAGAGTCTTTACGGGTTCAAACAATCTGGCTTTGAGTGGAACCAATATATTGTGAAAGAATATTCACAATATATTGTGAAAGGTTTTAAATCTGGTTTAGCAGATCCATGTGTGTTTAAAAGAGAAAATAATGGAACGGTGTCATTATTGTTATTATTATTATTTACAGATGATATTGCTTTGATAACTAAGACTAATAATGAAGCTAATGAGATTATATCATTATTAGCCAAAAAGATAAAATTAAAGCATTTAGGTGAAATTAAAAAGTATCTAGGATTCACAATTAACAAAACAAAAAATGGATTTACGATATCTCAAGAAGATAAAATTTGCCAATTAATTAAAACGTACAAAATGGAACTTTGTAAACCGGCAAAGACTCCAATGAGTCAGGAAGTTTGCCAAACTAATGATCAAAGTCCCAAATTTGATAAGTCCATATATCAATCTTTGATTGGTAGCTTATCATATATCAGCAATTGGTCAAGGCCTGATATAGCTTATAGTGTTAATCAGCTGGCACGTTTTAATTCAGATCCACATCAATGTCATTGGCAATCATTAAAAAGAATTTTAAGATATCTTAAAGGAACAATGAACCATGCATTGTATTTAGAACCAAAATGTGATTTGAGTCTTAGTGCCTATGCAGATGCAAGTTTTGCAACTGATATAAACACTAGAAAATCAACATCTGGGATGGCTATATTATTTGGTAAGACACTAATAGGGTGGAGGTCAATCAGACAACAGCATATTAGCTTGTCCACGATGGAAGTGGAATTTTCATGTCTGTCATTATTATGCACTGACTTAATTTTGTACAAACAGTTATTATTAGACATGGGTATAATTGTTAAAGATTCCATTATTGTGTACGAGGACAACCAGGCAGCCATAAAGTTAGCTGCTAATATTGCTGTAAAAACTAGATCAAAGCATACTGATTTAAGATACTTAAATGTTAGAGAATCTGTGAAGAATGGGCTAATTAAATTGGAATACTGCATGACAGAAGAAAACATTGCAGACCAATTTACAAAAGCTCAGGGAGTAATTAAGTTTAAAGAGAGTTGTAACAAATATGATTTAAAGATGTAAATAGTTATATTTATTATTATTTCCTAAGAGGGGAGAATGTTAGGGATAACATTGTTTACCCAAACTGGTTTAGGTAAAATAATAAACATGTTATCATGGTTTATAAGTTAAAGTGTCTGCAACTTTAAATATAGGAATGTAATTAAGGGAGTGGTTGTGAAAGCACTTTAAAAGAAGCAAGATGACAGCTTGCTCTCTCTCTGGCTTTGTTGATCCCTAATTACTGCATGGACTCAAGACTGCGTTACTCGAACGGGAGAGAGACAAAGGACTGATTTGTAAGTGAACTGACATTGGATATTCTACCCGGAGTTTGCTTACTGAATATCCTTGAATGGACTGACTAAATGATACATGACTAATGGACTGTTATTTTGACTATGCTATAAATGGAATAAACTATATTTTTGATAGCACAAGCGTATTCTGTTATTTTTACTGTATGTTAACAAACACACAAACTTATCTCACTCATTTATCTGTGTGCCTATCTGACTAATGCTGCACATTCTGTTTAGCTTGTCTCCTTAACCCTGGTTGGGGAACCCAGGCTTAACAGTATTAATACAGCATCAGAAGTTAAGAGGTTTTTTACTTATTGAAATGCTCATTCTTCATGCTGTCCCCAGACCCAGGAAGCCTTTTTGTTGAGAAGTCTATGTAGGGGCTCAGCTACGGTCGCCTTCTGGGGCAAGAAGATGTTATAAAAGTTAATGAGTCCCAGGAAGGCTTGGAGGTCTGTCTTATTCCTAGGTCTTGGGGTGTTTTTTTTTGGTCGGGTGGATTCCCTGTCTGTCGAGAAGGTATCCAAGGAAATCTACCCTCTCCGTACAAAGTTGACACTTGTCCTTTTTTACTTTCAGGCTGGCATCCTTAAATTTTTGGAGAACCATTCTGAGTCATTTTTCTAATAATTCTCTAATAGGGACAGCTATTAAGACGTCATCAAAATAAGGCACGACCCCTTTTATGCCTTGTAATAGTCTCTCCATCAGATTTTGGAAAATGCCTGGTGCCACGCTTACTCCGAATTGAAGATATTGCACTTAAAGGCACCTCTGTGTGTGACTATAGTCTGGGCTTCTGCAGTCTTCGCATCTATGGGTAGCTGTTGGTACGCCTGAGCTAAGTCCAATTTCGCAAATATTTTTCCGCCACCCAGGGAGTGAAGATGTTGGACCACCGGTACCGGGTAAGCGCTCTGCTGAAGCGCGTGATTTAGGGTGGCCTGGTAATCCCCACAAATTCTTAACAATCCATCTGGCTTTATGGGTGTTACTATTGGGGTTTCCCATCGGGCGTGGTCAATCGGTTCCAACACACCCTGGGCTATTAATTTGTCCAGTTGCTCATCAATCTTTGGCTTGAGTGCAAAAGGCATCCGATGAGGCTTAAGGCAAATGGGAGCTACATCGGGGCTGAGATTAAATGATATAGGGGTCTCCTTGTACTTGCCTAACTTCTCTGTGAAAACGTCCTGGAATTCCTGGACGAGGGCCTCTTCCCAGTCATTGCTTCTGGTTTGGTGGATGCCAGCTAGTTCAATCCCGAGTGGGGTGAACCACTGCAAACCTAGCAAACTGGGCCCGTCACGATCGACGACGGTCAGAGGTAGCATTGCATTGCGGTCTTTGAAGGATACTTGGATGTGGCCGAAACCGAAAACCGGAATTCTGTTTCCTTGGTAGTCATTTAGTATGATTTTTTGAGTGCTGAGGTCCTGGCGACAGATGGCAGGGATCAGCTGTTTGAGGGTTTTCCAGGAGACCATCAATAGGGACAACCCCGAGTCGACTTCCATTACGCAAGGTCGATTCTCAATAGCGACCTTCACTCGGATCTTCTTTGCATCCAGGGACAAAGCGTGGCTGATAGTGATGGTTTGGTGTGCCTTTTCCCATCTAGTTGAAATGGCAGGTGCTCGATTTCTGTAGTAGTGGTTGTTCCATTGGTGGTTCAGGCGGTCCCGATTTACAGGAGGGTTGCCTATAGCCTGGTGGGGATTATTCTCCCTCCGGATTGGACTGGACCCTTGCTTGCTTCTGCAGACCTTTGCGATGTGGCCTCTCTTTCCACAGGAGCAGCAGAGTGCGTTGAGGAATTTGCAGTCTGCTCGCGGGTGGTTTGCCCCGCAACCAGCACATTGGCATGGGAATCTCTGGTTCCGTTGGTCTCGTTGGTCGCGTTCTGACCGTAGCTGGTTGACCTCCTCTTCCTCACTGTCTGATGAGGATTCGAGATCTTCATGATGGGCAGTAGTAGTGTGCCTCTCAGAGGAAGGCAGACTGTCACTAGTGAGTTGGCAGTGTGATGCGTTCGCTTGGCGCATTCGAGCGGCTGACTTCCTCGTTGCTTCTGCTGCAGTAGCATCGGCGATGACATCTGTGAGGCTGATGTCTCCCTTCGCCATAATCTTGCTCTATATCATGTGGTCATCTAATCCCAGAACTATTCGGTCTCTCATTGCTTCCTCGAAGTTTGTGAAACCACAGAGTCCACCCAGGTTCCGGAGGTAGGCGATGAAGTCTCCAACATTCTCGTTTTTCCATTGGTCCCTCTGGTAAAACTCATGTCTTCGGATGAGTGTCGGCACTGTGGGTTCATAATGGGCCTGGAGGATCGGCGCGAGGTTATCCCAATCCATTGTCTTCACCTCCGCCGGTTTTGCAAGCGCCTTAGCCATTTTAAAAATAGCGGTCCCGCAATGGGTCAGGAATACATCTCGTTTCTTGCCAGGCATAGCATCCTTCAGATTGTTGGTCTCCAGGAACATCTGGAACCAGTCTATATACGAATCCCAGTCTTCATTTGCCGGGTCAAATGGAACGGGTGGTATGGCACCACTGGTCATCCTGCCATTTGTTGCTTGCGCTCTCAGCCACGTGCTCTGTATTGTTCGATGAGTGCTCAGTCAGCTCTATCGTCTCCGCATCCCATCCTCATTGCCAGTGTTATGTCCTGAGCATGGGCACAAGGAACGGAGACGAGGCATCGAACTGTGACTTCAACTCTTTATTAGTAAATTCAGAACAGAGCAAAATACTTGGGTAGCAGCAGCTCTTTTATAGAGCTGGCTGCTGTCACAACAACCAATGATTTGAGTTTACTGCTCTAACAAGGGTCCAATCAGAGATGACCCGTTGTCAGCCAATTGGATCAGCCAGAAATGACCAATCATGACTCGCTATTCGCGAACCAATGAGAAGTGCAGGATTACGAGCCTTCTGTTAAAGTAAAACTATTAGGGCTGTTGTATGAACGCGTTAGCTTAGTCCATAACACTACGGTTGGGGTAATTAGGTTAAACATGAACCTAACTGATCAGATTCCAGTGATGTTATTCATTAAGGATATTTGCTGCGATCAGATATTCTGTTGTTACCCATTATTTTCCACGAGAAAGGAGTTAAATTAACTGTGTTTAAATCAATGTTTGAAAGTCTTTTATAACAGTATGAGCTGGATGTCTGGAAATTTTCCCCACTCTCATCACTGAAATCCTAATTATGGTTCTTTCCTCTCACAACCTGAAATGCAGAATACATCTTAAAATGGCTTTCATGTCGGGCAAAAATTGCAGGTAATAATTAAAATGTAATTGTATTCTATCTATAAAGTGAACCTATATGCATTTGTAGTTTTAATTATAATTCATATGTACATTAATAGGAAAGTTTCTGCATATGGAAATCACTGCTACTATAAGTAAAATATGCTCCTTTTTTAACATTGTTTGATCTTCCTAAAAGTAAATTTAACTAAAAAACAAAAGGAATAAAGGAATCAGAGGTGGTATTCAGCAGGTTTTGACCAGTTCTAGAGAACCGGTATTGGAAATTTTGAGTAGTTCTGAGAACTCTGACTGGAGATTTTACAGTATCCTTCCCCTTCCATGCCCACCAAGCCACACCCATGGAACAGTAGTAAAAAAAATTGAATCCCACCATTGAGAGGAATATGTCTGATAGGAGAGATACCATGTCAGTTAAAGGGAAGAGGAAGTACAAAAAAGAAGGGAGAAGGAAAAAAAAATAGATTTAAATATACCTAAATGATGAAAATGAATATTCGTGTGTCCCAGGATAATGTTGCACGATCCAATCTGGGTTGGACACTAGAATCAGAGGTTTTGTCTTCTTTCAGGCTCATGTTGGAGCCCATCTTCAGGGAAATTCTTTCTTAAACAGATTTAAGATAAGGTTTCCGCTCATTTAACACTCGTTTTATTTAATTTACCTCCAAAGAAAAATGAAATTATAAAGATTCATAATAAAGTGTGTGTGAGGGAGAGAGGGAGAGAGGAAGGGGGAGGGAGGGAGGGAGAGAGAGGGAGAGAGGGAGGGAGAGAGAGGGAGAGAGTGCTTTTGGGGGGGAAAGAATAAGTAAGGGGAAATTGGAAGCAGAGAAATATAGAACAAGCTTTTTGGAGCATTGAGCATTTTTAAATAGAAATCATATGTTACGGTTTAACTTGTCTCTTATAATAACAATTATTTCCCTTTGTCCAGGAATTTTAAGAAGTGAAAAGAGGCATTTATAAGGATGTCTATTAGTTGTTCAATGTTTATTGTAGAACATACTTCCTCCATATAATTAATCTCAAATTCTTCAGCCATAATGCACAGGATTCTGCGAGTTGAACCTATATACATGAAGGTAGTCAGATCTTAGGAAGCCATTCTCTTAGGAGACAGAGCAACTGTCCAGCCCAACCACTTTACAAAACATACCAGTTGATAGTAGCTAATGACTGATGTGAAAATTTTGTAGTGACTTTTTGTCATCGGTTTGTCATCTTACAGCACAGCTTCTAGAATTAAGTCTTATTGCATAATACTGAGTAGTTTAATTTGGAGAGCAAGCAAGTGGCAATTATGTAGTCATAACTATTCTGGAATCAGGACCCAAGTCAAATAGAAGAGCAATTGTACCCAAAATAAATTTCTCAAGGGTAATATTATGATGGATGTGGATTCAATTCTGGGTAACAAGCTAGATGATTGATATTACAGCCCATATGCAATATTTAATACATGATCCACCAAGCTGTCAGATGAATTAAAGTATTAATTATGAAAGAGGAAGCAGAGTAGAACCCAAATATTAAAAAGGCCCAAGTCCTAGATTCAAGTCATACAATATGATATTAACATTCCTGCACAATTAAGTATAAAGGAACACTTTATACTGTTCCCAATCCATATATTATCCTTAGTGTTGGCTGAATAACCACTTCTACAGATTGGTAGATGATATGATTTCTTCTCCATTTACTCTTGATTGGTGATATAGTCACTTTTAAGTAGACAAAATTATTTTCTAGATCCTAGAAACTAGTAACTAGAACCACTGGAAGGAAAACTGTATGTAAAGTACTTTAAGTGGAAATGAAATCAGCCAAAATTAAGAGTGCCCAAAAAACATATAATGACATTTGTTCTCTACAAGATGATATAGAATTTTTATGTGTGGTGCTTTCTTTATGATGGATCTTTCATACCTAGAAATGACTGTGTGCTCTCTATGCAGGTCTTCAGATAAATATATGCAGTCTCAAACTCTAAAGGGACTTTGAGGGACCTTTTGTTTTCACACCCTCAGTTGTTTGCATACATTCAGCATGCATTCAGGTAGGTTAACCTAAAGAAAACCTCTGCATCTAGAAATTATAATGCAGAAAAATGTGTCAGTACTTTGAATTTCTTTTCAAACCATGACATGGAATGTGAAGATTTGTACAGAAAAAAGAGCAATGCCTTTACAGGTAGTCTTCCACTTATGATCACAATTGAGCCTAAAATTTCCACTGCTAAACAAGGAAGTTGTTAAGCAGGTTTCGCCCCATTTGACAGGAGTATTTTGCTACAGTAGTTAAGCAAATCATGCAGTCATTAAGCAAATCTGGCTCCCTTCATGGATTTTGTTTGTTAGAAGCCAGTTAGGAAGGTTACACATAGTGATCACATGACCCTGCCACAGTTCAATGGTCATAAATACATGTCAGTTGCCCAGTGCCCAAATTTTGATCATGTGATGATTGGGATGCTGCAGTGGTTGAAAATGTGAAAAACAGTCATAAGTCACTTTTTTCAGTGCCATTTTAATTTCAAACAGTTACTAAACAAGTGGCTATAAGTAGAGGACCACCTGTAATCCAGAATTGTAGACGTGATATTAGAACCATGCAAAGAATGTCAAGAACAACAACAAAAGCTTCTTTTGCTTCAAAATAAAAGAAAAAAAATAGAATGGGTATAACAGCTGCTCAGTAAAAATATAAAAATTGATAGGTTATAAAGAAGAGACAGAGCTAGTCATCTCCTATTTTAATTCTGTTTCTTCCAACGACAAGAAAACATTCGTCCATTCCCTACTATCCTGTCAGAGCTTCTTGGATGAGAAGCGAAATAGCTTCAAAGAACAAACAAGGAAGTCCAGTTGCCTCCTGAAAAGGCGCCTTTGGGACAACTATGACCTGGATGACTGAGAATTTTTACAGACTTTTAAAACATCTTCTACCACAGAATTGTGAAAAGTAGGATAAGGGGGTAGGAATTGAGTTCTATTTTATATAGACATGGTCTATATTGAGGTATCAAACTCATGTCCTCACAGCGTTGTTACATGATGTATTGTGACTTTTTTCCCCTTCACTAAACTGGGCATTGGCATGGCCAACGCATGACACATCCAGCCTGAAGGCCACAAGTTTGACACCCCTGGTCTATATCATCCTGGGGTATGAAGGAACTACATGAAGATCTGGCTGAATATTTATAAATGAACCCTTTAAAAATTCTGCAGAATTAGCGATGTGCCAGGTTAATGAATGAGGAGATCTTTTTCATATCTTTAAAAAAAGGGAAAGGACTGATTAACAGATCATTCAGTCTGATATTGATACCTGACAGAATTTTGTATTCAATTAGATTTCCTATTTCTTAACCGCCTATCATCAATAAATAAATTGATCAGCAGGGACCTCATAAACAATATGATAATTGCCAGAAGTCATCATTTAGATACAAATGGCACCCCAGTCAAATTGCACATCGTTGAAGAGGAATTGAATAGGGTACCACAAGGATTAGTTCTTGTTCTTCTACCTTTAGGGGACTGGAGACTAAAAGATATGAAGAACAGTTACAGGAACTGGGCATGGCTAGTCTTGTGAAGAGAAGGACCAGGGGAGACATGACAGTAGTTGTCATAGATTCAGGCATGGGTAGAATGAATGGAGACAGTCTTAGTTGGTGAACTTTCAACTCTTTATTGCATAGTGACTTCTAACTTGTATAACAACAACTCTGCTTTATATAGGCAATGCTAATGGGAAATAACCAATAGGAGCTGTGAAACGCTAGCTCCAGTACCAATAAGAGTCCTTTGTTAAGGGCCAATCAGATTCTCAGAACCCGACCAATCCGATCTAGCCGCTTAACACCCAATCAGAAGTGCAGGGCCTGAACCCTGCACTTTACCCCAAGCTTGCCTTTATTCAACTATTTACATACATAACACCCCTTCCCCCTGGCTTCACAATTAGTTTGTGACTATGTAGTCCTTTAAATAGGACGGTTGTCTCTTGGGTCTGTCAGATTTTCTTTGGACTGGCTGCGTGCAGTCCCATTGAGGTAGGGTGTTGTTTTGTAGTGGCTCAGCTTCTCGTTCTGGTGTGATTTCCCTTGGAGCATACGATTCTTCTTCCTGCTCCATTTCCGGGGTTTCACTTGATTCATTGCTTTCCTGGAACAGGTTTCCTGGCATATCGTCATCTTCTCTTCCTTCCCCCCCCTCAATTTGGTCATTGGGAAGTTGTTGGCTAGCAGTTATAAGTCGTGACCGTAATTGGTCAATATGTCTTTTCCATAGTCTCTCATCAATACATTTTACAATATAGGATCTGGGCCCAGTCTCGCGAATTACCGTTGCTTCAATCCAAACTGGGTCACCCGATAAATTTCTTGCATAAACGGGGTCGCCTACCTTGAAGGTACGGTAGCGTCCGCTGGATCCTGGAGGCTTTTCTGGCTTGTAAACAGGGTGCAGTCGATCGAGGCGGGAACGGAGTTTTCGCCCCATGAGAAGTTCAGCGGGAGTTCTGCCGGTTTCGCTATGCGGAGTGATGTGTTGTAGAAGTAGAATGCGGTTTATTTTTTCGTCAAGATTATCATAGTCCATCTTTTGTAAAGTCTTTTTTACAAATTGTACCATGCGTTCTGCTCGGCCGTTGGTAGCAGGATGCGCCGGCGAGGTGAGCGCATGGCGGATGCCGTTGTCAGCAAGGTACTGTTCAAACATTAGCGCTGTAAACTGTGGTCCGTTATCGGACACCAGGATGTCCAGCAATCCATGAGTTGCAAAGAGTCTATTGAGGACTTTAATGACTGCCTCGGAGGTTGTATTGGCCATTCGATGAATTTCAAACCAATTAGAGTATGCATCGACAGTCAACAGCAATGTCTGTCCTTTGATCGGCCCTGTGAAATCCAGGTGGATTCTGGACCAGGGTCCACGTGGCGTCTCCCATTCGGTCGGTGCAGCTTTTGGCGGTGCGTTGCTGGTTTGTTAGCACTTGGTGCAGGCCTTGACCCATTGCTCGATGTGTTGGTCCATGCATAGCCACCAAGCGTAGCTCCGTGCGAGTGCCTTCATTCGCACGATCCCGGGATGTCCATCGTGCAAGATTTGTAACAGCGTCTTTTGGAGTCGTTCTGGGACGACGACTCTATCGCCCCAGATAACGCAGCCTTTTTGAGAAAAAAGTTCAGTCTGTCTTGTTTTAAATGGCGCGACGTCATCTGGGATCTGGTCCAATGGCCATCCACGCTCTACCCAGCCTAGGACTCGTGCTAGGGTGTGGTCTCGTCTGGTCTCCCTCGCAATATCTCGAGCGGTCATAGGAGGCAAGTTGAGCGTTTCGATTTGTAACGCCGATACTGTTGGTGCCGGATCGTCGAGGGTCTCTGGTAGTGGTGCTCTGCTGAGTGCGTCGGCATGGGGAATGGCTTGCCCCGGTCGATGTAACAATCAATAATTATAAGCAGCTAGAAACTCTGACCATCGAGTCATTCTTGGGGACAATATATAGGGAGTTGGTTTGTCCCCAGCGATTATCCCCAATAAGGGTTTGTGGTCGGTTACAATTGTAAATGTCCTTCCATATACATATTCATGGAATTTTTTTACGGCTGACACAATTGCAAGAGCCTCCTTGTCTATTTGTCCATAGTTACGTTCTGCCTGGGATAGAGTCTTCGAAAAGTATGCAACGGGAGCCTCATTTCCATTAGGTAGCACATGGCTCAAAATAGCGCCCACCCCAAACGGTGAGGCATCACAAGTTATAACCAAGGGTAATGTTTCATTATATTGCATAAGTACAGAATCAGATGTAAGTAAATTTTTTACATTTTTAAACGCTTTTTCTTCTCGGTAACCCCAAACCCACAATGCTTTCTTGTCTAATAACCGGTGTAATGGTTCAGCCACATTGTAGAAATTGATAAGGCCTAAAAACACATTGTAGAAATTGATAAGGCCTAAAAATGCTTGAAGATCAGTTTTGTTACAAGGTCTGGGAGCATTTCTAATCGCCCTTAATTTACTCTCAGTTGGGTGAATACCCTGACTATCAATGCGATAACCTAGAAATTCAACACTGTCGGTATACAGATGACATTTATCCCTTTTTACTTTCAATCCCGCTTCTTGGAATTTTTTAAGCACACATTTTAAACGATTCTGCAGAATTTTTTTACTAGGAGCTGCAATCAATACGTCATCAAAATATGGAACCACGCCCTTGATTCCCTGTAACAATCGTTCCATTAAACTTTGGAATATTCCCGGGGCCACACTCACCCCGAACTGCAATCGGGTACATTTAAAAGCACCTCTGTGCGTTACTATCGTTTGGGCTTGGGCTGTTTTATCGTCCACGGGCAATTGTTGATAGGCTTGAGCTAAATCTAGCTTAGCGAAAACCTTTCCACCTCCCAGAGAATGAAGGAGGTGCTGCACCACCGGCACTGGATACGCGTTCTGTTGGAGGGCATGATTTAGAGTGGCCCGGTAGTCCCCACAAATTCGGATTGACCCATCTGGTTTAATGGGGGTTACAATAGGAGTTTCCCATGGGGAATGATCAATTGGTTGCAGTACTCCTTGTTTAATTAGTTTGTCAAGTTATTCATCTATCTTGGCCTTAAGGGCGAACGGAACTCGACGGGGCTTTAAACGGATCGGGGTGACCTTAGGGTCGAGGCTGAACGAAATTGGGGTCCCCTTATACTTGCCCAGACGATCTGCGAAGACATCGCTGAATTCAGACATAAGATCCTCCTCCCATTCGCAATCACCGACTCGGTTCACGCCGGCTTGTTCGATGCCAAGTGGCGCAAACCATTGGAGGCCCAACAAACTAGGCCTGTCCCTATCGATGATCGTTAGAGGTAAGTATGCTGTATGCTTTTTAAACGAGACACGGACTCGACAAGACCCGACCACAGGGATCCGATTCCCTTGGTAATCTTTAAGAATAAGGCGTTGCATTCGAAGGTCTTGGTGTTGGATGGTAGGAATGAGCTGCTTTAATGTCTTCCACGACACCATCGAGAGGGACGATCCCGAATCGACCTCCATGTGGCAGGGTTGGTTCTCTATGGCTACTGTAACTCGAATCTTCTTAGCGTCCAGGGCCAAGGCGTGACCTATAGTGATAGTATGGTGAGCCTCTTCTTTCTGCAATGCTCGATATCTGTAGGAGTGGTTTGCTGGGTCTCGCCTTACAGGACGGTTTCCTGCCGATTGGCGAAAGTTGGTTCCCTTTGAGGCCGGGCTTGGTCCCGGTAAACTGCGACAGACTCGACCGATGTGGCCTCGTTTCCCGCACTCGTGGCAGAGTGCGTCGTGGAATTTGCAGTCTGCCCTGGGATGGTTTGCCCCGCAGCCAGCGCAAGGGCGTGAGGTTTTAGGACGAGGGTCCCGGTCGGAACACAGTCGATGGACCCCTTCTTCGTCGCTGTCTGACGACGAAGAGAGGTCCTCGTAGTGCGTTGTTGCCAACTGCCCTTCTGAGCTGGGTGAGATGTCGCCTGTCGGTGGGTTTGTGGGGTTTCGGCTTCGCTGTAGCTGTGCCGCTGACTTTTTTGTTGCCTCAGCGGCGGTGGCTTCGGCGATGGCGTCAACAAGGCCTATGTCGCCCTTCGCCATCAGCTTGCTTTGCACGTTTAGTGCATCTAATCCCAGAATTAGGCGGTCTCTCAATGCTTCATCTAAGTCTGCGAACCTGCAGAGGCCTCCCAAGTGCCGGAGGTCTGCCACGAAGTCAGCCACACTCTCTTCTTTTCGCTGGCTTCGTTGATAGAACTCGTGGCGTCTCACGAGTGTGGGTACAGTTGGCGCATAATGGTCTCTCAGGAGAGGTTCGAGGTCGTCCCAACTTATTGCTTTCACTTCTTGAGGCTTCGCGAGGGCTTTTGCCATTTTAAAGACAGCCGGGCCGCAGTACGTCAGGAACAGCGCCCGCTTCTTGGCTGGTGTGGCGTCCTTCAGGTTGTTCGTTTCGAGGAACATCTGAAAGCGATCCATGTAGGATTCCCAATCCTCTTGGGATGGATCGTACGAAGCGGGTGGTACGATGCCGCCGGACATGGCTTCCGTTGGTGGCGCCGTTTTTTTTTACACGTGCTCTGTTTTCTTCCAAGTTCCTTAAGATCAGATGTCTCCAAATCCCATCCTCATCGCCAGTGATATAGTTTGAGGCATGGGTGAAATGAATGGAGACAGTCTTAGTTGGTGAACTTTCAGCTCTTTATTGCATAGTGACTTCTAACTTGTATAACAACAACTCTGCTTTATATAGGCAATGCTAATGTGAAATAACCAATAGGAGCTGTGAAACGCTAGCTTCAGTACCAATAAGAGTTCTTCGTTAAGGGCCAATCAGATTCTCAGAACCCGACCAATCCGATCTAGCCGCTTAACACCCAATCAGAAGTGCAGGGCCTGAACCCTGCACTTTACCCCAAGCTTGCCTTTATTCAACTATTTACATACATAACAGTAGTGTTCCAATATTTGAGGGGCTACTGCAGAGAGGAAGGGATCCAGCTATTTTCTAAAGCACTTGTAGGCCAGACAAGGAATAATGGGTGGAAACCGAACAAGGAGAGATTTAACCTGGAAATAAGGAGAAACTTTCTGACAGTGAGAACAATCAACCAATGGAACAGAAGTTGCCCTTGGAAGTTGTGGGAGCTTCATCACTTGAGACTTGCAAGAAGAGATTGGACTGCCATTTGTCAGAAATGGTGTAAGGTCTCCTGCTTGGGTGGGAGGTTGGATTAGATAACCTACAAGGTCCCTTACAACTCTGATTATCTGTTATCTGTTATCTTTAAATTTTCTAAGTTTATTAATGACTTGGATGAAGGGATAGATGTAATGGATATGAACTTTGCAATGACATAATGGGTGATAAATAATACCTTAAAAATAGAAATATCCTAAATTCAGAGCAAGTTTGAAAAGGTAGAAAGAAAAAGAATGAAGGTAATAGAATCAAATTTACCAGAGGAAAAGGCAAAATTCTTCATTTATAAAACAAAACTCAAACACATAGTAATTTGAAAACAATTTTTTTTCTATTACAGGCACAGTGTTGATTATTCCTCAGAAATACTTGTTCTTGTATAGTCGTGACAGTTTTATTTTCAAACATGCTTAATAATATTATGCACAGCATCTCTAATATCAGTTCTTAAGCAATTTTCAAGATTAAATTTTAACCTTCTTATGTCATCTCTATGGTAGACTTTTTCAGGGCATAATTATTTAGTTTACATGGAGCTAACAAAAATCAGTATTTTACAATATTCTACTTTGGATGCTTTTTAAATTAATTCTAATTGCAAGATCTTCCTTCTTTTCTCTTTCTTTTCTCTTTCTTTATATATATGTATCAGCATCATTACTTTCCATGCTATCATTTTATCCACAACATTTATAAAGAAAGAATTGTTCACTGTAAAATATTACAGTTTCTTGAACTTACTGTATGGTATCCTTTACAAAGACATCTTCAACATGTCACTATCCTTATTTTCCATAGATTTACGCTCTTTCAGATAACATGCCAAACATTGAGAATCTAATTTAAAATATATCTTGGATGTTTTGACTACTCACAAGTACAGACTGACACTATATATTGTATATAGGCATATTTATATGTTTGTATTCTTAAAGCTCAGGGGTCCCCAAACTTGGCAACTTTAAGACTTGTGGACTTCAACTCCCAGAATTCCTCCTCCAGTCATGTTAGCTCAGGAATTCTGGGAATTGAAGTCCACAAGTCTTAAAGTTTCCAAGTTTGGAGACCTCTGGTTTAATACTTGACTTTCTGGCTAGTGGTTGATATATTCTATCAATCATGGCTTCTAATTATCCAACTATTTATTGCCTCATGTCTCCTCCACCCCCACCCCGATCTGTGTCAAATCTCACATTCTCCCTCCCTTTAGAAAGAAAAATAAAACCTAAATTGCTAGTGTTCCTTCTGGTTCCTGTGCTCAACATTTTGGCAAATCACCTTGACTCCAAACTCATAAAGTTGGCATGCAGTCAGGTCTATATCAGGGCTCTATATCAATTGCAAAGATACTCCAGGAACAAGCCAAGCATTGCACCAATGACACCACAGTCTGCATCTTCATGTACAATAGAATGGTGTTGACATTTCTAAAATGGGCATTTGCTGCTTTGTAAATTGCACTTGTATGATCATGAATCTCACCCAATGCAGCAGAGGAACCAATCTTATTCCTTATCAGCCTTTTCCCAATCAAAACCTGAATTTATCCAGAAAGTAATCCTAGGTATCACTACACCAGAATCTGTCAGAAGGACTATTCATATTTGTTAGGGATAACATTGTTTACTCTAACTGGTTTAGGTAAAATAATAAATATGTTATCATAGTTTGTTAGTTAAAGTGTCTGCAACTTTAACTGTAGGAATGTAATTAAGGGAGTGGTTGTAATAGCACCATAAAAGAAGCAAGACAATGGCAGCTTGCTCTCTCTGGCTTTATGATCCCTAATTACTGGATGGATTCAAGACTGCATTTTTCCCTACTGGAACGGGAGAGAGAAAAGACTGATTTATTGTAAGTGAACTGACATTGGATATTCTACATGGACTTTGCTAATTGAATATCCTTGAATGGACTGACTAAAATGATACATGACTAATGGACTGTTATTTTGACTATGCTATAATCTCTAAATGGAATAAACTATATTTTTGATAGCACAAGCGTATCTGTTATTTTTACTGTATGTTAACAAACATACAAACTTATCTCACTCATTTATCTGTGTGCCTATCTGACTAACGCTGCACATTCTGTTTAGCTTGTCTCCTTAACCCTGGTTGGGGAACACAGGCTTAACATTTGTTATGGGCCCAGAGGCTGCAAAGTCAGTTTAACTTGGATAAAACAGATTTATGTAAAAAGTGAGTTTGTGTTGTTACACATTACAGTAAACAGACAGCTGTGTTTTATTAATTATAGTTTTATATCCATATAAGAAAACATGGCACAAGTCAATCTACAAAGTTTGTCCCTTATATCCAAGTTGGATGGAACAAACTATGTATCATGGTCTATGAAATGTAGTCTACTTCTACGAAGAGAAGGTCTGTGGAACACAATAGAAAACCCACCAAACGTAGAGGAATGGGATCCAGAGATTGAGGAAGATAGACAAAAGATAAAAGACTTTAAGCAGAAGAATGAACAAGCTATTTGCATAATAGGATTAACATTAACTGACCAGCAACTTGTTCATATCCGTGGAGAGCAAACGGCTGTTGGGTGTTGGCAGAAGCTGAAGAGGATTTATGTTCGAGATAACGTTGGTGCTCACATAAATCTTACACGGAAGCTTTTCAGAACGCATCTCCAGACGAATGGTGATATGCTTAGTCATTTGAATTCTATAAAAAGCATTTTTCAAGAACTGCACAAGAAAGAGCTTATTTTCTCTGAACTACACCAAGTCTACATAATTCTATCTTCACTTGATGAAAGTTATGATAACTACGTCACTTCCCTTGAAATTTTGCCGAAGGAAAGTTTAACTTTAACTGATATAACTGACAGATTGATTGAAGAGGCAAGAAGAAGACTTGAAAGAGATCAGTTAAGGAGGGAGCAACCTCAAAAAGTAGATAATGAATCTACTATTGCATACGCAATTAAAAAGTGTTTTAATTGTGGAGGAAGAGGACATTTGGCAAGATTTTGTAAAAAAGCAAAGCGCCAGAATGCTGGCCAGAATACTAAAAGTAACCAAAAGAAAAATAAAAATTTAGAGTTAGCCATGTATATTAATGGAGCTGTAAAAAATAATTTATGGGGGATTGACAGTGGAGCATCCCACTGTATAACAAATGATAACAAAAATTTTATTAAAATATCCCAGAGTACACAGCAGATATCGTTAGCCAATGGCTGGAAACTGAAAGCTAAAGGTCAAGGTATAGCATATTGTTCTTTCATAAAAGAGAATGTAAAAATGTTATATGTACCACAACTTAAGTTTAATTTAATTTCAGTTAGAATTTTGGTTAAACTAGGATATGTAGTTACCTTTAAGGGAGATAACTGCATAATTGAGAAAGAAGATAAGAAAATTACTGCATCTTTAAGAGATGAATTATATGTTTTAAATGATAATGGTTTAGAGGTGGCTAACACGGTTTATGATAATAAGAAACCTCATGATGAATGTATTCACTTGTTACACCGACAGCTAGGGCATTTAAATTTTAAAATGCTTAAGAGAACTGTTCAACTATCTAAAGGAATAAGTTTGAAACCTTGTAATAAGTATTTGCAATGTTCTATTTGTAATCAAAGCAAAAGCAGGGTCATACCAGCTAATAGAGTTGATGGATTTACTACCAAAGAGCCTTTAGAAGTAGTATTTGCTGATTTAATAGGTCCAAAAAAACCAAGTGTAGGAGGAGCTCAATACACACTGAGTATAATGGACCACTATTCTAGATATGGGTTTTGCTATTTAATGAAGAGCAAAACTGAAACGTATCTAAATCTCTTTAATTGGATTAAATTTGCTGAAAGGAAAACTAAAAAGAAATTAGCAACTCTTATAACAGATAATGGTGCGGAATTTACAAATAATAAATTCCAGAATAGACTTAGGATGTTAGGTATTCAACATAAAAAGTCTGCACCATATAGGCCACAACATAATGCCTTTATAGAGAGACGAGGCCAAACACTACAATCAATGGCACATACTATGTTGTCTGATTCAGGATTACCTGACAATATATTAAATAATGTTGTTAATTCAACAACAGGTGAATTACCATACACACTGTGGCATGGCACAAAACCTGATTTAAGTTACATACACACATTTGGAGCACTAGCATGGGTGCATATCCCTTCACAACTTAGACACAAAGGACAGCATAGAGCTAAAAGATTATTTTTTGTAGGATATGAATCTAATCACAGATCTTATAGATTCTGGGAACCAGGTACATCTAGATTTTACACCAGTACTAGTGCAAAATTCCTAGAACATGTAGGATGGAATAGATTAGAGCAAAATTTAAATAATGATGTAATTATTGAACCCTACAAAAGGCAGAAAGAACAGAATAGTTATAAGAAGAGTCCAATTAAAGAAGAAGTCCACGAAGAACAAATAGGATCAGAACAAGAAGAAACAGTTGATCAGGAAGAGTTAGATAATCAAGAACAGTTAATAAATGAAAGTCCACCTGTAAGTCCTGTAATACCTAGACGTACTACACGTGTAACTTGACCACCTGATAGGTATCAAGCAAGTATAGTTTGCCAAGTAACTAAAGTTCGAACTAGTATAGATGAACTTAAGATGTATCCTGCTAAGGATCAAGAGAATTGGCAAAAGGCAATGGAAAAAGAACTAAATTCATTAAAGGTAATGAAAGTATATGAAGATGCTAAATTACCTCCAGGAGAAAAATCCATTGGGTGCAAATGGATATTTAAAGTAAAAACAGGAAATGATGGGACTGTTTCCCATAAAGCTAGGTTGGTAGCTCAAGGATTTAATCAAACTGCATCTGATTATGATGAAGTTTTCGCACCAAGTCTTAAAGCAACATCTTTAAGAGCAGCATTAGTGTGGGCAGCTAAGAAAAACTATGTCATTAACCATTTAGATGTAGAAACTGCTTATTTGCATTGCAACACGCTATATATTTACAAAAACCAGTTATTTTAAAAGACAATAAAGTAAATAGTAATGATTGTTGGAAACTCAAAAAGAGTCTTTACGGGTTGAAACAATCTGGCTTTGAGTGGAACCAATATATTGTGAAAGAATTAAACAATATAGGTTTTAAATCTGGTTTAGCAGATCCATGTGTGTTTGAAAGAGAAAATAATGGAATGGTGTCATTATTGTTATTATTTATGGATGATATTGCTTTGATAACTAAGTCTAATAATGAAGCTAATGAGATTATATCATTATTAGCCAAAAAGATAAAATTAAAGCATTTAGGTGAAATTAAAAAGTATCTAGGATTCACAATTAACAAAACAAAAAATGGATTTAAGATATCTCAAGAAGAAAAAATTTGCCAATTAATTAAAACGTACAAAATGGAATTTTGTAAACCGGCAAAGACTCCAATGAGTCAGGAAGTTTGCCAAACTGATGCTCAAAGTCCCAAATTTGATAAGTCTATGTTACGTTTTGAGCATGGGCGAGAAAGAATGGAGACAAGCCTCTGAACGGTGAACTTCAGCTCTTTATTCACATTGTGACTTCTTCAATTCAACAGCAGTAAAAGCCGCCTTATATAGGCAAACCCTGTAACATTTAACCAATAACGAGCTAGGAACGCTAGCTCTTATAACCAATAAGAACTCTCTGTTAAGGGCCAATCGGATTCCCCGGAACGGGCCAATCCGGTCCGGCCGCTTAACAGCCAATCAGAAGTGCAGGGCCAGAACCCTGCACTTACTCCAAGCTCACACTTTATTAATCTTATTGCATACACAACACCCCTTCTCCCTGGCTTCTTATTTCAGGGCGCAGTTACATAGTCCCTGAGGTAGGACAGTTGTCTTTTTAGTCTCTTTGATTTTCGTAGTATCGGCTGGTTGCAATCATGCTGAAGTAGATCGTTGTTTGGCAGTGGGGTTGTTTCTGGTTCAGAATTCACTTCTACGTCGTTGCCCACATTTTCTGCAATTCCCTGAGGTGCAACCATTTCTCCCTCCGGCTCTGCTTCCTGAGTTTCTATTAAACCGTAGTTTCCTTCGAACTGGTTTCCTAGGAATTCATCTTCTTCCGTACCTCCCCCGCCTCAGTTTGGTCATAGGGGATTTGCAGACTGGCCACTGAAAGCCGCGATCGTAATTAGTCGATATGCCGTTTCCAAAGTTTATCGTCAAGGCATTGCACAAGGTAGGATCTGGGGCCGGTTGCACGTACTACTGTCGCTTCCACCCACAATGGGTCGCCCGATAGATTTTTTGCATAAACCAGGTCTCCTGCCTAGAAGGTGCGACAGCGGCCGCTGGATCCTAGTGGTTCCTCCGGTTCATAAGCCGGGTGCAACCGGTCGAGGTGGGAGCGGAGCTTTCGTCCCATTAGCAGTTCAGCGGGAGTTTTGTTGATGACGCTATGTGGGGTGATGTGTTGCAAGAAGAGGATTTGATTGACCTTGTCGTCAATGTTGTCGTAGTCTACCTTTTGCAAGGTATTCTTCACAAATTGGACCATGCGTTCTGCTCGGCCATTGCTTGCAGGGTGTGCAGGCGAGGTGAGCGCATGGCGGATGCCGTGGTCAGCGAGGTACTGCTCGAATGCTAGTGCAGTAAATTGTGGGCCGTTATCGGATACCAGGACGTCTGGTAATCCGTGGGTTGCAAAGAGTCTGTTTAAAATTTTGATCACATGCTTTGCATTTTGGAACTTTACAGTCTCATCCCAATAATAACATTAACTGCATTATGTGGCTCTGGGTCTTGTTTCCATATTTTTCAGGTTAAACTAAGCTAACTTTTACTTCAAAGTATCCCAATGCCCCCATTCTAGAAAATAGCTTGCCACATCAAAAAGCCCCTACATGTGATAGGCTACAATTGTCTATTATTTATACTGTGATCCTAACAGCACGTCTTATTGTATTGGGTTTCCAAATGCAAACCAGTGAACTATGGTTTAATATTTTGAATGATGATAACATTATATTTTAATGTACTACTTAGTTACAATTAGTTACAATTCTATCTAAATTACTACTATCTTATATCTATAATGGATCCAATAAAAAGAGCTAATAGAGATCAGTACTCAAATTGACTATGAAATCTTATGAAACATTGTATGACTTCCTGACCATTCCCAATTTTTGCTAAATTATTTCTCTTACCTACTACCAAAGTAAGAAAGTTCACCAAAATGAGGACAAAAAAATATTCTGTCTGTCTGTCTGTCTATCCATCCATCTATCTTTCATGTATCTATACACACACACACACACACGCGTACATATACATATACACATACAGATACACAATACATATACATATATTGCCATGAGCCAGTGGTTAAAGATGTTGGGCTTGTCAGCTGGAAAGTGTTCTGACCAAGGCTTCCTGAGACTGTCCAATTCTGCTGCCATCTGCACAGGCTGCCAGTGAACCACAACAGAAAACTTGGTTTCAGACCCAAGTGGTACTTGATGGGGTGAGCTCCAACCTAGTGGTTCAAAGGCTTGCACGTGTTGGTAGATAAATAAATACCACTTTGGTGGGAACATAAAAGCGTTCTGTGCACTTTGGCATATAGTCATGCCAGTCACATATCCACAGAAGTGTTTTCAGACAATGTTAGCTATCTCAGCTAAGAAATGGAGATGAGCATCACCACCTAAATTGGAAAAGACTGGATAGGGGAAACCCTTTACATTGCATACTGTCCATATATGAAAAAGATGCACGCGCGCGCACACACACACACTATTACACTACACTACACATTATTGTAATAAAGCCATATTACAGGCAGTGCTAGGATTCAAAAAAATTTACTACTTGTTTTGTGGGTGCTTGGTGGGCGTGGCTTGGTGGGCATGGCTTGGTGGGCAAGGCAGGGAAAGATACTGTAAAATCTCCATTACCACCCTACCCAAGGGGAAGGATACTGTAAAATATCCATTTCTCCCCACCCCACTAACCTGCTTTCCAGCTCTGTTCTCCTGTGCAGGGCAACAAAAGAAGACTCAGCCAATCAACTGGGACTCAGGAGGCAGAGAATAGATGGGGGTGGTTCCAGTCAGAGGTGGTACTTTCCAGTTCTCTGAATTACTCAAAATTTCCACTACCAGTTCTCCAGAACTGGTCAGAACCTACTGAATACCACCTCAGATTGCAGATCTTCCTCTACTAGGTAAGATACATAATTGGTGCACCAACTAAAACAAAACTGAGAACTATATAATGCAATAACGTGAAAACTCATAGTGGAATATACACAAGGTATTGATGAATTGCATCACATCTTGCTCTTATTTGCAATAATAAGAAATTAATATTGGCACAGATAAAGTAGCATAACTCAGAGTAAAAATAAGTGTTAATATCAAACAAATGTACTTAACACAGTGCCTGAAACTCAGATTTCACTTTCTTCCATTTAATAGTGCCAGTTCTCTCATTCAGATCAATAAATGGTACTACAAACACAATATGGGTTATGTGTATAGAATGTTTGGCTTCCCAGAATCATGTAATATGTTGCACATATCTTCTGAAAATAAAATAAGAAATTCGTTTCCACATGTGCTCTTTTTTTCACCTTTTAAATTTATTGGAAATGAATTGGTAGTGAATAAAATTTGAGAAGCATAGTGCAATCATTGCCATGAGACAATCTTAACTACAATTACATAGCAAATGCATTTGGTTCATGGCTGGTAAATACTTCTCTGGATTGCTTACTCTGATTTAAACACTACCAGAGTAATATAAATATTAGATTCAGTTGGGGACTTCTGGATTGAGTCTCCTCGCTGACGGACTGTAGATTGCAATTCTCTGCAGCTATGGTCCATGCTCTTTCATTGGAGAGCCCCAGTCATCATGATTAGGGGCTGAAGCTGCCTTGGAGGGGCGGTGGAGTAAGGAGAAGCTGCAAGCCAGGTTGAGGGGAGCCACATCTCCCCTCCTGGGCTTGGTCTTTTTCCCCCTGAAGACGACTGCAGCGGTGGTTTAAAATGGCCACCCCGAAGAGGAGGACTCAGCTGGACTGAGATTTGTGCAGGAGGGAAGAAAGAGGTGAATAACATCTGAACTGGGACAACTAGGTGATACAACTAAACAAAAGTACCCCGGGATTAGGTAACATGGAATTTTTAAGAAAAGAAAAGTGAGCAGCGAAATTACAAAGGGACAGGAAAAAAAATAAGAAAATATTTTTGACAGCTAAGCGGGCCTTCAAATTGGAAAAGGAAGAAGCCGGAATTAAAGATTTAACTAAATTGGACTAAAATATTTTGGCAATAAACAGGCATAAAACAAAGCTGGACTTAAGATCGAATAATAATAATAATAATAATAATAATAATAATAATAATAATAATAATAATAATAATAATAATAATAATAATAATAATAAAGTTTATAAATTGGAGACTGGACTGTGCTGTAATATTGAGGTTCGAAAAACCCTAAATCAAAAAATAGGGGAAAAAGATGAAGACTTTGTATAATGGAGAGTGCCACCTTTTGACAAAAAATTAAGCTCACACAAAAGGGAAAGCATTCTGTTTCTGAATGAATTTCTGTGGATATAACATTAAATAAATATTGAAACAAAGTAAGAATCTTAGAAAGTGAAAGCAGAACCAGAATAAAGAAAAAAGTAAGGAAAGACTGACTGTGGGATTGATTGATGTTTTTGGAATAGACCCTGGGCTGGAATAATTGAGAACTTTAGAAAATTGAAAGAAGAAGGAAAGTAAAAGTGTTTTTTCTGGTCTTTAACAATCATAAAATACAAGAGTGTGTAATGATGATATTTCTTCAGGAATTAAAAATGGAACTTAAAAATATGAGAGAATTACTACAGGAAAGAGGCAAATCACTTTGTTCTGTGTTAGGAAAAAATTGAAATGGTGACTGAAGAACAAGAAGAAAGAGCTTCAGAGGAGGAGGAGTCGACTCAAGGAGAAGACATCTTAGATAGACAATTAACACAAAGAACACTACAAAGAAGTGGGGAAAGAAGGAAGATTAAAAAATTGAGATTTAAGAAGGCAATCAAAAGGGGGAATACCGGTGAAGTCGGGAAAGGCAAAAAGACCCAGCAGAAAAGGGGAAAGGAAGATATTAAGAAAGAGAGGGATATAAATTGGAATGAGAAAAGTTTTGGAGAAAAGAAGGGAAGGAGAAGCAGTAAGAAACAGGTGCATGAAATAAAGAAGTACAGAAATAATAAAATGTTGAAAAGAAATTGTTTTTTCAGAGATAATGGTTGATAAATTAAAAAGGGGATTCTGCAGGGAGACAAGGGGTAATAAGAATATTTATGCAATTAAAAATATTTAGAAAATAGGGTAATATAGATAAAGATAACTCTTATTAAAAATTAAGGGGGCAAAATATGCTGCGGAATCCAAATGAAAAGATGTAATGATTATTATTGTAACTTCTTAAAAATAATGGTTTATTGGAAATCAAGATGAGGGAATAAAGGTATATTTTAACCATTGAGGTATCACACTCAAAGCAGTAAAAGGGGGAAAACTTATACTGTTTTTTTTTCTTTAGTGTTAAAACTTGTATTAATCTAGAATTTATAAAAAGAATGTGTAATGGAAAGGGAATATGACAGACTAAAGAACCAATTAAATTAATAAGTTAATATAGACTATTAAAAGTAAGAAGAGACATTGGTAACTTTTATTATTATTATTATTATTATTATTATTATTATTATTATTATTATTATTATTATCATCATCATCATCATCATCATTATTAAGCAAACACATATTGTTTATCTTTATTTTTAAAATAAATATTAAAGGATTATATTTGAAATAATTGAAATGAAACAAAAAGATGTTTCGATTGAGATTAATGAAAGAGGCTAGAATTAATGTGTTTGTTTCTCTCCTCACTGAAAATTTGGAATGGAAAAGGTAATAATAGAATTAAGTATGCATATTTGAATGTATAATTGCTGTCATATTTGTATGTAAAAGTGATGACCCGGAAATATGTTGTCCACTAAAAAGAGATGTTTGTTCTTATGTGAAAAACTGAATAAAATTTGTTTTTAAAAAAGATTAGAATCAGTCTTCCTTATGAAAAGAATATGTTTCAGTAGTCAACTATGAGTATCTAGAATCTAGATGAAGGAAATGGGCAAAAAGTTGAACTAAAGAAATATAGCGACAGAATACCTGTTTAGATTTCCAAGGTCAGTTGAAGAGGACACTAAAATGAGGATTGAAGTTGCTGATGATGTAACTAAACGTTTATGAATTATTTTTGAGAGATTCTGAAGGAGTAACAGCCAAATGAAGGTGGTCTCTACCTTCAAAAAAGAGGTCATGAAAAGGATTCAAAGAAATATAGGCAATCTGACATCAATACAAGGCAAAGGTTTTAGAGGAGATTATAAAGAGTTTCTTCTGTAAGCACTTTGAAACAATTGAGTAATTATGAGTAATCAGTATGGATTTCTACAGAAAAAGTATATGACTGCCATACAATTTCTCTTTTCATCCTTCAGGCAACTTTCATCATCGATTGATTTATGTAGATTTCTTGATTTCAGCAAGATATCCCTTGACATTTGATTAACAGGCTAGTAGAATAAGAGTTCAATAGCATGACAATTAAGTGGATTCAACGAGTGCTCATCTATTAATCTTCAAGTAGGGGGTCACAAAGCATTGTGCTGGATCCTCAATTATTAAATATTTTTATTAATTACTCAGTGAAGCAATGGAGGAAATACTTGCTGAATTTGCAGATGATGAGAAACTGGGTGAAGTAACTATTTTTCAAAGGGGTTTCTGTAAGAAGTTATGAACAACAACAAAAATGCACCAAATTTTATACCCCTAGATCTTGGTCTCTAGATGAAGGGTCCAGGATTTTTCTTAAGCCAAGTAAGCCTCCATTCTAGAAGACAGTCTCCATTCTAGAAGACAGAAATAACATTCAATAATTCTTAATCCTCCATTCTAGAAGACAGAAATAATATTCAAAATTATTTTGATAGCTAGAAAAAATAAAAGTGAAGTGAAACAGAAAGTTGTTTTATTTGTCAATTGCTTACAAGATAATAGGTATAAGTAAAAACATAGTTATGAATACATGGATACAAATAAGAAAAATAAAAAATATATAAAAGAAACAATAGGACAGGGACGGTAGGCAGGTTGGTACGCTTATGCACGCCCCATACAGACTTCTTAGGAAAGGGGTGAGGTCATTTGTAGAAAGTTTAAGGTTAAAGTTTTTGAGGTTTGGGGAAAAAACCACAGAGTCAGGTAGAGTATTCCAGACATTGACCACTCTGTTGCTGAAGTCATATTTCCTGCAATCAAGTTTGGTGCGATTAACCTTGAGTTTGTATCTATTGTGTGCTTTTGTATTGTTATGGTTGAAGCTGAAGCATTCATTGACAGGTAGGACATTGCAATGTATGATTTTATATACCATACTTAGATCGGACCGAAGGCAGCATAGTTCTAGTTTTCTAGGTCTAGAATTTCGAGTCTGGTGGCACAAAGTATTCTGCAACGAGTAGATGAATGGAGAACTCTTCTTGTGAAATATTTCTGGACTTTCTCAACTGTGCTAATATCAGATACATAATGTGGGTTCCAGACTGATGAGCTGTATTCGAGTATTGGTCTAGCAAATGTTTTGTATGCTCTAGCTATTAGTGTAATATTACCAGGAAAAAGCTACATAAGATTAGGTTAACAACTCTTAATGCCTTTTTGGCTATGTAGTTACAGTGGGCTCTAGCACTTAGATCATTAGAGATAAGTGTTCCAAAATCTTTGACAGAGCTTGGATCATCAACAAGGTCTTGACTATTCAGCCTGTATTTTATTTTCTGATATTTTTTGCCAATATGTAAGACAGAGCTTTTATTTGTTGAGATTTGAATTTGCCATTTGGTGACCATTCTGATACATAGTTAAGGTCTTTTTGAAGGGTAGCAGTATTGTCTGTGGTGTTGAATAGCTTTACATCATAAGCAAAGAGAATGCAGTTGCTTTTGATATGATCACAGAGGTCATTTATGTAGAATATGAAAAGAGTTGGTCCTAAAACACTGCGTTGGGGGACACCACTGTTGACAGGAACAGAATTTGATAGGACGCTCCCAATTTTGATCATTTGTTGTCTGTTTGACAGGAATGCTTCTATCCAGTAATGCAGGTGTCAATGTAAGTGTAAGATTTTAGTTTTAGGAGTAGTTTGTCGTGTACCACTGAATCAAAGGCTTTGCAGAAGTCTATGTAGATTGCATCTATTGCTTTGCCCTGGTCAAGTTGTGTAGTCTATATGTTTTTGCAGTGTAAGAGTTGCAGATTACATGATAGTTTTTTCCTAAAACCAAATTGTTTATAAGAGAGTAGGTTGTTTGCTTCTAAGTGGAGGATGATGGATTGGTTAATAATTGATTCCATGACTTTACAGGTGACTCAGCATAAAGAGATTGGTCTGTAATTTTCAAGTAGGCTGGGCTCTTCCTTTTTGAAGATGGGGATGACCATGGCGTGTGACCATAGTTTTGGCAAGGAGCTGGTCCTGAAAGATTTTTCAAAGATTATGCTTAGAGGTTCGGCGATGGCAGTGGATAGCTTTTTGAAGAAGTAGGCACATATTCCATCCAGTCCAATAGATAGAGATGGTTTTAGATTGCACAGTACTTTTTCAACAATGTCTTCCATAAAATCGATATGTATTAGATCATTGTAGTTGACTGTGGTTCGACTAGGAAATACTGGGCATGATCCATTGCTACTTACAAATACTGAACCAAAGAATGTTTTAAAGAGATTGGCTTTAATAATGTTGTCATTGCAGTCTTTACCATTAGGTCCTTTCAGGGGTGGGATGGACCTTGAGTCTTTTAGTTTGTTGTTTATAAAATTGTAGAAAGCGCGGATGGAATTGGTGCATAGAAGGTTTTCTTCTTGTTTAATGTGATAATTGGTGCATTCAGTTTTTATCTGGTGGGATAAATTTTTGTATCGGCTTTTGAAGTTGGCAACGTGACCAGATTTGTTTTTTCACCAGTGATTTCTTTTTGGATTGACGCTTCCTTATTGTTTTGGTAATTTGTTTTTTCTGGTTTGGGGAGTTGTTAATGGTACATATAGTTTGATGACTCTTTTGATTTCAAGTAAAAATACGTTGTAATGGTCTTCTACAGTATTGCATCCAGAGAATAGAAATTGAGAGATCGTTGGGATGAGAGATCATTGTCTATAAGATCATAGTTGCCTTTTTTGAAGTTATAATTGGGGATGCTGTCATTGTGATGATTTTTGTGTGGACGTATGTTGAGGCAAAAGTCAATCATGTTGTGGTCACTGTTGGAAAAGGGTTCTTTAATTTGTATTCCATCAATTGAATTCAAACTATTGCAGAAGATGAGTTCTTTTCTTAGGACAGCAACCAAAAAGATAGGTATAGAATGATACATTAGTTCAATAATTATTGAACTAAAAATTAAAATAGTCTGCAAAAAAGGCAAATATGAATTTAGATTACAGTAATAAAGGTATATTTTCAAATTCATAACAGTAATAGTGGATGTAATAGCTTTTATTTTGCACTGGTCAGTTCCCATCTCGAATGTCCTATTCTGTCCTGAGTCCTATTCTGGGCACTACTTTTTAATTAGGATGCCAACAAATTAGAGAAGGATAACAAGTATAATAAGGATTAGAATTTAAGTCCTATGATGAGAGCTTGAAGTACCTGACGGTGTTTTCAGGGTTCATCATCCTTCCAAACAGCAGGTCGTAGAACAATAGATTTTCATCGTAAGAAGGCAAATCTCAGTTAAATTTTATTAATAATGTTCTAAAAGTAAGAGCAATTTGTCTTCATGCCCCAAGGAATAAGCACTGTGAAATGGTGTCTAAGTGCTATTGTTATTATATAGGGAGTTGAATGCAGTAGCCTAAGTATATTTCTATGACCAATAAAACAAAGACAAATAAAACAACAAAATGATTGAAGTCCTTCAAAGTTGGATTTTAGTTGTCAGTGAAACTTGTTGAAATCCATGCTCAAGTTTTAACTTGTTCTGTATCTCCACACCTTGCTGCTGATTTGTACAAAGTCTTAATTCAAGTAGAGGTCCAGTTTCTTATTTGGATAATGATTAGGCTGGACAACATTCAGTGAAGCTCTGGTTCTGAAAATTGTATTATGGAAAATTAAACATTAGGCAAGGTATGCAGTGAAATGCATGTGTAGCCTCATGGGAAAATATCTACAGGATGAACATGCTTGGGTTCTTACAATATACTGTTTTTCTATGATCAAAAGGTCATATACTGATAAAGAAATGGGCAGAAACAATTAAAGGGAAATGAGAAGTTGACTAGAAAGGAAATTAGTAGGTTTGCTTATTATTGCTTTTAAATGGCTTGGAATAATTTTAACAAAATAACTTCTTAGGGTTACTCTTCTTAAGGGGAAAAAGAAACATATTGATTTATTTGTTCTTTCATTTATACCTCAACTTTATTATTTTTACAAATAATTCAAAGCAATGAATATATAGTGCATACTTTCCTCTTCCTATTTCTCCACAACAACCCTGTGAGCTATGATGGGCTGAGAGAGAAATCAATTATTCAACCAATTAGATCTGAATAGTCAAGGTGAAATACAAGCCATCAAATTAAACTTAGCTATGTACTACAGCTAGTATTCATTCTATATAAGAAGCACATATGTAAGAAGCACATATATAAGAAGCACACAGATATATGATAAGCAGTCTTATCCAAACACATAACAGTAAAATTACACTTTTGCTGTTGAAACAAAGATCCATTTCATGCCACATTTTTAAAAATCTAAAAACATGTCTGTGGGCTGATTTCTTTCCAATCTACAACTGTCAGAGTAAGTGACACTTCTGGATGGAAAAGAGGTCTATTATGCTTCTTGTAGAAATAAACCTGAGCTGTCAGGCTACCAATATAGATTGTTATATACAATGGTGTCTTGTCATTTTGTTGATGATCAATACACCTGGTGCCGTTAACAGGATCTTATTCTCATTGGTATGCACATCACAGGTAGAATTCCACTTCATTTGTCTTTTTTATTTTATCTCTACCCAAAATAAACACTAACACCCACGTAGCTTGTCTGCATATTATTGTCCAATTTAGATGCATCTGTAAAGTATATCTAATGAGTGCAAATTATCCTAAGACAGCTGTAACAAGAATTCAAGGTTAATTCTTAATCAAGTTATATGTAGTAATATCTTAGTGAAGAGCACATGTAGTCTTCAACTTACTACCACAATTGAGTCCAACGTTTCTGTTACTAAGCAGGACAGTTGTTCACTGAGTTTTGCCACATTTTACAATCTTTCTTGTTACAGTTGTTAAACGAATCATTGCACCTTTTAATATCATGGTTGTTAAGTGAATCTGGCTTCCTCATTGTCTGTGCTTATCAGAAGGTTGCAAGAAGTGATACATGACCCCAGGACACTGCAGCCATAAATACATTCCAATTGCCAAGTGTCCGAATTTTGATCATGTGATCATAGCAATGCTGCTACATTTGTAAGTGTGAAAACTAATCACAAGTCACTGTGTTCAATGTTGCTATAATTCTGATCAGTTATTAAACAAATGGTTATAAGTGGAGGACCACCAGCAGAGGTGATATTCAGCAGGTTCTGACCAGTTCTGGAGAACCGGTAGCGGAAATTTTGAGTAGTTCGGAGAACCGGCAAATACAACCTCTGACTGCCCCTGCCCCCATCTATTCTCTGCTTCCTGAATCCCAGCTGATTCGCTGGGTCTTCTTTTCTTTCCCTGCACAAGAGAACAGAGCTGGAAAGCAGGTTAGTAGGATGGGGATGGGAATGGGATTTTGCAATAACCTTCCCCCAGGAGTGGGGTGGGAATGGAGATTTTACAGTATCCTTCCCTTGCCACGCCTATCAAGCTACACCCATCAAGCCACACCACTCCTATCAAGCCACGTCACAGAACTGGTAATAAAAAAATTTGAATCCCACCACTGACCACCAGTATTTAACTACAGTTAATTGAGAAATTCTCTTTCAAACAGCTCTAGTTGTAGCATCTGACTGATTCTCTCATTGTAGTTAAAAACTTTCATTGCTAAGCTTATCTAATCAGGAGGAAATGAAGTTTATATGAATTAAGTGAATATACAGTATGTCATTGATGATCAAAAACACCTGAAATAAGATACTGTGCTGCAGATATTCTGATTCTCCAAAGCACCTGAGCGCAGGACAAGAAGTAACAGATGGAAACTTATCAAAGAAAAATCCACCCTAGAATTAAAGAGAAATTTCTGATCAATGGCAACAATTAATCAGTGGAATGCCTTGGTTCCACAAATTGTGGTGCTCCATTGCTGGATGTTTTTAAGAAGAGATTAGACAGCCATTTGTTTGGAATTGTATAGGGTCTTCTGTTTGAGCAGGCACTAAACTAGATGACTTCCGAGGTGCAGTTCCAAATCTTATTTTGTATTCTGTAATCTATTCCACAGATTGTAAGTATGATTTGGCTTGGTTGCTTTATTTTAGGAAAATTTATGTGAAAAATAGTATTTGACACAAAAATGTTTTATGATCTGGGTATTGTCCCAAGTATTTGTCCATAAATATTCAATATAAATGATTAACTCAATGTAAGGTCAGGACGAATTCAAAAGTACTGAACTGGGTAACTCATATAATTCTCTCTTACATATGATTCAATTATTTCTGTTAAAAATTTATAAATCTTGAGATATAGAAGTGTTTGCTATTGTGTGAATGTTGTGTCATCTTAAATTAACCATTCTTTTGTAATAATAATAATATTACTGTGTAAAAAGTTTATAAAGAGAATTCTCTTTAATATAAAGAAATACACTTTTTATGTCAAAGAATGAGTTTGGATTGAATGCTGTGGGTTTAAGGAACATATGTCATCAGGGTAGTTAATACCAGCAGTTAATAACAACAGCTATGTTTGGTAAAGTATTAATCTAATGCAGGGCTGTCATTCTACAAGGGAATGTTGGATTATAGGGCAACTGCTCACATGTCAACTTGTTAAGTCTTACATAAATTTAATATATGGGGGAATATCCACTCCAATAGACAGCAGGTTAAGGAGATGATTGTCTTATAGAAAGTTGGAAAAGCTCACAAGGAAAATGTGTTTTTCATGAATATTTCATGAAGTTTCAGAGTCTCATTAGCATTAATCTCATATTTTATGCTTCCAATACCTAAATCCAATAAAACCATATAGGCTTCAGAAATGTTGTTAAGGAGAATGGATTTACTTCATGCACATCTAAAACTAGATAGCCTATAAGGCTATGGGCCTTATTCCCCATAACAATCTCCAGATAAGTTGGGATGATGGCTTTCAGAAATGTTTACCAGCTGATCCAGCATTAATGCTGATGGCTGATCTGGCATTAATAATGCAGCAACAAGAATGAAAGCCGTAGTTCCTTTATTTTGCGAACCAAATTATTATCAATCATACTTCCCCAAAATAGATATTTGTATAGGAAGCCTCTGAAATCATCATGGCAGTAATAGATGGGAAGGGAAGTTTTTAATCCCCTTATCATTTCTGGCTTCCCTATGAGTAAATCCAATCGATTAATGTTTAACATTTGGGCCAAACATTTCCCTTGATATTGCTGGATGTCCCCATCCCTGCCCCAAAATCTTTATCTTACCAGAATTATAAATCTAAAGGTACTATGGCATTGTTGGTACAGTGTCTATTTTAGTTACTTTGCTTTAGAATTTAATTAATAAAATTATAATAAATATTTGTATATATTACTGAAATTTGGCTATAGGCTCCTAAGGAATTTAGAAGCCTCTTTTCAATGAAAAGGTCTGTTGTCAAACAGCAAGAGATTTGAACAAAGCAAACTTCCAATTTCTCGGGATGGTTGATGTTCTACAGATCTCTGCTAAATTTTATTCCTGCTTCTAGTCTAGTGCTTTTTATTTTTGGAAAACTTTCTTAGTGTGTACTGAAGTGGTCCTGCAAAGCCACATTATATTGCCAGTTCACTGATCTTACATGCAAAAAATCTGTGGGCAAACTGTTCGCTATGGAGAGACAAGGTTTTGGTGTCATGTTATACATTTAGACAGTACCCTGATTTGCAGCTCACTTTATTTTTGAAAAACAATAATCTGTTCATGAATTGGCCAAATATAAGAGCCATCATGCTCTAGAGTTCTGCTAGTCAAATCATACTCTGAGACCAGAGGTGGTATTCAGCAGGTTCTGACCAGTTCTGGAGAACTGCTAGCAGAAATTTTGAGTAGTTTGGAGAACCAGCAAATCCCACCTCTGACTGGACCCGCCCCCATCTATTCTCCGCCTCTGGAGTCCCAGTTGATTGGCTGGGTCTTCTTTTGCCCTGCACAGGAGAAGGGAGCTGGAAAGCAGGTTAGTGTGGTAGGAATGGAGATTTTACAGTATCCTTCCCCTGTCAAACCCACCAAGCCACACCATGCCCACCAAGCTATGCCCACAGAACAGGTAGTAAACATTTTTTGAATCCCACCACTGACTGGGACCAAGAAATATTGCCCACAAGCATCAAAGATTGTAAGTACCAGAATACCTGCAGTTTTAATCTGCATCCCCTAAACTGCAAAAAGCTCATGAGATTCTGAGCAAAAGTTAACAGAATTCAGAATAACAGAGTTGGAAGGGACCTTGGAGTTCTTCTAGTTACAAGTTGCAAGCTTCCAAATGATAATACTGAAATCTTATGAGATCTTCTTAGGTTTTTAACAGTGTAATGGTAAAACATGAAATTTCAGTCTTTTTTGTATGCTTACTGGGAGCTGAGAAAATATGCCAACCTCTTAAATGATGCTAAATTCTTCTTACAACTACACAAAGGAATCTAGATATTGAACCCCTTCAGAATATTAGCTTCTGATGTTATTATTATACAGTAATGCAAACTGACAATTCTTCTGAATTTTTTTCTTTTCTCTATTCCCTCAGAAAATGCACAGGGCATTCTTGTTATCTATGAAGAAGCTGCCGAGGAGTGGGCTCTGTATTTAAAATCAATTTTCAAGCACATTGTATTAGAAGACTGGATCGTACTTTATGACTTAGAAGCTGCATCGATTCACCATTCAGAAGTGCCATTTCTTTGCTCTTACAGATGCAAATTGTTGATAATATCAAATGATCTTTTAAAGGGCCTGAATGTGAAGAAAAGATATTTTCTGAACAAGATTCTTCAGCCACCTGAAAGGGTGGCCATTTTGCTTTGTGGAGTAGAAGATTCAGCCCTTCTCTACCAGACACTGAATATAGACAAATGCAACCAATTGATGACCACAGATCAAGGGCCGGAAGATTATCTTGCTATTATATCTGATATAATTCAACAAGGTACTATCCTTCCACCCTTCTTTTCTCTGCTTCTAATTTATATATATTTTAAAGAAAAATATGCAAGCTCAGAGATTGTATTATGTTTTATGCTTAAACATTTCCTCAAATAACTTTTGTCAGGGTTCCAAGTAATAGAGGAAGAGGGAGTAGTAATAGAGGGAGTAGTAATAGAGGAAGGAGGGGTGATGCCATACCAAACAAAACTCTGAGATAGATGAATTCCTCAAAGAATAGCTTTATTGGCACGAGTCTGGTGAAAACCGTCTCTGAATGTTCCCATGGTTTTCACCTAATTAAAAGTAAAAGGTTTTTTCTCAACCCCAAACAATGATCCAATCAAGGCACTGTCTGGTAGCCTGGTAACATCACTCCTCCTTCTTCCAACCAGGTTTGAGCATGTCAGTGGTTCCCAAGAGAAAGTATTTTATTTTGACTATATAACCCCAGCTATCTCTAATACCTCCCCTCCCTATCCCTCAGCTCCAGTGTGGCAGCACTGAAACTCCAAGATGGCTTTGGCTAGGCCACCTTCAGGGTTGACAACTTAATTATGATTAAAAAATTCTTTGTCACCATGGTGACAAACCATTAAGTGTGTACAACCTGATAGAAATATGGAAGCCCCCACCAGATATATTGTCGAGGGCTGCAGTGAAGCAGTGGAGAAGAATGAAGGAAAGCTAAGTGTCTCTTTCATTTCATATTTCAGTAAAACAGCTTTGAGAAAAGCCCTTCGCTAGAGCTTTTGTTGAAGCAAAGCACATACCCCCAAAGCTTTGCACAGGGTCATAAATATCCGTCATGCCAAGAAAGAATGTTATTGAAGCAATCATTATTCAAAAATTTAGTATAATGTCATTATATACTTGAATGCAATAATAAAGCAGGAGAAATGAAAAACCATGGTTTAATATATGTAATAAATGAAGATTATGAATGCATGGATTATCCCCCAACCAATGGGAGCAGTTCATGATCCAAGTTGCACACATGGTCTCCTTATTTAATCTTACTTTGTTTGGTTACTTTGGTTGTTCAAATCAATGGCATTTAAGAAACAGAATATGTATTTAAGCTAGGTGCTACAAAGATACATAATATATTTATGTCATATTAACATATTAAACCAAAATAAAAAATATAATAGCCATGGCACTCAATATCAACATGATTCTGAACCAATTTTAATGATCAAAAGTTGATTTTGATGTCATGAGAATTTGATGAAATATAGTGTGACATCATTTAAAACACTGACTTTTTTTTTTTGGAAAAGAATTTTATTGATTTTCTACAAATAAACAAGACAAACAAAACATTAAAACATCAACTCTCATATGTACATCCAGCGTGTCGGTTGGTTCATCAGTTTTGTGCATTCATTTTGTAGTCTCAATTACAATTATGTTACATAACAGCTCATATTGTCAATCCAAACTTATATATTCTAATATCACTATTAAAAAAACCAAACAAACTTTTGACTATATGATTTGTTACAGAATAAACTGTTTAAAATATTGTTATCTCATAAAGCATGAATAATTAAAAGTAAAACACTGACATTTTTGTGGGATCATCGAATGATTCTTTATCCTTTTGCAGCTGCACCATTATGTGTCATTGTGCATAATACTACCTGAAAAAATAATAGAACCAGTTATCTATTTGCAGTGTTAATTTCACTTTCCACCCATGCACACTTAATTGTGGGTTGCTTAAACAGAATTAAAAAAAAGCAATATAATTCAGCAAGATTAATAAAAATGCTGCTATTGGAATAGGGAGAATAATACAAAAATCAGACAAAAACAATATCAATGATGGGTTCATACGATGTCCTAAATTAATTCCTGTGGGTAGAAACATGAATGAATTAAAGGAACATTTTAATCAGATTCCAAATCCTATCCAAACTCTTAACAAAATTATCCTACTTGTGATGAAACAATATGATTTATCAATTTACGCAATCAATTCAAAGGCTTAAGACATTAGATACTATACACTGAGAAAGCAGTGAAATTTTAATTTTCTCCTCTCATGATTTATCCTAACAGATGATAGGCAAGAAGCACACAGACAGACAGATAGACAGAAAGATGATAGATAGATAAATAGATCGATAGATCGCCAGCCGGATAGACAAATGATAGATAGATAGATAGATAGATAGATAGATAGATAGATAGATAGATAGATAGATAGATAGATAGATAGTGTCAGCTTTGAAATTCAGCTGCCACATTTTTATTTTTATTTTTTAAACAAGTTTTATTTTTCAAAACACACAATACATAAAACATAAAAGCATAAAAAATCTCTTTTCTGAAAGTTGCTTAGTTCCAGGTTAAAACTCTTGGTACAGATACAAATTCAAATTCATATTCATTTTACATACCATTTCATATCTTATCAACATTTTCAATTTTCTAAAAAACTTCTCTCCTTTAAATTTTCTCAATTTTATTTTATTTTATTTATCTCCTCTCAATTCATATCATAATATTTATTATTCTTTGTCTGTTCTATTCCAGCCAACCATTTATTTTTCTTCTTTAAAAAAAGAAGAAGAAATACTTCTCCTGTACACTATATGAAGTATGGTGCCTTTATCTCTTTCCCCTATATTTATAATACTTAATATCAGGGCTGCCAACTCTCACGCAATCAGCGTGAGACTCACGCAATTCAATCAATTTTGACTGTCTCACTCTGATAAACAAAATCTCACGCTAAACCCCCAAAATCATGGAATGTACAAAAATATCCCTACATTCTCTGATTATATTCCGAATATTCCCCTTAGCTTAGGAGAAGGATGAGCTCCCAGCGCCGCCCCGCCCTGCCCAGCCACCCCGCCCTGCCCAGCCACCCCACCGCGCCTCTTTTCCCACCTTAATCCTTCTGCCGGTGTCCCGTAACTGTCACGATGCCGATCATTATCGCTTCAGGAAAGCAAAGAGCAGGAGGCTTCTTCGCCGCCCGGGGCGCTCGCAGCCACTTTGTCCCGCCCTCTCCCTCTCTGCAATGTCCTCTGGGACAAGCCAGCTGCCCTAGGCTTTCCAAAGAAGGACACGAGGGGGCTGGCAAAGCCTCTTTACAGCCTCGGCCAGTAATAACAATGGTAAGCAAAGCCAACGGAGTGGCTTCCATTTAACCCTTTGGTGTTTAAATCTTTGGTGATGTTTCTTTATTTTCTCTGGCTGGATTTCTGACCCAGGGGAGAAAGACCATTTAAAAAAGCAAAAAGGACAGAAAGAACACCAAGAAAGAATGGGACACCCCCCCCCAAAAAAGAGATCCAACACAACTCTGAATAAAATTATTATTATTTTAAATTTTATTATTATTATAATTATTATTACCACCCCTTTACACGCCTTATGCTCTCTTTTAGCTGATCCAAAAGAGTCTTCCCAAACCAGCAAGGCGAGAAGCGCGCCAGGCTGATCTATAAAGGGGCTGGGCAGCTTTTTTGCAAAATACTTAATAGAAAGGTTGGAGGACTGACAGGATTACATCTCTGGCAGTGGATGAAGGAATCACTTTTTCCTCTTTCTCCTTTGAGTTTAAATCCTAGGTCTCCATGCACCAGATCGACAGGACTGTACTACATTATTATCATATTTTCAAACCCTTAGATAAGGACTCAATAAGGACTTTTTTTGATGCCAGTAGGCTTCTCAGCCCCAAATTGGGATAGCCCTGACTCAACTAGAACATATTCTAATCTTAACACAATTTACCATCCAAAGAGCAGTAAGACCATTAAGTTCAGAATCTAAACTTACCCAATAAATAATATACTGTTTCCTCACTGTGCTCAAGCTTCAGAATACAGTAGATGAGTTTTACAGTTAACAATATGTATATTTATATGAAGCACTCATTATTTGATTAAATGTTTAGTTTATACATGTCTGAAATTATGAACCCCTATTTCAGTCAACAAGTTAGTATATAATTAAAGACTGAGACTATAGCATTTGATATTGGCATGTAGTATGGTATTTGATACAGAAAGAAGAATACCCATTGATGTATTTGCATTATCTCTGTAGTTGTTTCGGGTTTTTGTCTTTTTGTTGCACATTGAATTCATCCTATAGTGGTCTATAGTACATCACTAAGCTAATAAAGTCAGTTGAGGTAGAATACTGCAGTTACAAGTCAGGAACTTCAATTATTCATGGTCAGTGAACTGCATTATTAATATCTTACAAATCCGGTTCAAGTACATTGGTGCTGCTTGCATGTATGTATGTATGTATATGTCCAAATCATGACTAAAGTATGCATCAGATTGCACCATTTAAAATGTAAAATTGTCAAAGCTCCCTACCGTGGAAGGGGGGACACCCCCCTTCCACACCATCCCCCCCCCTCGGTCGCTCCGCTCCCTCGCAGTGTCTCACTCCGAACTATCACTCAAGGTTGGCAGCCCTGTAATATAAAACACATAACATACATTGGGATTCTGTCTGGTACATTTTAAAATTATACTTTATTATCAAAAATAATACAAATCTATTCATTAATATTAATATTCATTCATATCTTAAACATTTAACTCATTGCTTTTCAATTAAATCACATACTCTTATGGGAGCCCCATTTTCCATAATTATTCCCCCCCCACATCACATATTATAGCTCAATATTTCATTAAAATGTTCCTCCTTCTTCTACTTCAAATCTCATTTCACAAAGATTTTGCTAGTATACCATATTCTAATCATTAATATTAACAATCATTTATATCTTGAACATTTTATCCATTTCAATTAAATATCATGCCTTTGTGGGAACACTTATGCTTTCCAAAACTTATTATCACAATCTTAAATCATGTTTCATTACAGTACTCCCTTTTCTTAACCAAAAATTTCACTAATTTATGTTAAATATTTTATCACATTTTAAGTTACATATTATTTCTAATTTTCTATGATTACTTCTAAATACAAGTATAAAAATGCAGTCTTATGTACCTTTCTAGAATCCCTTTAATGATAAAATTTATCCATTATTTCTAAAAAAACTTTTGCTTCTTAACATCTTACTCCCCACCATTAGGACTTCTCATCCCTTCCTTTCTCTCTTGCTTCTTCTTCTCCTTGTCCTCTTTAACCCCTTGTCTCTCCACTTCCCTTTTGTTCTGCTTTCCCCCTTTCTGTTGTTTCTTAACACAATGTCCCCTTTTCACCTTATTCTTCTCTTTTTGGGCTGTTTTTCCAGATCTCAAAGACCTTTTTTCCTTTTTCTCTTGCTTTTTCCCTTCTCCAGTCAAAGTCATTTGTTCATCCAAGATGGCTTCTTCTTCTTCGTCGTCCCCATCATCCTCATTCTGCTTCACATAAGTATAAACCACCATTTCTAAGTTTTGAAAAATAGTGCCAAGACCATCTTCCCCTCCTTGTTTTTCTCTTTCATATTTTTGATATATAAGTTTCAATTCATCCATAGATGATGCCATTGTGTAGAGAAAAAGTTTCCCTAAACAACCACCCAGATGATTTAATCAGAAGTAATTTCCAAAGGTTCCAAAATCACCAAACAATCCAAACAGACTGTTTCTTTTAGATACCTTCTTCTTGTTCACTTTCTCTGTCTGGGGTTAAAGTAGTCACAAATCCTTTTCAAATATATATTTTTGGAAGTTTTTAAACTCTTTGCAATTCTAGGCAATCTTTTCCTTATTTTCAAATTTTGCTCTTATTTTTTCCACTCTCCCTTCCCACTCACAGCCAAAAGGTTTTTCTTTTTTTTTTTTTTTTTCTGCTGTCACTTTAGGAAGGAGAGTAAAATAAGGAAAAAACTTTCCCTTTTAAAGTATTCGCAGCTTATAACTCTCACAAGGAACAATATATACTTGGCAGCTTTCCAGGTTCCAGGTCACTTTCTCCCGTCTTGTCCCGATAGAAGCAACTTTCACTTTTCTTCCGGCTTTCTCCCTCCTGCACCTGCTTTCCTGGCTGCAGCTTTCTTCATGGCGGCCATTGCTGACCGCCGTTCCTCCGCCTTGGGAAAAGGGGGTTTAGCCAGCTGGGGAGGGGGTTTGCGGCACCCCCAAACCCCTTGCCGGATCCCCCCTGTCTTCAGCTGCCTCTATGGGGCAGCTATATCCCCCAGATCCAAATGGATCGGGGGAACCTTGGCGGCGAACGCAGCAGGGATCGCGCGGTCGCGAATCCCTGCCGCCGCCGAAAGCTTGCAAACCAGAAGTCAGCTGCCACATTTTTAAAGAGAGTTAGAGGAGTTGAAAAGTTCAAAGTTATTCTATATGTCGTATTAAGAATTTCCAGTTGCAGTTAATTGGTTCTCGTAATTTATGAAGTGTAGAAGTGGGAGGTGAGAAGGGAGGAGAGAAGGTGGATTCTGTGTAACATGCGAAAAAACTTTCACTTGGGAAATTGCTTTTGACATGCCAGATCTGTTTCTAAAAAAGCAATTGGAGAGATAACATCTTGGAGTTATTGATATCATGGATACTTTCTGGATGCCTGACATTTATTTCCCAAGTCATACTTTTATATTTTGAATGGGCTTGGCTGATGCCCCAGAGTTCTTTTCCCAGAAATGGAGAAAGAGCAGCAATCAGCTGAATTTGGAGGTGTGCAAGGGGGAGCATGTGGGGGCCCTCCCTCCAGAGCATTAATTGAACCTGCCAGTCCTTGTTTGGAGGAGATGATGGATAATTTCAGGATGGAGTAGAAGAAAGAGATTTGGGACCTATACCGAAGCGTTTCAACTCAAGAAGCTGTTATAACCCAGAGGTAACCCAGCTGTCTGAAGAGAAATCTTTCTCTAGCCCCATGCATATGGCTATTCTGTCAGAATGGAGGGAAAAGAGACATTGGGGTCAGAATTCTCTCAAGAAGACAACTCCCAGATTATTCCTGGAAGTCCATCAAGGGCAGATTTACATCAACAGTTCCAGAATTTAAAGGTGACAGATTTGGTCTCACAGTCTGTTTGGACGGGTGGAAGCTTGAGACCACCCATATTCATTTACCCAAGTATCATGAGGAACAAGGAGACTATATAGATGCCAGTTCGAGGAAGCCCGAAAGAAGCATCAACTAATAGAAGTATGTTGCAGCATCAGAGGCAATCCCCTCATTTTCTAGAAGGAATTTTTTCCCCTGCAGACAGTATCCCTCCAGGGTGGGGATTTTATCCAGGCCAGGGGTGGATTCAATGCTAATGGCAGCCAGCACCAACACAGCCCTGGTCTGAAGGAGGGTTGCCCAGACAGCAGAAAGCAGCCACATCCCCTCCACCTGACCAGGGAACCAGGCCACACCCATCTTCCTCCTGGCAAACACAATTGCAGCCCCAACCAGAAGCAAGGCCATAGGGACCCCTATTCCAGAGAGCCACCACCCAGCCAGGATTCAGGGGGCCTAACCAGCCTACAGACACTACCCAATGTGTTCCTTCCATTCTGGTACAACCTGCAGGGGCCTGGCATGTGCCACCTCCACAACCATGACCTAGGTGAATACCCTTTGAGGCCATATTAGATGGCTGCCACGAACATTTCAATTACTTCTTCACTCGAATCCGATCCCACATAGAACAATTTGGAGATCAATATGCCACAGAGTGCGATTTGGTTACAGCTATAACAAATGTGATGAATGAAGGGGATGCTTCAGACTGGGTGGCCCAACTACACAACAAACTAGCCTCTGAATTATATGATGTAAATGGATTTATTTAATTATTAAGTCTCAGATTTGAAAATCCAGACAGGGTAGCAGAGAATGAAGAGAAGTTAATGGAAATGAGGCAAGGCAAGCGACCATTGTCAGAATTCATTTGGGACTTTAGAAGGGTCGCAAGCCACTTTATGGATTGGCCTGAAAGAATGACTTTACGCTATTTTTAAAAAGCCATTGATCCAGAAGTAAAGAAGGCCTGTGAAATTAGGGGAATCCCAGAGACCATACAGTCGTGGTATGCCACCTCCCTCAGCTTAGATCGCAGCATCAACCCACACAGGAAGCCCCTTCCAGCAGCCCCGACTAAGAGAATTATGGTGAGGAAACCGCCAGCTGGACCAGCCAAACCTGCTCATACCTGACCCACCAGGGTGCTGAAATGTTACCGATGTGGCCAAGCTGGTCATAGGGCAGCAGACTATCTGGCCTTGCTCCTATGCCACAAGCTCCACAGTCGAAGCCTAATACAGCTGTTAGAGGTTGGAAGTATAAAGGAAGACCTCCAGGCAGGGACAGGTTCACCAAACACAGCTGGAAAAGCCCCCTCTGTGCAGATGGGACCACCGGACCGACACCACGTCCCCAAGAACCCAACCTGCAAATATGACCCAATGGTGAGTGATCCCATCATAACTTTTACAGTCAAGGTCAAGTTAGTGGTTCCAAACATGGGGGAGGCTGGGGAGTTGAAAGCTGTCATTAATGCTGGGGGTTCTAGATGTTTTATACATCTAGATGTATAAGCAAGGGAGGGCTGGCTCTCCCAAATTGGGAGTTGTATTATAGTGCAGCCTCTCTAGTATGGTTGAAGGAATGGGTGAATTTAACCAATAAGAGAATATTACTCCATGACTTACATAGGGGGTGGCATGCTTTTTTATGGGATATTGGGAAAACTAGCCAGAAATATTTTCACAGACACCTAATCAGAGATTCATTATTGACTAATTGGAAGAAAATATGGAAAAAACACTACTTAAAGATTCCAATCTGGATCTTTACAATGGAGGCGATGATCCACCCAAATAATCTGGATATTACTAAAATGATTAAATATAAAGACCTATTGGATATGCAAGGAAATCTGAAATCGTGGCAAGACCTTCAGGATCAAGGATTAAAAATTGATTGGTGGGCATATCTTCAAATTCAAAGTAGATACAAACAGGACAAGAAAGAATTTGGAATTAATAATAAACTCCAACAATTAGATAAAATTTTATTAGGATCAGGCAAAAAAAATATAACAAAATTTTATAATTATTTATTAGAGGTAGAATTAGAGGAAGAAATTGTTGAAGGGAACATGATAGCCTGGAGTAGGAATATAGGATGTAGTATCACCTAAACAGAGTGGGAAAAGTTCTGGGGTAGAAATAAAATAATCACAAAATCGGTTGCGTACAAAGAAATGTTTTACAAGTGGCACTTTCCTCCTTCGAGATTAGCAAAGATGCACCCCAATATGAGTCCGAACTGCTGGAAATGCAAAAAAAAAGAGGGAACTTTCTTCCATATGAGGAAATGACAAGAGAACAGTTCAAATTTAAACCAGAGTCCTTTCTATTAGGGATCTTTGATAAACAACTACCAAAAAAAGTAAAATATATAATAATACATATTTTGACAGAGGCCAGATTGGCTTTTGCACAATGTTGGAAACAGCCTCATGTTCTACCAGAGGAGACGATTATTCAAAAAATTTCAAGTTGTGCAGAAATGGACAAATTAACCTTGGCATTAAAAGATAAAGACACTTCAATATATTACAACAGCTGGAACTGCTGGTACAAATGGATAGACTAAAGATAGATTTCACACTAAAAGGCAAAAGAAGATATGATAGAATTGTAGTAGTGATATACAGATATATGTAAGGATTAATTGTGTATATGGCATAAAATAAGGATAAAAAGGAGGTCTCACAAACTGTTGAAGATGAAAATGTTTTTAACTGTTTTCTATCTTTTTATTTCTTTTCTTTTTTTCTCTTACATTTATGTATGTGTTGCTGGTCTACTTTAATTGTAAAATCAATAAAATATATTTAAAAGAAAAGAAAATCTGTTTCATAAGACATGGGAAATATTTGCAAAATGAAACAGACATTTTCTGTAAAGAATCTGCAGTAAATTCATACACTTTATTTTTGGTGTATGTACACATACACACACAAAATATATGAATGAATGAGTTCTTTGAAGGAGATGAGTGATCTACAAATATGAAAGATATATATCACATTTGTAGATCACACATCTGCCCTCAAACCATTGATTCATTCATTCATTCAATCAATCCATTTTTATCTCAAATGTATCTTGAAGATATTGTTCAGCAAAGTTTAAAGTCATTACTTGTGTTTTTTAACTGTCAAAAGCATGTTGTAAAAAGATTATGAACATCAGAGAAACCCTTAAGTCATTAACCATTCATAATATATAGACAAAAAGGCTATGCCAATTATTCTGGAATAATACTAGATTTCTTCCAATGAAATGCATGCATCAGAATCCATTGCTTTATAAAAAGCCAGCAAAACTCTGCACGTACCTCAAGTTTCCAGAATGCATAGGAGATCATATCCTGTCCTGTTCTGATCCAGCCAGAAGTATTTTACCATTAGTCATTGACTTTGAATCTTTAACGACTAGATATAAGAGCACTGAAGGATGCTCATTGTAGTTGTAATTGTACCTTGTAGCAAGGATCAAACTACAATACACACAAACTTCATAGTTTTGAATTATACTTGTAACTATTACAATAGGAGTGATCAAAGACCTATTTCACTTGACAAAATGAATCACGTGCAAAAGAAGGGAGCTTTACTATTTTAGAAGTTGTTTTATAAAATTTTCCACTTCCAAAAGCAAAGAAAAGTGGTCATCTTTCTGTTTTGTTTCTAAAGCTTCTTCTGGAATAAGAATTTGGAATTGGAATAAGCATTGGTATAATATTGTATACATACAAAAGCCTCTTGTGGTTATTGAAAAGGACATACTCACACATTACTCTGTGAATGAGTTTTGAAGGGTGTTTTCTTTAAACCCCCATCAAAGCAAAGCATGTCCTTTAAAGCTTTGTGAAGTCCTATAAATTATATGTCTATTAAAAAAAACAGTTAAGGTATTATTGTACGTAATAAAATTTTGAAGCACCAAAAGAATGCAGGCAGAAAGGCTATAAAGTTCTAAGACAGCATCAAACTGGTTTTAGTATCATGAACTCATAAAATAAGGTAAGTAATTTACATTCAAACCACAAGAGTGGCACAAAATATTGGATGAGATTGTATAACATGCTAGACAAAACTGAAATGGCATTTGATAGTTTGTTGTGAAAACAAGCCATAATCTTAACCAGGTTGTATGAACCAGGGCATATATTACACTATGTCATGTGAACACAGGGAATTGTCATTTATTAAACCAGATTTAAGATTTAGTTTGTAGTACGAACTATCAAGATTTAGTTTATGGTACGAACCATCAATAAAGCTCAAAATGTGACATGATGTTTGCCTATATAGTGCTTCCCTGTTCCTGCATTAATGCAGCTAGTAACATGGAGAAAAACAAGAGAATAATATATATTCTAGTTGTGTCCTGGAATTAAATCTGAATGAGAGCATGAGACTGAATGTGACTGGTTCCATTCCATGATCATTAGGCTTACAAAGCTGAAATGGCAGTTCTTGAAAAGAAATTGTTCATGCCCACTTGAATTAAAATAGAAAGCTATATGATGAGGAACCCTTGAAGTCAAGTAGAAACCTTATTAAATCTGGAAATGTTGGGGTTGAAAAGGCATGCTCATCTGAGTTTGAGAGCTAATGTGATACAGTGTTAAAATGTTGGACTTGTATCAGGGAAGCCAGATTCAAAAACTCAGTTGATTATAGAGCTCACTAGGTAATTTTGGCCCAGTAATTGCCTCTCCAACCAACTGACCTCAGAAGCTGTTGTACAGATATAATTAGGAAATACATCCAAGTATGCTGTATCAAGATGTCAGGGGCAAAATTGGGCAACAAACAAAAAAGCTCTCTTTTTAATGGCTCAATTCACAAAAGATGGTCAATCCAACTATCTCCAACAGATTAATCTTTGAGTTCCTACTGCACCTGAAACAAGACGGTTGAGTTGATCACTTGTTGGTCATTTTAGTGCTCACAGTCATCTTTCAAGAAGTGGGGGGAATCTTCACAATGAATAAAATCAGTAATTTGTCAAGAAAGTAATATTCTGTATCCACTATACATTTATAGTAAATTCAATAACTTAGAAGAAGAGTTTGTTCCTTCCTGGACAAAACCTTTATAAGGATCTGATTACAGAGCTTGATATAGGAAGAGAACCGTTTTGTATCTCATAGGGGCATAAATATACAGCTTTTTATTTTTTTATTTTGTTGAATAGAATTCATCTGTTTTCCTAAAGATACATCTGCTTAGATATGTTCCTCATAATTAGGGGGGAATCTTGCATGGGACAAGAGGTTTCTGGCTCATTCGAGATATCCAACATGATCAGTGTAGATTTTGTAAGGCCTTTGACTCCCCTTGACACAAATCAACCAGCAGCAGCCATATCTTCTACATGAGGGGTCTCCATCCTTGGCAACTTTAAGACTTGTGGACTTCAACCTCTAGAATTCTGGGAACTGAAGTCCATAAGTCTTAAAGTTGCCAAGGATGGAGACCCCTGTTCTACATCACATTGTCAGGAATTGTTGTGGTTAGCCGGCAGCAGGTGCAGGTGGCTGAGGAGAGCGATGACTCTGATGAGGGACCAGGACCATCAGGGAGTGGACTGCTGCCTTCAGAGATTGTGGGGGCTGGCAGCAGTGACGAGGAGATTCCCAAGGAGCCTGTGCCAAATGCACGTGCACAAAGGATTACTCAGAGGAAAGAACAATTACAGTAGCACAGGTGACTCAGGAGTAAGTCTGCAAGGTAATAGCCCCTCCCTCAAGAGGATAAAAGCCAGGTTTGAAAAAGCATTCTTTGCAGAAAGCAAAGAAGCTCTTAAACTCAACTGGTGGACATCTTAGTTTGTGTTTGGACAATTTTGTAAATTAGTTCTTATCTCTAGGTTTTTAGCAGGCTTGACAAACAACTTGGCAAGGCTCTTTCTTGTCAGAGCTAATTAGTGAAAAGCAGCCTTCAGAACAGAATTTGTAATTAAACCTTAAAAGGTGGGGGCTGCTGCCTTTGATTGTGTTTGCTCTTTGGGAACCGGGTTGGGTCAGAACAGGAATAAACTAGGACAGAGAACTCTAGAAACTTCTCAAACTATTCTACTTTGTCACCTTCTTTAACCACTTCCATTTATACTTTCTAAAAAATAAACTTGATAGAAGAAAAAAAATATGATACAATTCCCAGCATTGCATTCTGATGTTTATTTAAATTATGAGGTACCAGAGGTATCCAAATGTCTCTCCTGTACAATTTTTTTCTTAAATTTTGCAGCTTCATTGACTTCAGTTCCAAGGCAAAACATTCTATGCAATATCATTCATGGTTGTTTGTTGGTAGGTTTTGTTTTCCCGGATCAGAATGCAAAGAAAACTGGACAGGTACCAAAATGAGATGCAGTGATCAAGGTGATAAAATCGGACTAAATAGGGGAACCCGTTGTTGTTACAGAAATCCATGGATAATTTTAAGATGCTGTACATCCATCTATCTACTGCATATGATTGTTTTTGTAGGTAGGAAAAAATAGAGAAGGGAGTGTAGATGACACCCTTAGCTTCTGGAAAAAAGGCAGGCTATAAATAGAACATATAAAAGTCACTAAAATTAAAATGTAAAATAAGTATGGCATAAAACAATCACATTCTCTGTTCCCCTGCAGGCCACTTGAAATAAAAAATAAAATAAACTGGAAACCACCACGAAAAGAAACATTCTGAAAATTAGAAGCATCTATCCCAGGGGAAGAGCATGTCTAGGCTGATTTTTACACATTATTATCTGGGACAAACTAAATGCAAAAAAGATAGTGAATAGAAATGCTGATCTGGCAGTGTTCAAAGAGAGAAAGGATCTGTGTCAGAAGAAAAGCATTCTAAATAGAATCTGTGGGTGAACCTGTCAATAGCATCTTCTTCTTAGAAGGTTATAACTAATCAGATTACAGGTTACAGATAATCAGAGTTGGAAGGGACCTTGTAGGTCATCTAGTCCCACCCAAGTGGGAGACCCTACACCATTTCTGACAAATGGGAGTCCAATCTCTTCTTGAAAGCCTCAACTGATGGCTCTCCCACAACTTCCAAGGGCAAGCTGTTCCATTGGTTGATTTTTCTCACTGTCAGAAAGTTTCTGCTTATTTCCAGGTTAAATCTCTCCTTGTTCAGTTTCCATCCATTATTCCTTGTCTGGCCTATAGGAGCTTTAGAAAATAGCTTGACCCCCTCCTCCCTGGGGCAGCCTCTCAAATATTGGAAGACTGCTATCATGTCTCCTCTGGTCCTTCTCTTCACTAGACTAGCCAAGCCCAGTTCCTGCAACCGTTCATTGTATGTTTTAGCCCCCAGTCCCCTAATCATCCTGGTTGCTCTTCTCTGCACTATTTCTAGAGTCTCAACATCTTTTTTATAATGTGGTGACCAAAACTAGGTGCAGTACTCTAGATGTGGTGTTATGAAGGCTTGATAGAGTGATGTTAGTACTTCCCTTGATCTTGACTTTATCCCTCTTGTACAGTATTAGCATACTCAGAAACCCTCACACCCGATTGGTCCGGACCAGTGGAGACCTGATTGGTCAACAGGTCAGCCGTGATTGGAGCACTAGAAATTTACCATGATTGGCTGTGCCGATCGTGGGAGATTCAAGACGGAGTGCTGCCATTGGCTGCCGAGCTGCAAGCCAGCCCTATATGAAGGGCTGCCACGGCTCGCATTCTCAGACCCTTTACCTATACCTAATAAAGAGCTGAACTCACGTAAATGGTTTCACGTCTCTGTCGAACTGATCCGCCTCAGATCTAACACTGGCGACGAGGGTGGGATCGTGAGACAAAGAGACCATCCAGCACATGGTGAGGTGGCACGCAGCAACCAGCAGCATGGCCGGAATCAACTCACCACCCGCTCCCTTCAACCCTGCTACTGAGGACTGGGAATCCTATACCGATAGGTTCCAAATGTTCCTCGAGAGTAGCAACCTCAAGGACGCCAATGGCCACAAGAAACGAACCGTGTTCCTCACGCACTGCGGGCCCGCAGTCTTCAAAATGGCCAAAGCCTTGGCCAAACCGATGGACGTCAAGGCGATGGAGTGGAACGATCTCGAGCCCCTGCTACGGAGCCACTATGCCCCCGTCGTGCCCATCCTCATCCAGCGGCACGACTTCTACAGGCGGAATCAACGTGAGGCCGAAGGGCTGGCCAACTTCATTGCGGCACTACGGGACCTGTGGGGTCTGTGCAAGTTCACCGACCTGCAAGACTGTGTTGTCCTGGGACTCTGAGACCCCGTCCTCCAGAGCCGCATCATGGCAAAGGGAGACATCTCCCTCACCGATGCCCTCACCGAAGCCGCTGCAGCGGAAGCGGCCAAGAAATCAGCAGCTCAGATGCGACAATCGGGCATCATGCCGGAGTGGCGACCGGAGAGGCAACATCGACCCCCGAGAGGAGGCCAGCGACAGACCACACAACCACACACCATGGCGACATCGACTCCTTCTCAGAAACCGAAGATGAGGAGGAGGAGATCCACCGTCTCCAGCCAGCGCGGGAGCGGCAGAAACCATGAGGTCGTAAGTCAAGGTTCCAGTGTGCCGGCCGTGGTGACGATCACCCCCAAGCGGACTGTCATTTTCTTGAAGCCATTTGCAGGCATTGCGAGAAACGGGGGCACATCACCAAAGTGTACCAGAATAAGAAGCACTACAGCCTGCGGCGACGAGATGCCAGCCCCCGACAGAGAGACAGCACCCCCACCAGGACCCGAGATCGCCAGACGGAGAACCGCTGGAGCCAGGAAGGTCGGAACAGGTGACTCCAGGAGACGAGACAGAGAGAGGAAATGCACCAGACTGTCATCATCGACCATTCCTCCACCAGCGACGCCAGAAAGGTATACGTGACGGTTGGGATAGAAGACCAGCAATGTGACATGGAGGTGGACTCAGGGTCTTTCCTCTCAATGGTCTCCTGGCACACACTCAAGCACCTGGTCCCCACCATCCGCCGCCAAGAATTGGAAGACCAAACACTAACCCTCAAAGACTACCAGGGAAACCGAATCCCTGTAGTCGGTAGAGGCCATTTTAAAGTCACCTTCAAGGGCCACACAGAAGTGCTACCCCTGACGATCGTCGATTGAGATCGGCCGAGACTGTTGGGACTGCAGTGCTTCGCACCCCTGGGCATTGAAGTAACAGGCATACACCACATCGGAGAGGCAGACTGGGAAGCGGCGCTCGTGAGGGACTTCTGGGAAGTCTTCAACGACCATTTAGGCAAGTACCGGGGGTCCCCTATTTCATTTAACATAGACCCAAGCATTGCGCCAATCCGCCTTAAGCCCAGGCGAGTGCCATTTGCACTCAAGCCCAAGATCGATGAGCAACTCGATAAGCTCATCGCACAAGGGTTGCTGGAACCGATCAATCATGCCCGGTGGGAAACCCCAATTGTCACCCCCATCAAGCCAGATGGGTCAGTGAGAATTTGTGGTGACTACAAGGCCACCCTAAACCATGCGCTCCAACAAAGCGCATACCCCATCCCAGTAGTCCAGCATCTTCTGCACTCACTGAGGGGAGGCTGGATCTTTGCAAAGCTCGACCTGGTGCAAGCCTACCAGCAGCTGCCGGTCGACGCCATGACAGCAGAAGCCCAAACCATCGTAACGCACTGAGGGGCTTTCCGCTGCAACCGGTTCCAGTTTGGAGTCAGCATGGCACCTGGGGTCTTCCAAAGCCTTATGGAAAGACTCCTCCAGGGAATAGAAGGGGTGGTGCCCTACTTTGATGACGTCTTGGTGGCTGCAAAAAATGAGAAACAACTAGAAGCCAGGTTGAGGGAGGTACTGCAGAAGTTCAGAGACTCGGGACTTAAAGTCAAGAAAGGGAAGTTCCAGCTATGGGCCGAAAGGGTCGAATTTCTGGGGTACCTCCTAGACAAACAAGGGATTCACCCCACAGAAAAGAAACTGAGAGCCATAAGGGAAGCACCATGACCAAAAAAACAAAATGGAATTCCAGGCTTTCTTGGGACTGTTAAACTTTTACAATGTCTTCCTACCTCAAAAGGCGACCGTGGTGGAACCGCTACATAGGCTGTTAGATAAAACAGCCACCTGGACCTGGGGATCACGGGAGGAGAGCGCTTTCAACAACACAAAGAACCTGCTAACATCCGACGTGGTACTAATCCAGTACAGCGAGACTCTGCCATTGACGGTAACTTGCGACGTGTCACCATTCGGAATCGGCACCATCCTCAGCCACCAGCTACCAGATGGGAGGGAAGCACCCATCGCTTTCTCATCAAGGACACTTTCAAAGCCAGAGCGGAACTACAGCCAGCTCGACAAAGAGGCCCTAGCAGTCATCGCCAGCGTCAAGAAATTCCACGAATACCTTTACGGTAGGACTTTTACAATCATCACGGATCACAAGCCGCTGCTTGGAATCCTGGTGGGGAACAGGGCCACACCGAACATTCTATCACCAAGAATGACGAGGTGGTCCGAATTCCTAGCAGCATACTATTACCAGCTGATACGCTGACCCGGCAAGGACATCGCCCATGCAGACGCCCTAAGCCGGTCACCCTTACCAGACTGGGAAGACGACCCGGCACCCACAACAGAGGTACTCCAAATAGAGACAATATCCAACCCACTCGTGACCGCGCCAGACATTGCCAGAGAAACAAATAAAGACAAACGGCTGGCGCGAGTCTTGAGCTGGGTGGGAAAAGGGTGGCCGGAAGGGGACATAGATGAACTATTCAGACCCTTCCGGAACAGACAAACCGAACTCTTTACCAAAAAGGGCTGCATACTTTGGGGGGACAGAGTGGTAATTCCTGAAAAATTACAGGAAAAGGTATTGGGAATATTGCATGAGGGGCACCCGGGGATGGTTAAGATGAAAAGCCTGGCCAGAAGCTACGCATGGTGGCCAGGAATGGATAAACAGATCGAAACCTGGGTTGCCAAATGAAAACAATGCTAAGAGTCCAGATCCAATCCACCCGCCGCCCCAACCCAAGAATGGGAAAAACCAAGAGGTCCGTGGTCCAGAATTCATATAGATTTTGTGGGGCCAACCAAGGGACATATGTACCTTATCACAGTAGATGCTTACTCCAACTGGCTGGAGGTAAGCACTATGAAGTCAACCACGACGGAGGCGGTGATAAGGAAACTGAGCAAACTTTTCGCTATGCATGGCCTGCCAGATGTAATAGTGTCAGACAACAGGCCCCAGTTCACCGCACTAGCGTTTGAACAATTTCTGGCAGGCCAAGGGATATGCCATGCATTAACTGCACCGGCAAACCCGGCGGCGAACAGGCAAGGGGAACGCATGGTCCAATACACCAAGAAAGCTATCCAGAAAATAGAAACAGCCAATATACAGGACAAAATCAATAAAATGCTCCTCATTCAACACATTACACCTAGCACAACCACAAATAAAAGCCCGGCGGAACTAATGATGGGCCAGAAACTACGCTCTACACTAGACAGAATGCACCCAACATATAACCCAGACAAACCCCCAGGTTCCTCCAGCAAACACAGAACATTCAACATAGGGGACCCAGTATACGCCAAAAATCTCACAGGAGAACCACTCTGGGTGCCAGCAACAATCACCCAGATAACTGGGCCCCTATCATACTGATTAGAAACTAGCGACGGGAAAAACTGGAAACGGCACATAAATCAACTTAGGTCAAGAATAGCCGCCACAACCAGCCAAACACCCGAACAAGAAACTAGAAGGGGGGGGAATCGGTAAGCGATAGAGAAGGAACCGAAGAAAACCAACTAACGCAAGCAGAACACCCCCCACCTAGAATAAATAAACCAATAAACCAATGCTACTCACCCGTAGACGCAGGACCAATGGAGCACGAAACCCCGGGGTCTTCACCTGAAAGGAGCAGCCAAACCAGCTCACCCGGCCAGGAAAAACCCAGCAGGAGCAGAAGCGGCAGCTCAACCAGCCCAGGAGAACAGAGAGGGAGCTACCAAAAAAGGCCCAGCTCAATGTTCCAGGTGGTTCCATCCCAAGGAACCGGAGCAACAGAGGAGGCATCTGAACTGGTCAACGACCACACCAGAACTGAACCGCGCAGGTCAAGGAGGCAGGGAAAAAGCCCCGCCTACCTATGCGACTACATCACTATGCACCGCAGGACAAAACCAAGAGGGGAGGGGTGTATAGTATTAGCATACTCAGAAACCCTCGCACCCGATTGGTCTGGACCAGCGGAGACCTGATTGGTCAACAGGTCGGCCGTGATTGGAGCACTAGGAATCTACCACGATTGACTGTGCCGATCGCAGGAGATTCAAAGTGCTGCCATTGGCTGCTGAGCCGCGAACCAGCCCTATATGAGGGGCTGCCGCGGCTCGCATTCTCAGACCCTTTACCTATACCTAATAAAGAGCTGAACTCACGTAAATGGTCTCACGTCTTTGTCTAACCGATCCGCCTCAGATCTAACACCTCTGTTAATACAATTTAGGATTGCATTAGCTTTTTTGGCGGTGGCTGCACACTGCTTGCTCATATTTAGCTGGTTGTCCACTTAGACTCCAAGACCCCTCTCACAGTTACTGCTATTGAGCCTGGTTTCACCCAGTCTATATGTGTACTTTTGGTTTTTCTTGCCTAAGTGTAGGACTTTACTTTTCTCTATATTGAATTTCATTTTATTAGATATGGCCCAGTGTTCCAGTCTGTCAAGATCCATCTGGATCTTGAGCCTATCTTCTTGGGTGTTAGCTATTCCTGCCAGCTTAGTATCATCTGCAAATTTGGTAAGTTCCCCTTCTATTCCCTAATCACCGGTTCCTTCTGGCAAGCTTGCATTCCAAAGCACAGAACCATTTAGAAGGAATAATACTAAAATCAAATGCAGATTGTGTGGTTGATCGATCGAACAAGCAACCACATAGATTTTCTCTATGATGAGCTATCCATAACTTAGTCTTTCAATGATGCATTCATTGCTGCTGTAACTAAGTCCATCTACCTTGTTGCTGATTGCCGTCCTGTTCTTTTTCTTTCTCCCTTTTCCAGCACTAAGGCATTCTCCAGAGAGCTAGGTCTGAAGTAAGTCTGAAGTAAGGTAATCTAATTATCTTTCAAGAAGCACTTTTTTCTAACGATCTTAAGCCCATCATTTATTCTTCCGAGTTTGCAAAGGCAGGTTTGGTTCCTAATCTTCCTGCTCCAGATGTGGGTAAAGAAGATGGATTTCCCAGATAGGTTTTGAGGACAGCAGTCAGGGGCATTCATCTCATATCCTACTTTTCAGTATAATGCTTTGCTGACACTGAGTTGGATTTCTTGCCAGAATACTCATTTCTTGGGAAGTAAATAATTGGAAGATTAATTTGTAAGAAGAAAGGATGCTTCTGTCCCCTAGCTGCCAGCAAAATATCAGGTTAATAAATATTACGCAGTTGTGAGAGGTTGTGGGAAATCAGGATTAACAAGAATAGGCATGGATAAAAAAATAAATAAGAAGAAATCTTTTGAACTGCATTTTCAAAACTAAACTTGGGTATAAACTGCTTGAGAATGGAGCCAGATGAATCATTTTACAGTCAAATTTGATAACAATGATAAATAGGATCTGAGCTGCTAATTCAGCAGAACAACAGGACTGATTTTGCATGGTTTAAGCAATGCAAAATAGTTTGAGGGGGAAAGCCTGACTGTAAAAACCTTATTTGGTTGCTTCTGTACATGGAGAAAATATATCCATGCATTTTGAGCATAAGAAAGAAGCTTATCTTAGTCACACTTAGGTATATGCAAGCAGCAAACGTATGATAGCCAGTCCTTGATTTGAAGTATCTTTGTTCAAAACAATTTATGTGATATGATTCTGTTCTTTAGCTAAAGTGTTTTATTGTATTGTACGTTGTTTTACTGTTTTATTCTACTGACTGAGATAAGCTCCTTCTGCAGTTCCATGTTTAAAATTTCAAAAGCAGTACTCAAAAACCATATAACTAAGTATATTTCTCAGTTATTGTTGCAGCTTTAACTGTGACATTGAAATCAATATGACCTTACTTCACTTTCAGTACCTTAATAAAGATTAGAGCAAAGATTCTTCCTGAAAGCATTCGCCTAACTTAATATATGCAAACATGTGGTTTGTACATGTGATATTTTGCCTACTCAACAAATCATAGGTCACTTGACAAATTATGGATAGCAAACATGTAACATAATGTGTAAAACCTAGTCTATTTATAATATGGGAAAACAAGATATTCACGTTCTGAATAGCTATCATGCAAAAGTTTCCTATTTATTTTTTTATTCACTATTTAAATGTACATCACTGTGCAGCTAACACACAACTCTGGGTGCCTAATAAACAACATAAAGAAATAGGAAAATAAATTTTAAAATAACTCAATGCCCATGGAGCAACTCACCAATTTATAATCAAAGCAGCAAAGCTCAAATCACAACCTGGCCCAATGCCCGGAAGAAGAATCAGATCTTCAACACCTTGCAAAAGTATGTCAAGACTGGGGTCATCCAAATCTCACGGAAGGTATGCATTTCACAAGGTGATTGTCACACAAGAGAAAAGACCTATTTCCTCTGTCCCGACATGGCAATATTTAATGGAAGGGATCCAGAACATGCCCAATCTGCCAGATTTTGTGTGATGGGCAGAAATGATTAGAAACAGGCAGTTCTGTAAATGATCCAGTCCTGTACCATGAAAAAGTTTATGAACAGCACCTCAAATTGTATTGCAGTGGTTAGTACGCAGTACTGCAGGCTACTTCTGCTGCCTGTTGCCTCCCACCTGCCTGCTGGCTTAGGCATTTCTGATCTCATCAGGCTCAAGGTTGACTCAGCCTTCCATCCTTCTGAGGTCAGTAAAATGAGGATCCAGATTGCTGGGGGCAATATGCTGACTCTATAAAGCGCCTAAAGAGGGCTGTAAAGCACTGTGAAGCAGTATATAAGTCTGAGTGCTATTGCTGTTTGGAACAAGGAGTTTATCTTATTCTAGAAGGCAGTGGAGTTTTCAGATTAGATGCAAGACATAGGCATAGCAAGGCAACCCATAACTTGCTTCAGTAATGCATCCTGAATCAGCTGTAGCTTCTGAGTAGTTTTGAAGGATAGCAAATTTCAGTAATACAGATGGGAGGTGACTAAAGCATGAGGGACAGTGAGTAATAAGTATAAATGGCACAAAAGGTAGGCCAGTATAAAGGCTCTCCTAGCCAGAGCTGCCATTTGCTTTTAGCAAAAACTGAAAGTCTAGAATGATCCCTACCTCCAACTCCATAAAACACTTATTTGTGGAACTGCAGCCCCATCCAGAATAAAAAATGATAAATCCCCAGAACTAGAGGTCCCAAATACTGCAAAAGCATCTTGACATAAATATTTGGTTGGCCCAGGAAACAGAGCTATATACTGATGATATCTAACCTCATACCATTGGATGACCTCATCCTGTGGTCTTATGTAGATATGAAATAAGAATGAGCCAACGGTAATGTCTTGAGGTTCTCCACTTAATAAAGGTTTGGGGCTAGATTTCTCCCCAACTATCAACACTAAACAGAACTGATATCAAAGGGAGAAGGAGCAGCCCATAACTCTGTACCTCTCTAAATAAGTCCAGAACGAAACCATGGGTGATGCTATTAAAGGTCACTGAGAGATCAAGAAAGACCAGGGTGAAGATACCATTGCAGTCTTGAGTTACTACTGCATCCCAGAGGTCATGCATAGTACATGCAACATCATTATGAGAGTTTGGGCTGCAATTTTAGAGGACCCTGGGGGAGGCAGATTTTTCCTGATACTTTATTCCAGGATCAACAACCTTCTCTAAAGGTTATAATGTTTACATTATAAAAAATTCCAAAGCTCTATTCATATCTGTCCACCTTATGACACAACATGCTGTTGTGTCATAAGCAACAAAATATTTGGTTTGTGGTCATCCTTAGTTTGTACCTAATATCCCTAGTATTAATGTTTGTCCCTGGTATCTTTATCTAAAATATGCATTCCAGCACATTCCAACAGGGATGTGGAATATTTATTGTCATTTATTTTATTGCTATCTTTGCCTAACCAGGCTCACAAGTGAGTTTCTTAAGTGAAAATGTTCTGTTTCTTTTTGAGGGAGTGAAAAAGACATGGGCTTCTTTCAGTCTGATTTGATCATTGTCTTTCTTTGAAATGATCCCTAAACATTTAAATTTCAGCCACTCCCATGGGTGGAAAGATAGATTTCTATCCTTGATGCAAATTTTATTTCAGCCACTATTTTGTATTTTTACCAGCAGGTTGCCTCGCTCTAAAACCTGGACAGTGATTTGGGAAGCTGATCATTGAAGCCAAGCCAATCTAACCTTGTTTCAGAATTCCAGATTGGAATATTTAAACATTTTTAGTCCTTAGTTTTCACCCAGGTATTCTTGGTAGTACTACCCTATTCATATGCATCATGATAACATAACATCAAATCAATTCAGTTCTTCAGATAGTGAGCACAAAATGGAGGAAACCTGTCGTGTCCGTCGCAGGAAAGGAGACTCGGAGCCAGTGACTTATTTTCAGCTCTTTATTAGGTCCCTAGATCGGCTCAGGGTTTAAAGGGAAAAGCCGCAGCTTTTATTCTCTAGCCGTGGCGGCCGCGGCCAATGGCACTGCTTTGAATCTCCTGCAATTAGTTTCCACCAATCACTACGGGCCAATCAGCGCGGCCTGCTTGACCAATGAGATTGCCGTGCGCTTTGGCCAGTCACAGCACGGCGCTTCCAAGTATGTTAATGTCTGTACAGAACACCCCTCCCCTCTTGGTACGGTCCTACATAACGTAGTCCCGTACGTAGGCGGGGCTTCGTACTTGCCTACTTGACCTGCGCAGTTAGTTGCTGTTTGGCTCCCGGCCGGTTTGGTTGGGTTCTGTGTTGCTCTCTGCCTCGTTGATTGAACCACCTGGAAGGGCTGGCCAGGCCTTTCGTCGCAGCTCCCTCCCGGTCTACTCGGGCTGGTTGAGCTGCAGTTGTTGCCGCTCCCGTCTGGTCTTTCTGGGCTGGTTGAGCTGGCCTGGTTGCTTCTCCCTGGTGAGGCTTCGAGCTGGCTGCTTTCCGCTGAGTATAGCTGGTTTCTTTCTATTGTTTTCTGGTTCCCGGGGTGTTCCCTCCCCTCTTGGTCTGTGTTGTGGGGGGTGTCTATGTCTGTTTGCATGTCGGTTGTGTTTCCCGTGGTTGTCCTCGATCTTATTTGATTGATGTGGCATTTCCATGCTCATCCGTCGGTTGTTTGCAGGTGGTACGAGTGGGGACCTGTCAACTGGGTTATAGTTGCCGGTACCCAAAGTGGATCTCCGGTAAGGTTCTTTGCGTAGACTGCATCACCTGGGGAGAATGTTCGGTTTTTGCTTGAGGAGTTTGGGGGGTTTTCTGGGTTGTATGTGGGTTCAGCCTGTCAAGTGGGGACCTTAATTTTCTCCCCATTAATAGCTCTGCCGGGCTTTTGTTGGTCATTGTGTTCAGGGTTATGTGTTGTATAAAGAGCATTTTGTTTATTTTTTCTTGGATTTCCCCATGTTCGATTTTTTGGATGGTTTTTTTTTGTGAATTGAACCATCCGTTCCGCCCTCCCGTTTGCCGCCGGATGTGCCGGTGCTGTCAGTGCGTGTTGTATGCCTTGTTCCGCTAGGACTTTCTCGAATTCCAGCAAGGTAAATTGGGGCCCGTTGTCCGACACAATGACATCTGGGAGGCCGTGGGTTGCGAACAGCTTGCTGAGTTCCTTGGTCATGGCTTCCGTGGTGGTGGTTTTCATGTTGCTTATTTCCAACCAGTTGGAGTAAGCATCTACCGTGATAAGGAATATATGTCCTTTTGTGGGCCTGGCAAAATCTATGTGGATCCTGGACTATGGACCCCTGGGGGTTTCCCATTCCAGGATTGGTGCTATGGCGGGACTTGGTCTGGTTTCTTGGCAGCGTTTGCATTTTGCCACCCAAGTCTTGATTTGCTTATCCATCCCTGGCCACCAGGCGTAACTCCTGGCCAGGGCTTTTGTTCTAACTATGCCCGGGTGCCCCTCATGTAACAACTCCAATACCTTCCCTTGTAATTTTTCTGGTATAACAACTCTATCCCCCCAAAGTACACAACCTTTTTGTTATGAGAGTTCTGTTTGCCGGTTCCGGAATGTCCTGAATGCTTCGTCGTCGTCTTTTTCCAGCCACCCTTTTTCTACCCAATGTAACACCCGCGCCAGACATTTGTCTTTATTAGTCTCGCGGGCAATGTCTGACACGGTTATGGGTAGATCAGGCAGAGTCTCTATGCTGAGGGTGGTTGTTGTGGGTGCTGGGTCAGTGTCTAGGTCAGGTAATGGCGAGCGGCTCAGGGCGTCTGCATGGGTGATCGTCTTACCGGGTTGGTGTGTGAGTTGGTAGCTGTAGGCGGCAAGGAATTCGGACCATCTTGTCATTCTAGGAGATAGAATGTTCGGGGTGGCCCTGTTCCCTGCCAGGATTCCCAGCAGCGGCTTGTGGTCAGTGATGATGGTAAACGTGCGGCCGTAGAGGTACTCATAGAACCTTTTCACTGTGGCGATGATAGCCAGGGCCTCTTTGTCCAGTTGACTGTAATTTCTCTCCGGTTTGGTGAGTGTCCTTGAAAAGAAAGCGATGGGTGCTTCTTTTCCGTCGGGGAGCGTGTGGTTGAGGATGGCGCCGATGCCGAAAGGTGAGGCGTCACATGTGATGGCAAGTGGTAGGGTCTCATTGTATTGGATTAGGACGGCATCCGAGGTGAGCAGGTCCTTGGTTTTGCTGAAGGCGGCTTCCTCACATTTCCCCCAAGTCCATGTGGCCACCTTGTCCAAAAGCCTATGCAAAGACTCCGCCGCAGTCACCTTTTGGGGCAGGAAAACATTATAAAAATTAAGCAGTTCCAGAAATGCCTGCAGTTCTGTTTTATTCCATGGTGTTGGGGCTTCTTTAATGGCTCTGATTTTCTCTGTGGTTGGGTGGATGCCGTGTCGGTCTAGGAGGTATCCCAGGAACTCAACCATTCTGTGTACAGCTGGCATTTCTCTTTTTTCACCTTTAGCCCGGCCTCTTTGAATTTGGTTAGCACTTCCCTTAGACGACCCTCCAGTTCTTGTTGGTTGGCCGCTGATACTAGTACGTTGTCAAAGTAGGGCACCACCCCCTTAATTCCTTGCAAGAGTCTCTCCATGAGGCTCTGGAAAATTCCCGGAGCCACGCTGACTCCAAACTGGAGTCTGTTACAGCGAAATGCTCCCCGGTGCGTGATTATGGTCTGCGCTTCAGCGGTTTCTGCGTCAACCGGCAACTGTTGGTAGGCTTGCGCCAAGTCGAGCTTTGCAAAGACCTTGCCCCCCCCCAGTGAGTGTAGAAGGTGTTGCACTACTGGGATGGGGTAGGCGCTTTGTTGTAAGGCGCATATTTAGGGTGGCCTTATAGTCCCCGCAGATTCTCACCAACCCATCGGGCTTGACCGGGGTGACTATGGGGGTCTCCCACCGGGTGTGGTCGATTGGTTGTAGGACCCCTTGTTTGACGAGCTTGTCAATTTTCTCGTTGATTTTGGGCCAGAGTGCAAAAGGTACCCGCTGTGGTTTTAGGCGTATTGGGGGAATGCTGGGGTCTAGGCTGAAGGAAATAGGGGGCCCTCGGTACTTGCCTAGGGTGCCGTCGAACACTTCCCGGAAGTCCCGTGCCAGTTGCTCCTCCCAGTCGGCATCTGCGATGTGGTCGACGCCCGTAACCTTGATTCCAAGTGGTGTGAACCACTGTAGTCCCAAAAGGCTGGGGCGGTCTCGGTCCATGATCATCAGGGGAAGCTTTGCTGAGCGGCCCTTGAAGGTTACCTCAAAGTGTCTGGTTCCGACTACCGGGATGCGGTTCCCCTGGTAGTCTCTGAGGATTAGTTTCTGGGTTTCCAACCTCCTCTTGTGGATTTCCGGCACCAACTGCCTGATTTCTCGCCAGCCAACCATGGAGAGATAGGACCCAGAGTCCACCTCCATTTTGCATGGTTCACCTTCGATGCCCACTTCTACGTACACCTTCCGGGTGTCTGTGGTGGATGAGTGGCCGATGACGACCGTCTGGTGGGTTTCCTCTTTCTGCCGGGTTTCGCCGCTTCACTGGTTCCGTCCGTCTTGGTTCCAGTGATTTTCGGCTTGGCGGTCTCTGGGGGGGGGTGCCATCTCGTCTCCTGTTGCTGTGGTCTCGCCGACGGGGGCTGTAGGCTTTTCTCAGTTGGCAGACTCGGGCGATGTAACCCTTTTTATCGCAGTGCCGGCAAATCGCGTCAAAAAACCGGCACTCCGATCGAGGGTGGTCACCTCCGCACCTGGCACAAGTGGTCCCCAACTTACGACTTCACCGATCGCGCCGATCTCATCCCGACTGGAGCCGATGTATTTCTTCTTCCTCGTCCATGGTGTCGGAGGTGGAGTAGAAGTCACCATGGTGGGTGGTGGTCTCCCGTGGCTTGCTTCTGGGTGAGCCTCGGTCGCTCAGCCCATCTCAGTGGTTGCTGTGTGTTCCCCAGTGTCCGGTCTCCGCATTTGATTCGCCGATTTCCGGGTTGCCTTGGCTGCAGTGGCTTCAGCGAGGGCATCGGCAAGGGCGATGTCGCCTTTTGCCATCAGCCAGCTTTGTAGGACTGGGTCTCTGAGTCCGAGCATGACACGGTCCCACAAAGCCTCGTCTATGTCTCGTCATGGCCCCTAGGCTCCACAGATCAGCCACAAAGTCGCTGATGCTCTCACCTGATCTCTGGTCCCGCCAGTAGAAATCATGCCTCCTGATGAGGGTGGGCACGGGGCATAGTGGTTTTGGAGCAATGGCTCGAGGTCGGCCCAGTCCATCTCCTTCACGTCCCCGGGTTTCATGAGGGCTTTAGCCATCTTGAACACTGCGGGCCTGCAGTGTGTTAGGAAGACGGCTCTTTTCTTCTGCCCGGTTGCATCCTTCAAGTTGCTACTTTCAAGGAACATTAGGTATCGGTCTGTGTATGATTCCCAGTCCTTGGTAGCTGGGTTGAAGGGTGCGGGCGGTGCGATGCTGGCCATCTTGTTGATCTCGTTTCCTCAGGACATGTGCTTGATGGGGTTAGTCTCAGGATCCCACCCTCATCGCCAGTGTCGTTTCCATCGCGGGAAAAGAGACTTGGAGCCAGTGACTTAGTTTCAGCTCTTTATTAGGTCCCTAGATTGGCTTGGCATTTAAAGGGAAAAGCCGCGGCAGCCACGGCCAATGGCACCACTTTGAATCTCCCGTGATTAGTTTCCACCAATCGCGGGAGACTCGCTACGGGCCAATCAGCACAGCCTGCTTGACCAATGAGATCGTCATGCACTTTGGCCAATCACAGCGCGGCGCTTCCAAGTATGTTAATGTCTGTACAGAACAAAACCCATATCAGTTTTAATGTAAGGCATCCAAGGCACTTTGGATGCCTTGGGAAAAAATGGATGGTATAGCTAGCAGAAATCTTTATGTTTAGCTGTGTTCTGCTTTCTATGTGGGCTGATCAGATGTATGTATGTATATGTACATACATACATACATACATACATACATACATACATACATACCTTGACTGAGTCTTTGGGTGCTCTGTGGTATCTCCTATTTTCCAAGTCTTTTACAGACATCATTCCCTTTTCATTTATGCCAACCTTCCATGACTAGACCAAAAAAAATATTTATGCATTTAAGTTAAGTTCAGATCCTAAAGAGAGCAAACAATCAAATGTTTGCATTATTTTAGTGGCAGGAGGAACAAAAATACAATCAATAACCTGGTGATGATCAGCAGATTGGCTAGGAAAGTTCAACATTTTTAAATAAAAATCTCCCCAAATTTATTTAATATATGCAAGATCTTCAAGTTATCTTGCGTTTTGCTAAAAATGAAAAAAAATGACCCAGTGAATGCCTATAATGGGATAATGAGAAGAAGGAAAATATGATATAATTGTGTAGTTGTGAAGATTTCTTGGCTTGTAATTGTTGTAAAAGCGAATGGAAGTAGTTTCTTGACATATTTTTCTTGTTTCAATTTTTCTCGCTTATACTTTTTTCTTCACTTTCCTTCACTTTCTTTTATATTGCTTTGTGTTTATCTTTCATATCTTAGAATTTTTAAAAATAAAAATAGCATAAAAATTAAAAAGCTAGACTTGTTTAACAATCTAACAGTTTAAATTCTTATGTAACCATTGGCAGTGAACTCTGTGCTAATGAAGCAGACATACGAGTATGTGATATTTTATTCTTCTTTTCAGTGCCAATTGGATGAAAACAGCTTACATGAGTTGATGTAGTTGAGATTCAATTTACATAAGTTGAAATTGACAGAATTAATAGAGTGGCTTATTTTGTATTGGAGCTCAGTAAGATCTAACTTTGTGTTGGATTAAATCATTTCCACAAAAAGATAATAGCTAGTCTACAGGAATTCCGATCAATTCATTTTTATTTTCATTAAAAAAAGAATCATGTAGATGATTTTCTTTATACCTGGAAATATCTATAAACATATTCATGATTTATTTTATATGTCTAATTTACATTGGAAATATATACATTGTGAGGGTAATGCCTGCTAGTCTGTGGTAAAACGGGTTTTATTTAAATTATAGAACACAAATCGTGATATTAATGTTAAAACTTTTGAGAATAACACTGCAAACCAAGGTCAATTACAAAGTTTCTGTTAATTCCATTGCATATAAGGACATAGATTCCACAGGACCTAAACATCCAAAGTAATTAAAAACATTAATATATTTTATACTTTGGATTTGCCAAATCTCATGTATTGCCTAAAATGTCCTACTATTTTCATCCATACTTCCTACCATAAACATTCCTCAGACCAATTATTTCACTGTCATAGAAATAATTACGAGTTTAATCTCCGGATTACTAGGAATTATCACCAACTCTCAATTCCTAGGAATCTCTTATGTTTATTAGGAATTATTACCATGTTGGGTGCTGCATAAGGATTATCTGTAGACTTTGTCCACACATTTACAATTAGAAAATGTACAGAAAGAGAAGCAAGGGATAAGGGAACATGTGGATGATTGTAATTGTCATGACTTTCCCTCAGAAGCAGTATAAATTTTCACCGACACTCATCTGAGGAGAAATCTTACCACATTAACAAGTTTTATACAGGGTCACTCTTTTGTACAGGCAGGATAAAGAAAGTCTCCCAGCCAACTTATGCTTAAGGAGCACAATAAACCTTTGGAAAATAGTTTAGTATGACTATTGTCTGTGTCCTTCAAAGCAATGGAGACAACAAGATTCATGAGTTAGTTCAGTTGGCTTCTGTAATGGAAGACATGGCTTACTGGCCCAACTGCCTTTTTTCAGATAGGAAAAAAAAGTGTTTGTACAAAACTAACCAAACACAGTTATAGATTATGGTGGCATGCTGTGGCAGCCCAGCCAAAAAGCCTGTGCACAGACTATGTGCACATATGTCGGCAAGTGCTACCATGTTCTTGTCTCAGGGAGAAAAATATTTTGGACCAATGATCTGCAGACAGTTCACAATGATCTACAAACTGTAAACTGAGAAATGGGCAGCTATAGAAATCAAACAAACAAACTGCTCACAGCATACTAGGTTACTGTTTGGATAACTTTGTTTTCCTGAATAAACTCTATTTTTCTAGTTGAAGCCTTGATTTATAAGTCAATATATATACATCAAACAAAAACTTAATACTGTGTTTCCATACAGACAGTGGAACTTGCAGTCTTGAAAACTTGGAAAAGAAAGGAACCCTGTTGCATATTCAAAGACAATACTATTATTGTCATTGTAGCACTAAATCAACATAAAGTCTAATAATTGGTGGAAGGGAGGATTTAGAAATGGAGAAGGCAGCATGGGAGGAAGCGGGGAGGGAAAGAGTACAAAATATTGTTTACAATTTAAGTTGCACTTGTATTGGTCATTCTATACTTAAGAAGCTCTAAGAAAAACAGTTATAACTGATAATGAGATTTAATCCTGGTAATGATATGAACTTGTCTATATAATTAACTTCATTACAATATGGAAGAAGATTGGAACTGCATTTTTACAATATGTTTTTTCAAACATATTGGCAGTTTTGATTATAGCCCTAGAATTTCCTGGTAGACTCCCATAAAGAAAACTAATCAAGTTTGACCTTGTTTAACTTTTCAAGATCAGACAAAGTTGGCTGGGTGCAAACACCTGTCAATCAAGCTTTCTATACAACAGCATAAAAGCCAGATTTATATCATTAATTTTGAAAACAGAAAATCACTGTTAAGTTACTTAAATTTGCAATGGAAGTTACTTTTAAAGGTTTGCAATTTACTTGAAGAAAGCTAAGCAGTTGAAAGGAATTCCAGATAAGTATCCTGCAATGTTTTCTACCACTGTCCTGAATATTCTTAAATCACAATAAATCTCATTCATTTAATATCTTTCTGTGTAAATAAACTTTTAACTCAAAACTGTCTCTATAAAGCAAAAACATTTTTCTAAAAGTACAAAATGGATGCTTACTTAGAGAAAAGAAGGAAAATGGATCTATATTTTGCTGGCAATTTTCAAATACAGCAGATGCCAGAAAGATAATGGAAAACAATAAGTTACTGTTTCACTGAGAATATGATAAGAAGTAATGTGCTAAAATGTACAAAAATAGGTATGAGTTAAGTAAATGAAATTAATTTTAATTGTAGAAGCAAATCCATAACCTACACTAATAATGTCTAAATAATATCTAAAAATGTCCAAAAATGTTTTAAGATGGGCTTTTTACAGAAACATTCAAGTTTATGTTTTCTGCCTTAGAATTCAATGAACATGCTTATAAAACCATGCATTCATATTAAGCCATGTTCACTTTTAAAAGTTTGCTGGTTTGTGTAATTATTTGTTTATAACCTATGTACTTTTTTTTGCCAAAGAACAGTGATCAATGAAACTAACATAATTTGGTTTGAAAATGCAACATTAGGTAAAGTATGTATTTAAATGATAGCTAAATGAATTTGTTCCATTTGTTTCTAACAGCCTTTACTTGTTCAGCTCTCATTTGTAGAAAGCAATGAGGAGAGATTGGGAGCGGGGCACTTTCAACTTTTCCCAATTCTCTGTTTTTTTCTTTTTGTAAGTCATGGATAGACTGGTTCAATATGAAACAGTATGATATTATTATGCCAGATGCTAAATCACCCATATCAGCAAAGGGGGAAATTTGCCCAAGCAGGCATTATCCATTAGAAAATGTAAGAAGAAACATTTACTATCATATTTCAAAGCTATGATTCCATCTCACATTCCTTGGAACAAATCAAATATGCATGCATGCTTTCTCCATGCAGAGAGAAATGTTCTTTCGCATCAGAACCAAGCAGTTTCCTGCATTTTATCTTCACATATTAATGAAATTCTACTCTTTTCTTCAAATCATGATTATGCAATAATCTTATTTCAGGTAAAAATGTTAAATTATATTATTTATATTAGAAATAATATCTTTCTATACATTTTCTAATAGTAAATGTGTGGCATTATATATTATTGGACAGATAGATGATAGATAGATAGATAGATAGATAGATAGATAGATAGATAGATAGATAGATAGATAGATGTAGATATGTAGATAGATAGATGATAGATAGATAGATAGATAGATAGATAGATAGATAGATAGATAGATAGATAGATAGATAGATAGATAGACAGACAGACAGACAGACAGACAGACAGACAGACAGATGTAGGTAGATATGTACAGTGGTAGGATTCAACTGGTGTAACAACCAATTCGGTGAGCATGCTTTTCTAAAGGCAGGAGAATAAGGAACTAAAGAAAGCATGGTCACCCACCATCAAAGATTCTCAGACCTGGTATCTATAAAGTTCTCCCATATTAGTTATATAGGACAAAGAGGGTTTTCATGCATTTGTGTTTCTTTCATTTGCTTCCTATCAGGATGAAAAAGCTGATCATGAATGTTTTCTGAATATGGAACAGTATGGGATAATTGCCTGTATCTCTCCACCTACATTTTTCCCACCCACTCATTCTTCCTTGGGCTGTAGGAAAGATAGAACAGGCTAATAACTGAGTTTTTGTCTCCTACAATTGAACAGAGATGATAGTGTTTTAGTCCTCTGTATTCCTTTTGCCTGGCATATGAGCTTCTGATTTTTACTAAACCTGCTAAAAGAACTAGCTCTTTATCAAGAAATGCGAGGGAGGGGTGGTAGGAATAAATGGGAACATTCTTCTTGCAATAAAATGTCTCTGCTACACCACCTAGTGGTGGACAGCTTCACTGTTCATATACTACAGTGCAGCTACACTAATGCTCTGGAGATTTCCTTACATAACCTAAGAGAAATATGTCATTCAGTGCAGATTTTCTCAACCTACAAGATTAGAGGTAAATTATTTTTCTACTAATTGGTATGCATTATTGTATTCCACAGATCTTTGATCAATATTTTATAGTTTTCAAGAAAGCATGCATTATTGAATATATCCATGTCTAAAACTATTTACTTTCTAAAAGTTTTCCTACTTTAAAAGATGGCTAATGTGTTAATGAACTGGTACTTAACAGGATAACATGCTTGTATGCATCTGTATCTATATCTACCATCTATATCTATATCATCTATATCTATGTCTATCTAGGTCTATCTATGCACACATGCGCACACACAAATGAGACTATCAAGACATGGCTTTTTTTATATGGTGGCTTTCAACCATGGAGTTAAATGTGCTATCTTGGTTTTTATAATATTTTTTCTACCCGTCCTGATTTACCTGCTCTTGGCTTCAGAGGATATACTTTTAGTGTTCAAATGCACAGTCATTTTTCTAAAAGTACAATTTTATGATAGCAATCTCTATACAGTAAATATTTACTGTGGTATTTAACAGCTTAATACTCAGAACAAATAGAGTGTTAGCGAGTAATTGAGAGTATTAGAAAGTAACAGAGAAGAGCTTTTCAGTTCTATCAACATCACTTAAAAGATTAAATTATCAGGGAGAAAGATTCTAGCTTAGTCTTCTACCTCTGCGTTCCAGTTTCAGAATTTGTGGCTACTTTGTTCTTTGCTACAATCTATTCAATCCCGCCCAGACTATATCAAAAACACCCTTCCATTCCTTCTGCATTATACATAGAATATTATTTATTGATTTGATTTGATTTGTTAATAGCTTACAAGATAATAGATATACATTCGATTAACCAATACAGTTATAATCCAATAGTAAGCAGAATAATATATTATTTATTAATTAATAGGTAATTGATAAGGGATAAGGAATACTTGCCAATGATTACTTATTACTGTTTACTATGAGCTATCAATCTTAGGATCAAATGTAATAGAAAGAAATATGTTTATTGTTCTATTAATATTCTTTTTATTTTTACATATTTGCATGTTTGTGTTTTAATCTTTTGTAAATAAAGTCTATTTTAAAACTTTTTTAAAAAGATAATAGATATAAGTATAAACATGAGTAAGAATACAGGAAATAGGTACAAATAAATGGGGACAATAGGACAGGGACGGTAGGCACCATTGTGCATTTATGCATGCCCCTTACAGACCTCTTAGGAATGGGGTGAGGTCAATAGTGGATAGTTTGAGGTTAAAGGAGTGGAGGTTAGAGGATGTAACAACATAGTCAGGTAATGCATTCCAGGCATTGACCACTCTGTTGCTGAAGTCGTACTTTCTGCAGGCAAGTTTGGAGCTGTTTATATTGAATTTGTATCTGTTGTGTGCTCTTGTATTGTTGCGGTTGAAGCTGAAGTAGTCATTAACTGGTTGACCAAGGCATAGCACGTCCCTCTCTGTCCCTCTCACAGGGGTTGTTGTGGGGAAAATAGGAGGAGGAAGGTGTGTTGGGTATCTTTGCCACCTTGAGTTGTTTGTAAAAAATAATAAAGGCAGGATGCAAAGGAAGAAATGAAATAAACAAAAGTCTTATGAAGTTGGGGAGGAGTCTGAGATTTGGATTAACTATTAATTTAGGAAATAATACGAGCAAAGCCAAGTCACACTTCAATTGACATTGGTGACATATAAGTGTATATGTGCAGCTTTTGTGGCATGACATTGAAGTGAGCTTTATTATGATTGTTGCACAGATATTCAGATTGGATTTAGCATTTTTGTTCACTATCTGAGTTCTTCTGGTTTGCAAGGCTTCAGCAGCAGCAGGGATTCACGACTCCGCGCGATCCCTGCTGCGCTCACTGCCGAGGTTCATCCGATCCGTTTTGGATTTGGAGGATATAGCTGCCCCGTAGAGGCAGCTGAAGATAGGGGGGATCCAGACAGCAGTTTGGGGGGTGTCACAGACCCCCTCCCCAGCTGGCAAAACCCCCTTATCCCAAGATTGGATTTAGCATTTTTGTTCACCATCTGAGTTCTTCCTAAGGACCTGGGATAGACAGCTGTGGATGTTTGATGGTATTGCAAATATTGTCACAGGATATAAGCTGTTCCAAGTAAAGTTGCCTTGTACAATTGACTGAGGGTGGAATTGTCAATGCCAGTGATGTTCAAATTGTCACTGCCAGTGGTGCTCCAATTGTTTTGGGATTGCTTCCAAGGCACCTATTACTATTAGTACTACCTTTGCTTTCTTTTGCCACAGTCATTCTATTTTTATTTGAAGGTCTTTGTATTTTGTTATTTTTCCAGTTATTTCTCTTCTATTCCTTTGTCTCCTCCGCATCCACTATCCAGACTTTTTTGTCTTTCTTATCAACAATTGATAAGCATGGGGTATAATGTTATTATTATTATTTTCTGCTTTTATTATTTTTATAAATAAGGTAATGAACATACCTAATACTCCTTCCCCCTCCTATTTTCTCCATAACAACAATCCTGTGTGAGAGAGAGAATGAGTGCCCCAAAGTTACCCAGCTGGTTTTCATACTTAAGGTGGGACTAGAATTCACAGTCTCCTAGACTCTAATATCGTGCTTTAATAAAATAATAAAATAACAGACTTGGAAAGGACCTTGGAGGTCTTCTAATCCAACTCCCTGCTTAGGCAGAAAACCCTATACCACTTCAGACAAATGGTTATCCAACATATTTTTTAAAACTTCCAGTGTTGGAGCATTCACAACTTCTGGAGGCAACTTGTTCCACCGATTAATTGTTCTAACTGTCAGAAAATTTCTCCTTAATTCTATGTTGCTGCTCTCCTTTATTAGTTTCCACCCATTGTTTCTTATGCTACCTTCAGGTGCTTTGGAGAATAGCTTGGCTTCCTCTTCTTTGTGGCAGCCCCTGAGATATTGGAAGACTGCTATCAGGTAACCATCTAGTCCTTCTTTTCATCAAACTAGACCAATTCCAGCAACCATTCTTTAACTTCTAGACTAAACTGGCACTTGCCACGGCATTCAGTTTTCAACTTTTCAACTAGCCTACAGTTTAACCTGACAAAGTAGCCTGTCACCTAAGCATTAACCAGGGCCAACCTGACAGATGTTATGAAGGAGACTTTGTGAAAAAAAAACCCATTGATTTGCAATAGGAAAAGAAGACTGTGGCTGTTAAAATAAGACTTTTTTAAAAGAAGGGTTTCATATTATCAATTTATTAGATCAATAATGAAAGCTGACTGGATAGGAAGTACAGCTCTTGAATGAAAAAAAAATGAAAGGGGCACATTGAAGAGAACAGGGGAAACCCCTGACAAGACAAATAGTAAGAAAGTAAACAGTATATCCAATAAAGCAAAGACAGATGGGGAACGCTTCAGAGCCAGCAATCAATGTGGATTGTGTTCTGTCCCTAATTAGCATTCTTGAGATCCCCGCGCTTTGATTGCCCAAAGCGCGGGGCACTCTGATTGGTCAGGCGAGCCGCGCCGATTGGCTCGCTAAGAATCTCCCACGATTGGTCCATTCGAATTGCGGGAGATTCAAAGCGGTGCCATTGGCCGCGGCCGCCGCGGCTAAAGGAATAAAAGCCGCAAACTTTTTCCTTTGCCCCAGTTCGGTTCCAACTTTAAATAAAAGAGCATGATTTGAAGTCACCGACTCCTGGCATCATTTCGCGGACACAACACTGGCGACGAAGGTGGGATCCAGACCCTGAACCGAACCACGTGCCCGACGGAAGCCAGATGAACCACCACAATGGCGAAAATCGCACCCCCCGCACCCTTCAACCCCGCCACCGAGGACTGGGAATCGTACTCCGACCGATTCCGCATGTTCTTCGAGTGCAGCGACCTGAAGGACGCCACCAGCCCCATGAAGCGCGCCGTCTTCCTGACCCACTGTGGGACCGAGGTATTCAAGATGGCCAAGGCGCTTGCCAAACCCGCCGATGCGACCGCGATGGACTGGGACGTCCTCGAGCCAATACTTCGGCGGCACTACGCTCCAGAGGTACCCATCCTGATCCGACGCAACGAATTCTACCGTCGGGACCAACGGTCGGGTGAGAGTTTCAGCGACTTCGTCGCCGAGCTACGGCGCCTAGGGGGGCTCTGCGAATTCGACAACCTCAACGACGCCCTGCGAGACAGAATCGTGCTCGGTTTGTGGGACCCCGTCCTCCAGAGCCGGCTGATGGCCAAGGGCAACATCAGCCTAGCAGACACCCTCACCGCAGCTGCAGCCGCCGAAGCAACCCGAACTTCCGCCGACCGCATGCGCAGACCGAACGCTGGGGACCGCAGCAGAAACAACAACCCTGCGAGGTCAGCCGAGGCCCAACCCGAGACGACCACCCACCAGGGCGACTTCCACTCAGCATCGGGCACTTCCGATGACGAGGAGGACATCCATCGCCTCCAGACAGGCCGCGACCCACAGAACCGGCGGGGTCGTAAGTCGAGGACCAACTGTGCCAGTTGCGGCGGCGACCACCCCAGGTCAGAATGCTGGTTTTTTGAATCGATCTGCCGGCATTGCGATAAGAAGGGACACATCGCCCGTGTCTGCCGCCTAAAAAAGAACCGCAGCCCAGCACAATGGGACAAGAGCGACCGGAGGAGAGAGAGCACACCACCCCGGACCAGAGATCGCCCCTCGGACAACAGATGGGACCGGAACGGACGATCCCTGCAAGGCGGCGACAACCGGCGAAGAGAGGAGACCCATCAGACAGTCACCATCGGCCACGCCACAACCAATGACGCCCAGAAGGTCCACGTGGAGGTAGGCATCGAGGGCCAGCCATGCAAAATGGAGGTGGACTCCAGGTCCTACCTCTCCATGATAGCATGGCATGAAATAAAGCGCTTGGTGCCTACCATCCAAAGGAGGAACCTAGACAGCCAGAGACTCATCATAAGGGACTACCAGGGAAACCGCATCCCGGTAGTTGGAACCAAACACTTCAACATCACATATAAAGGGCACACCGAAAGGCTTCCCCTGACAATCGTCGACCGCGACCGCCCAAGCCTACTGGGACTGCAATGGTTCGCCCCGCTCGGCATCGCAGTCACGGGAGTCGACCACGTCACCGACGACAGCTGGGAGCAGCAACTGGCCCGGGAATTCCAAGAGGTCTTCGACAGAAACCTAGGCAAATACCGAGGGCCCCTTATATCATTCAGCCTAGACCCAAACGTCCCCCCAAAACGCCTGAAACCAAGGCGGGTGCCATTCGCACTTAAACCCAAGATAGACGAGCAAATTGACAAGCTCGTCAAGCAAGGGGTCCTACAGCCAATAGACCACGCCTGGTGGGAGACCCCCATAGTCACCCCGATCAAGCCCGATGGGTCGGTGAGGATCTGTGGGGACTATAAGGCCACCCTAAATGGCGCGCTACAACAAAGCGCCTACCCCGTCCCAGTAGTGCAACACCTACTGCACTCACTGGGAGGGGGCAAGGTTTTTGCCAAGCTCGACCTCGCCCAGGCGTACCAACAGTTGCCAGTCGACGAGCAAACGGCAGAAGCGCAAACCATAGTCACCCACCGGGGGGCATTTAAATGCAACCGACTCCAATTCGGAGTCAGCGTGGCACCGGGAATATTCCAAAGCCTAATGGAAAGACTATTGCAAGGCATCAAGGGGGTGGTACCTTACTTCGATGACATCCTAGTGTCGGCAACCAATCAAGCCAAACTAGAGGGTCGCCTAAGGGAGGTCCTAACCAAATTCAAAGAGACCGGGCTCAAAGTCAAGAGGGAGAAATGCCAACTATACACGGAATCGGTAGAATTCCTAGGATACCTCCTAGACCGTCACGGCATTCACCCCACAAACCAAAAAATCAAGGCCATCAAAGAAGCCCCCACACCCAAGTCGAAGACGGAACTACAGGCATTCCTGGGGCTACTTAACTTTTACAATGTCTTCCTGCCCCAAAAGGCGACGGTGGCGGAGCCTTTGCATAGGCTCCTGGACAAGGCGGCGACCTGGACTTGGGGGAAACGCGAGCAAGCCGCCTTCCAAAGAACAAAGGACCTCCTCACTTCGGACGCCGTCCTTATAACGAGACCCTACCTCTGGCCGTCAAATGCGACGCATCACCCTTCGGCGTCGGCGCTGTCCTCAGCCATACCCTCCCCGACGGAAAAGAAGCGCCCATCGCGTTCTTTTCAAGGACCCTCACCAAACCGGAGTGGAACTATAGCCAGCTGGACAAAGAGCTCTGGCTATCGTTGCTGCCGTAAAAAGATTCCACGAGTATCTCTACGGCCGGACATTCACCATCATAACCGACCACAAGCCGCTGCTGGGAATCCTTGCAGGAAACCGGGCCACCCCGAACATTCTGTCTCCCCGAATGACAAGGTGGTCCGAGTTCCTGGCAGCCTACAACTACGGACTCATACACAGACCGGGTAAGACGATCTCCCATGCAGACGCCTTAAGCCGCTCGCCGCTACCGGAACCTGACACCGAACCAGCACCCACGACGACCACCCTCAGCATAGAGACTCTACCCAACCTGCCCATAACTGCGTCAGACATTGCCCGAGAGACTAATAAAGACAAACGCCTGGCGCGGGTGTTGCATTGGGTAGAGAAAGGGTGGCTGGAAAGGGACAACGACGAGTCCGTCAAAACATTCCGAAACCGCCAAACGGAACTCTCGTTATTAAAAGGGTGCATACTATGGGGGGATAGGGTGGTCATTCCAGAAAAGCTACAAGGGAAGGTTCTGGAACTGCTACACGAGGGGCACCCTGGCATCGTTAGGACTAAAGCCCTGGCCAGAAGTTACGCTTGGTGGCCAGGGATGGACAAACAAATTGAGACCTGGGTAACAAGGTGCCAACGATGCCAGGAAACTAGGCCAAGTCCACCCACAGCACCCGTCCTAGAGTGGGAAACCCCAAGGGGACCTTGGTCTAGGATTCACATAAACTTCGCCGGGCCCACAAAAGGACACACCTTCCTTATAACAGTAGACGCTTACTCCAACTGGCTGGAGGTAAGCAACATGAAGACAACAACCACGGAGGCCGTGATCAAGGAACTCTGCAAACTCTTTGCAACGCACGGCCTCCCAGACGTCGTCGTTTCCGACAACGGGCCCCAATTCACCTCGCTGAAATTTGAAAAATTCCTAGCGGAAAGGGGCATCCGCCACGCGCTGACAGCACCGGCGCACCCGGCGGCGAACGGTAGGGCGGAACGGATGGTGCAATTCACTAAGAAAACCATCCGGAAAATAGACCACGGGGAGATCCAGGAGAAAATAAACAAACTACTCTTCACCCAACACATCACCCCAAATACCACAACGAATAAGAGCCCAGCCGAACTATTAATGGGGAGGAAATTAAGGTCCCCACTCGACAGGTTACACCCCACGTATAACCCGGAGAAGCCCCCAGACTCAAACAGCAAACACCGAACTTTCGCACCAGGCGACCCCGTATACGCAAGAAACCTGACGGGAGACCCACTATGGATACCGGCCGTCATCACACAAATAACAGGCCCACACTCGTACCGGCTACAAACAGCAGACGGACGAGCGTGGAAATGCCACATCGACCAATTTAGGTCGAGGACTGCCAACCAAGAGACCACCGATGCACAAACAGGTGAAACCAACCCCCACAACACAAACCAAGGGGGGAGGGAATACCTAGGGGACCAAAACCAAAGAAGAATAAACCAGCCATACTTACCGGAAAGCAGCCATCACGACCCCTCGCCAGGAAGAGACAGCCAGGCCAGCTCGACTGACCTGGAAAGACCGAGCGGGAGTGGCGAAACCCGCAGCTCAACCAACCCGGGAGGCCCAGGAGGGAGCTACGGAGAGCGGCCCGGCCCGACCGACCAGCCAGTTCCCACGACGGCATCAGGAGCAACAGAGATCCTGACCGAACAGGCCAGGATCCAACCTACGACTGAGCTGCGCAGGTCCAGTAGGCTCAGATGGAGCCCCGCCTACCTACGTGACTACGCGACGTAAGGACTGAACCAAGAGTGGAGGGGTGTTCTGTCCCTAATTAGCATTCTTGAGATCCCCGCGCTTTGATTGGCCAAAGCGCGGGGCACTCTGATTGGTCAGGCGAGCCGCACCGATTGGCTCGCTAAGAATCTCCCGCGATTGGTCCATTCGAATCGCGGGAGATTCAAAGTGGCGTCATTGGCCGCGGCCGCCGCGGCTAAAGGAATAAAAGCCGCGAACTTTTTCCTTTGCCCCAGTTCGGTTCCAACTTTAAATAAAAGAGCATGATTTGAAGTCACCGACTCCTGGCATCATTTCGCGGACACAACAGATTGATTGACTAATGTGAATTGTGCAAGGGCTGGGGGAAAGGAAGAGGTTAGTATGCAAGTTGGAAAATGAAAAACAATATGATATTGGAATTATTTGGGGAAATAAAAGAAAAAGACAGATGTGAAAGGAATTGATTTGCTCAGAGCTGGGGATGATGAAAAAGACTCAGTGATGGCATACTAATTATGCTGATAGGGATTTATGAGCCTGTTTATGGTAAACAATGTGTGGATTATCTGATAGAATTTTGTTACCCTATAGTGCTGTAAAAGTATGTGGAGGCCCAAATAGGCAGTGCAGAGAAGAGCAACCAGGATGATTAGGGGACTGGAGACTAAGGCATATGAAGAACAGTTACAGGAACTGGGCTTGGCTTGGCTAGTCTGGTAAAGAGAAGGACCAGGGGATACATGATAGCAATCTTCCAATATTTGAGGGGCTGCTATAGGGAGGAAGGAGTCAAGCTATTTTCTAAAGCACCCGAAGACCAGACAAGAAATAATGGATGGAAACTGAACAAGGAGAGATTTAACCTGGAAATACAGAGAAACTTTCTAACAGTGAGAACAATCAAACAATGCAACAGCTTGACCTCAGAAGTTGTGAGAGCGCCATCACTTGAGATCTTCAAGAAGAGATTGGACTGCCATTTGTCAGAAATGGTGTAAGGTCTCCCGCTTGTGCGGGGGGGTTGGACTAGATGACCTATAAGGTCCCTTCCAACTCTGATTATCTGTTATCTGTCTTAACTAAGCTACCATTTTTATTGATTTATTTTGTTTTAAAATATTAAATATTAAAAAGTACAACTTTTGCTTGAAAATCACAATGACTTGAACCTAAAATGGAAATTTTCTATGGAGGAATTTAGACATATTTAATTTCTTGTCATTCAATATAGGTTTTTTATCTGAATAATTTCTCTATAATGCTCTGGCTAAATGATCAATTTGATTCCAAACTTGACAGCTGGAACATAAACTTGGAGAGTTTTGTGGAAAAAAGTTTTAACATCTCTGGAAAGCCATGAGAGATATAGCTGGTAAACAGCTATATGAAGTAACTTCTGTGTTCACTATTGTGTAAAAAGAGATCTTGAAATTAAACTCATTGTTGTTTAATCATAATAGGTTGTAACTGAATTACCTGCTGATCTGAACTTCAAATTATGCATTTAGATTGTAGGTTCCTTATTTTTTGGTTGGAACCTAAATCCAATTAGACATTTCTAATGAGGACACTAACACCTCAGGATTTTGCAATTTCCTGAGACTTACCTGTTTTATTTTGGTGCCTGCACAGGGAATACCCACAAAAGACTCCTGCCATGTCAGCAGAAAAAGAGGCATTTATGTCAAATGCCTAATTATACATCAAAGACAAAGTATAGCATATAATACAAATATTTCTGCTCAAAGGTCACCAGTTAATATGCAATTTCACAACTGAGGAATGCTTCAGCTGGTGGGAGATGGCTTTGGCAATCATTAACCCAAATCTTCTATGACTTAAAATAATATCTTTGACAGGTGCACATGATCCCTTATCTTCGGACCTAGAAAGGAGCTTGAGGCTAAATGATGGAAGTGTGGAAATTAAGAAGGTGACGGAGATGGTCGAAAGGCCAAAGGTGTTAGTGTTGCCAAAAAGGATACCATGCGAGGTAAGCTCTGTTAAAGAAAATGCAATCCCCATAAATGCATTTTTTAAATTCCATTTTTAAAAATGTGCAAAAAATAAATAAACTTCCCCAAAGTTCTGCTGGGGTGACTCTAACATAAATGTGACTCAGATTGTAAAATCTCACCATAACTTTAACCCTCTATTAAATATTACCATAAATCTCAATGAACCTAACTCTATTTATGTCTTACCCAAATGCCCATACAAATACTAACTCTGTCTATCATCTTATCTTAATCTTAAGCACGATACTAAATTACTATAGACTTCATAAAGCTTAAATTATGTCAATATATTATTATTTATAGAAGTCCTCACAATAACATAAACCTACACTACCAATCATTATATACTCTCACATTAATGCACATTAATCTCACTCTAAATTTAAGCACTGACAGCCTCCAAACAATTGTTGGAAGTTAAATCTGGTCCATTCCAATCTGGGAGAAGGATGCAGGCAAAGGAAAAATAAGTTTGAGGCATGCTGCAACTGGAAATGAGGTTTCTGCTCATTGGCCCAGGGACAACAGTGACAACAGCAGGTGTCCCTGGGGGCAGCTGGCAAATTAGGGTTGTGAATTAGTGTATTTTTATATGTTTCTGAGTTCTTTGTTATTGGTATGCTGGCATTTGTATGAAAATGTGCTCCTTCTATGTTCTTCAGACTGGATATAATATTTTAATTGTTATGAGATTTTCTATTATGGCATGTGAAGTCATGACTGGCCTTAAGGGCAGGAGGAAAATCTAAAGCTTAAGAGTTTTGTTTTCCTGATTTTATCTTGTCTGCATAGCCAGCTTCAGTTCCTGGTCTATACTTGTTTGGAGATTGCTTTAGCCAAGTCTGGTTTTAAAATGCAAATATTGTTTTAGGAATGAAACTTGATTTACTTAAGCTTTGCCTCTAAGCTGTTTTAATGGGTGAAATAATTTCCTTTCTGCCTTTGTTAATGAGATTCTTCTCTTCTTCTCCTTTAGGGGAAATATTCTATTCTGCTTCTTATCTTATTCTGTGGAATGTTTTGTTTTGTGGATGGTGGGTCCTCCAACACTATCATTTGGATCCAGTGAATTCCGTTTCAGAATCTATCCTGAGTCCTGTATTATTCCTCAATTCTCTCAATTTTTCATCATGAAATCAGTTAAGCCAGGGGTGTCAAAATCTGGCCCTCAGGGCCACCCTTGAAACAGCGAAGGATCAGCGCATAATGCCTCTGCCAGCAAAATGGAGCTTGGAGGGCCAAGCAACGGCCGCTTGCAACCCTCGGCCATAGAAAACAGAGGTCAGGAGGGCTGCGTGATGGCCTCCCGCAACCCTCTGACAGTGAAAACTCCATTTTTGCTGGCAGAGTGCAAGGGCCACCACAGGGACCTCTAACATGAGTGGCATCGAGCTAGCCACGCTCACCCTGGCCATGCCCCCACACAAACCTGATACAACCGTCAATGAAATTGAGTTTAAGACCCCTGAGTTAAGCTATTATGTTTAGGGTTAGGGTTAGGGCTGTTGTTATAACAGTTATTAGTCTTTAATATGCCACAATGTCTATTCCAAAGGTGGTATTCAGCAGGTTCTGACCAGTTCTGGAGAGCCGGTAGTGGAAATTTTGAATTCAGAGAACCAGCAAATACCACCTCTGACTGGCCCCACCCCCATCTATTCTCTGCCTCCCAAGTCCCAGCTGATCAGCTGGGTCTTCTTTTGTTGCCCTGCACAGGAGAACGGGGCTGGAAAGCAGGTTAGTCGGGTGGGGAGGGAATGGGGATTTTACAATATCCTTCCCCTGCCACGCCCACCAAGCCACGCTCACAGAACCAGTAGTAAAAAAATTTGAATCCCACCACTGGTCTATTCCATTTACTGGGGAAAAAGGGGGGAGTAAGATAGTCATCTACATCTCCAAATGAAGTGATATAACCATGACAAAGTCCTGCAGTCTGAGTTCACAATTGCCCTAAAATCAGATCAAGGGTGCATCCAAGTACAAAAACTGCATGTTTTGTTGAAATAATCTGTTCTGTACAGTCATTTACATTCTTGTAAACACTGCACTGTGATTGGTCGAAGTGCGCAGTGATCCGATTGGTCAAGCGAGCCGCACTGATTGGCCCGCTGTGGATCTCCCGCGATTGGTGGAAACTAATCGCGGGAGATTCAAAGTGGTGCCATTGGTTGCGGCCGCCGTGGCTTGGAAATAAAAAGCCGCTGTTTCCCCCCCGGAACCCGAGCCGTTCTCAGGACCAATAAAGAGCTGAACCAAGTCACTGAGTCCTGGACTCCTTGCCACGATGGACACAACACTGGCGATGAAGGTGGGATCCCAAGGCTAATCCCCCACCAACACGTGTCCGGAGGAAGCGAGACCGATGAAATGGCCAGCATCGCCACCGCCAGCACCCTTTAATCCCGCTACCGAGGACTGGGAATCATACACAGACAGATTCCTCATGTTCCTTGAGTGTAGCAACATGAAGGACGCCGCCGGGCTGAAGAAAAGAGCCGTCTTCCTGACACACTGTGGGCCCGCAGTGTTCAAGATAGCAAAAGCTCAAGCGAAACCCACGGACGAGGAGATGGACTGGGCCGACCTCGAACCATTGCTCCAGAACCACTATGCCCCCGCTGTGCCCACCCTCATCAGGCGGCACGATTTCTACCCACGGGATCAGAGATTGGGTGAGACCATCAGCGATTTTGTGGCTGAGCTACGAAGCCTAGGGGGCATGTGCGGGTTCTTGGACATGGATGAGGCTTTACGGGACCGCGTTGTGCTCAGACTCCGAGACACAGTCCTACAAAGCCGACTGATGGCCAAAGGCGACATCGCCCTCGCAGACGCCATCGCTGAAGCCAATGCAGCCGAGGCAACCTGGAAATCGGCGAACCGCATGCGGAAACCAGACACTGGAGAGCGCACCGCGACTGCCGACCCAGGACGGGCAACCGAGGCCCACCTGGAAGCAAGTCACCGCGAGACCACCACCCATCATGGTGAATTCCACTCCACCTCCGATACCATGGACGAGGAGGAGGAAATCCACCAGCTCCAGACGGGACGGGACCAGTACGATCGGTGGAGTCGTAAGTCGGGGACCGCCTGTGCCTGGTGTGGGGGCGACCACCCTCAATCAGAGTGCCGTTTCTTCGATGCAGTCTGCCGGCACTGCAACAAAAAGGGTCACATCGCCCGAGTCTGCCGATTGAGGAAGGCCTACAGCCCCAGACGGCGGGACCACAGCGACCGGAGATGTAACAGCACACCCCCCCAGGGCCAGAGATCGCCAAGCCGAAAGCCGATGGGACTGGAGCGGATGGAACTGACGAGGTGGCGAAACCCGGCGGCAGGAGGAAACCCACCAGATGGTCATCATCGGCCATGCATCAACCACCGATGCCCGAAAAGTCTACATGGAGGTAGGCATCGAAGGCGAGCCATGCAAAATGGAAGTGGGGTCCGGGTCCTACCTCTCCATGGTCGCCTAGCAAGAAATCAAACGCTTGGTGCCTATCATCCACAAGAAGGGACTGGAGAACTAGAAACTAATAATCAAGGACTACCAGGGAAACCGCATCCCGGTAGTCGGAACTGGACAATTCAAGGTAACATTCAAGGGCTGCAAAGCTTCCCCTGACAATCGTGGACCGAGACCGACCCAGCCTTTTGGGACTACAATGGTTTGCATTGCTCAGCATCAAGGTTACGGGCATAAACCACATCACAGAGGCCGATTGGGAACAGCAACTGGCACGGGACTTCCAGGAAGTGTTCAATGGCACCCTAGGCAAGTACCGAGGGCCCCCTATTTCCTTCAGCCTAGATCCCAGCATTCCCCCAATACGCCTAAAACCAAGGCGGGTACCTTTTGCACTCCGGCCAAAAATAGACGAGCAAATTGACAAGCTTGTCAAACAAGGGGTCCTACAACCAATCGACCACGCCCGGTGGGAGACCCCAATAATCACCCCAGTCAAGTCCAATGGGTCGGTAAGAATCTGTGGGGACTATAAGGCCACCCTAAATTGCACCTTACATCAAAGTGCCTACCCCATCCCAGTAGTACAGCACCTTCTACACTCACTGGGGGGAGGCAAAGTTTTTGCGAAGCTTGACCTGGTACAAGCCTACCAACAGCTGCCGGTCGACGCAGAAACCGCCGAGGCGCAAACCATAGTCACCCACCGGGGAGCATTTCACTGTAACCGACTCCAGTTTGGAGTCAGTGTGGCGCTGGGAATTTTCCAGAGCCTCATGGAAAGACTTTTGCAAGGAATTAAGGGGGTGGTGCCCTACTTCGACAATGTGCTGGTGTCGGCAGCCAACCAGCTAGAACTAGAGGGTCGTCTAAGGGAGGTACTAACGAAATTCAAGGAAGCTGGGCTACAAGTGAAGAAAGAGAAATGCCAGCTTTACAAAGAGCGGGTCGAGTTCCTAGGATATCTCCTAGACCGGCACGGCATCCACCTAACCGCAAACAAAATCAGAGCCATTAAGGAGGCCCCCACGCCCAGGAATAAAACTGAACTGCAGGCATTTCTGGGACTGCTTAATTTTTATAATGTTTTCCTGCCCCAAAAGGCAACCGCAGCGGAGCCTTTGCATAGGCTTTTGGACAAGGCGGCCACCTGGACTTGGGGGAAACGTGAGGAAGCCGCCTTCAGGAAAACCAAGGACCTGCTCACCTCGGATGCCATCCTCATCCAATACAATGAGACCCTACCACTTGCCATCACATGCGACACCTCACCCTTCAGCGTCGGCGCGATCCTCAGTCACACACACCCAGACAGAAAAGAAGCACCCATCGCTTTCTTCTCAAGGACACTCACCAAACCAGAGAGGAACTATAGCCAGCTGGACAAGGAGGCCCTGGCTATTGTCGCAGCAGTGAAGAGGTTCCATGAGTACCTCTACGGCCGCACGTTCACCATTATCACAGACCACAAGCCGCTGTTGGGAATCCTGGCAGCGAACAGGGCCACCCCGAACATCCTATCTCCCAGAATGACAAGGTGGTTCGAGTTCCTTGCCGCCTACAGCTACCGGCTCACACACCGACCCGGTAAGACGATCACCCACGCAGACATCCTGAGCCGCTCGCCGTTACCTGAACTAGACACCGATCCAGCACCCACGACGACCACCCTCAGCATAGAGACTCTGCCCAATCTACCCATAACCGTGTCAGACATTGCCCGAGAAACTAATAAAGACAAACATCTGGCGCGGGTGTTACATTGGGTAGAAAAAGGGTGGCTGGAAAAAAATGACGACGAAGCATTCAAGACATTCCGGAACCGGCAAACAGAACTCTCGCTACAGAAAGGGTGTGTACTTTGGGGGGATAGGGTTGTTATTCCGGAAAAACTACAAGGGAAGGTATTGGAGTTGTTACATGAGGGGCACCCGGGCATAGTTAGAACAAAAGCCCTGGCCAGAAGTTATGCTTGGTAGCCAGGGATGGATAAGCAAATCAAGACTTGGGTGGCAAGATGTGAACACTGCCAAGAAACCAGACTGAGCCCTCCCGCAGCACCGATCCTGGAATGGGAAACCCCCAGGGGACCATGGTCCAGGATCCACATAGATTTTGCCGGGCCCACTAAAGGACATACATTCCTTATAATGGTAGATGCTTACTCCAACTGGTTGGAGGTAAGCAACATGAAAACCACCACCACGGAGGCCAGGACCAAGGAACTTAGCAAGCTATTCGCAACCCACGGGCTCCCAGATGTCATCGTGTCAGATAACGGGCTCCAATTCACCTCGCTAGAATTTGAAAAATTCCTAGCAGAATGGGGCATACGACACGCACTGACAGCTCCGGCACATCCGGCGGCGAACAGAAGGGCGGAACGGATGGTTCAATTCATGAAAAAAACCATCCAAAAAATCGAACACGGGGAAATCCAAGAAAAAATAAATAAAATGCTTTTTATACAACATATAACCCCGAACATGACAACGAACAAAAGCCCGGCAGGGCTACTAATGGGGAGGAAAATAAAGTTCCCACTCAACAGACTGCACCCCACATACAACCCGGAAAAACCCCCAAACTCCTCTAGCAAACACCGGTCCTTTGCGCCAGGTAACGCCATCTACACAAAGAACCTAACCGGAGACTCACTGTGGGTACCAGCAACCATAACCCAAATGACAGGTCCCCGCTCGTACCAGCTGCAAACAACCAATGGACGAGCATGGAAACGCCACATCGATCAATTAAGATTGAGAACAATCACAGGAAACACAACCGACACGCAATCAAACATAGACAATCCCCTTAATACAAGCCAAGAGGGGAGGGAATACCCCGAGAACCAAAACCCAATTGGAAGAAACCAGCAACACTTACTGACTAATAGCCAGCTCGAAGCCTCACGAGGAAGAAGCAGCCAGGCCAGCTCAACCAGCCCAGAAAGACTAGGCGGGAACAGCGGAAACCGCAGCTCAACCAGCCTGGGTAGACCGGGAGGGAGCTGCAACAAGAGGCCTGGCGACACCTTCCAGGCGGTTCCATCGATGAGGCCGAGAGCACCGAACCGGCCGGGAGCCAAACAACAACTAACCTGTGCAGGTCCAGTAGGCAAGTACAGAGCCCCGCCTACTTACGGGACTACGTCACGTAGGACCAAACCAAGAGGGGAGGGGTGTTCTGTACAGTCATTTACATTCTTGTAAATGCCGCACTGTGATTGGTCAATGCGTGCAGTGATCCAATGAGTCGAGCGAGCCGCACTGATTGGTCCGCTGTGGATCTCCCGTGATTGGTGGAAACTAATCGCGGGAGATTCAAAGCGGTGCCATTGGTTGCGGCCGCCGTGGCTTGGAAATAAAAAGCCGCTGTTTTCCCCCCGGAACCCTAGCCATTCTCGGGACCAATAAAGAGCTGAACCAAGTCACTGAGTCCTGGACTCCTTGCCGCAATGGACACAACATAATCTATGTTCTCATGCAGGCCAAATCATTGCTTTATAAAAAATATGTAGCTGAATGACATATGTTCTTCTGCTAAGGTTTTAAACAACTTGCATGAAAACGTGTAATTCACATTGTATAGATTTAATTTATTGATCCAAAGGAATAACTGGACACAACTCATACTTTACAGTGCCCTGGAGAAATGTTCATTATTTTAAGAGATGACGTTCCTGGAGATTCAGTAGTAATTGAATTTATAACAGAAAATGAATGGATCAGGATTGAACCAGATTTTTGGAATCAGAAAGTCAGGTTCATCAAAGCTCTAGGTAAGAATTGATACCAGTTCAGGGAAAATAAAAATGTTAAATATAACATAATGGAATGTTATACAGTATTTCCCATTATAATTCAATACTATTTTTATGTATGAGCTTTGACTATTAAATTCTAACTTATTAAATCAGAGGCATAAAAGTTTTTTACTTGTCAAAAACTGGAAGCATTTGATTGTTTATCCATGATAAAGTGACAGTTGACAGTTTTTAAAATATCATTCATTAGTCATAGTTTGCTAGACTTAATCAGTTTCCATTGCACATATTATTTAGAGCAACACAGCATAAATCTGTAGAACATATTGTTATCACTGCATGACGTTTATGAAGATATTGTCTTGTTTCATGCAGGGAGTTTTTCAAGTTCTTTTGTCATTTATTTGCACCAATATATTTGGCCATATTTTGATGTTTTACAATGTGTCTCAGCTTTCAAGTTATCATTTTTGTTCATGACATTAAGTAATATTTAGTAAATCAGTGGTTTCAACTTAGTTGAACAAAGAGTTGCCCAATGTAGAAAGAGAAACTTTTTGTGGCTCTTGCATGTCTCTCTGCATGTCAATTTGCTAAAAAATTGGCATCACATCTTTATTATAAAATGGGAAAAACATATGAAAAATAAGCCCTAGCATGTGCATATTAATTATAATTTTTTAAAAATATTTTTTCTTCAAATCCAAAATTGTATGCTGGATAGAGCCATAGCCATTTTGCAGCACACAGCTCCTCCAAAAAACACTCAGCACTGCAAAACTTGAAAACATCAAAAAACTGTTAATCTGCCCTAGTTTCTCTCAGCTGCTTTTTAAAGATGTTTTTTTGGGTGCTACCAAGAAAGCCAACTTGGTGGAACAGTTCAGGCAACAGGTTAGAAACAAACAAACAAAAAATACACTGAGTTCTGAACACAAAGCCAGCTGGGCAACCTTGCTAACCACTTCAAAAATATTACCAAGAAAACTTTGAAGACTAAGTGGAGCAGTTGTTGGGAATCAAAATCTGGCTTCAAGACACCCCCCAAAAAGGGCCATCCAAATACGATTGCAGAGGCTGGGCACAAACCCAGCAAGTTTGGCTTATCACTTTTTTCATTATATGAATTAATACATAGATTATCACCTAAGTGTCCATCTGAAAATCCTTCTCAACCCTGACACAAAGAAGATTCGTTGAAATGTCCGTAAATATTTCCAAGTATGCTGTATATTTTAAAGCTTTCTTTGTTTTCCTTTGTTCTCTAGCCTCCAAATATATTTTTATTCCACCTTCTTGCTCTACTGCTGCTGAATTTTTTTCTTCCATTGCTCACTGTTTGTTTGTTTTTTGTTTTTTTTAACATTTGGCTCCCCTGTGAATTGTTGATTTTTCAATCTGGAATACATAACACAGAAGCATTCTGAATGTGAATCAGTGTGCAAAAGTTTTGGCAATATTTCTGTTTCTTTTTCTTTGTTTTTTTCAACTGAGCTTTCAAAATGTTCTGTTTTATAAGATTTTCCTGCTGGCTTTGTAAATGTAAATATCTATTGTGGAGGAGACATTAAAGCCACAGTGCAGATTGAATACTATTCAACAGTGGGAGAGCTTGAGCAGATGCTTCAGAAAGTGGCTGATCCAATTGCATTTGCCTGTCAGGTAAGCTATTTTCTACATTAAACTGTTAATAAAAGAAGTTAATAAACTATTATCTAACTTAATGGAGTTCATAAAATAAGAAGAGTTCAGAGTTCAAGGGTTTTTTCCCCATCCAAACCTTTTATTTTTATTTATAATGTCTAATGAAATAAATAATATTAAGCAGTAGATTTTTCTCTCCAAAATGTTGGGTATCAGCGTGTTAGAATGAAAATACAATACCAGAAAGTTAGTATTTCACAACTGTGCAAATATGTAATAGAAATGTATATAGGTAACCCTCGACTTACAACAGACTATACTTTCAGGGATCATTTCTATGGTATCCAACTCGAAAAATGCACTCAAAGATTGGAGGCTTTCAAGAAGAGACTGGACTGCCATCTGTCAGAAATGATGTAGTCATTTGGACAAGGGGTTGGACTAGGTGACCTACAAGGTCCCTTCCAACTCTGTTAATCTAAAGTTCATTTAGTGACCGTTCAAAGTTACATAGCACTGAAAAAAGTGACTCGTGACTGTTTTTCACACTTACACCTATTGTAGCATTTCCGTGATCATGTGATCAAAATTCAGATGCTTGGCAATTGACTCATATTTATGATGGTTGCAATATCCAGGGGTCATGTGACCACCTTTTGCAACCTTTTGACAAGTCAATGGGGAAGACAGATTCATTTAACTACTGTGTTACTAACTTAACTGCAGGGAGTTACTTAACAACTGCAGCAAGAAGGTTGTAAAATGGGGCAAAAAAATCTCTTAACAAATGTCTCACTTAGCAACAGAAATTTTGTGCTCATAAGTCGAGAACTAGCTGTAAAAAGATTTATATTGATTGGGTAATAGTAAGAATAGAGTCATACTAGAGATGTGGAATACAGACTATAAGAAACTGTGTTACTCCAAAGCTACTATATCTTTTAATCAAGTCAGCAGTGTCAAGTCATTGGTATAATTCTTCATCCCTACTCAACACTTGTAAAATTTATATGCCCAAGAGAAGAGAGTAATGAAAAATGTGGTTTTAAAATACATGGACAATATTTTAAAGCATGAATAGGCTACAAATGGCATTCCAAATATTGATCACGTACATTGGGCAGTACAGGTGAGCAACATCTGGAGTGTTGCAGATTGCAGGCTCTTTGTGGCCTTTTTACTAAAAACAGCCAACCAGGAAACTAGAAAAGAAATATAAGGAAAAGAGAGGTAGGAATGAATAGGAAGGAGAGCTGAATGGTATAAAGGCTTCAAGAAGCAATCCACTGACTAAAACAGGAAGAACAAATGAAACCAAAACATAGCAAAAAGTACTGGTCTGCATCCCTATACATGGTAAGGGATGCAAGTGGAACCTTAAAAGACTAGTAGACTCAATTGCTGCTTTACTCAAATCTGTTACAATACTTTATGTTTTTCTATTTGTTTATTTGGAAATGGTGACCAAAAAAAGGATAACCCAATATACAAGGAAATGAAAGCAAATGCCCTGCAAATAAAGAGTTGCAACTTAGAGGGCAATTTGGTCAAGGAAGAAAGTACATGGATATTTATATCAAATCCATGAAGCTTCTTTGGATTTGGAAACTGGGACTGAGAGCAAGAAGGTTTCTTTACACATGGGCTACAAAGTCATATGGCAATTTCCACTGATTTACTTGTTTATAAGGAAGATCACAAAAGATTTGTTTTAAAAACAGAAGCAAAACTCTTAATCTCACGAGGTTTCTGCTAGGGCAGGGATCCCCAAACTTGACAAGGTTAAGACTTGTGGACATAAGTTAAGCATAGCTGGCTGAGGAATTCTGGGAGTTAAGTCCACAAGTCTTAACACTGCAAAGTTTGGAGATCTCTGCACCAGAGTCAGAATGTTGACAAGTCTTTGTCTAATTCAGTAGGTCTCTTGTTATATTATTCAGTTTTAAAATAATAGTTTCTTTTTAGGATTTCTTTTTACGACTGTCCACTTTGACCTTGTTAGTCCTTTGCCATAAGATTTTTGCTATGTGATTTACAAAGACTCAATATTGTCATAGCTTGGTGCCCATAGGATTTATGGATCTCTGAGATGCTTCATTTGTTTTCCCCATGTCATAATGCACAATGATATCATTATATTCCATTATTTCACCTTTGGCCTGACCAGTTGGAAACATGTTTGATCAGATATATAAGGCATATTCTGATGTTCCTAGTTTTGCTTATTTATTTAATAAGTAAACAATTATCAGCTGATTAAAATAAATGCTTCAGATATAGTTTACAATTATTTAATGCTATAGATTTCATTGCACAAATGCAATATATATGTATATATGATAATCAGAATGAAGATAGGTGCAAGATTCAAAGTCTGTATTCAACAGTGTAAACAGACCTCTTGTTTGTGCAAGAGAGAGCTATGAAGAACTGCCTGTATAGATTTCAGAAGCTAACCAGATTCTACAACATCTTTTGAATTACCTTCTGTAAATAAATAAGAAGATGGAATCAGATTATTTATACCTGTGTTATACATCTGTAAATCCATTCATAGCAAGCAGATCTGAGGTCCAAGAATCCATCAATGAAATCAATAATAAACAAGTAATGAAATTAGATGAACCAATAGGGTTTTTGAATTAACATGTGTCTGCCATATATAGCCATTCAATTTTTGGAGATTTCCCAATTTCCATACAACAAGATCAAAGTGAACAGTCGTTATTCTATATTTTAGAAATCCAACAAAAGAGGACAAAATCTACAGTAAAAAGGCTTCCTTCCTTTCCCTCCCTGCCCACCAAATATAATGAGGAAGGAAGTCTGTTTCAGAAAAGTAAAGAAATTGAAATATCATTTGTACAATGGGCAGTCTGAGGATATTGACATGTCTATATTGTAATTGCAATGCAAGAACAAAAATAATAGCTGTGTTTATAATTCAGACAGCCTCATTTTCGTGTGAGAAATCTACGATGTCTGTAGCCTAAGGCGTTCTGCTCATAACAAAGGATTAATAAAAAAATGATGCATTACATTATAGCACTTGTTTAAAAACAGAAGTAAATTCCTTACAAATAATTTTTTAAGAATACAAAGAGTCTGTTCAATAGCACCTGTTTATAAAACAAAAGCAAGTTGTAAACTTTCACACTTTGCTCATCTCATCAACTAATTATTGTCTTAATAATATGAAATGTAAATTGAGGACATTACAATTATCACCATCATCACAGTTGTAGTTTCTGTACATTTGAGGAAAGCTTTGAGGTTAAAAGTGTACTAATTGACAAGGTTGGCAAATCATGACTTGATGGAGAATATGTACAGGAAAGATTGTTACACGGTTTTTATGAAGAAGATCCCAAATTCAGCTGTAAATTTCCAGTTAACAGACATGGGCATCTCCTATGCAACTCTATATATACTGTCTGCCAATTATAGCAGACTAGAAAATAAGTCTGACCTGCCATTTTCTAGCTAACTACCTAGCTAGCCCATAATTCTTAGAACTCATACAAAATTTTCCACAAATATTTTCTTACATTCAAATCATAACCCATGACTTAGACACATTGTAGGGTTTAGCATGGTCAAGTGTAACCCAGGAGCTTAGAAATAACCATTTCCTTTTCTGGATTGTCCTCCTTGGTACAACTTGATTTATACCATTGGGTCTAAATCAGGTCCACATTGTCAAAGCCCTCTTACTCAAAAGATTCTTCAAATAGCAACCTGGAATTCTTTCTTTACATTTTTTAAAAAATATCTTCAGATGAAAAGATAACAGATTGACAGAGCTGGAAGGAACCTTGTAGGACATCTAGTCCAACCCCCTATCCAAGCAGGAGACCCTACACCATTTCTGACAGATGGCAGTCTAATCTCTTCTTGAAAGTCTCAAATGATGGCGCTCCCATCACTTAACATCTATAGTGCAGGGTATGCTCACTGTTTCTATATAGTAGTTTGCCCTTCCAGTTTTGGTCAATGGATGGTTTTCTCCTTGGTATTCTTTAAATAGAGTATTGTTTTCTACTTGATTGTTGTCTTGTGTTAATCCCTTCTTATCTAGCTTCCAGTGATGAATCTCCCACAACTTCTGAAGGCAAGCTGTTCCATTGGTTGTTCTCACTGTCAGGAAATTTCTCCTTATTTCCAGGTTAAATCTCTCCTTGTTCAATTTCCATTCATTATTCCTTGTCTGGCCTACAGGTACTTTAGAAAATAGCTTGATCCTCCTTCCTCCCTGTGGCAACCCCTCAAATATTGGAAGACTGCTATCATGTCTCCCCTGGTCCTTCTCCAGCCAAGCCCAGTTCCTGCAACCTTTCATCATATGTTTTAGCTTCTACCTGTATACCCGTACACAGTTTTAGATTCCCACTTTATTATTTTCCTTCAGAGTATATTTTTAAAGAAAAAAATAAATGGCTCACCTTCTATGATAATTAAAGACAAATTCCAAAATAATCTAACACTTAATACAATTAAATCTACTTAATAAGGCCAAACCCAGTTATTTTGGGGGAGGGATGTATTACTGAGGATCCTTGGCATATGGAATACAATCAACCTCAGTCAAGTAAGAATTACTGGTGTTTGTTCAGGGTATAAAGTAATGTTCAAAATATGATTGACTTTCAGATGCTTGAACCTTAAAGGATTTTTCCCCCCCTCAAAGATGAGAACAGGTTATACGATATTAAAATGAATAAACATTGCTTCTTTTTTGCTAAATATAAGATATTATATTATATTACATTATATTCTTTTTCATGTTCTTGTATACCTCTCTGGTGTAAAGTCAAAAGTAGGTTATAATTTTTTGAATAAATACAAAAGTACTGGCAAGCTCTCAGAAAGAACTTTTCAGTGAGACCAATTAGCTAATTAGTATTATTTATTTATCAATATTACTAGCCTGTTCTTTATGTCAGAATGATGAAATGTAAGTGATATAAAAATAAAAGAGCAGCAAATAACATTTTATGAATAACAATAAAATCACAGGAACCATTAAACTTGTTAACTTTCTAAAAGCCAAAATAAAACTGTTTTTACCAAGCATTAAATAAATGAAGCTGTGTGCAGTAAAAACAAAAAAGATGTTTAAGCATAAGGCATACAGATGGCATGTTCCTGATGGCCACTTCCTTCATCTCACAAATAATCTGATAATGGAATAATCCTAGTGTTTGAGGAAGATGGAAATCTTTTTCATCAGACTACATAGTAACTATTTGATTAATTGGTTGGTTGATTGATTATATGCCATCAAACTGGTGTCAACTCTTACAGACCACACAGATCAATTTTGTCCATGACCACCTAGTAACTGTGAGCCTCAATTGCAATTAATTTCAGAATGTCAGTACTGTTATAGCCCTGTAAAAGAGAAAACATCTGATATCTCCAAAAAACTGTAAATACTCAAAACAATCCAGCTCTATCTAAAATTTAATATGTTTTATATAAGATTCAGAAAATTGAGAGACAGAAAGCCTGATCATCTGGAATAGCCATCATACAACAGAGCTACAAAATGGGGCCTCTACTGACAACTGATACCGTTTCACTTCTTCAACTGTCTACTGAACATAAAGATATTTTTATGTAATTTCACAAAACATGCATATCTTTGAGCAGAGGAATGCTTGGAATATTGGGAGCCAGCACTGGAAAATTACATTCATACACAGCAGATCCCATTTTGTTCTAACAGCGTATTTGAAAACTTTCCCATATTTTCCAATAGTCCTGGGTGAATAACTGAGTTTGCAAGAGAATGCACGCCTAAAATTTTCCACGGAGTTCATGATTCAGAAGATTCAGAATGAAGATCTCCAATCCTTATACTTAATCTCTTATATTTTGCCATACCAGTGTTTAAACTTGTCTTACTGATTATTCATTTCTGTTTTTGAAATTATTCATATTGCTCAGATGAATATCTGTGTTGTTGTTTTTTAAATCCCTTTGTTCTATGACTAAGTCCCATATGAATGTGCTTCAGAAAAAGTATGGAAAGGAAAAGTGTGTCAATAAGCTGAAAGGCACAAAATCTTTTAAAACAGAAATGATAGGCTGTCACAACTAAAAAGCACTAATAGCAACAATCAACTGGGAAGGGGAAAGAGGGAAACCACACCCATAAAAGAATGGGATATCCTACTGGATTAGATTCAAAGCTCCTGACCTTTAGCTGACCTATCATCTCCAAGCCATTGCCAAATTGGCTTGAGAGAGCAGCATCTAGAGCCCCTTGAATGGTTTTCCTCAACTTCCATGATTTTATGATGTTTGGACTTCAACTCCTAGAATTTGCCAGCCACTAGGAAATTCTGGGTGATAAAGTCCATGCATTTTAAATTCACAGAAGTAGAGAAACACTGCTCTAGAAAAAAAAGAAAGTAAGCTACATGGTGGTCACTTCACTTTACTTCTGCTCCCTATAGTCAGGAATATGAAGAAGCAGATGTGGCCATCCAGTTTGCTGGAATCAAAACTCCAATCATGCCTGAAGCCCAAGAAAAACAATACTCTAGCCCTGGCCAGATGACAAAAACCAGGCTTGTCCTGTTTTCTAATGCACCATTACCAGAAGGCAATTTGCATTGTGAAAGCTCAAAAGTTTTCTTGAACAACAGACATGGTGCATGTCTTCCAGGTGATAGATTGCCCTGTTCTTGATGGATGGAGAGCTGACAACTAATAAAATGTAAAGGCAAGAGAGCATCCTTGCAGTTACTAAAACAAACAATACCTTAAGGCAATGCAGGGATAGCAAATAGTAGCCTTAAATGTTGGCTTGCAGCTTCTCAAATGTTTCCTTCCTCCCCCCCAAAAATCAAATAAACAAGATGGCAACCACAACTTTGCCATTGAAGCCACATCATTTTACATACAATAAAGGGATGGGTCTTTGATTTCATTCAGTTATGGCTACCACCTTTACTTTCTCAATCTCCTCCCTGTATATAAACCTGCTTCCCAATGGGAAAGATAGAAATGACATCCTACTTTGTAATTTATTGGAAACATACTACTCCACTACTGGAGGATCTGCAGAAGTAGCCCACTTCTGTGAGCATTGTAAGTTCCATTATAAAAAGCCCACCCATGACACCACAGCTGCTGTCTTTAGCATATAGAGCCTGTCCTTTAATTGCTTCTCAGGACTTGTGTTTCTCCAAGGAATAGTTGCCACAATAAACTTCCACTGATCTTCATGATTTTCTATGCCCTTTAATCCATCTGAGAAATTATCCCTGTTACCAGATCACCAGCAACTCTCTTAAAAACTAATAGCCATTTCCAACTTCAGTGGTGCAAAATATTCCCACATGAGCTTGCTCTTTTTGCTTTTTACTTTTGGACAACGGTACAAATCTGTATGCCCTCAGGTTATTCTTTGTTTTCTTTGCCTCTATCTCAACCCCACAGGCTTTCAAGTTTTCATCAGCCGAGAAAATGGATAACATTCTCACACTCTTGCTGAAAAGTTCAATCATTTCTCATGATTTTAGCAGTTTTCCAAATGAAGTCACGGATCATGACCAGGAAACTGGTATGTACGTATATTATCCTTTGTCAGCTTTGTTTACTGAGAAGGTTAATATCAGGGTCATTTTTCATATATGTTAATAGAGGGAACACTTCGTGGGAACCTCAAGTTTCACAAAAGTCTCAAAACTCTCCCCCCTCCCCATCAAAAACATGAAGAAAACAGTATTTCTAATTTACTGGGTTTTTTATTATTATTGGCTAATAGTTGTTTCATCAATATTATTTGGCTGGATTATGATATTAATTTATAGATTATTATTACATTATTACTATGAATGTTTTAAATTGTTCATTGATTGTTTTATCTAAGGATGTCTTAATTGCTGATTTATGACTATAAATGTTCATAATCCTAGAAAGAGTTGGAAAGATGTAATTGGAATAAATAAATAGTTTCAGACTGCCCAGGCACAAGAGATTGGGGGAAAATATAAAAGTGAAGTGAAGAATTATATTTAACCATATATATTAGAAATATGTTTCACTGGCTGGCTGCTTTTCACATTAAACAGAAGCCCCTCATGAAGCAATTTTTTTAACGATTCACTGATAAAATAAATGAATCTTTGTTGGTTTCAAATAAGGTAGTAAAATTATAGTAAGCATTCAAATGTATCTTTTCTTAGCACAACAGTGGGCCCTGGAGAAATTCAGAATGTACCTATGAGATTAGGATAAAATAGTTAGTGGCCTTTCCATTTTTCTTCCACGTTAGCCACTCTTCAATGTTGTATTTAAGGAATGCTAGAAAATTATTTAAAAAGTGGTAAATTGCCTTCAAGACTAGCAGCTATGAATAGATAATCTTCCATGAATTTGTCTGGCCCCACTTTTTAAATTTAAATTATTTAAATCAGTGGCTTCACCAATCCATTACTCGAGATTTTCAAAAATATTTTCAAATGTACAACCATTTGACTGCAATGGTATAAGGGTCGGATAAGGGCTGGTCTACAAGATAAGAGTCCTTTTAGCTCTGTGATTCTGTGTTCTACCACATCTGATGGCAATGAAATCTCATACCAAAACTGTGTCACCTCAGGAAATACTAATTTTGATTGATCTTGAGTCTGTCTATATTTAGTTTTAAAGAATGACATGACATAATGGTAGAGAGAAACATTTTTGTCCATATTTTTTATTCCAAACATTATTTGATATAGGTTTATCATGTCTCCTATTTTCTATTCACTTCAAATTAAAATACTGTAGATATTGTAGCCTTTCTTCAGAGGGGAATTGCTTTAATGCTGATAATAATATTGAATGTATTTATACAACAGCTGCACTCTGAGCTGGCATTTTTGTTGAGCTATACCCCATGACTCTAAGATCCCATTGCTAATTACTCACCAATAGTTTAGATCCCATTCGCATCTGGGTGAACATGGATGTATGTGCAGGCCATCATGAATCACTTTTGATTCCTTCCATTGAATTGAATTTGAAGTTAATGGACAAATGTGGCATCCTGTCAGCTGGCATTTTCTGCCCATAGGAGAATACAGATGTCTATGAAGATTCTCAGTCATCCAGTCATAGTTGTCACAACATAGGAGAACAAAGCCATCAGGGCTAAATTCAGCAGTCTATCTGCATTTAAAAAACAATGCCCACTCTTTTGAAGACAGCAAAGTCGACATTTTGAACAGAGAGGACCGCTGGTTTGAAAGAGAGGTCAAAGAGGCCATCTATGTAAAAATTGAAGAGCCCTTTGTCAACAGAGGGGAAGGGATACAACACCATCTATCTCCAGACTACAACACAGTCCTTTCAATAGTTCCAAGAATGGTCCACCCCTATTTGTACTAGTCAGGTGACCTTGACGACACAAATAAACCTCCAGGTGGCCTTAACAACTCGCCAAAAGAATGCAAATGACCAGCTCTCTGCAAGGAGTATAAATCCTTCCATTCCCCATGATCCAGTCAGAGCTGAAGAAGTTTCTTGGAGGCAAAGTGTCCTCAAAGAAAAAAACAGAAAGTCCAGTTGCCTCTTGAAAAAACACCTTTGGGATAGCAGAGTACAGGTTTTCTTTGTTGATATCTGGTAGCTTACCAGCTCCAATTGCCCTTTCTTTTCTATTCTTTCAAAGTCTGAACAAAGAGGACAGTAATGTTGCAAACATATTCACCCTGTGCTTCTTCAAATTAATCCAAATTAGGCTTGATTGTTGTGGATGACCATTTGAATATGAACCAGCAATGTGCAGCAGCAGCCTGAAAAGCTAATACAATCCTGGGTTGTACAAACAGAGGTATAGAATCAAGATCAGGTGAAGTATTAGTGCAACTTTACAAAACCCTAATAAGACCACACCTGGAATACTGAAACATTTTTGGTTACCATATTACAAAAAAGATGTGGAGACTTGGAAAAATTTCAGATGATCAAACCAAGATGATCAAAGGCCTGGAAACTAAACCATAGGAAGAATGGCTGCAGGTTTTAGGTCTGGCTAGTCTAAAGAAAAGGAGAATTGGGGTGACATGACAGCTGAATTCCAGTACTTGAGGAGCTGCCAAAAGTTGAGGGGACAAATTATTCTCCAAAGCACCAGAGGTCAGGACAAGAAATATTGGTTGGAAACTAATCAAAGAGAGAAGCAATCTGGAATTAAGGAGAAAGTTCCTAACAGTAAGGACAATGAACCAGTGGAACAGCTTACCTTCAGAAATCATGGGAACTCCATCAGTGGAGATTTTAAAGAAGAGACTGGACAGTCATTTATCTGAGATGGTAGGTATAGGTTCTCCTTCCTGAGGAGGGAGCTAGACTAGAAGACCTCCAAGGTCCCTTCCAGCTCTATTCTATTCTAATTTTTGGTAGATAATTTGTATATATGTGTGTGTGTGTATGTACATATACATATACATATACATATACATATACATATACATATACATATACATATACATATACATATACATATACATATACATATACATATACATATACATATACATATACATATATATATATATTCTTAAGTTTTCGCGGGTACTTATATGTATGGCATTCAGCTTTGTTTGGGTATTTTCCCACGTCATAGTAGTACTTTTAAAGTTGTAGCAACATTTCAGCAGAATGAGATTCTGCTGAAACGTTGCTACAACTTTAAAAGCGCAACTATTAGGACGTGGGAAAATACCAGAACTAAGCTGAATGCCATACATGTAAGTACCTGCGAAAACTTAAGAAAACACACACACACACACACACACACACACACACACACACACACACACACACACATATATATATATATATATATATATATATATATATATATATATATATATATATATATTTGTTTTCTGAGGTTCTCACGGGTATTTGGTTATTCGGGTTTTCTCCCGCGTAAGATTGGAAGTATCTAGGCAACGTTTTGATGAAGTCTCATTCATCATCTTCAGGCTTGGTCTTCAGCTCTGTGCTTTTCAGAGTGATGTGAGCTTGCAGCTGCTTCTTCCTTTTAACTGCTAGTGGGGGTGTGACTTGATTGGGTGGGGGCTTGGCTGTGTTCTGATTGGGTGGGGGTGTGTTCTCATTGGTTGGGGGTTTGGCTGTGTTCTGATTGGTTGGGGGTTGGCTGTGTTCTGATTGGCTGGAGGCGTGTTCTGTTCGGGCGGGGGCTTGGTTGTGCTCAGATTAGTCTTAGTTGCTGGAGGATTTGAGCTGGTGAGCTGTAATCTTGGTGTTTGGCTTCGAGTTCATGGTCGTGCTGCATCTTCATGGTGGGGGTCAGTTTGCTTCATGTGTGGCTCAGAGGGGTTTGAAGTGGGTAGTGATGCAGCTGCAGTGCAGCTTCTGGTCCGTGGTCGTGTCTTATCTTCTGTGTGGGTGTGAGTCTGCTTTTTACGTGGAAGTGTGGTGGTGGCATCTTCTGTGGCTCCCAGGGGTGTGGGTCTGGTGTCATTCTTCATGTTAGGTACTCGTCTGTTTATGAGGGCGGGTTTCCAAATGGCTGGTAGGCGGGAGGTATCATCTCGTTTATTCATGCTGTGTGGGCGTTTTTCTATCTCTATGGCTTCTCTGATTATTCTGCTGCTGAAGTGTTCGGTTTTGGCAATAGTTCTGGTATTTTTAAAGTCAATCTCATGTCCTGTGGCTTTGAGGTGTTGGACCAGGGAAGAGGTCGGTTCTTCCTTTTTGATTGAGTTCCTATGTTCTTCAATGCGTGCACTTATTCTTCTGTTAGTTTGTCCAATGTATGTGGTGGGACAAGCAGTGCAAGGGATTTCGTATACTCCTTGATTTTCTAACTCGATTTTGTCCTTAGGGTTTCTTAGGATGGTGGATATCTTTCTGTTTGTGCAGAATGCTGTCTAAATGTTGTGTTTTTGGAGGATCTTGCTGATTTTGTCCGTAGTGCCTTTTATATATGGGAGGAGGGCTTTGCCATTCTCTTGTTCTCTGTCTTGGATTTTGGTTGGGGTTTCTTTTTGGATTAGGTGGGTGATCTTCTTTCTTTGGAATCCATTGGCTGTCAGCACGCCGGTAAGAGTGTGTAGTTCGGTCTCTAGGTGTCAGCTAAGCATTTTGTTCTGGATATGAGTGTCTCGGCTATGGAATTGATCTGTGCTGGGTGGTGGTGTGAGAGTGCGTGTAGATAGCGGTTTGTATGTGTTTTCTTCTGGTAGATGGTGTGTCCTAGGGAGCCATTGGATTTTTTGTATACCAAGACATCGAGGAAGGGAAGGTCTAATAAATCCCCAAGCTAAGTTTTTATCTAAAAACTCTCGGAGCGCAACCAACTCAGGCTCCAACATGGAGTATAACCGACCCTTTGGCAATGGAGCATCCAGTATCAGGTCCTTGGGACAATCATAAGCACGATGTGGTGGTAATTGATCTGCCTCCTGTTCGCTGAAAACATTGGAGAAGTCCGACAGCTCCGAAGGAATTGAAACAGCAGGAGCGGCGATATCTTGGCCAGCGCAGATGTGTCTCAGGTGGTCCACACATTGGAGACTTGGAAAAGAAATGGCGTTCTGTGCCCAAGCCACCAACGGATCGTGCAAACGCAGCCAGGACACTCCGAGAACCAAAGGGAGATGGAGGTTTGAGGTGACATAAAAACTTATCACCTCCTCATGATCCCCAATAAGCATACGCACTGGTTGGGTGGCGAAACGAATGGGCCCAGACTTGAGTTCATGCCCATCTACTGTTTCCAACTTAATGGGTGGATCCACAGGAATTTCAAAATGTTTGACAAAAGCCCAGTCCATAAAGCTGGTTGTAGCCCCTGAATCCACCAGCGCAACGGCGGGAATTCCCTCCTTCTGGGACTGCAAAAAGATTTGAGTGTCCAAAAGTAAATGCCGAGGAGGGCCAGGATTTACTTTAGCAATTTGGGATGGGGGTGTAGGACGTGCCCGACCTAGGGTTTCCCCGAGGTCGGGCCTACCCCATTTCCCGATTGGTCAGGAGTAGTTTCGGGCACAGGTCTGCGAGTCCCTCTCCGAGTGCAGGAATTTGCAAAATGTCCCAGACCCCCCACAATAAAGGCACAAGCCTTCCTGGAACCTTCTCAAATGTTCTCGCACCGTTAAGCGAGGGTGGAGTGCGCCTAACTCCATCGGCTCCTCAGCCTTAACCGTGGTTTGGAAAACTCTCGATGGCGTGGTTTGTGCACGAGAAAATGAAGGTGGTTCCACAATAGGCCGTTTACTTCTGCGCTGTTGTAAACAGGCTTCAATACATAACCACTGAATTACCAATGCATCCAGCGTTGAAGCCCACTCTGCATGGACTAGCTCATCCTTGATGGCATCAGACAAGCCTTCCTGGAATGCAGCCATATGAGCCGGTTTGTTCCAATTAGAGTCCATACACAGCAAATGAAATTCTGCAATATATTCCTGCAGGGGACGTTTCCCCTGATAAATGTCCCATAACCGTCTAGCCACAGTTTGTATTTTAATTGGGTTTTCGAACATAACTCTCATCTGTTGTAGAAAACCCTGAAAATTGTCCAACAATGGGCTATCTTGAATTAACAAGGGAGTAGCCCATTTGGCAGCCTGCCCAGATAATAGACTAATCATAAATCCTACCTTAACCTGGTCGTTTGGGAAATCTTCAGGCCTCAGAGATATAAACAATTGGCACTGACCCATAAATGCCGGGAACATGTCCATTTGCCCTGAAAATTTATCCGGCATGGATACCGGCTTTTCCTCAAGGAAGGGGCTGAGGGAGAAGCAGCAAGGCTTTGCAAACTGGAAATATGATTCATTGGTTGTGTCACCTGATTTTGAAGAGTCATATTGATTTGAAGTAGTTGATGTATCTGTTGCTGTTGCTGCTCCACCAAACTCTGCAGTTGGGTTTGGTCCATCTTGTTTTGAAGATGGTTTGTTAGGCTTGGAAGCAAAAATGTTACAAGCTTCGTTTCGGCGATACAGCTGCGATCTCGGGGCTCTGAGATCACAGCTGATATTTTCGTCCCTGGTTGGTCCCAACGGACCTAAACTGTCCCGTAGAGATGGGGATTGGGAAGGGCACTGTCCCAGGATCCCAGAGATATAGCAAAATCTCTGGTTTGATCTGGGAGAAGCCCTTTTGCTGGCGGCGGAGAGGCAGCCCCCATAGCTGCTGAAGTCGGGACAGCTCCGGAAAGAAAATGGCTGGAAAAAAAGTGTGTCGGCTGGGTGAGAAACTTCTTTTGTGTTGTAAATTCGCTGAGGTTTGAAAGGGCATCCTGAACAAAGAAGAAACCTGTGAATTTTTTTTTTTTTTGACCAAAACTGTTTGAGCGGCGTTTTTTAAAGTGATGTCAAATTGAGGCTTGGATTTATTTTTTTTTCTTACTTTTTTTCTGGGGACTTTTGTGTGATTTTATAGGTAACTGGATTGAATTTTCTCCAATATATATTTTTATGCTCCTTTTTTAATTTTCTTTAGGATAGAGGCTCCCTTTGGCTATTTTTTTTCTTTTTTTTGTATACATTACTCCTTTTTTCTGGCTGGGGGGGAAGAGCATTAAGAAACTTTGCAACACTGCCAACTAAAGGCTTGAAAATACTTTATTTGAATTGGAGAGAACTGTAAAAAGACTCCTTCTCAAGGACATTTTAATGTGATAAGATAGAGGGAGAGCACAGCAAAATATTATTACAGGTGTTTTCCTGGACTCATCAATATTTCAACACTTGAGGCTTGGCTTTGAAGCTGCTGGAGAAGAGAGTTTTATAAGAGCCTTGGATAAATAAATAAAGTGCAGTGTGCTCTCATATATATATATATATTTACTTGTGATATCCCTACTCACCAGCCTTTTTGTAAATTTCAATTCTAGTAATATTCTTATTTTTGCTTTTATTTTAAAGGGAAAGCCTCAGAGTTTTTTCTTTATTTTTCTTTTTTTCTCCTTATTTTTATTGGGACTTCTTTGCTCTTCCTATTCATGTTTTTGGACCACTTTGTTTTTCTTTTTTGATTATTGAGACTTCTCAACTGGATTAAGGTGTGAAGAACCTGAAGGAATTTCTTCCTTTCTTTTTGCTTTTTTTTTTGCTCTTAATCAATATTATTTTTGGGTTTGTTTGTTTTTTCTTTCCTTTCTATTTTTCCTTTTTTATGGTGGACTACTTCCTAATTGGATTAGGGTCTAGAAGAACCTGAAGATCTTTCTTCTTCCTTTTTTCCTTTTTCTTCTTTGGTTTTGGGCCTTTTACGATTGGATTTCTCCATTTTGGATTATAATTGGCTACTCTACCAGTTGGATTAAAAGTTAAAAATAATTTGAAGCTTTGGAAGCATTAAAATGAGCAGGAAACCAATACCATCTGGCATTTCTACTTCTACCTCTGCTTCCCCACCAGCTGGAGGACAACGTTTAATTCAGACAATGTTAAAGCAAGATAAAGAACAAGAAAAAGTAACTTTACAGATGATTATGCAAGGAATCCAAGATCTCAAGACAAAATCAGACACCATTGAACAAAGAATAGAGAATATTGAACAAAGAATAGAGAAGACTGATGAAAAAGTGGAAAATATTAAACAAATGATGGGGAAGTATGAGGAGAGATTCCAAAAAATTGAGGAAGAAGGAAAACAAAGAGAGGAGAAGACTGGAAATATTGACAGTAGACTTATAGTGGTTGAACAAGAAAAAAGTGGGATGTTGAAGTGGGAGATGGAAAGGTCAGAATTTTATCTCAGATTTCAAAATATAGAAGAGGAAAAAGGACAAAATTTGGCTGCGATAATGATAGAAATTTTGGCAGATGCTTTGGAAATTACAGAGGAAAAGATGATGGATGGAGTAGATGAGGTACATCGAGTTTATACAAGATATGCGATGAGAAATAAATTACCAAAGGAAGTCCATATTAGATTTACCAAAAAATCCATTAAAACACAAATATTACAAGTGGTAATAGAGAAAACATTGAAATACAAAGGTAAAGAGATTGTGGTTTTAAAACAAATACCCAGAAGAGTGAGAGAGACGAGAAGAGAATATCGATTTCTGACCAAAATGCTACTGGAAAACGAAGTGAATTATAGATGGCTGATTCCAGAAGGATTAATGTTTACGTGGCAAGAGCAGAGACATAGAATTGATTCAATTGAGAAAGCAGAACTTTTCCATGCAGAATGTTTTGGAAGAAGAAGAGAGGAGGCAGAGAAAGAGGTCTAATTAATTGAATTTCAAGAGGAACAACTGGAGACTAAAAAAGAGAAAGGAGCTGTAGGTGGACAGGTGGATAGTAAAGAACAACGTGAAGTGAGATCCACGAGAGCTGTTAGACCTAAATATAAAGCATAATCATGGAAGAAAAAAACTGATTACAATGAATATAAATGGACTTAATTCAGCTGTTAAAAGAAGGAAAATTTTTCATAAATTAGAGAAATTAAAATTTGATATAATTTGTCTACAAGAAGTTCATATTAGAAAACAACATGAACAATAGTTAGTACAGCCAAAACTGGGGAAAATATTTACTTCTTTGACTCAATGTAAGAAATACATTAAATACATTCTATACATTAAAGAGGCTATCCCAGCAAAACTGATCTACACGGATGAAGACAGAAGAGTATTAATGGTGGAAATAATGGACAATAATATAAAAATACTCTTGATTGCAATTTATGCTCCAAATGAAAAACAAGAAGAGTTTTATAAAAAGCTACACATGAAAATAATTGGACTGGACTATGTAAAGATTTGAAATACCTGATTGTGAATGTATTGACAGCAGCTAGGATTGTATTTGCCAAAAATTGGAAAAATGAGAAAATACCATTACAGGAGGAAATTATTAAGAAAATATTGGAATGTGCTGAGATGAGTAGATTGACATTTGAAATTAGAGAGCAAGAGGATAAACAATTTTATGAAATTTGGGATCTTTTTTATCAATGGTTAGATGATAAAATACGATAATAGAATATTTAGAATGCTAGACAGTAAGGAATATCTTTATTTTGCTATTTTGTTATTACTTATTTGACATTATATTTATAAGGGTTTTTTAGGATTGATTTGATATGATTATATGATTTGTTACAGAATAAACTGTTTAAAGTATTATTATCTCATAAAGCATGAATGATTAAAAGTATAGTCAAAAATTTCTTTTTTCTTAGTGATATTACGATATATAAGTTCGGAATGACAATATGAGTTGTTATGTAACATAATTGTAATTGAGACTACAAAAGGAATGCACAAAACTGATGAACCAACTGACACACTGGATGTACATATGAGAGTTGATGTTTTAATGTTTTGTTTGTCTTGTTTGTTTGTAGAAAATTAATAAAATTTCTTTCAAAAAAAAAATGTTACATCTCACTTATATTCACAAGTGAGAATTCAGAGTTCCACAGTTCAAAATATTCAAACAAAACAAAGCCAGACTAAAAAAGAGTTAATAGTACTATATTCCAATCCTTGGCAGACTTCCCGGAATCTGTCTGGTAATTCAGAATGTTCATAAATTACAAAGGCCGCTCCACACGTATCCTTTCGACACATCAAACACTTTGCTTCCAAGCAAAGTTTGAGAATCAGCAATCCTCCTTAAATCACCTGGATGGGTGTGTCAGTCTCTCTAATCAATGTCTGGCTTGACTCCTCCCTTCAACTTGGCATTTCATTCTTCTCCTGATTCTAGCATAAATCCACGATCTGTCAGTTTCCCCATTAGAAGCTTCTGACTCATTTTGTGGATTAGTTGCTGGCATGAGTGAATTCGAAGGCTCTGGCGAGGATTGTCTGTCCGATAATCTCTCTTCCTCCTGGCTCACATCTGTGTCCTCTGATAATTCAGACTCCACATTCACAGCAGGCTCCACCCTTTCATCTTCAGAATCATCAGAGTCAAAACTCACAGCAGGATCGATCCTTTCAGTCACAACATATATATATGTCTGGCATTCAGTTTTGTTCGGGTATTTTCCCACGTCATAGTAGTGGTGTTTTAAAGTTGTAGCAACGTTTCAGCAGAATCTCATCTGCCATCATCAGGCTTCTGTATAGTGTTTGATGGCAGATGAGATTCTGCTGAAATGTTGCTACAACTTTAAAAGCACCACTACTATGACGTGGGAAAATACCTGAACAAAGCTGAATGCCAGACATGTAAGTACCCGCGAAAACTTAAGAATATATATATATATATATATATATATGTTTTCTTAAGTTTTCGCGGGTACTTACATGTCTGGCATTCAGCTTTGTTCGGGTATTTTCCCACGTGGTGCTTTTAAAGTTGTAGCAACGTTTCAGCAGAATCTCATCTGCCATCATCAGGCTTCTGTATGGTGTTTGTGAGTCAGACTTTTACAGTGGTTTCAGATTTAAATTTGGGGCAGCCTATTGCTGTGTCAGAATGGTTTTTTCTTCCTCCTGATTGGTTGAGAGCCTTGGTCTGTGTTTATTGGTCTTGGAGTTTGCTGTGTTCTGCTACTAGTATATTCTGTCTGTTTTTTGGGGGGGGGTTCTTTTTGTATCTTGATTGGCTGGCAACATTGTGTTACTAAAGGCCTCCAATAAAGTAACACAATGTTGCCAGCCAATCAAGATATATATATATATATATTTGTGTGTAATATATATAAATATATTGATTTGGGCACACAAGAAAAAAACTGAAACCTTCAGATTATGCCCTGTTTATCTTAGTCTGCCATAAACTTTTTTTCCAAAATGTTTTCTATTATAAAAAAGAGGAGGAGGAAGAGGAGAAGGAATTGCATGCTTGCTAAAATTACATCTGAAACTGGGTATTTCAATGTTTTAAAGTTCCAAAGTGACCACAGTCGCTTTTAGAAGTTTAAAACATAAATTGAACATCTAACAACTGTTCTACATTTAATTCCATTTATATTCATACCAGGTATAATCTGGGACCACTGTTTTCATAGGAATGAGTATTCTCTCCATGTGTTGATTGTCCATGGTCTTTGTCCTTATCAGTGTTTTCATTCAAGTACTGTAGTTAATCTGTACGTGTAGATCATTGTAGCGCATACAAACATAGATATATCCTACCTTTAAAAACAATATTAATTTTCCTAAATAAATCACATTGAGGAGCACTGTGTATCAAACTCAAAATTTAGACATAAGACATAAGAATTTATTAGTCATTACACTCGCAAGCGGGTGCAACAAAATGAGGTGCTCTTCCACAAGTAAAACTGGACAAACACCACTAAAAGAAAAAAAAATTAAATTAAAACTAAACACAACCGACCATACAATAATCTCTATGCAATTTAAAAATGTAAAACCCCATTACTCTCAGCCATTCACTTCCACATAAATCTTATGACCCTGCATTCAAACTCAAAACTGCACTTGGATAAAAACTATTCTTAAATCTGGTCATCCTTGTTCTTAATACCCTAAATCTCCTTCTCGATGGTAATAGTTCAAAGAGCTGATGTCCCGGATGAGAGGTGTAGTTAAGCCTGGTTTCCCCAACCAGGGTTAGGGAGACAAGCTAAACAGAATGTGCAGCGTTAGTCAGATAGGCACACAGATAAATGAGTGAGCTAAGCTTGTATGTTTATTAACATACAGTAAAAATAACAGATACGCTTGTGCTATCAAAAATATAGTTTATTCCATTATGAGTTCATAGCATAGTCAAAATAACAGTCCAATAGTCATGTATCATTTAGTCAGTCCATTCAGGGATATTCAGTTAGCAAAGTCCGTGTAGAATATCCTATGTCAGTTCACTTACAAGTCAGTCCTTTGTTTTCTCTCCCGTTCGAGCAATGCAGTCTTGAGTCCTTGCAGTAATCAGGGATCATCAAAGCCAGAGAGAGAGCAAGCTGCAGCCTTGCTTCTTTTAAAGTGCTTTCACAACCACTCCCTTAATTACTATCCCACAGTTAAAGTTGCAGACACTTTAACTTACAAACTATGATTACTTAGTTATTATTTTACCTAAACCAGTTAGGGTAAACAATGTTATCCCTAACATTCTCCCCTTTTAGGTTAAATAATAATTATAACTATTTACATCTTTCAATCATATTTGTTACAACTCTCTTTAAACTTAATTACTCCTTGAGCTTTTGTAAATTGGTCTGCAATGTTTTCTTCCGTCATGCAGTATTCCAATTTAATTAGCCCATTCTTTACAGATTCTCTAACATTTAAGTATCTTAAATCAGTATGCTTTGATCTAGTTTTTACAGCAATACTAGTAGCTAACTTTATAGCTGCTTGGTTATCCTCGTACACAATAATGGAATCTTTTACAGTTATACCCATGTCTAATAATAACTGTTTGTACAGAATTAAGTCAGTGCATAGTAATGACAGACATGAAAATTCCGCTTTCATCGTGGACAAGCTAATATGCTGTTGTCTGATTGACCTCCACCCTATTAGTGTCTTACCAAATAATATAGCCATCCCAGATGTTGATTTTCTTGTGTTTATATCAGTTGCAAAACTTGCATCTGCATAGGCACTAAGACTCAAATCACCCTTTGGTTCTATATACAATGCATGGTTCATTGTTCCTTTAAGATATCTTAAAATTCTCTTTAATGATTGCCAATGACATTGATGTGGATCTGAATTAAAACGTGCCAGCTGATTTACACTATAAGCTATATCTGGCCTAGACCAATTGCTTATATATGATAAGCTGCCAATCAAAGATTGATATATGGACTTATCAAATTTGGGATTTTGAGCATCAGTTTGGCAAACTTCCTGACTCATTGGAGTCTTTGCCGGTTTACAAAGTTCCATTTTAAACGTTTTAATTAATTGGCAAATTTTATCTTCTTGAGATATCTTAAAACCATTTTTTGTTTTGTTAATTGTCAATCCTAGATACTTTTTAATTTCACCTAAATGCTTTAATTTTATCTTTTTGGCTAATAATGATATAATCTCATTAGCTTCATTATTAGTCTTAGTTATCAAAGCAATATCATCTGTAAATAATAACAATAATGACACCGTTCCATTATTTTCTCTTTTAAACACACATGGATCTGCTAAACCAGATTTAAAACCTATATTGTTTAACTCTTTCACAATATATTGGTTCCACTCAAACCCAGATTGTTTCAACCCGTAAAGACTCTTTTTGAGTTTCCAACAATCATTACTATTTACTTTATTGTCTTTTATACCTACTGGTTTTCTTAAATATATAGTGTGCTGCAATGGTGCATGCAGATAGGCAGTTTCTACATCTAAATGGTTAATGACATAGTTTTTCTTAGCTGCCCACACTAATGCTGCTCTTAAAGATGTTGCTTTAAGACTTGGTGCAAAAACTTCATCGTAATCAGATGCAGTTTGATTAAATCCTTGAGCTACTAACCTAGCTTTATGGGTAACAGTCCCATCATTTCCAGTTTTTACTTTAAATATCCATTTGCACCCAATGGATTTTTCTCCTGAAGGTAATTTAGCATCTTCATAAACTTTCATTACCTTTAATGAATTTAGTTCCTTTTCCATTGCCTTTTGCCAATTCTCCTGATCCTTAGCAGAATACATCCTAAGTTCATCTACACTAGTTGGAACTTTAGTTACTTGGCAAACTATACTTGCTTGATACCTATCAGGTGGTCTAGTTACACGTGTAGTACGTCTAGGTATTACAGGACTTACAGGTGGACTTTCATTTATTAACTCTTCTTGATTATCTAACTCTTCCTGATTAACTGTTTCCTCTTGTTCTGGTCCTATTTGCTCTTCTTGGACTTCTTCTTTAATTGGACTCTTCTTATAACTAGTCTGATCTTTCTGCCTTTTGTAGGGTTCAATAATTACATTATTTAAATCTTGCTCTAATCTATTCCATCCTACATGTTCTAGGAATTTTGCACCAGCACTGGTGTAAACTCTAGATGTACCTGGTTCCCAGAATCTATAAAATCTATGATTAGATGTATATCCTACAAAATATAATCTTTTAGCTCTATGCTGTCCTTTGTGTCTAAGTTGTGTAGGGATATGCACCCATGCTGGTGCTCCAAATGTGTGCATGTAACTTAAATCAGGTTTTGTACCACGCGACAGTGTGAATGGTAATTCACCTGTTGTTGAATTAACAACATTATTTAATATATGATTACCACACATTATTGCTTCTCCCCACAAATTGTCAGATAATCCTGAATCAGACATCATAATTCGTGCCATTGATTGTAATGTTTGGCCTCTTCTCTCTATAAAGGCATTATGTTGTGGCCTATATGGTGCAGACTTTTTATGTTGAATACCTAACATTCTTAGTCTGTTCTGGAATTTATTATTTGTAAATTCCGTACCATTATCTGTTATAAGAGTTACTAATTTCTTTTTAGTTTTCCTTTCAGCAAATTTTATCCAATTAAAGAGATTTTGATACGTTTCAGTTTTGCTTTTCATTAAATAGCAAAACCCATATCTAGAATAATGGTCCATTATACTTAGTATGTAACGAGCTCCTCCTACACTTGGTTTTTTAGGACCTATTAAATCTGCAAATACTACTTCTAAAGGCTCTTTAGTAGTAAATCCATCAACTCTATTAGCCGGTGTGACCTTGGCTTTGCTTTGATTGCAAATATTACATTGCAAATACTTATGACAAGGTTTTAAACTTTTTCCCTTAGAAAATTCAACAGTTTTCTGAAACATTTTAAAATTTAAATGCCCTAGCCTTCGATGTAACAAGTGAATACATTCATCATGAGGTTTCATATTTTCATAAACTATGTTAGCCACTTTTAAACCATTATCATTTAACACATATAATTCACCTCTTAAAGATGCAGTAATTTTCTTATCTTCTTTTTCAATTATGCAGTTATCTCCTTTAAATGTAACTACATATCCTAGTTTAACCAAAATTCTAACTGAAATTAAATTAAATTTAAGTTGTGGTACATATAACATTTTTACATTCTCTTTTATAAAAGAACAATATGCTGTACCTTGACCTTTAGCTTTCAGTTTCCAGCCATTGGCTAACGATATCTGCTGTGTACTCTTGGACATTTTAATAAAATTTTTGTTATCATTTGTTATACAATGGGATGCTCCACTGTCAATCACCCATAAATTATTTTTTACAGCTCCGTTAGTATACATGGCTAACTCAAAATTTTTATTTATCTTTTGATGACTTTTAGTATTCTGGCCAGCGTTCTGGCACTTTGCCTTTTTACAAAATCTTGCCAAATGTCCTCTTCCTCCACAATTAAAACACTTTTTAATTGCGTATGCAGTAGGAGATTCATTATCTTCTTTTTGAGGTTGCTGCCTCCTTAACTGATCTCTTTCAAGCCTTCTTCTGGCCTCTTCAATCAATCTGCCAGTTATATCAGTTAAAGTTAGGCTTTCCTTTGGCAATATTTCAAGGGAAGTTACGTAGTTATCATAACTTTCATCAAGGGAAGATAGAATTATGTAGACTTGGTGTAGTTCAGAGAAAATAAGCTCTTTCTCGTGCAGTTCTTGAAAAATGCTTTGCATAGTTTTCAAATGACTCAGCATATCACCATTCTTATGGAGATGCGTCCTGAAAAGTTTCCGTGTTAGATTTATGTGAGCACCAACATTATCTCGAACATAAATCCTCTTCAGCTTCTGCCAACATCCAACAGCCGTTTTCTCTCCGTGGATATAAACAAGCTGTTGATCAGTTAAGGTTAACCCAATTATGCAAATAGCTTGTTGATTTTTATGCATAAATTCTTCTATCTTTAATCTATCTTCATCATCCTCTGGATCCCATTCTTCTACGTTTGGTGGATTTTCAATTATGTTCCACAAACCTTCTCTTCGTAGAAGCAGACTACATTTCATAGACCATGATACATAGTTTGTTCCATCCAGCTTGGATATAAGGGACAAACTTTGTAGATTGACTTGTGCCATGTTTTCTTATATGGATATAAAACTATAATTAATAAAACACAGCTGTTTGTTTACTGTAATGTATAACAACACAAACTCTCACTTTTACATAAATCTGTTTTATCCTAGTTAAACTGACTTTGCAGCCTCTGGGCCCATAACCAGTGTTAAGCCTGGTTTCCCCAACCAGGGTTAGGGAGACAAGCTAAACAGAATGTGCAGCATTAGTCAGATAGGCACACAGATAAATGAGTGAGCTAAGCTTGTATGTTTATTAACATACAGTAAAAATAACAGATACGCTTGTGCTATCAAAAATATAGTTTATTCCATTATGAGTTCATAGCATAGTCAAAATAACAGTCCAATAGTCATGTATCATTTAGTCAGTCCATTCAGGGATATTCAGTTAGCAAAGTCCGTGTAGAATATCCTATGTCAGTTCACTTACAAGTCAGTCCTTTGTTTTCTCTCCCGTTCGAGCAATGCAGTCTTGAGTCCTTGCAGTAATCAGGGATCATCAAAGCCAGAGAGAGAGCAAGCTGCAGCCTTGCTTCTTTTAAAGTGCTTTCACAACCACTCCCTTAATTACTATCCCATATTTAAAGTTGCAGACACTTTAACATACAAACTATGATTACTTAGTTATTATTTTACCTAAACCAGTTAGGGTAAACAATGTTATCCCTAACAGGAGTCATTCAATATATTAAGTATCTTCCTCCTACATCTATTCCTATACAGTTCTTCCAAAGAGGGAAGTGAGCAGCCAATGATGTTTTGGGCCGTCTTAATCACCCTCTGAATTGCCTTTTTCTCTGCCACTGTGCAGCTCAAGAACCATACACAGAGACAGTAGGATAATATGCTCTCAATTGAACTCCAATAGAAAGTAGTCAATAGACTCTCAGCCAGTTGTTGTTTCCTAAGAATCCTTAGTAAATACAACCATTGTTGTGCCTTCTTAATTAAAGCAGCAGTGTTTGCACTCCAGGTCAGGTTATTTGTAATGATGGTCCCGAGAAACTTACATTCAACCACCTGTTCCACACGAACTCCCTCTCTATATAGTGGCTGAATATCTGCTCTTTTTTTTTCCTATAGTCCACTATAACTTCCTTGGTCTTCTTAATATTAAATAGAAGATTATTATTTTTGTACCAACGGGATAGTTGTATTATCTCATCCCGATATGCAGACTCATCATCCCCAGAAATAAGTCCTGCAAGCGTAGTATCGTCTGCAAATTTCATTATCCTATTGTTGGGATGTTTATTTGTGCAATCAGATGAATAGATGGAGAACAAAAGTGGACTAAGGACAGAACCTTGTGGAGTGCCAATGCTAAGTGTCTTGACAGTAGAGATATAGTCATTCAATTTAACAGTCCATATTGACAATCTGAGAAGTTTTCAGAAGTTATCTCAATTCAGGCTATCCCTACCATTAAATGATGTCAAGCAACCACCTTAGACATAAACAATGGAAACAATTAGTTTCCTTTAACCCAGTCTCCTTGGCCCAATATCTGTTTTAGCAGTGCTGCAGTTCAGTACAAATTCAGACTATAAATTCTTCTGTAGGGCCAATAATCATGGAGGAATAAATAAAGGTAAAGCAGTAACAATATTTTCTGAAGCTTTATTTACAGATGTAAATAAAGGGTTGCTGGGTTGTTAGCCAATTTATTTAGATTTTTTTTTAAAAAAATGACAATGTGCAATGCACCTCACCCTGTGGTGAACTGTGGTTTTCCTGAGATAATTGCTATTCATGCATTCAGACTTTCCCTATTGATACTGAAAATGTAGGTTTACAGGGCAAAAGTTGCAATTAACAGTAATCACAGTGGGCTCTGAGCAAGGTGGAGATGACAGGGAATAAAGGGCTATCTGTTCAGGAAATGATCCAGAAAAATGTTCATTCTATTTAATAAGAAAAATATACTTGTAGATTCTGAGTTGAGAGAGAAAATAATGTACATATCTAGTTTTGTAAATGAAGTTTAGAAATCTAAGGAAATCCAGTGCTGCCACCAAAAAAATTATAATCCACAATAATAAACTAGAATATACAGACCCAATGAAATATAATATTGAAGCAAGTGCCCAAATTGCTTCAAGGCAAAAGCTTCTGGAAGCTTCTGGGTCCCTCACACAACAGTTCCCTCCTTCACAAGAAGCACTTCAGGCATGTAAACAGAGACAGAGACTGACAGCAGGCAAACATCTGTGACTCTATGTATAGACTTGGACCAGGAAGTACAACTCTCTGCCTTTATAGACTCAGGCTAACATCCAATTTCATAGATGAAGCTGCACTACAAAAGTTTTGTTTATCCACTAGGACAGGGATGTCAAACTCAAGGCCCAGGAGCTGGAGCTGGCCCAGGGGGTGCTTAGATCTGGCCCTCAAGGCTGCTCTGGAAACAGCAAAGGACCGGCCTGTGGTGCCTCTGCCAGCAAAAATGGAGCCTGGAAGGGCTGCAAGCAGCCCTCCCAAGCTCCATTTTCGCTGGCAGAGGATTGCAGGAGGTTGCCGCAGCCAAAAACAGAGCTCGAAAGCCCATTTTCACTGGCAGAATGCTCAAGCCACCATAGGTGGCCCCGAAATGAGCAACGTTGAACTGGCCATGCCCCTTGGCCATGCCCACTATTCCCCCCCAAGGTCAAAAACAACCCTGATGCGGCCCTAAATGAAATTGACTTTGACACCCCTGCACAAGGACACCCCTGCACAAGGACACCAGTGTTGGTGGAAACAAATAGAGGGCAGCTGCTTTGAGCTGAGCCAGTGTTATGATCCATTATTTCTCAATGTCTGAGCTGTACGTAGGTGTTCCAAATTGTGATGATCCATCCGAAACTCGATTTGGTGACGAGCCCCCTCCAGGTGGTGCCGCCATGTCTCAAAAGCAATCTTAACCACCAATAGCTGCTTGTCCCAAATTGTATAGTTGTGCTCTGGAGCCGACAACTTCCGGGAACAAGGTCCCTGCGGGAGCATAAGCCTGGAGGAGCACTGCACCAACAGCCACATTGGAAGCATCTGTTTCCACCACAAATGGTTGGCCTGGATCAGGGTGTTTGAGGATAGGCTCAGAAGCAAAGGCGACTTTCAATGCCTCGAAAGCTGCCTGCTCCTCAGCACCCCAATGGAACTTCTCTCTTTTCTTGAGCAGATTAGAAAGGGGAGCAGTCAAGGCAGCAAAGCAGGGAATAAATGTGCGGTAGTAGTTTGCAAACCCCAACAATTGTTGCACATCGTTAAACTGTTGTGGAGGTTTCTACTCCTGCAACAATTGAATTTTTTCTGGGTCCATTTCCACCCCAGCAGGTGAAATATGATGTCCCAAGAAGTCAATTGTGGTTTGTGCAAACTGACACTTCTCACATTTCGCAAACAGGTGGTTATCATGCAAACATTGCAACACTAGCTGCACATGCTACCAATGTTTCTGCAGGAAGTCTGAGTAAATCAAAAAGTCATCTAAATAAATGACCATGAATTAATCCAACAAATCACGGAAAACATCATGCATGAAATGCATGAACACAGCTGGGGCATTGGTTAATCCAAAAGGCATCATGGTATACTCAAAATGCCTGTACCTCGTCCGGAAAACTGTTTTCCACTCATCCCTTGCATGAATGCGAACCAGATTGTAGGCCCCACACAAATCCAACTTCGTAAAGATCTTAGCTTGACGAAGCCACTCAATCAGTTCAGGGATGAGGGGAAGAGGGTACCGATTCCTCACTGTGATTGCATTCAACTTGCGGTAATCACAACACAAATGTAGCTCTCCCGATTTCTTTTTCACAAAAAGCACCGGTGCAGCCAATGGGGAGGTAGAAGACCAGGTAAACCCTTTCCAGAGGTTCTTGGCAATAAAATCCTGCAACGCAGCCAATTCCGGTTCCAACAGGGAATATATCTGACTCACCGGCAATTTTGCATCAGGCAACAAGTCGATTGGAAAGTCATACACCCAATGCGGAGGCAACTGATCCGACTTTTTCTCCCCAAACACATCAGCAAAGTCCACCAACTCCACAGGTAGATCCAGGTCCACGGGCATAGCCACACTCCCTGCACTGGAGCACAAGCAATGGTTGGCACACTTCCTATCAAGGAACTGCACAGCTCCAGATGACCAGACAATCTGTGGATCATGGGCCTGTAGCCACTAAACTCAGCACCACCAGAAAATGAGGCAGAAATGTAAAACACAGTTTCCTCCACATGCTGCCCACTACGCATGCAAAGGGATTTGATTGCAGCAACCACAGGTCCCGAACAAAGGGGCCGACCATCAATTGTCTCCACCATTACTGGTGGGGATACCTGTTGCTGAGGAATGAACCACTGCTTGACAAAATGAGCATCCATGAAATTGGCAGTGCCCCTGAGTCAACCAAAGCTGGGATCTCCACCGCTCTCACACCAGGCATGAACATACTTGCTGGCAGCACAAGATGCTTCAATAGCGACTGTGGTAGAAATGTCAAAGATGTCAAAGGTGGCGAGGGTGGCAAGGTTAGTGAAGATGACTGGCCTATGGACTTTACACCCTGACCTGCAGACTCCTGTAGGCCAAGCGATGCTCATTTCCTGCCACCGCAGGTATCGCTGCTGTGGATGTCTTAACAGTAACTTGGCTGCAAAATGGCCTCGATTGCCACAATAAAGCCATAAACCCTCACAATGACATCTATTCTTTTCTACTTGAGTCAGGTGAGGGCAGCCAGCCCCCAACTGTATCGGTTCCTCCAAAGGCACTTCCACCAAGGGCACCATCTTGCTGGAAACAGATACGGTCTCTGTCCGTTGTCGCACCCATCGCTGCTGAAGTCTAGCATTGATATGAAGACACAAATGCATGAGCATTTGAAGGGTGCGAGGGCATTCAATGTACGCCAACTCATCCAGAAGCTCTGATGACAAACCCTCCTGGAACTGGTCTAATAGTGCGGCCTCATTCCATTGTACATCCTGAGCAACCACCTGAAAACTAGCAATATAATCCATGAGTGAGTCATGCCCCTGCTTCAACTCTATCAAACGTCTGTTTGCTTTTTGGCTTCAAACAGGGTCCTCAAACATGGCCTGAAACTGACGGCAAAACTTGGAGTAATTGTCCAACACCTGGTTGGGCTGGGTCAGCACAGGGGTTGCCCAACGTGCTTCAGAGCCTGACAACAAACTAATCAAAAAACCCACCTTATCCTGGTCAATGGGAAAGTCCTCAGGCCGAAGGCTCATGTAAAGCTGGCACTGCCCAAAAAATGCTGGAAATTGGGCCAGCGAACCATCAAATTTATCTGGCACTGCCACTGGGCATTTTTGGCATGGCCAGGCAGCTTGCATTTGTGCCACCTGTGCAGTCAAAAGAGCCACTCGCTGGGTTAACTGGGCAATCTCTGCTCTGAGCTGATCCATGGTCATCCCACAAAAAGCAAAAATAAGTCGAAGGGGTGACTGAAGTCAAAATGTGATGACCCGTAGTCTCTCAAAATAACCCAAAACCCAAAACATACATTAAAGCCTGGTAAGGCCTTCAACTTAACTTCACTGTTTTATTTGGCACAGTTTAAAGTCACAAAAGTAAATAATGAGGCAAACAGAAAACCAAAACAAACCACATTGATGAGAGTTCCAAAGCAAGCCAAGATAACTAATTATAAACTCCAGGAAAATAACGTCCATAGGAAGAATGCCAGCAAAGATAAGCCTCTTTCAAGGTAAACACTAATTGACTTCAGCAATTCTAACTGCGCGGTTGCAAACTTATATACATAGCTCCCACCTGCAAACCACGAGGAGGATCATGGTAATCTCCTCTTGAGTAGACCTCGCTTTTCCCTGATCCTCTCCTCCCTGCGTGACCTAGGATGGATAGGGGATGGGCCTGGATCCTCCTTTGACTGCTCAGCCGGCCTCTGCCCTTCCCCAGCCTCCTCCACCACCTCTGGAGCCACACTCCCACTCCCTGTTGGCTGTTCCTCCTCTTCCTCAGAGTCAGACTCCACCAGGGGCATGGCAGTGTACATAAAGAGAAAATAAAATACATTCATCAAGAATCATAAGATACAACACTTAGTGATTATCACAGGTTACTAATAAGCAATCAAATCATACTAGGGAACAAATAAACAATATAAATTGTAAAGATACAAGCAACACAGTTATAATCATAAGTTGGAAAAGATAGGTAGTGGGAAGGATGAGAAGGATAATAGTAATATAGTCTTACTAAATAGTTTGACTTATTTATTAATAATAGTTTTACTTATTTATTAAGAAACACTTATTTCTTCCTATTACCATGTTATTGTTATTACTGTTACTATTATTGCGCAATTTATCCCTTGTCTTTTAAAATGTACGCTCCCAATGATGATGAATAAGAACTCGGTGTTTTACTGAATACTGCTATTCCAGCTGATAACAATATGTGCAATATGAAATAATTGTGATGAACATTTGGTTTGGTTTACTTTTTTCACAAGGACTCAAGTGACAAATGAACAGTCTCCATTCTTGACCTTTTTCATGGTAGTGTTTAACAGCCCCATCTTCACATGTATAGTGCCTATTACAGAAGCCTTTAAATGGTCCATGTGATTAGCAAACTGATATTTTTCACACATTTTAACTGTATTTGTTACTCTATGCCATTGAAAGAAACTATTATTTTTTCAATTACCAGAGCACAGCTCTGCAGAATTTTGTTCTACTAAGCAACAAAAAGACAAATGTGCAATTAAAAGTCATGGATCATAAATATATATTAGACTTGTTTGTGCTGTTTGCATTATTATCTTATTGCTATTAAAATACTACAATTATTATTCAATTGTATTAAGTTGCAAGTGGAGTTCCAAAAGCATAATGATAGCTGTTCAAAAATCATTAATTTGAAAAAAAAAAATAGGAGCTGCATGTAAAAGGATCTATATAATTTGTTTATATGCCCAATAAAGTGATCTTGTGTCCAATTTTACAGAATATCATCTTGTGTTTGAAGGGCTGTTCAATAGATACTCAGTTCAAAAATAAGACATCATAAAGAGAGAAGGGATAGTTAGCAACTGAATATATCTGCCATGCTATATGACTCTTTAATGTATATATTTCTTTCCCCATGTTCTAAGGGAATTGTTAGGAATAACAAGGTTACCTAACGTAGTTTGGGTAAAATAATATATATAAGCTATGATTGTAAGTAAGTGTGTGTCACTTTAACTGCAAAGCATGTAATTTTGGGTGCGGCTGTAAAACCGCCATAAGAGGGAGCAAGAGAGCTTACTGTATTGCTGGCTTACTGAATTGCTTGCTGACAATGATGGATTGATGGTTCCCTGCTGCTGCTGCTGCTGAAGGAAGAAAGGAGGTTTGATTTTCTTCATATCTCTACTGCAAGGAGATATATTACTGGACTGATATTTGTAAGTTTACTGACCTCTTTTTCGACACTGGATTTTGCAACTGAATAATCCCTGGACGGACTGATCTAGTGTATGATATATTGACTGTTTTGACTATGCTAAAACTCTTACTGGAATAAACTATTTAACTAGCACAGTGTATCTGTTTTACTATTTAACTAGCACAGTGTATCTGTTTTACTAAGCTACAAAAACGTTTATTTCAAATATTTTGCCTGACTGCCTGACTGCCATGCAGATTCTGCTAGGGTGTATCCCTAACAGGAATTGTGTGATATTTTGTGATATATATGCTCATCTTTGTTTTTCAATCCAGATTCTCGGTTAGAGGAACTTCCCACTCTTCTCCATTGTGCAGCTAAATTTGGATTAAAGAAACTTGCTGTACTTCTTCTCCAAGATCCCAAAGCCATTCAAACATGCAGAATTATTAACAAGTATGGAGAAAACCCAGCTCACGTTGCAAAAAAGTATGGCCAGAAGGAAATTTGGAAGGTCCTTAAAGAATTGCCAGTAAGTTACCTGCTGCTACCCATGGACATTACACTCATAATATTTTGTGAAATAAATGGGAACACTAGTTACACTTTGGGAATATTCATTGTGGTAAAACATGGAGAGAAATCTGTGAACAGACAGATTCGTTAATATTATAATCAGATTTATGAAAAAAATACATATACAATCTATAAGCATTAATTCTAATGATATATACATTATATTGTTTCATAATAATTTGATATTTTTGCTTTTTGAGTGAGAAATCTAAAATGCATAATTATAGAGAATGGAACACATATGATCAACTATTAATTTTTTTTGCATCAATTGCATATTTGATTTTGCCAATTTATTATTATAAAAGGAATGGTATATTCTATTATATTATATAGTATAATCAGGGAGGGGCTGTTTTATTTTACATCACTAAATTTATTCTAAGCATCATTGAAGGAAGGCAACCAACAACTAGCTTGTCTTCCTGAATTCCTAAAGGTTGGCATCAGGCATTGTGCAGCATACATAGTTTCTTTCTTGAGAAGGTATTGATGGGAATTAATATCAATAAATTAATTACCATTGCAGCATTAACCTCAAATGATAGAGGATAGGAGAGAAGAGGAAGAGAGGGGAGAGGAGAGGGAGGGAGGGAACAAGGAGAGGGAGGAGGGGAGGGGGAGAGAAGGGAGGGGAGGAGGAAGGGAGGAGAATAGAAATAGAAGCTGACATATTACAGTGCATGTTAAACTACATCTTGAAGATGGTATAACATAGAGTATAATAAGGTAAGCTTCTTAGATGTATCTGTGTCTATGTAGCAATGAAAGAGAATTCTGATTCTAAAAGTTGAGATTGAAAATAACTTTGTAAAGGGCAATTTTCAGCTGAACCTCCATTATTCATCGATAGATCCTTCTGACCAAAGAGATATCCCAAAAATGCTAGGAAAAAATTATATAAGGAACAATAATTTATTATTTGTGTAGTGGGAATCAAAGCATATATTGGAGAAATCATGTAAGTAGCATAAAGAAAGACAACATATGTGCATTTGCAGTAATATACTGAGTAAACCATCCTACCACACTAGCCATGAAACCCTTACTTTGCAAAAAAAAAAAAAAAAAACACCATTTATTTTTGGCCAAAAGTTCTCCAGCTAATTTTCATCTCACAAACTGGCTTAATTTAAAACATTGTGTTTAAGCATTCATATGCTTAAAACAATTGTAGTTCTTTCTCTTCATAGTATTAACTCTGAGTTGCCAAGAAAATGGGGAGGTGGACATTTGGCTGGATTCTTTTTTTTTACTTTGGAGTTTTTTGCCAGAATAATTAAACTAAAAGGTAGAATTATGTGCAACTGCCAAATGGTTTTTAGTAAAGCTGGAAGTTTTTAAAAATCACGTTGTAGCATTTTTGTGGTATTTACTTTAAATACTGTACCACTACATTAGACCAAAAGTGTCAAACTCCTGTCGTCACAGTGGCATCACATAAGGTATTGGGATTTTTTTCTCCTTTGCTAAACTGGGTGTGGGAGTGGCCAGAACATGATGTATCCAGCCTACAGGCTGGTAGTTTGGCATCCCTGCATTAGACATTTTCAGCCAATCCTTTTCAAGGAGAGCTCTTGTGTGAGGCAGGAAACAATGTTCTCAAAAGAGAAGAGAAGAAAAGGTTCATAGAAGAAAATAATTGTTCCCCCGTCCCTTATTTTGGTACTTCGCTAATTTTACATTACAGGCTATGTGAAAATTATGGTAAACAATTTTTTTTTATCCAAAAGTCATCTGAGAAAGTTAATGCATTGTGACATAGTGCAATAAGTGATTGCATGTATAGGAGATGGCACCTGCTGGGATCAGCTACCATCTTATTACCTCCCAGCAATTCCATTTTACTTGTATTCATTATTTCAAGAGAAAAATAGTCTCTATTTCAACCACTCTACAATGGGAAATTAATTAGAAGAGGTCATTGCACAACATAATATATTTGTGGCTAATTCTTAGTTCCAAAGCCAAGAGATACAGCATAACAGATCTTTAAGCAGAAGGGTAGAGCCAAGAATGATTGTGATATAGGTTAATGAAATTATAGCTATTGAGCGCAGTGATTTAGAAGTGGAAATCTATTTTAGATACATCAAATAATGAAAAACACTGATACTGATATACAATATGCTACTAAAAAGTAATGCTTTGATTTGTCATGTGGCACCTGAGTCTTCTATTGTCCTACAAATAGATCACTTATCTGTGATCTTCACAACCAGAGCAAAGTATATTCCAAATCAACCTATATAGATAAACTCAAATATATAACTCCAGGATATAATATCAAATTAGATCTGCAGATTCTTCTCTACTGGAAATAAAAATGAATTATTAGGTTGGAATTCACCACCTGGAAAAATAACTGATCTTTGTCATTCATTAAAGATTAAAAGATTCATTAATGGGTAGGGATCTGAAAAAGTAGTTTTTCTTTCCATATGGCCTTGAGCCCAACAAACAGCTCACCTTAATCTGCTTCCAAGAATTTCCCATTAGAATTTTAAAGGTGATTCTCAGATAGAACTTACATAAAATGAACATCAGGGTTCACTTTTTATATTGTGAAATAGTTCAAGAATATACAAAATATTCGGGGCCTCCAAAGTCGCACAAGAAATTGGCAGAGGTAGAAAGCCTACCTTAAAAAGAAGCAGGACAGTATTAAGGTGTTCCTGTTGATCAAAGAACAAGGAGACTCAGGTTCAAGTTTCTACTTAGTAGTCATGAAGCTCATTGGAGAATTATCTTTCTTCTAGCTTTGAGTGCTTCTCTTATGGAAATGAGATAAGAGGAAATTACTATGAATCATATATGCCACATTGAGGTTCTGGTCTACCTGCCTTCAAATTGTCACATTAGGAGAAACACTGCAGAAAGAAAAATTCCCTGAACATATTTTAAAAGTAGATGTGCAATCAAAACAATTTGTTTATTTAGTAATATTAAATACATATACTTAGTCTGAAATGGTTTGCTTGTTTTTTTTAAATAACACAGGCTATCCTGTAGATAACTTTTACATTGCCTAATATGAACAAAATTATTTCACTTTGACATTTTCCTCAAAGCTTTGCAAATATTTTAATTTAGCAGCTAATAATATAGGGGTAGTTATGGAATCTACATATCTTCAATACATTGATAAATTTTACTATTAACTTTAGCTCAAAGAACAAGGTACACTTATAATAACATATTATCACATTCTTATTCCCATTCATTTGAATCTGTTCTGTCAGTGAAAAATAAAGCCTCTATCAATTTTACTTCAATTAAAGTTGACCTGGGTATTGAGATTCATCAGGGAGACTCTGTTTGTGGCCTCATTTATTATTATGACTCATGAAGTCAGAGCTTCTTTGGGGTCATAGCACTGCATCTTGCTGAAAATGTAAGCCATCATTCAGGATTTAGCATGAACTAGTCAAGGACAAGACTCAGATATCTAAGTTGTTTTTACTGTAGATGCAAGAAGCTCTAATAATGAAAATTAGCTACTGCAAAGTCTAGCAATAAAGTCCACTATGCAATTCCAGGGCTTAAATCTTACAATGGACTTCTTGATTGTTTTTCAATCAAGTATGAAGAACCTGAGAGTCCTAGCTGTACTTGGACTCTTTGCTTTTAGCCATGGCAATTTCAGCCCTCACACATGTTGTAAGGTTTCAAAACAGGCTTTTTTTCAGTGATGGTGTTAGGGATAACATTGTTTGCCCTAACTGGTTTAGGTAAAATAATAACTAAGTAATCATAGTTTGTAAGTTAAAGTGTCTGCAACTTTAACTGTGGGATAGTAATTAAGGGAGTGGTTGTGAAAGCACTTTAAAAGAAGCAAGGCTGCAGCTTGCTCTCTCTCTGGCTTTGATGATCCCTGATTACTGCAAGGACTCAAGACTGCATTGCTCGAACGGGAGAGAAAACAAAGCAGTGCTGCCAACTCTCACGCAATCAGAGTGAGACTCACGCAATTCAACCAATTTTGACTGTCTCACTCTGATAAGCGAAATCTCACGCTAAAGGCCCGAGAGATCTTCCTTGCAATGGGAATTCCGGCCTCGAATAAAGGCGCGCTTGTGGCATAAGACCCCCTCCACCCCAAATTTTATTTCTAATTCATCTTAGATTTGCAATTTAAAGCAGGCTAATCCGCTTGCAAATTTGCCGAAGAACGGCGGGTTTAACAGAAAGAAACTCCCCTCCCCGTCTCTTTCCCCCGCGGCCACACCTCTCTAGCAAACTAATCTGAATTTTAACCCTTCAAAAACCGTAGCTCCTTGCCTCTAATTTTGCTTTAGATGTTATTTTTCAGGGGATCGGTGGCTCCGAGCAGCCGCTCGCCTCGCCGATAAAAATATATTTGTTTTTCGATTGTACTAAGGGCATTGGTGAAGTGTTCCCTGGTTTATTTTTCCTTTTGCCCTTTTTATGCAAGCTGCATCAGCTATTCAAAAGTTAGAATGGAATAGAATTGGAATGAAATTGGAATGGAATGGAATAAATTAGAATGGAACTGGAATAGAACAGAACAGAAAACTATTGTCACTTTAAATGTACACTAATCAGCATACATTAAAACAAAATTTCGTTGCATTCAGTTCTCAAAATATAACCATTACGCATATACCCGCATATACCCGCATATACCCACATACACATACATATATGACAAAGAAACATCACAGTCCATTTCAAATAATTACCCAATTATTTTTTCAAACCTTTTATGAAACTAAAAGGCCTATGCTATGTCTCATTGGTTTTCATAGTCAAGTTCCCTCACTGAAGAAAAATGTGTTTTTGTAATATGTGTCCTCATTTTTTTTCTTATGCCTATGGGTTAAAATGTATGTATGTATGTATATGTCCAAATCATGACTAAAGTATGCATCAGATTGCACCATTTAAAATGTAAAATTGTCAAAGCTCCCTACCGTGGAAGGGGGGACACCCTCCTTCCACACCATCCCCCCCTCGGTCGCTTCGCTCCCTCGTGGTCGCTCCGCTCCCTCGCAGTGTCTCACTCTGAACTATCACTCAAGATTGGCAGCCCTGACAAAGGACTGACTTGTAAGTGAACTGACATAGGATATTCTAAACGGACTTTGCTAACTGAATATCCCTGAATGGACTGACTAAATGATACATGACTATTGGACTGTTATTTTGACTATGCTATGAACTCATAATGGAATAAACTATATTTTTGATAGCACAAGCGTATCTGTTATTTTTACTGTATGTTAATAAACATACAAGCTTAACTCACTCATTTATCTGTGTGCCTATCTGACTAACGCTGCACATTCTGTTTAGCTTGTCTCCCTAACCCTGGTTGGGGAAACCAGGCTTAACACTGGTTATGGGCCCAGAGGCTGCAAAGTCAGTTTAACTAGGATAAAACAGTTTTATGTAAAAGTGAGAGTTTGTGTTGTTATACATTACAGTAAACAGACAGCTGTGTTTTATTAATTATAGTTTTATATCCATATAAGAAAACATGGCACAAGTCAATCTACAAAGTTTGTCTCTTATATCCAAGTTGGATGGAACAAACTATGTATCATGGTCTATGAAATGTAGTCTGCTTCTACGAAGAGAAGGTTTGTGGAACATAATTGAAAATCCACCAAACGTAGAAGAATGGGATCCAGAGGATGATGAAGATAGATTAAAGATAGAAGAATTTATGCATAAAAATGAACACGCTATTTGCATAATTGCTTTAACCTTAACCTTAACTGATCAACAGCTTGTTTATATCCACGGAGAGAAAACAGCTGTTGGGTGTTGGCAGAAGCTGAAGAGGATTTATGTTCGAGATAATGTTGGTGCTCACATAAATCTAACACGGAAGCTTTTCAATACGCATCTCCAAACAAATGGTGATATGCTGAGTCATTTGAAAACTATGCAAAGCATTTTTCAAGAACTGCATGAGAAAGAGCTTATTTTCTCTGAACTACATCAAGTCTACATGATTCTATCTTCCCTTAACGAAAGTTATGATAACTACGTAACTTCCCTTGAAATATTGCCAAAGGAAAGCCTAACTTTAACTGATATAACTGGCAGATTGATTGAAGAGGCCAGAAGAAGACTTGAAAGAAATGAGTTAAGGAGGCAGCAACCTCAAAAAGAAGATAATGAATCTCCTACTGCATACGCAATTAAAAAGTGATTTAATTGTGGAGGAAGAGGACATTTGGCAAGATTTTGTAAAAAAGCAAAACGCCAGAACGCTGGCCAGAATACTAAAAGTCATCAAAAGAAAAATAAAAATTTTGAGTTAGCCATGTATACTAACGGAGCTGTAAAAAATAATTTATGGGTGGTTGACAGTGGAGCATCTCATTGTATAACAAATGATAACAAAATTTTTATTAAAATGTACAAGAGTACACAGCAGATATCGTTAGCCAATGGCTGGAAACTGAAAGCTAAAGGTCAAGGTATAGCATATTGTTCTTTTATAAAAGAGAATGTAAAAATGTTATATGTACCACAACTTAAGTTTAATCTAATTTCAGTTAGAATTTTGGTTAAACTAGGATATGTAGTTACCTTTAAAGGAGATAACTGCATAATTGAGAAAGAAGATAAGAAAATTACTGCATCTTTAAGAGGTGAATTATATGTGTTAAATGATGATGGTTTAAAGGTGGCTAACACAGTTTATGAAAATAAGAAACCTCATGATGAATGTATTCACTTGTTACATCGAAGGCTGGGGCATTTAAATTTTAAAATGCTTAAGAAAACTGTTGAATTATCTAAGGGAATAAGTTTGAAACCTTGTAATAAGTATTTGCAATGTAATATTTGCAATCAAAGCAAAGCCAGGGTCACACCGGCTAATAGAGTTGATGGATTTACTACTAAAGAGCCTTTAGAAGTAGTATTTGCTGATTTAATAGGTCCGAAAAAACCAAGTTTTTGGAGGAGCTCGTTACATATTAAGTATAATGGACCATTATTCTAGATATGGGTTTTGCTATTTAATGAAAAGCAAAACTGAAAACGTATCAAAATCTCTTTAATTGGATAAAATTTGCTGAAAGGAAAACTAAAAAGAAATTAGTAACTCTTATAACAGATAATGGTACGGAATTTACAAATAATAAATTCCAGAACAGACTAAGAATGTTAGGTATTCAACATAAAATGTCTGCACCATACAGGCCACAACATAATGCCTTTATAGAGAGAAGAGGCCAAACATTACAATCAATGGCAGGAACTATGATGTCTGATTCAAGATTACCTGACAATTTGTGGGGAGAAGCAATAATGTGTGGTAATCATATATTAAATAATGTTGTTAATTCAACAACAGGTGAATTACCATTCACACTGTCGCATGGTACAAAACCTGATTTAAGTTACATGCACACATTTGGAGCACCAGCATGGGTGCATATCCCTACACAACTTAGACACAAAGGACAGCATAGAGCTAAAAGATTATATTTTGTAGGATATACATCTAATCATAGATCTTATAGATTCTGGGAACCAGGTACATCTAGAGTTTACACCAGTGCCAGTGCTAAATTCCTAGAACATGTAGGATGGAATAGATTAGAGCAAGATTTAAATAATGAAGTAATTATTGAACTCTACAAAAGGCAGAAAGATCAGACTAGTTATAAGAAGAGTCCAATTAAAGAAGAAGTCCACGAAGAGCAAATAGGACCAGAACAAGAGGAAACAGTTGATCAGGAAGGGTTAGATAATCAAGAAGAGTTAATAAATGAAAGTCCACCTGTAAGTCCTGTAATACCTAGACGTACTACACGTGTAACTAGACCACCTGATAGATATCAAGCAAGTATAGTTTGCCAAGTAACTAAAGTTCCAACAAGTGTAGATGAACTTAGGATGTATCCTGCTAAGGATCAGGAGAATTGGCAAAAGGCAATGGAAAAAGAACTAAATTCATTAAAGGTAATGAAAGTTTATGAAGATGCTAAATTACCTCCAGGAGAAAAATCCATTGGGTGCAAATGGATATTTAAAGTAAAAACTGGAAATGATAGGACTGTTACCCATAAGGCTAGGTAGTAGCTCAAGGATTTAATCAAACTGCATCTGATTACGATGAAGTTTTTGCACCAAGTCTTAAAGCAACATCTTTAAGAGCAGCATTAGTGTGGGCAGCTAAGAAAAACTATGTCATTAACCATTTAGATGTAGAAACTGCTTATCTGCATGCACCATTGCAGCACACTATATATTTAAGAAAGCCAGTAGGAATAAAAAACAATAAAGTAAATAGTAATGATTGTTGGAAACTCAAAAAGAGTCTTTATGGGTTGAAACAATCTGGGTTTGAGTGGAACCAATATATTGTGAAAGAGTTAAACAATATAGGTTTTAAATCTGGTTTAGCAAATCTGTTTAAAAGAGAAAATAATGGAACGGTGTCATTATTGTTATTATTTACAGATGATATTGCTTTGATAACTAAGACTAATAATGAAGCTAATGAGATTATATCATTATTAGCCAAAAAGATAAAATTAAAGCATTTAGGTGAAATTAAAAAGTATCTAGGATTGACAATTAACAAAACAAAAAATGGTTTTAAGATATCTCAAGAAGATAAAATTTGCCAATTAATTAAAACGTTTAAAATGGAACTTTGTAAACCGGCAAAGACTCCAATGAGTCAGGAAGTTTGCCAAACTGATGATCAAAGTCCCAAATTTGATAAGTCAATATATCAATCTTTGATTGGTAGCTTATCATATATAAGCAATTGGTCAAGGCCAGATATAGCTTATAGTGTAAATCAGCTGGCACGTTTTAATTCAGATCCACATCAATGTCATTGGCAATCATTAAAGAGAATCTTAAGATATCTTAAAGGAACAATGAACCATGCATTGTATATAGAACCAAAGGGTGATTTGAGTCTTAGTGCCTATGCAGATGCAAGTTTTGCAACTGATATAAACACAAGAAAATCAACATCTGAGATGGCTATATTATTTGGTAAGACACTAATAGGGTGGAGGTCAATCAGACAACAGCATATTAGCTTGTCCACGATGGAAGCGGAATTTTCATGTCTGTCATTACTATGCACTGACTTAATTCTGTACAAACAGTTATTATTAGACATGGGTATAACTGTAAAAGATTCCATTATTGTGTACGAGGATAACCAAGCAGCTATAAAGTTAGCTACTAGTATTGCTGTAAAAACTAGATCAAAGCATACTGATTTAAGATACTTAAATGTTAGAGAATCTGTAAAGAATGGGCTAATTAAATTGGAATACTGCATGACGGAAGAAAACATTGCAGACCAATTTACAAAAGCTCAAGGAGTAATTAAGTTTAAAGAGAGTTGTAACAAATATGATTGAAAGATGTAAATAGTTATAATTATTATTTAACCTAAAAGGGGAGAATGTTAGGGATAACATTGTTTACCCTAACTGGTTTAGGTAAAATAATAACTAAGTAATCATAGTTTGTAAGTTAAAGTGTCTGCAACTTTAACTGTGGGATAGTAATTAAGGGAGTGGTTGTGAAAGCACTTTAAAAGAAGCAAGGCTGCAGCTTGCTCTCTCTCTGGCTTTGATGATCCCTGATTACTGCAAGGACTCAAGACTGCATTGCTCGAACGGGAGAGAAAACAAAGGACTGACTTGTAAGTGAAATGACATAGGATATTCTAAACGGACTTTGCTAACTGAATATCCCTGAATGGACTGACTAAATGATACATGACTATTGGACTGTTATTTTGACTATGCTATGAACTCATAATGGAATAAACTATATTTTTGATAGCACAAGCGTATCTGTTATTTTTACTGTATGTTAATAAACATACAAGCTTAGCTCACTCATTTATCTGTGTGCCTATCTGACTAACGCTGCACATTCTGTTTAGCTTGTCTCCCTAACCCTGGTTGGGGAAACCAGGCTTAACAGATGGCATACCAATTTTCAAATTCCTTTCCAGGGTATGATGGCACAAAGGAAACTCAGCCAGAGAATAAGTATGAGTCCCTTTATTAGCTCCACCTTTGCCCCCAATATCCCCGTTACCTTCCGCCCTGGAGAAAAAAAACTCTCCCACAAACCTGCAACAGCCTTTGGCTGCAGATATTCCAATCCAAATGTTGTAAACAGAAAACTTTAAATTATAAATCCAACAAGGCAAAATAAGGTAATAAATCCAGCAGGGCAAGATAAGGAGTTCCAGAAGTGAAGTAACACGGCAGTAAATCAAACCAGTTGAGAGGATGCCAGGAACTATGATAACAGCAGCAACACAAGATAAACTCAGCAATTGTCCCCGACAACTGACCCACCCATCTGCCTCTCCTTTAAACTCCATTCCCAGATGTGTCTTATGAAGGGAATCAGGGCCCTTTCCTCCCTTGTAAGCCATGCAACCCACATTGCTCTCTTCTCCGTTCTTCCCTATGTGCCCTAGGATGAAGAAGTGGTGGGCCTTGTCTTCCTCTGAATCCCTCTCCCTTGTTCTACCTCTTTCCTGCTTTGCCCAGCCTGACTTTGCCCTTCCCCAGTTTCCTCCACAGCCAATGGAGCCACACTCCCGCTCCCTGTCAGCTGTTCATCTTTCTCCTCAGATTCAGACTCTCATGGGGGGCATGACACAGGGGCACTCTGCAAAAACCCAAAGTTGCTTTGTCACCCACAAACATATATGTTTAGCAAGTAATTTAAAATATTGCTTTAAGAATGACTTGATCCTTACAGTGACATCCAAATTTATGTATTGTTTTTAATTTTAGTTCAGAGGTGCATTAACAGTGTTTTGTGCACAATTCTTGGCTGTTTCAAAAGAAAGAAAGGTGTGTGAGTGTAGCCATACAAATACACATAAACAGACACAAAATAATATCAGCAACATTTACAAATGTGAATATAAAATTGTTAATCAGAAAAGGTGCAAACATAATGTTTTTTGCTACAATAGAGTAACACAGCTGCCTACTATAATGTCTAAGCTTCAAAGGATATTGTTTTACAATTCATTGGAGTAGGCTATTGACCATGAGATTATTCCCCAAATATTATTTATTTTCAAATTAAAACAGCACTTTTACACAATTGCACTGTTATGTTCTGCGCATGGGCGCAAGAATGGGAGACGAGACGATGAACAGTGAACTTCAACTCTTTATTTAACATTATTGGAACAGAGCAAAAACTACGGCAGCAATAGCCCTTTTTATAGGCAAGTTGCTGATCAAACAACCAATAAGAAATGGGAAGCATTAGTTCCCTTAACCAATGAAAGAGGCCCGCTAATAGCCAATCAGATTCTCCTGAATGGACCAATCAGATGTCGCTATTATCGGCCAATCAGAAGTGCAGGGCCAGAACCCTGCACTTTTCTAAAGGTTTTAATAATCTTTATTTAAGCACTTTTATTAATTCACAACACCCCTTCCCCCCGGGTTCCGTTTAAGGGGTGCGGTGACATAATCTTTGAGGTAGGCAGGTTGTTTAGATTGTCTGTTAGATTTTCACTGTCCCCCCAGTACTTGTTTATAATCTTGTTTGGGCGGGATGTTTTCTGGCGAGTAGGGTGCCTCCGGTCCTTCATTTAAAAACTTGGTGCCACTAATGTCCTCGTTATCCTCTAGCCTTTGTGGGCTTGCCTCTGACGAGGTGTCTCTTTGAGGAAAGTCCACCACCCTCTCTGATCCTCTTTTGTGCGTTAAGTCTGAATGCTCACTTCTTCCACTCGTGCTTTCTGCCGTTTCGAACTCGGTCTCCTCGGCATCCCCTCCCCCCTCAGTTTGGAAGTTACCGGAGTCGCAGAAACGAGGTTGCAGCCTTGAACGCAGCTGATCAATATGGCGCTTCCATATTCTTCTGTCGTGACTTTTTACTCGGTACGACCTGGGTCCTGTGACTTGGATTACAGTTGCCTCGACCCACAAAGGATTGCCAGAAAAGTTTCTAGCAAAGACTAAGTCGCCTATCTGGAATTCGCGGCATTTCCCACTGGATCCATGTGGTTTTTCTGATTCGTACGATGGGTGTAGTCGGTCAAGGTGGGAGCGGAGTTTGCATCCCATTAACAATTCGGCCGGAGTCTTGTTGGTGACGCTGTGCAGAGTGATGTGTTGAAGAAAGAGTATCCGGTTAATCTTATCTTCAATATCGCCATAGTCCATTTTATGTAGGGTCTTTTTGATGAATTGTACCATGCGCTCGGCTCTTCCATTGGCCGCAGGAGGCACCGACAAAGTTAGCACATGGCGAATACCACAGTCCACCAAATACTGTTCAAAAGAAAGCGCAGTAAACTGGGGGCCGTTGTCGGATACCAGAACGTCTGGCAGTCCATGGGTTGTGAATAATCTGTCCAATTTCCTGATGATGGATTCGGTTGTGGTACTTTTCATTTCATGGATTTCAAGCCAGTTTGAGTAGGCATCCACCATTACTAGGAATGTGTGTCCTTTAGTAGGTCCCACAAAGTCAATATGAATACGGGACCATGGTCCCCTGGGTGTTTCCCACTCTGTTGGGGTTGCTTTCGGTGGGGCATTGCTAACTTCCTGGCATTTGCAACAAGTCTTTACCCAGGCCTCGATTTGCTTGTCGATACCCGGCCACCACGCATAGTTTCGTGCAAGTCCCTTCATGTGCACAATGCCGGGGTGGCCTTCATGCAAGGTTTTCAGTACCGCTCGTTGCAGCCGCTCTGGGACGACAACTCTATCCCCCCAAATGATGCAGCCTTTCTGGGAAAACAGTTCCGTCTGTCGATTCTTGAAAGGACTGAAGTTGTCAGGGATTTGATCCAATGGCCATCCTTGCTCGACCCAGCTAAGAACTCGCGCTAAAATGGGATCGCGTTTGGTTTCGATCGCGATATCTCGAGCTGTCAGTGGTGGTGATTGAAGTGTCTCAATCTGGAGCGTTGCGACAGTTGGAGCTGGGGTCGTCAACGGTTTCCGGAAGTGGTACACAGCTTAGTGCATCAGCGTGGGGGATGGCTTTCCCCGGGCGGTGTTGCAGTTTATAATTATATGCAGCCAAGAATTCCGACCAGTGAATCATTCTGGGAGATAATATATAAGGGGTCAGCTTGTCCCCTACTATAATTCCCAGCAAAGGTTTGTGGTTGGTAACTATAGTAAAAACTCGCCCATAAATATATTCATGAAATCGTTTAACAGCAGAAACGACAACAAGAGCCTCTTTATCGATTTGAATATAGTTACGTTCAGCTTTTGATAGCGTTTTTGAAAAGTAGGCAATAGGGGCTTCACTACCGTTTGGTAACACATGGCCCAAAATGGCACCCACTCCGAATGGTGATGCATCACATGTAATCGTTAAAGGCAAAGTCTCATTATACTGCATCAAAACAGCGTCTGAAGTCAATAAGTTTTTTACTTGTCGGAACGCGTGTTCCTCTCGGTGTCCCCAGACGCAGGTTGCCTTTTTGTCCAACAGACTATGTAGGGCCTCGGCTACGGTCGCTTTGTGGGGCAGGAACACGTTGTAAAAATTGATAAGGCCCAGGAAAGCTTGGAGATCAGTCTTATTTCTGGGCCTTGGAGCATTTTTGATTGCCCTTAGCTTGCTATTGGTGGGGTGAATGCCTTGTTTATCGATTAAGTACCCCAAAAATTCTACTTTATCCGTACACAGTTGACACTTATTTTTTTTTTACTTTAAGGCCAGAGTCTTTAAATTTCTGGAGAACTAACCTCAGGCACTCCCTTAGTATTTCTCTAGTCGGAGCAGCAATTAAAACGTCACCAAAATAAGGTACAACCCCTTTTATACCCTGTAGTAGTCTCTCCATCAAGCTCTGAAAAATTCCTGAGGCCACGCTAACTCCGAATTGGAGTCTGTTGCACTTAAATGCACCTCGGTGCATAACGATCGTTTGTGCCTCTGCCATTTTTTTTATCTACAGGCAGTTGTTGGTATGCCTGTGCTAAATCCAATTTAGCGAAGACTTTTCCACCCCCCAGGGAATGGAGAAAGTGTTGTACCACCGGTACCGGGTAAGCATTCTGCTGAAGGGCGTTATTCAGGGTAGCTCGGTAGTCCCCACAAATTCTTAACGATCCATCCAGCTTGATGGGTGTTACGATTGGGGTTTCCCAGGGAGCATGGTCGGTTGGTTCTAACATACCCTGGGCTATTAATTTATTAAGCTGCTCGTCAATCTTTGGTTTAAGGGCAAATGGAACTCAACGAGGCTTAAGGCGGATGGGAGCTACTTCGGGGTTAAGGTTAAATGATATCGGGGTCCCCTTGTACTCGCCTAATTTATCTGTAAAGACGTCCTGCAACTCCCGGACGATGGCCTCTTCCCAGTCGTCGCTGTTGGTTCAGTGAATGCCGGCTACTTCAATTCCAAGTGGGGCGAACCATTGGAGGCCTAACAAGCTAGGCCGATCCCTGTCGAGTACAGTTAGTGGTAGGGATGCAGTACGATTTTTAAATGAGACACGGATTTTGCTGGATCCAGCGACTGGAATTCGATTTCCCTGATAGTCCTTAAGTATGATTCTTTAGAATCTGAGGTCTTGCCGCCGGATGGTGGGAATTAATTGTTTAAGGGTCTTCCAGGAAACCATCGAGAGGGACGATCCTGAATCGACTTCCATCAAGCAGGGGTGGTTTTCGATGGCGACCTTCACCCGGATCTTCTTGGCGTCTAATGATGAGGCGTGACCAATCGTAATGGTTTGGTGTGCCTCTTCTCGTTTCGTTGACTGGGCTGGTGGTTTGTTTCTGTAGGAGTGGTTGTTCCATTGGTGGGTTAAGTATTCCCAATTCACAGGATGACTTCCTGTGGGCTGGCGGTAGTTGGTCCCCCTCTGAGGTGGGTTGGATCCTTGCTTCTACAGACTCTTCCGATGTGACCTCTTTTCCAGCACACATGGCAGAGTGCATCGAGGAATTTGCAGTCTGATTGTGGGTGGTTTGCCCCACAACCAGCGCATTGGTACTGCACCCTCTGGTTACATTGATGGCATTGGTCTCGTTCAGACCGGAGCCGGTTGACCTCTTCTTCATCACTTTATGATGACGATTGGAGGTCCTCGTGGTGGGCTGTCATTGCCTGTCCTTCCAGGTGAGGTGAGATTTCGCCAGCGAGTTGGCGGAGCGGGGCGTGGGTGCGGTGCATTCGGGCAGCCGGCTTCCTGGTTGCTTCTGCTGCAGTAGCATCAGCGATAGCATCTGTAAGGCTAATGTCGCCTTTCGCCATCAGCTTACTTTGTGTTGCTGGCACATCTAATCCCAGAACTATTCAGTCTCTCAGGGCCTCTTCAAGGTCGGCGAACCCACAGAGGCCTCCCAAATTCCGGAGATCCGCAATGAAATCTGCAACGCTTTCTCCCGCTGGTCTCTCTGATAAAATTCATGTCTTCGAACAAGCGTTGGTACGGTTAGTGCGTAGTGGGCCCGTAGAAGGGGCTCGAGAACGTCCCAGTCCATGGACTTCACCTCATCCAGTTTGGCTAGTACCTTAGCCATCTTAAACACGGTCGGCCTGCAGTGAGTTAGGAATAGCGCTCGCTTCTTTCCGGTAGTGGCATCCTTCAAGTTGTTGATCTCCAGAAACATCTGGAATCGGTCCATATATGAGTCCCAGTCTTCTTGTGCTGGGTCGAATGGAGTGGGTGGTATGACGCTGCTAGACATGGTTCAGCCATTGGTGCGTCTTCAGCCACATGCTCTGTTTAGCGCTCTATAGTGCTCAGTCAGCTCTGACGTCTCCAAATCCCACCCTCGTCACCAGTGTTAAGTTCTGCGCATGGGCGCAAGAATTGGAGACGAGACGATGAACAGTGAACTTCAACTCTTTATTTAACATTGTGGAACAGAGGAAATACTACAGCAGCAATAGCCCTTTTTATAGGCAAGCTGCTGATCAAACAACCAATAAGAAACGGGAAGCCTTAGTTCCCTTAACCAATGAAAGAGGCCCGCTAATAGCCAATCAGATTCTCCTGAACAGACCAATCAGATGTCGCTATTATCGGCCAATCAGAAGTGCAGGGCCAGAACCCTGCACTTTTCTAAAGGTTTTAATAATCTTTATTTAAGCACTTTTATTAATTCACAACATAAACCTGTGTCTTTTGAGGCACAGAATCAAACATTTATTTGTTTCCTTCCTTCTTTAGCATCAGTTAATCTTCTTTTTAAATATGCTGAGCCATCTGCTATGTGTTTAACTATTTGGTTTTAATTAGCTGTTGAATAAGTTTTTATTTTATTTCTGGCTCTGTAGTGTTAGATTCAATTGTTATGTCAGTCTGTCATGGTCCACTTTAGCATCTATATTGGATGCATATAAATACTACGCATGCATTTCAGGGCTTGCCAGATTTTTACTACCAACTAGCAAACTGTTGTAATGCTGGTTATTTCTGATTCTGTATCCTTTTTCCAATCTTTAGTTCAATTAAAGGATTTTTATTTTTGCCCCCCTCTCTCTCCCTCCCTTCTTCCCTTTCTTCCTCCCTCCCTCTCTCTCTCCCTCCCTCCCTCTCTCCCTCCTCCCTCCCTCTCTCTTCCTCTCTCTCCCTCCCTCCCTTCCTCCCTCCCTCCCTTCCTCCCACTCTCTCTCCATCCCTTCCTCTCTCCCCCTCCTCCCTCTCTCTCCCTCCCTCTCCCCCCCCCCCATAACAGAAAAGAACAACAAACATGATTAGCAAAGGTCAGGGCATTGGTTGATCTGCTGGGGACTACATAGAAATTGTTCCCAACCATGGCCTCCTTCTAATCTTTTTTTTAATTATTATTATTTTCTAGTCAAGCCAAGTTGCTTCTTACTTCTTACTCATTGCAGAATACCTTATGCCACCAGACTCGAAATTCTAGAATAAAAAAACCTAGAACTATGCCGCCTTTGGTTCGATCTAAGTATTGTATATAAAATCATACATTGCAATGTCCTACCAGTCAATGAATACTTCAGCTTCAACCATAACAACACAAGAGCAAACAATAGATACAAACTCAAGGTTAATCACACCAAACTTGATTGCAGGAAATACGACTTCAGCAACAGAGTGGTCAATGTCTGAAATACTCTACCTCAGTGGCCCCCAACCTTTTTTGTGCTGCGGCCCGGTACCGGCATCACAAAATCATCCACGGCCCAGTACCAGCATCAGCCCGTATGGCAAGGCGAGCCGAGCGACCGGCCAGCCAGCCGTCCCCCACTTCTTCTACCACCTTCAACTCCTCCTTTGTACCTGTGTCGATGGGCTTCACGGCGGCTTCGGGACGGTTGCATGGCTCACCTTGCCATGTGTGCTGAAAGAATCCTCGCGCCTTAGTTTTGTTCGAAGCCACCACCACCCCTTGATGAAACTAAGGCACGAGGATTCTTTCAGCACCCAAACACCACTTTCTACCCAGAAAAGCTCACCGGAAGCACTTTTTCATCAAAACAAGATGGCGGTGCCCAGCAAACCGGTGGCCCAGTAGAAATTGTTCAGGGGACCGGTACCGGTCTGGGGACTGGTGGTTGGGGACCCCTGCTCTACCTGACTCTGTGGTTTCTTCTCCAAACCCCCAAAACTTTAACCTTAGACTATCTACTATTGACCTCACCCCTTTCCTAAGAGGTCTGTAGGGGGCGTGCATAAGCGCACCAGTGTGCCTACAGTTCCTGTTCTATTGTTTCTTTTATATATTTTTTATTTTTCTTATATGTATCCATGTATTCATAACTATGTTTTTACTTATACCTATTATCTTGTAAGCAATTGACAAATAAAAAAAAATAAAATAAAACAAATAATACTAAATAGGGTCACCCTTGCTTTGCCTCAAAATCAGAAAATCTCCGCCAGGATAAACGGAGAAATAGTTTTTCTTTCTCGTGTTCTAATTTTCTAACTAAAATTCTCATTTTAAAAACATTTTGAAAGTCTCGATCAAGGTATACATTCTTTCAATATTTTACATCTTTTTTCCCAATAGGTTCCCGACCAAAACAATCCATAATTTGATTCTCTGATAGGAAGAGAATCCAACCCCAAAAGATGAAGTAATAATTATCCAGGGTCCCCTAAGTCCTAGTGTGATATCAATAAATTACGAAGCTTGCTGATAACTACAAGAACTAATTGATTTATAGCCATCAAGAGTGTAGTAGGCCAAGCAGCATAATCATGTAACAGGCCTCAGACCTTGTGTGGACCACTAATTGGCTTCATTTGTCTTAGTAGCAGTAGTATTATTTCTTCAACTGACTGCATTAAAGCTCAGACATATGCATCCCCCTAGGGCAGGGGTGTCAAACGCGATTTCATTGAGGGATGCATCAGGGTTGGGTTTGACCCAGGGGGCAGAGTGGGCGTGGCCAGGATGGGTGTGGCCAGCTAAATATCACTCACGTGCTTCTGCCTGTGATGACCCAAGTGCTCTGCCAGAGAAAACAGGTTCCTGAGCTCCATTTTCAGCTGTGACAGCCTCCTGCAATCCTCTTCCAGTGAAAATGGAGTGCATGGAGTCCATGGCCCTCCTGAACTCTATTTTTTGCTGGCAGAGACACCATGGTCCGGTTCTTCACTATTTTCAGGACGGCTCTGTGGGCCTAGATCTAAGCAACCCTTGGGTCAGAGCAGGCCCCCGGGACTTGAATGTGACACCCCTGCCCTAGGGAATCCAGATTGTGAACATATTCCAGAACTTCTTCTTTTATCAGAATATTTTGAAGGCCTCATTTTAGCACTCATGTTGAGGTTTATTGCAAACTAGTTTAGGGAAATGGACGCTGATCCCTTATATACAATGTTTTTACAAATGGAAAAGGCTATGTGGCCATCCACAGTCCATGTTCCATTACATGTCTTTTTGGCTGTCATGCAGATATGGGTCAGAATTACTGGAACAGGTAGTCCTCGATGTAAGATGACAATTGAGCCCAAAATTTCTCTTGTTAAGTGAGACATTTGTTAAGTGAGTTTTGCCTCATTTTACAACTTTTCTTGCCATGGCTGTTAAGTGAATCACTGCAGTTGACAAGTTAGCCAGCTGGTTGTTAGGTGAATCTGGCTTCCCCATTGACTTTGCTTGTCAAAAGGTCACACAAGGGGATCACATGACCTCGGGATACAGCAATGGTCATAAGTATGAATCAGCTACCAAGCATCTGAACTTTGATCACGTGATCACAAGGATGCTGCAAAGGTCTGTGAAACTGTGAAAAACAGTCATAAGTCACTTTTTTTCAGTGCTGTTGTAACTTTGAAAGGTCACTAAATGAAAGGTTGTCAGGCGAGAATTATCTGTACAAATTGGGTATCAGAGCAAGGTGCATGTTTTCTATGTGCATAGAAAAGTGTGAGTAACATTTTTCCAAAATCCCCATGCTTGGGATAGCTGCCTGAAGCAAGTAGAACCCTATTTATACTAGTGCTAAAGGCACATAAGCCAAGAAGCAATCTCAGTACTTGAACTAGTTGCAAAGGATAGACCATAACTGAATATAGCAACCGCAGTGATGGGCTTCTGCAGGTTTGGACCAGTTCTAGCGAACCCTCACGAACGATGATCAGTTAGTCCCACCCTCCCACCCAGTCCTGCACTATCCTGTCTTAAATTTCCTTCTTTTTCAGCTCAGCTGATTCGCGCAGCAAAGTAGATTACTGCACCTCAGCTGTTCTACTTACTGGAGAAGGCTAGAAGGTGAGCTGTAGAGATTCAAAGTGGTGTTTATTTAATGCTGCGTGTGCTCACAGAACTGGTTGTTAAACCAGTTGCAGCCCAACCCTGAAACAGCAATAGGACTTAGACATATATACCGCTTCACAGTGCTTTACAGCTCTCTCGAAGCAATTTTCAGAGTCAGCATATTGCCCCCAACAATCTGGGTCCTCATATTACTGACCTTGGAAGGATAGAAATCTGAATGAGCCACTCATAATCACTGAGTGAGCAGTGAGTTAACCTGCAATACTGCATCACTGTGCCCTCCATGGCTCAGTCCACACAGAGAAGTTTTCTCCACAGGAGGTAGTAAGTAAGATAAGTAAACAGGCTCTTGAATAGCAAAGTCCTTTTTTCTGAGTAAGATCACAGAGTTAGCAATTCCTATTCAAGCAAATGTATTTATCCTTTCTGTTATATATAATATGTGGAAGCAGGAGGAGAGAAAAGAAATAGGCAATTTCTAAAAGTAATTAGAAAGTGAGGTTTGTGAGCTGTTTTCCTTTAAATCAGGAGTGTCATTACTCCTTTAAATCAGGAGTGTCATTACATCAGCAGCGTGATGTGATGTATCACAACTTTTTTCCCCTTTGCTAAACTGGGCGTGGTCGTGGCCAGCATGTGACGTATCCATTCTGTGGGCCGCAAGTTTGACAGCCCTGCTTTAAATGGTTGTTCCACCATATTGTAAGCAAGCTGGCTGATCCTGTGATCTTTGAGTGCTCAAAGCCACAGAAAACTACTATCCTGCAACCTCCCTGCAAAGAGCACATGTGGGAAATCTTCCATCTTCCCCTTTGTTCCATACTAGCAGGCTTGTAGGCCTGCATTCCTTTGGGTCCGGGAGAGCTGGGCCGTGATTGGATGAGATAAAGCAATCCTGATTGGTTCGCATATGGTTTGCTGCGATTGGGTAAAACCAAGCGCGGCAAGCTCAAAAGTCTGTCATAGGCTGCCTAGCCGCGGCCAGTTCTATAAAAAGAGCTGCCGCGGCTAGGATTGTTGTCTCAGAATCTGCTTCCTTAATAAAGAGCTGTTGTTTACTACTTGTGCCTCGCCTCTCAATGGGACCCACTGACCATACTTAACACCCTTAACTTAATTGGGAGTTTTCAAGGAACTGGGGTGCTCACTGGTTCCTTGGTTGTTGCCATAGTCATCAATTTGCTATAACTCCTCAGAAGTTAGATGGAAGGATTTCTTGAGTGGTCTCTATTTGTGAAAATAAAGACTGATTCACCTAGCTAAGCCCCATGGCTAAAGAGCATCCAAAGAACTGTGAGGCAGAGGGAGAAATTAAGGTTTTTTTCTAGTTTGTTCTAGTAACATATTTAAGTTTGAACACATAACCACAATCACATCAGTAATTTTCCAGAAATTAAGATTCTTACTCCAAACAAGGCCAAAATTAATAGAGTATCTGTTTTCAAAAAATTGGCAGACATTATACAAATATAATTTTGTATGTTTTGGTGTTAAGGCAGATGTGCAGACAGTCACATCTGTTGTGTTTTACTCAATAACACATGGTCTCTGAGTAAAATCCACGTTCCTAAAATAAAGCCTTTTTCAGATGATTTGGACTTCAGCTCCAATGTTGAATGATTCTTTTAAGTTTCATATTGGGCTCAGTAGCTTTGCAAAATGTATTTCCTTTCTGGATGATCTATTGTTGCAAAGCTTAAGGACGATCTGCCTAATTAAGCAATAAATAACTCCTGCAGAAAAAAAACATGATGCATCACTTTAAAGCTACACATAATTCTCTTGGTTTAATTTGCAAAACCCAGAGTGAATAAAAGTGAAAAGGGAATAAAGCTGTGTTTTCCTTCCTGCACACAAAAGATATAGGCATAGATTTTTAGAATGTTTTGCATTACATCATTCACAATTGATTGTAGGTATTTAAAATACACCATTTTGTACTTCAGATCAACATATTAATGACTGCATGGCCATTTAGAAAATGAAGAATGAGAGTTTGAATGGGAATTTGCTCATAAGAGATTAGCCAGTGACAAATTCCACTGACTAGTTCCCAAACAATCAAAAGAAAAGACTGTTTGAAGAAAGATCAGAGAAATCAATATATCTCAGTAGCAGTGCCTCAGTAGCAGGAAGATAATAGTTCCTGATAATAGTTGATAGCTGGTAAGTTATAATTTCTTATGGTTTCTTATGGTGAAATTCAGGGAACAAATAAAAGGCTGAAAATGGGATATTTCTATGTCTGTTGCCCAGCCAACTCTCTACTTCCTAAAAAAAAGTTTTTATCTTCTACTAATCACTGGAGTTATTTAAGAGTGAAGTTTTCTTCCCTTTTCTCCTTTGGTAGCATACACACTAAAGGTGAATAATCTAAAACCCAGTGACTGCACAGATGCGGTATTAAACATCAGCTTGGATTCTGTCCCTAAACATGATGCCATTAATGATTGTGCTTCTATGTACAAGATCACAAATTATTCTCATCCTCCTCCATGGGTGCCCTAACGTGATTATTTTCTGTGTTAGCTACCTCCTAATAATCCCAACCTTAATTTGTATACCACCTTTTTCACACTGTCTCTTTCTGTTACTTGCATTCCATTTAAAATTTTGTGTGTTGCCTTAACTAGTTAAATCATCTAGCTACTTTTTGTTGAAATTACATATTTGTAGGAAATCTCATGGCTTCCCTTTAATCTCACCCTGATGGCCAAATTTGAGACTTCTGGTTTAGAAAATGGTGAGCTTAGGCATAATAAGCAAGGTCAAGAGAAACCACCATTTTAAAATTGCCTTATGTTTGTCCATGATATATGAACTTTGTTTATAGGGCTACCAGTAATACTTTGTATTAGAAAGCAAATTATATGGTGGAAATCATTTGGGAAGAGGTTGAACCAAGGTTTGCAAATATATTTGGGCTAACATTCATCTGTAACAAGTACATTAAACTGTTGGGACAGTCACTCATCAATTTGGGGTCATGAATTATCAATGCATTGATGATAACTAATTATGCACCAAACTCTGGTTGATAGTGATGCCATCAACCTGGAGGCTGCTGATATCTCAATGGCTCAGGCTCAATAGCAATAACATTTAGATTTATATACCGCTTCACAGTGCTTTTACAGCCTTCTCTAAGTGGTTTAGAGTCAGCATATTGCCTCCAACAATCTGGGTCCCCATTTTATCAACCTTGGAAGGATGGAAGCTGAGTCAACATAGAGCCTGGTGAGATTCAAACTGCCAAATTGCAGGCAGACGGCAGAAGTAGCTGCAGTTCTGCACTCTAACCACTGCTCTAGCTTTGGGTGTTTGGCCTTCCTAGTTCTAAGAACTTTTCATGTTTCATGAGACTGGATTACACAGCTCAGGATCTGTACATAATTTCGGAATCTTCCTGGATTCTCAACTGCTGCTCCGCTGTAGCCAGGAAGGCCTTAGTACAAGTTCATTTTATGAGACAATTACACCTTTTCTTGGAATAAGAGGCTTTCTTCTTGGTCACACAGGTCTTAGTCACTTCACAATTGGCCTACAGCTGCTTATTCTATGGCCAAGTGCCCTTGAAGACCACTGAGAAATTACAGCGGGTCTAGAATGCAATATCCCAAAAAAAGTGTTGAGCAATCATCTCAGGTGAAATCCCTTATTTTCAATATCCATTTGTATATTTTATTGTGTTTCCTGATTTATTATCATATATTTATTATGTTTTAATTACATATTGATCTTAACTGCTTTCAGAAAGATAGATTAAACAGCAAGACATAAGGAAAGGAACAGTTCTTGAAATGTTAACATTCCTGAGCTCACACTATAGTTCTTTTCATGTGAAAAAAGCCACACAGAGCTATATAGGGTTTATTGTCAGGTGAATGAATATGAAATTGCAGCCTTCAAATCAGTGTTTTGATTGGGATGCCTATTTTAAGATATCTTTGACTACAGCAACCATATTTTTAATTTATGTATGTCATTTCTATTGTTATGGACTAAGCCAACACAGCGGTACAACCCTAAACAGCTTTACTTTACAGCAGGCTTGTAATCCTGCACTTCTCATTGGCCCGCGAATAGCGAGTCATGATTGGTGGTTTCTGGCCAGTCTGATTGGCTGTTAACGGGCCCCTCTGGTTGGACACTTGTGAAAGCGGTAAACTCAAATCATTGGTTGTTTTGACAGCAGCCAGCTCTATAAAAGATCTGCTGCTGCCCAAGTATTTGCTCTGTTCTTATTTTACAAGAAAGAGTTGAAGTCACCGTTCGATGTCTCATCTCCGTTCCTTGCGCCCATGCTCAGGACTTAACACTGCGACGAAGGTGGGATGCGGAGACGATAGAGCTGACTAAGTACGCATCGAACAAGACAGAGCATGTGGCTGAAGAGCGCACGCAACAAACATCAAGATGACCAGCAGCGCCATACCACCCGCTCCATTCGACCCAGCAACCGAAGACTGGGACTCGTATATAGATCGCTTCCAGATGTTCCCAGAGACCAACAATTTAAAGATGCCATGCCTGGCAAGAAACGAGTGGTGTTCCTGACTCATTGCGGCCCCGCTGTTTTCAAAATGGCTAAAGCACTGGCAAAACCGGTGGAAGTGAAGACCATGGATTGGGATACCCTCGCCCCAATCCTCCAGGCCTATAACGCACCTGCAGTACCTACACTGATACGAAGACATGAGTTTTACCAGAAGGACCAGCGGAAGAATGAGAGCATTGGGGATTTCGTAGCCGACCTCCGGAACCTAGAAGGCCTTTGTGGTTTTGCAAACCTTGAGAAAGCCCTGAGAGACCAGATAGTTCTGGGATTAGATGCACCACATGAGCAGAGTAAACTTATGGTGAAAGGAGACATCAGCCTTGCAGATGTCATCGCTGACACTACTGCCGCAGAAGCAACCAGGAAGCCAGCCGCTCGAATGCACCGAGCGAACACACTGCTTCGCCAACTCGCTAACGATAGCCTGCTCGCCACTGACAAACACGCTATCACCACCCACCACGAAGACCTCGAGTCATCCTCAGACAGTGAGGAAGAGGAGGTCAACCGGCTCCTCTCGGAACGAGAGCAAAGGAACCAGAGACATCCGCGCCAATGTGCTGGTTGCGGGGCAAACCACCCGCAATCTGACTGCAAATTCCTCGACGCACTCTGCCGTACCTGCGGGAAAAGAGGCCACATCGCGAAGGTCTGCAGAAGCAAGCGAGAGTCCAGTCCCAGCCGAAGGGAGAACAACCTCCACCGGGAGACAGGCAAACCTCCTGAGAATCGGGACCGCCTGAACCACCAATGGAAAAACCACTACTACTACAGAAATCGAGCACCTGCCTCTTCAACGAGATGAGAAGAGGCCCACCAAACCATTATTATCGGCCACACTTCATCGTTCGATGCAAGAAAGATCCGCGTAAGGTTACTATTGAGAATCGACTGTGCATGATGGAAGTCGATTCAGGATCATCCCTATCAATGGTATCCTGGAAAACCCTCAAACAGCTGATCCCTGCCATCTGCCGCCAGGACCTCAGCACTCAACAAATCATCCTAAAAGACTACCAGGGAAACAGAATTCCAGTTGTCGGTTCCAGCCACGTCCAAGTATCCTTCAAGGACTGCACCACGACGCTTCCCCTGACTGTCGTCGATCGTGACTGACCCAGTTTGTTAGGGTTACAATGGTTCACCCCACTCGGGATTGAACTAGCAGGCATACACCAAACCAGGAGCGACGACTGGGAAGATGCCCTCATCCAGGAATTCCAGGACGTGTTCACAGGAACATTAGGCAAGTACAAGGGGACCCCTATATCATTTAATCTCAGCCCCGATGTAGCTCCCATTCGGCTTAAGCCTCGTCGGGTGCCTTTTGCCCTCAAGTTGAAGATCGACGAGCAGCTAGATAAACTGATAGCCATGGGCGTATTGGAACCGATTGACCATGCCTGTTGGGAAACTCCAATAGTAACGCCCATGAAGCCAGATGGCTCGTTAAAAATTTGTGGGGATTACTGGGCCACCCTAAATCATGCTCTTCAACCGAGCGCTTACCCAGTACCGGTGGTCCAACACCTTCTTCATTCCTTGGGTGGCGGAAAAATATTTGCGAAATTGGACTTAGCTCAGGCGTACCAGCAACTACCTGTAGACACGACAACTGCAGAAGCCCAGACAATAGTGACACATAGAGGCGCCTTCAAGTGCAATAGACTCCAAGTCAGAGTAAGTGTGGCACCTGGCATTTTTCAAAGTTTAATGGAGAGACTATTACAAGGCATAAAAGGCATTGTGCCTTATTTTGACGACGTCCTAATAGCTGCCCCCACTAAAGAGTTATTAGTACAACGACTCAGAAAAGTTCTACAGAAATTTAAAGATGCTGGTCTGAAGGTAAAAAGGGACAAGTGTCAACTTTGTACGGAGAGAGTGGAGTTCCTGGGATACCTTCTCGACAGACAGGGAATCCCCCCCACCGAAAAAAAAATAACCGCAATCAAAAACACCCCGAGACCTAGGAATAAGACAGGCCTCCAAGCCTTCCTGGGACTCATTAACTTTTATAACATCTTCCTGCCCCAGAAGGCAACCGTAGCCAAGCTCCTACATAGACTTCTCGACAAAAAGGCTTCCTGGGTCTGGGGACGGCGTGAAGAACGGGCATTCCAACAAGTAAATAAAGAGTTGAAGTCACCGTTCGATGTCTCGTCTCCGTTCCTTGCACCCATGCTCAGGACTTAACAACTATATCCTTCTGTTTTGAACATCTGACTCTGGGAGGTGAATAATCATACATTTTGTAGTACAAAAGGCCAACAGGATTAGAGTTATCCTCAACTCTGAAGGGAGAATGTTCCAGAAGGCTTGGATACAGCAGAGAAGGCACCTGTCCTAGTCCCTGCCAGGTAATATTCCTTGGTTGATAGCCTGTAACATGTACAACCTGCCTGATTAAATTGGATGGGGAGAAGACAGTGCCACAGGTAACCCAGTCCCAAGCTATGAAGGCTTTTAAAGGTAACAACCTGCACCTTGAATTTTACCTGGAATCACACAAGCAACTAATGAAGCTTGCGCAGTAGAACTGTTATATGTGTTGAATATCCAACACCATTTACTATCTGTACAGCCACATTTTGTACCAGCTGAAGCTTCCAAATGCTTTTCAAGGGCAGAGTCCAGAGGTGGTATTCAGCAGGTTCTGACCAGTTCTGGAAAACCGGCAGGATAAATTTTGAGTAGTTTGGAGAACCAGCAAATACCACCTCTGACTGGCCCCGCCCCCATCTTTTCTCTGCCTCCTGAGTCCAAGCTGATTGGCTGGGTCTTCTTTTGTTGTTCTGCATAGGAGAAAGGAGCTGGAAAGCAGGTTAGTGGGGTAGGGAGGGAATGGGGATTTTGCAGTATCGTTCCCCCTGGAGTGGGGAGGGAATCGAGATTTTGCAGTATCCTTCTCCTGCCACACCCACCAAGCCACAGCAACAGAACCGGTAGTAAAAAAAAAATGAATCCCACACTGAGGCAGACCCATGTAAAGTGTGCTGTAGTAATCTAATTCCATCATCATAAACCCATATCCGAGGCCATACTGACTGAGCCAGCATAGAATTGAAACATTTGTAAGGCAATAGATTTTATATTACCATATTGTTGTTTCGGTGTTTTCCAAGTTAACAAAGCATGCTCACTATAGAAATAGGAAGGGGAAAAGTTAGTCTTTAAATCAATGAATAAACCTTCATAATTGGAAAAGCACATTAATCATAGCTTAACAAACCAGAAAGAGTAGAGATTAAGTAAAAAAAAATCCTGTGGAGCAGATACAGCAAGCGGCCCAATAAACCACTTCTATTATTCTTCTGCTGGTTTAAAAAATGCACATTACAATAGATTTTTGTCAATCCTGTATTAAGACCTTTCTCATATTTACAGATACAGATTAACAGAGTTGGAAGGGACCTTGCAGGTCATCTAGTTCAACCCCCTGCCCAAGCAGACCTTACACCATTTTTGACAGATGGCAGCCCAGTCTGTTCTTGAAAGCTTTCAGTGATGAATCTCCCACAACTTCTGAAAATTTGTATCTTGTTAACAAGTTATGGCTGGGCAAAAATCATGGCAAGAAAACCCGACATGATTTTTATAGGCTTTGGAAGCATAGCCAGAGAGAACCGGTATGCATGAAGTTTTGGTGGGAAAAGGGGGGACAAAGTTTGAAATCCTAGCAGTGCCCGGGGTTCCAAACCGAACCTAAATTGATGAGGTTAAAAAAGAGTGATTCATTTTATATATGCTTGTATATCAAACATTGTCGATTTGAGAAAGGTTGAGATATAAATTAGAGCTATAAAGATGGCTATTCTCATTAGCAACTTCAGCTACCACATAAAATAGATGGAGAAAGTGTTTATGGCTTTTCAGCCCAGGGGTTGTTGTTTTTTTTTTCCTGATATGCTAATTTTATCCATGACAGTAATGGGAAGAGAAATTGATTATCCTATTCCAAGAGTAGCAGAGTTGATGGCCTCTGAATAAACTCTTTTTAGGGAAGACAGCAGTGATGGCTCTGCTGAGTTAAAATGTTCATGTAAGGATTGTGTTCTTAAAGTAGCTGACGATTGCACAGACAGGCATCCTGTCACACATATACTAGAGGTGGTATTCAGCCGGTTCAGACCATTTCTGGCATACCGGTAGTGGAAATTTTGAGTAGTTTGGAGAACCGGCAAATATCACCTTTGGTTGGCCCTGCCCACCCAGCCCTGCCCTTTCCTTTCCTATATTCCCTTGTTTTTTTTTTCACTCAGCTGATTTGTGTCACACTTCAGCTGAGCTAAACAGCTCACCTCACTAGCGCTGACACAGAGGGTAGTTTTTGAGTGCTGCACGCAAACGCGAAGTGCACTCTCATAGAACCGGTAGGAAAAAATTTGGAGTCCCATCACTGACATATACCCACTTCTCTACAGCAGGCTAATTTAGCACCCAAACCATCTTGTTCATGTCCTCAGAGAAACATTTTTTTTTCTCCTAGAATGTCCAATAATTTAGTATTTAATTAGGAAGAAAATGTGAACACATTTATAGCGGTTAAAAATGATACTTGAAAAGAAATCTGACTTAAGGCTGAACTTGTGGCAAAGGTGCCATAGAAACTCTTCAACAGTATTGCCAGTTGCTGATTATGGTGTTAATATTTTTTTTTTAAAAAAAAAATAAAAGCTAGTAAGCCATCGTCAGCAAAATTGCAAAGTGCAAACCTGTAAAAAATGCAGTAAGCACAATTTGATCAATATAGCTGCTGCCCCTGAATATAAATTATATAGATTGCTTTCACTCTCTGTTCTCAATGAGAAATTAAAAGGTTAGCAAGATACAGGGTGTCTGGGAAAGTAATTTGCAGAACCATCTTTTTAAAGAAACAATTTTTAATTAAGTTTAAAATTTACAGGCTCTTGGTATATTTTAACTTTGCTAAATAATTTCTAAAGCAGACCATTGCAAAGATGTCTAACTCTTATGTAAACAAAGTTCTGCCAGTCTTCATAGAATAGTGGCTGGTATTTATCTTTTCAAGCAATGGAATTTTTTTCCAGAAAATTTCTCAAGCAATACTGTAGACCAGATCTTTCCATGCCATCTACCCATAGAAATATGAATGAATGAATGAATGAATTCTTTATTGGCCAAGTGTAATTAGACACACGAGGAATTTGTCTTAGTGCATATGTTCTCAGTGTACATAAAAAGAAAAGATACATTCATCAAGAATCATAAGGCACAACACTTAATATAGTCATAGGGTACAAATAGGCAATCAAATCATACTAGGAAACAGTCAATATAAATCATAAGGATACAAGCAACAAGTTACAGTCATACAGTCACAAGTGAGAGGTGATGGGTGATGGGGGTGATGAGAAGATTAATAGTGATAGCAATGCAGATTTAGTAAATAATTGAACAGTGTAGAGGGAATTATTTGTTTAGCAGAGTGATGGCATTCAGGAAAAAACTGTCCTTGAATCTAGTTGTTCTGAGGTGCACTGCTCTATAGTGTCATTTTGAGGGTAGGAATTGAAACAGTTTATGTCCAGGATGTGAGTGGTTATTATCTTAATAATATAATAAAATATCTAGATAATTAATATTGTTTAGCAAAACAGTGCGGTGGCCTAGAGATGAAAATGCTCGCTTCCCCCTCAGAAGGTTGAAAGTTCAATCCTAGGCAGTGACAGATGTTTCTTATCAGGACGCAAAGAGAAAATATCTGCTGTGAACTTTGCATAGATGTCAGGAAAGGCATCCAGCCAGTAAATGCTCAGCTCTATCCAGTCACCCTAACTCCAACCCGATTAAAGGGTCATAGAAAAAAAGAAAAAAATCAATTGTTTAGCAAGAGCACTAAAGTACCAATGTGATGAGGTTGTTTTAACTTCCAGTACAGTGGCCAATAAGAATCCTCCATTCTCCAGGTTGCCTGATATTATTTTCTAATTCATTCCCCAAAACCACATCTATGTTTATGATAGATTCATCAACATCCATTGCAAGAAAGATCAAATTATTTTTTTAAATTATACCAATGGGTTCCATGAAAGAAAATTAACATTATTTTTTTCAATATTAGATGTCTATTTCCAATCCCATTGTTTTTCTAATTTTTTAATATTGAATGGATTTGACACCACAAAAAACCAAGGCACTTTAAATTCTAAATATTGTTCAACTTGTTCTGGACTGTATTGAATATATGAAAAAAAATCTACAAATTTTTTTTCATTAATAAGTCAATTAGCACTTGTTAGTCTACTTCACAATGGAAAATATAACAAAGCAATAGGTGAAATGGAAATTTTTACTTTTTTTTCTCCAAAACAGATTTTTATAAATTGAATGAACCAAACAACCATTTCAGACAATGTGCTAAATGTAGAAAGATTATACAGATTTATTCCAGGCATTTTTTGTAGAACTATTGTTGGTACACATTTCAGTGAAGACAGAACCAGAGATGGTATTCAGCAGGTTCTGACCAGTTCTGGAGAACCGGTAGCAGAAATTTTGAGAAGTTCAGAGAAGCGCAAATACCACCTCTGACTGGAGATTTTACAGTATCTTTCCCCTGCCATGTCCACCAAGCCACACCCACAGAACCGGTAGTAAAAAAAATGGAATCCCACCACTGGACAGAACTATGGACCTTTCCAGAACTTACATATCAAATAAATGGGTTATATTTCCTACCAATTTTTTTCTACATTTGCAAACTAGAAATTTTCTCAATTGACTGATTTAAGTCAGAAACAACTGCAGAATGACAACAATAGAATACTCTATAAGTGTCATAGTTTATAAATACAGGGTCCTGTGTATTATTTTTGTGGCCCAGTATATTCTATGCTAATATAATTTCTGGTATAATTTCAAAAATAACTCTAATCTTACTTGAAACAGATTTTGATGAATCTACCATAAAGACAGATCACATTTTGGGGAAAAGAACTGATATTATAATAGTTGTGATCCTGACTCTCTGTTCTTATAACTTATTGCTTTTGGGTAGAAGAATGTATCGTCTTCTCAATGACCATAATTAAACAGCATTCAAACTAGGATTAACTTAACATGTTCTGAAGCCAATTAAGAAATCTACCATCCCCAAATCCTCCCTACCCTTAATAAAACCTTGAAAATCTGAGATCTATAAGAACCTAAATTTCTGCTAGCTACATTTTTGTTTCAATAGAAAATAGGCAATCATAATGCTTAGACCAGATATCAGTTAGGAAATGGTACTTAGCTGCCAATTTCCCTTGAATCTTATTAATCTTTGTACTGATTAGGCTAATGTGCTTAAGTATATTGCAACTAACATTAATAAAACAAGGGAGAAATGTTTCAAAAATTATGCATGAGTCATATTTAACATGCTACATTTCACTGGGATACCACTGGGATTAAGTACTGCCAGGTTTTTGCCTTTAATTTACTTTCCTGCATCCTCAAAAGGTTTTTGATTTTCAGTGAACTTGGCAGAGTACACTTATCTTCAGGCGGTGAACAAGGAACGGAGAGCTAGCAATAAGAATATCTTGCTTCCTTCTTGATCTCCAATTAACAAATACTGTACTCAATATGCCCTTTCTCTACATCAAAGATGGTATTGACTGAAATGGATTTAAAGTTGAAAATAGCAACATGAAAAGAGACCTTTGCACACATAATAATCTGACAGTTAATTTGCATTATTTGCATTAGTTCAAATGCCATGTGGTGGTTAATAAGATTCACATACACCTGCCTCTTGATTTGGAGATGTCCAGAGTTGGTTAGAAGATGTGGGGGGACAATATAAATGTTTTAAATTAATAAATAAATTTGAAGATAGAGAGTGAACAAGCTCAGCTAGTGTGTAGGCCCATGAACTCCAGAAAAATGGAAGTGATTGGTCACGCCTTTGAGGAATTCTTCCTTTTATTTTGTTTTTACTTTCCTATCCAGCTAATAATCATAGATTTCTTAATGGTCTCTAGCTCTAAATCTCCATACAAGGCTGGCCCTGCTTAATTTCTGAGCATAAGCAAAATGTTGCCACTTATTGAGAGAGAGAAAGAATAAAAACCATAATTAAGATCAAGTATACATATGCCAGTTCCAAAGACAAATCTAGGTTGCATCACAGAGAAAGTGGAATAAGCTGATGATTTAATTCGTATCTGTGATCAGATCAGTTCATAGGAATAATCAGAACAGCTGGATGCCATAATAACCTACTCTTTAAGGACACAAGACTTAATCAAAGGATATTTTAATTTTCACTTTTTCTCTATTTGATGAACAATCAGAGAATGGTCCTCTTCTAAATATGCCATTGGATCAAAGACATATAACAGAATAACAAAAACCTTGCCAACCAAATGTTAGTATCTAGACAGCCAACAAAGTAGTAGACATTAAAGTCTTTCCCATCATGGGAAAACTGACCAGTGATCCATGTGACTTGGGAAGATCTAGGTGCAATCTTCAATCTACTCGCAAAATAATGTTAATGGTGATAGCATTAGCAACAATGTAATTAAGAAATTTAAGTTAATTGCCACCCCTCAATGTTCATATGCATAAAACCTTCAATTTGGATTTTCTTATGAGACAGACTTCCCCAACCTAACAGACAGAATTCAGCTGCAAAATTCCCCAGCCAGCCTAGGTATTACTGAAGTTGAGAAGATTCATTGAAAAAAGAAAAGCCCACTAAGTGGTATTACCATTCCTCCATTGCGGTTTTAATCCAAAACTCTTAGATGCTACATACTGGATAGTTCTTGGATGGAATATCACCAGAAGGCACCAAGGTTGTAAGCTTATAAGGTATAAGAAATAAAGATCTCAGAAGGCAGTGCAAATCATTACATTATTGTTGTCAAGAAAATTGTGAAGGAATATCATGAAGTTACCAGAAGTCTCATGCAACTTGAAAGAAACATTAATTTGCAAACAGGAAGGGACAATATTACTACATGAACACATCCACAATAGTTTTATGTGGAGAAAGTTTAATAAATACGGACAGCTTCGATATTGCAGAAATAAAAAGAAAATGTAGGTTCAGTAGGAACTCTTCTGGGTGGCTTGTATAGATCTGAAAACTGGGAAGAGGAAGCAGTAGGCTAGTAGAATATGTTTATTTGGTAATAACCATGTTTCCCTGAAAATAAGACCTTGTCTTTATATACTTTTTGCCACCAAAAAAGGCACCAAGTCTTATTTTCATGGGGATGTCATCCACTGACTCCCCTCACTTGTGCGTGTCACCCCCAGCCTCCTTTTCACTGTCAGAGGCCTTCAGGAACTTCTTCTGCAATCAGCAAGGGTTTTCTGAAGGCTACTGCAACTGATAACAAAATTTCAGATCGATCCAGAGCTCTGTTATAGGCTGTAGAGGCCTTCAGGAAAGCCTTATCAGCCTTGCCAGCTGCAGAAGAAATGGGCCAACAAGCCAGGTATCGTGGTGTGCGAGGCCTGACTGCAATTGTCCAAAGATAAGTAGTAGGGCAGCTCCACACACCCTATCCACACCCTTAACTTTTACCCATGCACTCTGGAGTGGGTGGAGTCTTCATTATGGTTTATTTTGAGGGTAGGGCTTATATTGGATACATGTGTACAAGTCAAACTAGGACTTACTTTCAGGGATAGATTGCATTTTGGGGAAAACACAATATGTGCATTTTGATCAGCAATTTCCCTCTGGGATGTAAGAGAAAAGTATGGCTTCTCTGAGTCTTAAACAAATAGAAAGAGATTTTTCAAAAATAGTCTGTGCTTTATACCATGGCAATGAAGCTATAAATTAATTGTGTGGTGTTGACCCAGTACAACACAGTAATACAGTATTTGAGTGCATTCTTTTTATCATATGCAGGATTTTATGAATGAACTTTAGCCATTCAGCAGAGGAGAATTAATTCCTCTAGCCTTCCTCTGAAAGGGGACCACTGTCTGTATTTCTCCTATTCAGGATGTCTCTGATTAATTCAGACGCTGCAGTGGAAATGTGAAAGCCACATCGATTCAGATTAATCTAAAGTTGAAAAGCTTTGCTGCTGTGGTCATATATTGCTGCTCATCAGAGCCCGACATTGCTGATTCTGACTTAGGAAGTGAAATGGCAATATCATATTTCATCTAAAACGTGATGGTGCAGTGGTTAGAATGTAGAATTGCAGGCTAACTCTGCTCACATTGCCAGGAGTTTGATTCTTTCTAACCACATGGGGGTTTTTTGGTGGGGGAGAGGTCAACAATGAAAATAAGAGAAATGGACAAAAGTTTATATAGTGTGAAAAAGTTGAAGAGGAAAATATTTTTGGACATGTCTCCTTAGGGTATAATCTAAAGTCATCCAGTGAAATTAACTTCAAGTGAGGAATTCTGGAGACTTCTTTTCCTTAATTAAGTTGTGCCGTAATGATGTTCTCACTATCATATGAAGTAGAGATGGCCATATTTAAATCAGTTAAGACCCATTCCTGGCAAAAATCAATAGCTACCAGTAACAATAGCTATATAATATCTCTAATATATTAGGCAGTAACCATTCTATCAACAGTTCCTGAAGACTGGTAACCAGTGGGGAGGGGATTGGACCTGCAAAATCATTTTTATATATTTATATCTCTATCATATGGTGATACAGTATTATTACCGTCGTCTGATAATCACAATTTGTATTATAGAATTTGACATGATACACTTTGTTAGGGATACACCCTAGCAGAATCTGCACGGCAGGCAAGCAGGCAGGCAAATATGTGAGATAAACGTTTTGTAGCTTACACTCAGTAAAACAGATACACTGTGCTAGTTAAATAGTTTATTCCAGTAAGAGTTTTTAGCATAGTCAAAACAGTCCATATATCATTCACTAGTTCAGTCCGTCCGGGGATTATTCAGTTGCAAAGTCCAGTGTCGAAAAGGAGGTCAGTAAACTTACAAATATCAGTCCAGTAATATATCTTCTCGCAGTAGAGATATATGAAGAAGTCAAACCTCCTTTCTTCCTTCAGCAACAGGGAACACGCAGTTAACAATCCATCATAGTCAGCAAGCAATTCAGTAAGCCAGCTATCAATCAAGTTCTCTTGCTCCCTCTTATGGCAGTTTTACAACCGCACCCAAAATTACATGCTTTGCAGTTTAAAGTGACACACACTTAAATTCACTATCATAGTTTATATATATTATTTTACCCAAACTACGTTAGGTAACCTTGTTATTCCTAACACACTTAATTCCTCCAGAAAAAAAGGAAATATATATCTATACTTTCCCCCAATCCTGCCTGGGATCATTTTCCCACCCCATGGGAATTGCTCTTCATAATCAAAGTAATGTCAATTTTCTCAACTGCTTCAAAGACTTTTCTTTATTTAGTTTACCTTGATTTTTTTGTATTTGTTTATAGGTAGCTATTTAAATGGAAAAGGTGCATTAAAAGCAACTAAGCAGATGCAACTAAGTAATGCAAAACTGATGATTGAAGATGTCGCCATAGCGGTACAGCTAGTTTTCAACTTAGATCAATTAGTTTAATGATCATTTGAAGTTACAACAGCACTGAAAAAAGTCACCCATGACCATCTTTTTATACTTACTACCAATGCAGCATCCCCATGGTCACATGATCAAAATATGGATCTTTGGCAACAGTTCATATTTATGATGGTTTCAGTGTCCCAAGGTCATGTGATCATCTTTTGCAAACTTCTGACAAGCAAAGTCAATGGGGAAGCCAGGTTCACTTAACAGCCATGTTACTAACTTAACAACTGTGATAAGAAAGGACATAAAATAAGGCAAAACTCACTTAACAAATGTCTTGCTTAGCAACATAAATTTTGGACTTAATTGTGCTTGTAAGTTGAGGACTACCTGTATAGGTTAGGGAAGGAGCTGCTCTCGATCCAACTTTGTTCAAAATATTTGAATGATCTTGAAAATACCTTAAATGAGCCTGATAGATTTTTGACAAAACTTGGCAGGAGAAAGATTTGAGTTCTGATGTAGTGAACTTCATTAAGTATTTGTTAAGCAAACAGGCTGTCTTATCATAAGAACAATTCTTAGTCTTTGAAAAGACATTAACTTTTCAAATAATGGAACCAGCTAAAAGCTTCCTGTATTTGTGGAGTTTATTTTATCAAACTCAAGCCCGGGAGCCAGAGCCAGAGCCGGAGCCGGCCTGTGGGGTGCTTAGAACTGGCCCACAAGGCTGCCCTGGAAATAGTGAAGGACTGGCCCGTGGTGCCTCTGCTCACAAAAATGGAGCTTAGGAGGGTCATGGGCAGCCTTCCTGCACTCAGGAACCAGCCTCCCCTCACTCGGGAACCTGTTTTCACTGGCAGAGTGCTCAGACCACCACAGGCACCCCAACATGAGTGATGTTGAGCTGGCCACGCCCACCCTCGGGCCCCTGAGGTCAAACACAACACTGATGCAGCCCTCAATGAAATTGAGTTTGACACCCCTGGGATGCACTGTAAAAATTATTCATTTTAATTTTCCTATAGTAAAAACTGCTGACATATTTCTGCTTATGTAAAATCTCCAATATTAGGGCAATTTGTCATCTCCTTTATAGAGCTGATATTTATATTAAGCTTCCTGATTTAGATTGTATACACTTTTCCTATGTGCCTATATTTGTGTCCCCACATGAATTTCCAATGAGACCATTCCATTAGTAATAGAACCTGTCTTGTAGAAGTTACAGTATGGTTGCTTCCCCTTGATTCTCTGCTTTAAACAGCATTAGCTTTGGTCAGTCCAGAGCTATTGTGTTAATTCCATGCATTTGGTCACAATTATTCCTGGTAGCCCAAAGAATTCATTATCATGAGCTATCACCTATTTTTGTTGGTAATGATACCAACAAACCAAAGATGCGACATCAGAAGTCCCTGGAATTTAGGTTAGATTAGAAAGTGAAACAAAGAATTCCAAAGAAGTCATTGATGTTTCTATATTATTGCAAAGAAAACTATGTGGCCATTCCCATGCAGACTCTTGAAGTAGACCTCATTTTTGTTTACTTTCTGAATTTAAATGGGTAAGAGTTATAGTCCTCTTCTTTCTTGGTTACTTTTTTATTTTAACTCCGAGAGAAGCAATTTAGTGTATTGGTGAAGGAACCAGGCTAGAAACCAGGAGACAGTTATGGTCCCAAAAGTATTTTTTTCAAAAGGCAATTGGACTTTGTTTTTTCTTAAAGACATCTTGCTTCTCATCCAAGAAGCTTCTTCAGTTCTGCTTCTTGGATGAGAAGCAAAGCGTCTTCAAAGAAAAACCAGAAAGTCCAGTTGCCTTTTGAAAAAGAACTTTTGAGACAACCATGACATGGATGACTGAGAATCTCCATAGACACTGTTAGTTGTAGCCCTGCTTTAGTCATAAAGCCAGCTGGGAAACCTTGGGCCAACCACTTTCTCTCAACTCTCGGGGGCAAACCTCCTGAAAAACCTTGCCAAGAAAACTGCAAGGTTTTGTTTGGCAGTCTCTGAAAATTAGAATTAATTGAATGGAACAAAAAACAACTATAAAATACTTTCCCAAAGGTGTTTTTCAAGAGGCAACTGGACTTTCTGGTTTTTCTTTGAAGATGTTTTGCTTCTCATCCAAGAAGCTTCTTCACCCATTTGCACTATTCAGGTGACCCTGAATAAACCTTCGAGTGGCCACAATGAATCTCTAAAAGAATGCAAATGACCAGCTGTCTGCAAGGGGTATAAATCCTTCCATTCCCTGCTATCCAGTCAGAGCTGGAGAAGCTTCTTGGATGAGAAGCAAAACGACTTCAAAGAAAAAACAGAAAGCCCATTTGCCTCTTGAAAAAGCACTTTTGGGACAACCATGGATGACTGAGAATCTCCGTAGATATAAAATATGTGATTTTTTAGGATTAATGCTATTGAAATGTGTTTATTTATAAACTTTATAAGTTCAAACAGTAATTCTTCTTTTTGTATGACATGTGTAGAAGGGAGATTATATTAATTAGTTTACCCCTCACCATGTGCTTTCAGACAACAGGGATCACAACATCCACACTTCGTTGAAATTAGCTTTCAGTAGCATCAAAATTTCACTACTCAAAATGCAAATGATCTGCTAGATTGACTAAAGTGAAATGGGAGTGAGGAAGTAATTTAGATTTTTAAAATATATTGATGAAGATCCTGTTAATGACTAATACTGCATCCATTTAAGGCAACAGTCTGCCAAAGCAGCTGAAATTGAAAGAAGAATTTTTAAAAAATTGTCGTTACAATTGGATCCTAAACAGCATGTCTTCTAATGACTGCAGCTTCTCAATATAATTGGGAAAAAAATAAGTTGATGTCAGAAGGTCATGGAATTTTGAAATTCCTGCCGCAAATCTGGCATAATATCTTGGCAGGTTCTCCGTTTATCTGAGAAACAGTAGAAACTGAGAGCCAAACTTCTACAGTGGAAAGAATAAAGTTAAATAAACAATTTCATGGCAGGAATGGAAATTTTATGTTTTGAAAAAAAATGTCTTACCTAACACCAAGGACCTTTCCCATCAAAAGGGGTGATTCACCACTGAATCATGACAACTGCTATTATATGCTGATCTATGACCAAAATAAAATTGATTAATAGATACTTTTGCTTCTTTAAGAAGCATAGTTTTGTTTACATATATTGACACAAATACTATAGTAACCTCTCTCCGTTCTCTGTTTTACCTTTGAGAAAAATATATAATGTAGAGACTATAACTATGACATGACATTTTCAAAGTAATAATTACACAAGACAAAAAGAAAGATAGCAATCTTATAGATAACATGTACAATACATTGAATTAATGGATGCTATGTTTTATTCATTATATTTTACAATATGTTTTATTTTAAAAAAGGAACTGTGATTCAAATCCATTTTTCCAATAACTTTAATTGTGATTTTTTTTCTTTCTTTTTTGAAGACCCATATTTTCTAAGTTCCTCTTGCTCCTATAAACTTATTCAATGCATATTCATTATGCTGCTGATCCCAGTTTTACTAATCAAGTTAAGCAATATAACAGCCTATAACTGCAAAAATATCTACTTCTAGCCTGAATCATCCCTTTTGCAGAACTCTTGAAAAACAATATACTAGAAGATTAATATAAGGTACTCAGAAAAATGAATTAGCATCCATCACTATAAAAGGTTTTCATTCAACAAACTTGGAATTTTTCCCATTTAATTCCTTTATTATCTTATTCTTGAAAATAGCATTATTAGCTGAAACAAGGAAACATTACTTCTGTTTAGCTTACTTTGCTTCTGTTTAGAAAAGAGATAGGATGAACATAAATTTATGGCCATATTTTTTCCCTGATTAAGTCTTTTTCCTAGTGTCTATTTAATAATTGGAAAAGTGTTTTTTCCAATGAACTTAACAGTTTTTAGATCATCAGGTATTATATTATGATATTTTCAATCCTTAAATTGGGTTGTTCCAATTTTTGGCATCAAAGAATCTTGTACACTAAATCCATTTGCTGATTACTTCGCTCTTAAGCCAAAAAAAATCCCATGTGGCAACAAATCTAACTTGTGTTTCAAGAATGTAATCTGGATTTGTACCATTTATTAATGTAATGATAGATAAAACAACAATGTTGAATCCAAAATTGCAATATGGGATACCAAAAACAATTTTGGATACCAAAGTATTGAATAGTTCATCTCAAATCTTTCTGTGCCAACAAGATTTTGCTAAGGCCTTACATGATTGAGAATAAATAATACCACTTCCTCTAAATGTGGGAAGTAAGATAGAATATTCAGTCCATAAATGTGCTATTGTAGCTTCATTGTCCATTACTATAGAATAGGTGACAAAACATGTCCATCCAGCAACAAAATTTGGTATGGTCCCTCTTTTCTAATACACAGAAGTACATTCAAACTCTTTATCATTAACCTCAACACACACAGAGAGGGAAAGATACAAACACACACACACAATACAAGCAAGGACAAGCATTTTTACCAAAAATCAGCTATCCACAGTAGCCTATCACTCTTTTAATGTATTTAGAAAAATTAATTCCAACACATTAAAAAGTTGAAATGTAAGACAGGAAATAAAACTAGAGAAAAATAGAGGTCTTGAAAATGCATTATAAGGTGACTTTCAGAGACATCATCTTACAGGAAATAGGCCAAAGAGTTTTGCAGAATTTTTAGAGCTATACTCACTTGATACACTAAGCTCAAAAGAAATAGTTCATTATGTAGTCCAAAACCAGGAACTGTAAGTTTTCACAAACCTTGGATGCAAGTCACACTTTCAGAAACTTCAAATAGTTCTCATTTTTTCATTCAGTGCCATGATCAGCCACCAACCTTCCTTAAGTAGACAAGAGTGATTGGAGTAAAAATTAGGTGTAGAGTGAGCATTTAACTGTGTAAAACAAACAGAACCAACAGCTTATATATTTTATTACATGTTTCCACAGATTCTAATTCAAGCCTATAGTATCCATTTTTTAATTTATGCCACAAACACACACACACACACACACACACACACAAAATGAGTGAATTACAAGCTACCTAACTGAATAATAAAAGTTTCTGACCTATCATTGCAGTTTTATAAACATCTGGTCATTGGTAAAGAATGCAAAAGCAGGAAACTTGTGCCACTAGCGTGTTGCTGAATCCGGCATAGACAGATGTTGTTTGATGTTGTTAAAGGTATTGTCTCAGGATGTAAACTGTTCCAAGTAAAGCAGATATTTGCAGCTGAATTATGGTGAATGTATTTGTCAGTGCAGATGGTGTTCAAATTGTGCTCCAGTGTTCAGAAATTCAACCCAGGGTTGGGGTGGGGGTATTACTATTCGTACTATCTTTACTTTCTTTTGCCACAGTCATTCTAATTCTATTTGCAGGTCTTTGTGTTTTGTGGGGGTTTTTTTCTTCTATTCTGCTTCTCCTAGAACAGGCACTACCCAGATATTTTTGTCTTTCTTATTGACAGTTTTTAAGTCTGGTGTATTATGTGGCAGGTGCTTGTCTGTTTGAATTGTAAAGCCCCAGAGCACTTAAGCTTATTCATTTTCTACTTTGTGATCGCACCTGTTGTGAATTAATAAAAGTGCTTGAATAAAGTTTGTTGAAACCTTAAAGCAAAGTGCAGGGTTCTGGCCCTGCACTTCTGATTGGCCGATAATAGCGATATCGGATTGGTCCGTTCAGGAGAATCTGATTGGCTATTAACGAGCCCTTCTCATTGGTTAAAAAGAGCTAACGTTCCTGTGTTTCATTGGCTAAATACCCAAGAGCTTGCCTATATAAAGGGGGCTGTTGAGGCCGTTCAGAGAGCTGTTGCACCATGTTAAATAAAGAGTTGAAGTTCACTGTTCATCGACTCGTCTCCACTTCTTGCGCCACGCACAGAACACCACCAGTTCTTGCTTGCAGGCAAATAGTATTTCTTGCAGATATTCCAATGCTATAAAGTATCAATTTTTGAATAATTTTTTTTAGGTCTCTTTAGGTTCACAAAGCATGATAATATGTTTCTTCAAGTTGTACAGATTTCCAACATATATTTGAAGTGCCTTGGTATATTCTGGATCATTTCTCTGGCAGTATATAATACATCATTTTGTAAAAATTCCTTTTGAGATCATAACGTATATCTCAATCCTTTTAACCATTATTTTCCCACCAATCCATGTTTGTGGTTATGTTTGCGTGCTGTTAGAGGTAAATGAGGGAAAGATTTAAGTTATCAAATTTCACTCTTTAGCTGCAAGTTAGCAAGGAAATTAATTAAGATAGCTTAATATTCCAGCATCTTAGAATATTAATGTTTTAGTATTGTAAGGGATCTAAGAGACATGATGTCTATGTTCTGATCAAGGCTTATTAAGACACTAATAAACACATGTTAGTCCCAAAACCCTTTTTTCTTTATTTCAACGGCTGTGAATTTTAGTCATTCACAGCCTGTAATGAGTCGCAAACAGTTTGTAAATAGTCCCATGGAAGTCTGCTAAAGTCTTTCAGGATAAGTCTGATAAACACACACCTTTATCTTCCTTGAAATGCTGCCAACGACTAAATTTCCAATTTGTTATACAAGGCCAAACGGAACACAAATTCAACTCAGAGCTTCAGGTTTCAAACTGACCAGTACAAACAAAGTTGCTTCCTGCAAAGGTTCCTGTCCCTTTGCTCCTCCTTTATGTCTTATGGGAGGACCAATCACCTCCAAGCCTTACTCCTGAGTTGCCCCTTTTGTCTTAACTGTTCTTGCCACCCGCTGTTCTTCTGTGTCACTGCTGTCAGATTATAGAGGCTCTGGAATCAGCACATAACTCCCAGATGGCCCTGGCCCCATCTCTATATCAGACACAGAACCCTCGTCCAAATCCTTCCTAGACTCCTGGACTGGCCCATGTTCCTCTCCACAATCCAACTCTGCTGCCAGCTCTGCAGGCTGCCAGTGGACCACAACAGTCTAATATCAACCTTGGTTGTTCGCTGAAGATTATTTAATGATTTGCCAAGTATTGTCTATACTACCTGGTCAGAGAGAAGCTGTTTTCCACCCAACTGGAAAAGTCAGAGATGACATTTTTGCATTTAGCTCATGTGCTGTAACTCTGAACCACAGAACTTCCCATAAGGAGTATATCATTGCCCCATGGGTTTAGTTGTCAAATCCCTATAGAAAGCAAAATATTCTTCCTCTGATTAAATGATAACATCACACAAAACAAACTGGGAGCAGGTAACAAAACAGTAAGGTGAAATGAAGTGGGAGAAGGGAGCTTTGATCAATATGCAGATTTCTTGAGTTGAAATGATGTTGCATTTTACTTCAATTTTTCAAGTTTGTCTTCTCTGCAATTAGAGGTAATCCTCAACTTACAACTACTATAAAACTTTGTGCCATTTCCTGTCCCCTTGGCACATGACCACATTTCAGGTACTTAGCAACCTGTTCACATTGACAAACCATTGTTAAGCACCCTGTGATCACGTAGTTGCCATTTGTAATCTTCTCTGCTGGCTTCCCCAGAAAATCAATGGGGAAGCCAGCAAGAGAAGTTGCAAAATGATAAGATGTGGATTTAAGGTTGGTTCCTACTGTGCACCAAAGGATTTCTCCTCCTTTCCATGCAGAAGGCAGAATCCTCCCATGGCCTGAAGAAACAAACCTCAAATCTGAAGAAAACACCAGGGAACCCCAGCTTTCTGAGCCTTCCAGAATGATGGAGAAATGTTGCCAGATTTGAGGTTCATTCTTCCAATGTGCCATTCCTCTCCTGGAGGGCAGATTCCTTGATGCCCTGGAAAAATAGGCATCAAATCTGGTGAAAATGCTATCATTCTCACAATCCTAGCAAATGCCATCATTCTCACAATCATTTTACCCAGTTCTTCCTGTGCCTTTTTTCATCCTATCTGAGGCGCTTAGGTCCTCTACCTGGCACTCTACTTAACTGGGAAAGCCAGGATTGCAGTTGTTGAGCTGAGCAGTCATGTGGCATCTCACTTGGTGACCTGTTTGCTCAACAATTGATGTTCTGGTCCAATTATGGTTGGGCATGGAGGACTGCCTGTAAATCCTATTGATTCTGAGGGAGTTAACTTTCCACAGAGTATATACTTAGACTACTTAGCTGTAGGAGGAGAGACTGGCTGAACTAAGAGAAGAAATCAAATGGGAACTCAGTCTGGAATCTCTGTGTATCCCAAGAGAAAGAATCCAAGCCTTTTTAATGCCTTGGAACCTTATCTAGTTTCACTCAACTGCAAACCATTAATCTGAGTATAGGCTTGAATAACAAATCAATTAATTAAATTCTTCACATGTGATCTTGGTTGTTCACTCCTGATAGTAGCCTAATGAAAGGTCCAGACATAAAGTACCAAAGAAGGGAAATTTTAGAGGCAAATCGTTTGATTAAGCAGGCAATTTCCTGTCTTCCTCTACATATTGGTGGGTAGTATCATTAGCCTTTGCTCAGTAAAAGATTCTTTGCCTCCAAATATGCTCTTGGAATCGAATAGATTAAAATCCAAAAATATTCACATCCAGTTCAAATGTTGGTCCAGCTATTATAATTTCAGTGTTTTATATGTTAAATCATCATTTATATTCAGTGATTTATTTTTACCGTAAAGGTAATAATGCCATCCCTGGACAAATCTATTAGAACAGTATTGCCACAAAATTAAAAGGCAGCTGTTCTCCATTTTTATGTGATCTGCTTCTTTTCTGTTGTAATTCTATTTTTTGCAAACTTAATAGGTTGGTTTATGAAGTATATTTGCTTCAGAGTTATTAAATCTGTTCCTTTGTTCTAGGAACCTTTTTTTCCTTTCACTTTTTATCACATTGATTAATTTGTCCTGTCTTCCAGCTTCGTAGACCCCCATATTGTGGATTTTACCAATTGTTGTTTTGGAATCAATAAACTTAAGATTGGATTTGTCAAACAACAACTTTTTCAATAAAATGATGGAGACAAAATATAACTTCACAGCCTATAGGGGCAATATTTGTCTATTCAGTATTGCATCAGAGCTATTTCAATTCATCTTGCCTAGACCTGAAAATATTGTTGCTCATTTCTACTTTAAATCTGTATTTTCGTTTGAGTACAATGTAAATGTATCATCTCTTGAACAATGTGGCATTCATTCATTCGCTTACCTTTTCTTCCTTCACTGTCTCTAGCAGAATAGTTTGTAAATCTTTCTGTTACCCAATACAATGGTTATGAACTGCTTTAGCCTTTAGGATGGCTTAGACCCACAATAGCTGGGGGAATGAGAATAATGATCTAAGATGCCTAAAGGATTCATACTGAGAAATAAGTAAAGGTAAAGGAGTCCCTATGGATTTTACTACACTAGTTGTAGTTGACTATAGGGAGAGGTACACATCTCTATTTCAAGGTCATTCAGCCAGCGCTGCCCAAAGTCATTTCTGCAGGCATGTGACCAGCATGAGATTACAGAGCATTGTAACCTTCCCACTGAAATGCTATCTATTTATCTACTTCCATTTGCATGCTTTTGTTGGCAGCAGCTGGGGCAAGGATGGGAGCTCACCCATCATGTGGTGCTCAGCTCCCACTTTCCAGCCAACAAGTCCAGCATCTTAACTGTTAGCCACCCTCGTATTGAGAAATGCTACTATAATTTTTTTACATGGATTTTTCAGAGTATACTGTATCTACAATTTATACTTAAATGGATTTAACATTTAATTCCCAATTATGTCACAAAGATTGGATTGGGAAGCAAATGTCAGGTTCACATAGAAGAAAATAAGAAGAAAATAAGAAGTAAAATATGTCTGGATTATCAATCATGCACTATTTTTAAGTAATTTAAATACAGATAATCCTTGACTTATAATCATTCATCTAGTTGACCTTTTGAAGTTACAATAGCACTTGGAGAAGCGATTTATGACCATTCTTCACACTTACGATCATTGCAACATCCCCATGGTCACACAATCAAAATTCAGGCACTTGTCAACTGGCATGTATTGATGACAATTACACTGTGCTGGTTACACTGACCTTCCCAGCTAGTTTCCAACTAGCAAAGCCAATAAGAGAAGCCAGCTTTCTTAACAACTACATGATTTGCTTAACAACTTTGGCAAAATAGTCATAAAATGGGGTACAACTTATTTAACAATTGTCTTGCTTAACAGGGAAATTTTCTATACTTCCATTCCATCGACTTTGTACAATTATCTCACTTTACTAGAAGCTCTTCTGTTTTGCCAGAATTCCTAGTAAGGTGCAGAAAGAATTATAGATTAATAAAAGATTCCAGGTGGCTTTTCCAAATTGATGAGCAAAGAGATATAAAATCCATTGAAGCTTGTAATACAGAGAAGCCATATGTTTCTCTTTGTATTTTGATCGATAGAACCAGATCTCATAAAATCAAAATTGGTAGTATTAAGAACATTGTTTTTCAAAATGTAACTAGCCTTTTATTTATATTGTATTTCATATCTGTGATAATTACTTTGGAAATTTGATGTACAAAAATCCAGTAACTGTTTTGGGGAGTTGAGGAAAGAACTCAAGGTTTGTAGCGATATTAGAAATGTAGATATTCTCAGTCATCCAGCTCATGATTGCCCCAAAGATGTTTTTTCAGGGAGGCAACCGGACTTTCTTGGGGTTTATTTTTTTGAAGATATTTCGCTTCTCATCCAAGAAGCTTCTTCAGCTCTGAGAGAAAAGTGGAGAATGAAAGGTTTTATATCCCTTGCAGGCAGCTGATCATTTGCATCCTTTTAGAGGGCCATTGAAGCACTAGGAGGTTTATCTGTATCCTCAGAACCATCTGAGTGGTGCTCCTGGTCCTGTTGTCTGCAATTTTTTGGAAATTCAGTCCATTAGAAATAGGATATGGAATGGAAAGAATGTCATGTTTCCTGCCTTTGGTTAATATTTCTTACAAATACCAATGCTCAAGAATCAGCATATCGTAGTATCCCTATAAATTTTATTATTTATATATTCTCTACACCAGGGGTCCCCAATCACCAGTCCCCGGACCGGTACCAGTCCATGGAACAATTTCTACCAGGCCACCAGTTTGCTGGGTATCGCCATCTTGTTTTGATAAAAAAGTGCTTCCGGTGAGCTTTTCCAGGTAGAAAGCAGCGTTTGGGTGCTGAAAGAATCCTCACGCCTTAGTTTTATCGAGGGGGGGGCGGCTTCAAACAAAACTAAGGCACGAGGATTCTTTCAGCATGCATGGCAAGGCGAGCGAAGTGACCGTCCCGAAGCCATCCCGAAGCCCATCGACACAGGTACAAAGGAGGAGTTGAAGGTGGCGGGGAGATGCAGGGGATGGCTGGCTGGCCGGTTGCTCGGCTCGCCTTGCCATGCGTGCTGATGCCGGTAACGGGCCGCAGATGATTTTGTGATGCCGGTACCGGGCCGTGGCACAAAAAGGTTGGGGGTCACTGCTCTACACCACTCATTACACAATTATAGAAACAATAAATGAAATAGAATCTAAATCAGACTAATTAAAATCAGATTAAATTATTATTAAATGATTATTAAAATCAGACTTTTAAATCTGCCGCCTGCACCAGTAACCATGAGTAAACCAGAGCCCTCCCAAAAAAGCCCCAAAACACTAGATTCTGAAGCCGTGGAGCCCTAATAATGCTGGCGGAGCTCCTGCTAGCTGATCCAGAACCCTTCTCTCCTTCCCCAGAGAAGTGAAGCTCTTTCCATCGAGCTCTATTAACCATACTGGTGGAGCTCTTGAACTGGATCACTTGCAGCTAGTGGAGTGCAAACAACGTCCCTTCATTTAAATTCCTCACACTGCTGATAGAAGTATCTTCCATGCCAGACAATGTGTTTCCATTAATATCCCTCACACAGTTTCCCCGGCTGGCAGGGAGAAACAAGGAGGGAGGAGAAAGCCCTAAGGCTCTTAGGAGCTGAAAGTCACCCTGGACGGGTGGTAAAGGCAGAGGAATGCTTCGGTGGTCGCGAGGAGAGGAGAGTCTCCTTGACTGACCCCAAGAAAACCCCTCCATCTGAACTAAAAAGAGAACTGCCAACATGGCTAAATCGAAGCCAGGAAGGCAGATGAGACAGAAGTGAAAAAGAAAGGAAAGATCTTGTAACAGTGTGCTTAGTCTTGGTAAGAATCACTCCAATTTCTGCAGTGGAATTTTCCTTGGAAAGTGGGAGGAAAATAGCTGTGATTAACGATCTGGAGTGACTATCAGATTTAGTTTTAAAAAAAGATATTGCAACTAGAAGTAACTTTAAAAGTAAAGGACAGATTGGATTGGTTAACCCAAATTTCTGGAGTGTATTTTTACTACTACTCAACTTGAAGAACTTTAGGAAACTACTGGAAAACAATCTTATTCGGAGACATATTGATTGTAGTTAAAGTGTTTTAATTCAGCGAGTTTTGCTCTGTTTCAAAAATCCAGTGTGCCTTGAAGATCTTGTTACAGCCTATTGTTTACAGAGTAATAGCAGCAGCAATCAGAGCAATAAATTCCTCCCACCCAGTAAATCACAGCTGCTAGTAAAACAATTAACCCTCAATACTACCTCATTACTTTAATCAAACACTGATTAATTCATTATCTCAAAACTTACAACTTTTCTACCTCATCACCTATATCAATGATTAGATAATCAATTTCTATAAAATATTTCATTAATGGTTTAATTGATTTATTGTTTTAATTGATTAGTATGATTAGAGTGTTTAGTGCAAATAGTGTGATTACTGATTAGTTTAAAAGATCAAGATTCATGTAATTTAATTGATTAGTAAAATCAGTAAATTTAATTGAACGGTGTGATTAATGATTAGTGTAATTAATTGATTAGTGATTAGTGTAATTAATTGATTAGGCTGATTGTTGCTTAGGAAAATTATTTGACTAGACAGATTACTGCAATTGATTGATTGGTGTGATATTGGCTATATTGATTATCCAAAATTGTTCCATTAATTAATTTAATCAACGTACCATCTTAACAAACCTACCATGCCAAGAAAAAAATCCAATGCCAAACCACAACCTAAAGAGAAAGTAATCCCCACCAATGAACCACAAGACTCCTGCACATTCCTTAAATGCTACAAAACTCTAAAGCATAATGAAAACTCCATCAGATGTTCTCTATGTAACAAATATGCTCATGACTGCTTGGGATTACCCGAACAAATGATTCAATACCTAGAATCATCCAATGAGTTTCCATATCTCTGCAAATCATGCAGATCCAAACTGGATCTGTTTGAAAGAGTTGATACCATAGAAACACGAATAACATCCCTTGATACCATAATAGCATCCCTGGACACCTTAAAAGAAAGATTATCCAACCTTGAAAAAAAAGACACAACGCAAAAACCTGAACTTCCAATAGCTACAAACCACATCTCTACCCAAAAACCACAACCCAATCCACAAAAAAACATAAGCTAGACAAATAATGATATCCCAATCCTCATCAAAGAAGCTGTTGAGCGTGAACGGAAACGTCCAAACGCCATCTAATTTGGTTTAGAGGACATCAGTGATAATGATGACATCACAACTGATAATCATCAGTGATTATCAAGCATCAACCGTCTCCCCTGATGAAATACTTGACATTTCCCTCATTGGCCGAGAGCTCAAAAACAGAGGTGGCTCTGTGGCCCCATGCTTCTGCAGGGTCATTTGCAAAAATGAATCAAGGAAACGTAAATTCATTTACACTATAAATTCACTCACCAAAACCAACACCAACCATAAGAAACTCCATTGTCACCCTGACCTAACCATACAACAACGTGCCCGCTCCCGTGTACTCCGCACTGAACTCAAAAAACATCTAGACAATGGAGAGAAGGACCTGTACATTGACTACCATGCTGACTGTATCAAAAGTAAGTCACACAACCCGCAACTCAGCTTTTACCTTCAACCACAACCCTACCTCAACCAATCCACCATCACCCAAAACGAGGCACGCACACCCCTAACTACCTCAATTCCAACTACTGCTGGCCTTAAATGCAAGCTACTCAATGCAAGAAGCCTTGCGAATAAAATAGCTGAATTTCTCCTCTTACTAAATATGGCTAAATTCGACATCATTTGTCTGTGAAACATGGCTCAACACATCTCTCCCTGACTCCATTACCACAGTAAGAGACTGTCATGTTTACCGATCAGATCGTGAAATTCATAGAGGAGATGGTGTTGCTATCTTCTATAAAAAGTCCTTACACCTAAAAAACATCCAAGTTACCCAGGAGCTTGCTCTTCCTGAGACCATCATCTGTGAACTATCCTTAAATATCACATTTCGATTCTTACTTATGTTACAGAGCACCTGATTATGACATCGAACATGTAAACAAGCTAAATACACTACTAACACTACACAATCTCCAAAGGCAGCATTCTACTCCCTGATGGTCCTGGCCCCATCCCTGCATCACATGTAGGCATCACATCTGAGTCCTGGCTCTCTGAGACCTCAGCCATCTGCACCTACTGCCAGTGAACCACAACAGGAACATGGGCCTAAGAGTTTTACAGTACCGGCAAATAAAGGGCTGAACCAGTTCAACAGTTTTAATTCTTTGTGTCCTTTCCCCAAAGCATTTCCCAAGAGAATGTTTTGTAACGAAAGGCCATTTGATTCTTCATGATGTACAGCTATACTGTTCCTATGGGGGCTTGAAGTGTCCTAATTTACAGGAGACAATCCTTTGGTTGAAATTAAAAATCCTTTGGTACGGATTTAAAATGAAGAACCAAAGAAGAGAGCACAGGACACTATTGATACAGATAACAGATATTCAGAGTTGGAAAGAACCTTAGAGGGCATCTAATCCAACCCCACACCCAAGCAGGAGCCCCTACACCATTTCTGACAGAGGGCAGTCCAATCGCTTCTTGAAAGTCTCAAGTGATGGCATTCCCACAACTTCCAAGGGCAAGCTGTTCCGTTGGTTGATTGTTCTCACTGTCAGAAAGTTTCTCCTTATTTCCAAGTGAAATCTCTCCTTGTTCAGTTTCCATCCATTATTCATTGTCTGGCCTACAGGCGCTTTAGAAAATAGCTTGACTCCTTCCTCTCTGTGGCAGCCTCTCAAATATTGGAAGATTGCTATCATGTTTCCCCTGGTCCTTCTGTTCACCAAACTAGCCAAGCCCAGTTCCTGCAACCATTCTTCATATGCCTTAGTCTCCAGTCCCTAATCATCCTGGTTGCTCTTCTCTGTACCATTTTTAGAGTCTCAACAATAGCGGTTAGTCCCAGAAAGAAAAATTATGATAGCTTCATACACAACCCATCACTCAATTTGATACAATAAAATAAGCTTTTGAAATTCTACTCGTTGGAATGAGGTTCTTCTTTTCTTTTTTAGCTTTTGAGAGAAACATCTGTCTTAAAAGGGCTTCATTTTATGTCTGCAGGGCTTTGGAGTTTTCTATGCTTTAATTAAATCTCATGAAGAAACTCCTCCCACTGGTCTGTTGTCACTCTGAGGATCTTACCCTTGGGCTTTGCTAGAGTTGATAGAAGCAAACAAATTCTAGCTTACTTGTTTTTTAATTATGTTTCTGCCAGATACAAGAAGGGACATGGTGGCTCAATGGCTGTGATGACCGTTGTGATTGCATGGCACAAAAGCAACACAGTCAGATAATAAGTAGGAGTGCCTTTGTTAGCTTCAACTTTGCTCCCAATGTCCTGGTTACCTTCTGGTCTGAAGAAAAACTCTCCTCTGAACTCCCTCTCCCTTGTTCTACCTCTTCCCCTGCCCTGCCCTGCCAGACTTTGCCCTTCCTCCACAACCAACAGAGCCACACTCCCACGCCCTGTTCATCTTCCTCATCAGATTCAGACTCTGACAGGGGCATGACAGTGGCTAAGATGCTGATCTTGTCAATCAGAAAGGTCGGCGGTTCGAATCCCTAGCACCACGTAATGGAGTGAGCTCCCGTTACTTGTCCCAGCTTCTGCCAACCTAACAATTTGAAAGCAGGTTAAAAATGCAAGTAGAAAAATAGAGCCACTTTGGTGGGAAGGTAACAGTGTTCCATGCACGTTTGGTATTTAGTCATGCCAGCCACAAGACCAAGCAGACATCTTCGGACAGTGCTGGCTCTTTAGCCTTGTAAAGGACATGAGCACCATCCCGTAGAGCCGGAAACAACTAGCACCTATGTGCGAGGAGAACCTTTATCTTTTAAGATACAAGAAATGGGGGTCCTTCTCAGGCAAATGCTTCACTTTAAAAGTTTGAAACCGAGACTCACACATACGCATTCAGTACATAATGTACAAACTGATCTGTCTGTTGTTTTAGCAGCAATTTAACTAAAGAGAAGATTCATATATTCGGAGCACTAGACCAATATCATCTGCCAACATCACCATCTTGTCAAAGTCCCAAAGGTGCTGTTTCAAGAGGCAACTGGACTTTCTGGTTTTTCTTTGAAGACGTTTCACTTCTCATCCAAGAAGCTTCTTCAGCTCTGACTGGATAGTGGGGAATGGAAGGATTTATACCACTTGCAGACAGCTGGACATTTGCATTCTTTTAGCAAGTCATTAAAGTCAACTGGAGGTTTATCTGTGTCGTCAGGGTCACTTGAGTGGTGCAAATTGGTGTGAAGCCTTCTTGGAACTGTTGAAAGGACTGTTGTCAAAATTGAGCAGCGCTCTCTCAACAGAGGGGGAAGGATATGACACCATCTATCTCCAGTCTACAACATAGTCCACCCCACAAGATTCAAGTCTTCATCTATAAAGAATAAGCAGCACTGTTTTATTAAAAGAATATTACATGTAGTGCTTAACAATCATTCATTTATTGACCATTTGAAGTTACAACAGCACTGAAAAAAGTGACTAATGGCCATTTTTCACACTTAAGACTATTGCAGCATCCTGTTCTGACCTAACCCTATTACCAGCAAGAAAATCTCAAACAAACACAGCAACTCAAACCTTCACAGCTTTAATCTACAAATAACCTTCTTTGTAGATAAAAGATGGCTTGCAGCCAATTAGTCCAACCAGAAAAGCCTTGACAGAATTCTTCAGATAAGCCGGGGTCTCTACTCACAATGCTGGGTCCTTTGAAACCAGGCTTATATTCCCTGGAGGGAGGGACCATTACGTTGCATCCTTACTCCTGAGTTGCCTGTGCTGCTCCAGCTGTTCTCTTCTACGAATCATCCTGTGCTCACATGAACTTGGCACAGGCTCCTCGGGAACCTCCTCATTACTGCTGCCAGCCCCCACAATCCCTGAAAGCAGCAGTCCACTCCCTGATAGTCCCGGCCCCTCATCCGAGTCCTCGCTCTCCTCCACCATCCACACCTGCTGCCGGCTAACCACAACACATCCCCAAAGTCATGTCATCAAAATTCAGATGGTGGCAACTGGTATTTACGATGATTGCTGTGTCCGAGGTCATGTGAACATCTTTTGTGACTTTCTGACAAGCAAAGTCAATGGGAAAGCCAGACTTAACAACTGTGTTACGAATTTAACAACTACAGTGGATCATTTTTGTGATCTTCAAAATCAGCTCTAGTTTCCCCTCACCCCCACGCACATCTTTTTGTTACATAGATAGGATCTGACAATGAAGAGGCATGTTTAATACAAATGGCAAAAATAACTTCTTTATGTTCGGCTTTCTGGTTTCCCTTACTAGGAAGAGCCAACCAACCAATCTGGGGAGTAGGATTTGACATGCTTTTAAATCCAGAATTCAGTGCCACATAATGATGGTGACTGTGAGGCTGTGTTATTCTCTTCAGGGGATCTGAAATTAATTTCTGGGAAAATGAACAAGTAAAATGCTGTGATGCATTTTCAAATGCATATGAGATCATTTCATAACCACAGATAGCTTGTACACTTTTGTTGTTTATGAGACAGTGATTTAGTGCTAATCAGATTGCGTGCTTCAAAATGTTAATTGCTTGACTACAGCGCTTGAGTAGGAAAAAAAAGAAGAAGAAAATCCTCTGTTTTTATCCCCACATTTTTTTCACTTGCCTTGAAGTAAACCAAAGGACCCCTTCCATTATTCACCTTTGGGTATGAGATTCTGTTGACCAAGGGCCTAAAATTATATTATGAAGGATATGTGAATCCCACCAACACATGATTTTGTTTCCATTTCTTATTGTTTTACGAAAGAATGATGTTTTCTCACTTTCCTCCAACTCACTGAGTTTCCTCGATTCCAAGAAAAAGAGGTGACATCATATTCTGGATTTATTAAATCTAATTTTTACATGACTCAAAGTTGAGAGCAGTTTTTTTTTTAAATTAACATCATTGGGAATACATCAAAAAGATATAGAGCACCAGTCATATACATTCCACAATTTTGTTTGGTTTGGTTTTATTCTTAACTTGCTATGAGCCACAGTGGTCCAGTGCTTAGAGGGCAGTATTGTAGGCTACTTCTGCTGACTGCCTGCAATTTCAAGTTCAAATCTCACCGGGCTCAAGGTTGACTAGCTTTCCATCCTTCCAAGATGGGTAAAATGAGGACCCAATTTGTTGAGGGCAATATGCTCACTCTGGTTAGAGACGGTTGTAAGGCACTGTAAAGTGATATATAAGTCTAGGTGCTATTGTCAGCGTTCCAGCAAACCTTCATTCCAGTCAATAACTCCGAGACAGACATATCTCAAAGGTACCTTTATTTGGAAATAGTAACTGGCACATCTGTGGAATCTTGAAACTGAAAGTTCTGGGCTTCCTTGCAAAAGTCAAAACTACAAATCCATCCCTCCTTAGCCATTATCACATCACATATAGGACGGATTATCATTATCCGTCCTAACTTAAGATTCCCATTTCATTATACACCACACTCAGTGACCTTGATCCAAACAAAAAATATATATTTTGTCTAACTAGATATACTCAAATGAATTCCTCCCTCCCACTTTCTCAGACCCAATTTTGGCAGTGTGGGAGCATCGAATCTCAATATGGTTTCCAAAGCTGACAGCTATTGCTATTAGATCGGTCAGGGATATAGAGCTTATAATGTTGGCTGCAGTCCAGCATTGATGCATGACGGTTTCAGTCCTAAGATTCAGATTCAGTGTTATTGCTTTCAGGAGACAGAAAACAAGTTTCCTAAAAACTGCCAAACTCCATGCATCGTTTACTTTGGAGCGAATGAGAGTCACAGTAGCCAAAGTGAAAATATTCAGAAATTAATGAGTTTTCTTGTTTGGAAAGATGCTAGGTTTATTGGTTTATTTCAGTTGCATGCCTTTATTTAGTTAATTAATTTATGGCTAACATTTCTATGTCACTCTACTGATTTCTTCCTTCAGAGAAAAAAATGGAGGATTAAAAACAATACAATGCTAATAAACGGTATGTAATGGCATTGATCAACAGGGGTAGATACTCAGATCTAACATCCCCAAATGCCAACTTTCAGTTTTCACTTCTTGATGGAAACTCATTAGGAAGGAAGTTGTTATTCCATATAAAACCAAGCTATTCCATAAGACAGGAGGAGGACACCACTAAAGGCCTTATTTCATAGATGGAGACAAGACCCTCAGCAGGGCCTCCCTCCCAGACATTATCAGACTACTTGATGAATGTTAGGGTTTGCACTTCCCAATCAATCCCCAAACTATCAGATCCAATTTTACTATGTCACCCACAGAGGCGGTATTCAGCAGGTTCTGACCAATTCTGAAGAACCAGTAGCAGAAAATTTGAGTAGTTTGGAAAACCGAAAAATACCACCTCTGACTGGCCCCACCCCCATCTATTGTCTGCCTCCCAAGTCCCAGCTGATCTTTTTTGCCCTGCATAGAAGAACAGAGTTGGAAAGCAGGTTAGTGGGGGTGGGGAGGAAATGGGATTTTGCAGTAACCTTCCCCCAGGAGGTAATGGAGAATTTACTGTATCCTTCCCTGCCATGGCCACCAAGCCATACCCACAGAATTGGTAGTAAAAGAATTGAATCCCACCGCTGATCACCTGTCCTCAAAACAGTTAGGAGGACAAAAGGAGGTCTCAGAATTATGCTGGTTCCAAAGCCTGGAGAATAATGAATCTCATGGGTGGGAAAGATCATTCCTGAGAACAGGAATTTCCAAAGAGTAGGCATGCTTCCTGGGTTTTATAAGATGACATACTTTAACTAAGGGCTCTGGAAACACACCCACTCCTCAATGGAATAAGACAACTGACCGCAGCTCACTTGCCAGGGGACCACTTTCCACAGGACAGTTCAACAAATACAAAAAGTTAAATTAATTTCAGCCAAACCAGGGGAAATAATAAAATAAAGAAACTCAATCCAGAAATACAAGTTACAATAATTTTGATAAAAAAAATAGCCACCAATAAAAATATCTGAATGAAACAATACGGAGTTGAATTGTCCTGCAGCAATTTGGCCGTGGCAAGTTGGCCATGGTGAGTTGTCCTAGATCCTCCTCTCCAAGCAGGTATAAGAGATCAAAACACTTTGTCATCTGACAGCTGCAAAAAGGGGAAGGGCTAAAAGTAGTCAGGATTGCTAGGCATTGATATCAATGGGAAAGTATTTTGTCACTAAAGAACTTGCATGAGAAGTTTTGCTGTTGGGATTTGGAGCAGTAGAATTAGAAGCACATTGGTTCAGCCAGTTGCTAACATAAGAACATTAAATCCCCATGTGTAAAAATTCTTGCTATACAAATCTTAAAAGGAGACCCTCAAATCCAAGAAAAGTAAGTTATGCTAATAACAGCAATTGGGGTTTTTCAAGTGTTCCTCTGAAAAGCTGAAAAATACCATCAAAAGTCTGATGTGCAATTTGAGAAATGTTGTGTTTGGACAACATTTATCAGCATGTATCAGTTTTGTAATAGCCCAATGATACTATTATTGTACAGAAATGGATGCTTCTTTGCTTCTATTAAATCTCTCCTTGAGATACAGAATTATTTTTCTGCTCAGTCAAATAACTCATTTTTTGTCATTGGATATTGACAATTATCTTACTGTTGCTTTGGGTCATGAACAATTCTAATAGCTAGCAATTATAGGCATATTTAATTTTGCAGAAAACTCCCTTCTGCAGCACATTTGCAAACCAGAGGGTATTAGTTTCTGGTATTGACACTTTTTATAGAAAGACACATATTTGTGGATGGTGTTATAAGATTTTGGTTGTTTAGTCATGTATGTCATTATGAATGAAAAAATGAAACAATTGTTTATTCAGAACTGAAATTGTTTATTCAGAACTGAAACACCCAAGTAATTTGAATATAATTTTTTATGCTATTTTTAAAATAAAATAAAAATTCTAATATGTGGATATTATCTTCTGGTTTCCAAAATTGAATTAATTCATTATGAAGGAGATGAGAATACTCTGAGAATATTCAAGATGGCAGTGTTTGGATGTTTGGCAGCCAAAAGAGTTATTCTCATTGGTATTGTAGACATACATATTATAATCAAATCATTATGCATAAGGAAGAATTCACCAGTGTTTTGGTTTTTTTTATAAACCAATTTTATTAATTTTACAAAAACAGCGCACAAACAATCAAAGCATAACAGCTTATAACCATTTTCAATCACATTCTTTGTCTGTTCTATTTCCAACTATCCATTCATCTTTTTTCTTTTACTATACTTCTCCTATACACTATTTGGAGTGACGCCTTTACCCTAACTTCAAAGTACTTCAAATAACACTTAATTTATCTTGGGATTCTGTTTAATAAATTCTAAATTTACACAATAAATTTTATACTCTAAATACACATATAAAAACACAATCTTATATACCTTCCAGAATCCCCCTTTTATCCTTAATTAGATTCACCCATTGTCTCTAAATAAGCTTTTTTTCTTTAGATCTTGCTTCCCACCATTGAGGCTTCTCCTCCCCTCCTTTCTCTCTTGCTTGTTCTTCTCCTTGCCCTTTTTACCCCTTTGTCTCTCCTCTTCCCTTTTCTTACTCCCTTTCCTTTGCTTTCTAACCTTGCATCCACCTTTCCTCTCATTTTTCTTTTTTTGTTGTTGTTGTTTTTTCAAATCTTAAAATCCCCTTTTTCTTATCCTCTTTCTCCTCCTCCCCGGAAAAAAGCCATTGTTCATCAAAGATGGCTTCTTGTTCCTCTTCTTCTTTGCCCCAGTCATTCTGCTGCGTAATCAACTTTCCATAAGTACATAATGCCATTTCTAAAAATTGAAATGAAGTGCCTAAAGTATCTTTTCCATCTTGTCCTTCCTTTTTATATTTTTGATATTCAATCTTTAGTTCATCCACAAGCGATGCCATCCTGAAAAGAAAAACTTTTCCCAAAACAACCACCCAAGTATTTTTAGTCAAAAGTAATTCAAAAAGAAAGTTCCAAAAGTTAATACTTTTCTTCCTTCTTCTATTTCTCTTTCTGGGGTTACTGTTTAATCAAAGAGGTCCAATTACCATATTTCTTTTTTTAGTATTCTTGGCAATCTCCTCCTTTTTCCACTTCTGCTCCAATATTTTTCCGCTCCCTTCCCACTTGCAACATCAATTTTTAAATAATCAAAAATCCATACCTCTAATAAAAGTTTTCCAATTTCTTAAATTTTTAAGTCCAATGTCCAAGCAACTTTCAGAATATTTCACCTTCAGTGCCCAAACAAATTTCAAATCTTCTTCTGCTTTTTTCATGGGGTGGGAGAGTGAAGAAAAAAAAAAGTTCCCTTTAACAGTTTCTCCGCCGCTTTCGATCTTCTTAGGGATACAATGTATCCTCCAGCAATTCAGACAGCTCAGTTCCAGCGAATTTAAAGGATGTTGATTGACCCGGCTCAGCCAGCACTTTCACTTTTCTTGCTTCCTCCAGCACGATCTTACCCGGTTGCAGACTTCTTCGTGGCGGCCATTGCTGACCGCCGCTCCACCGCCTTGGGAAAAAGGGGGTTTTCAGGATGAGGAGGGGGTCTGTGACACCCCCAACCCCCTGTCCAGCTCCCCTCTCTCTTCGGCTGTCCCTACAGGGCAGCCATATCCCCCTGACCCATTTGGATCGGGGGTACCTTGGCAGCTAGCACAGCAGGAATAACGAGCGGTCGCGAATTCCTGCTGCCCCGAAGCCACGCAAAAACCGGAAAACCTCAGAATTCACCAGTGTTCATATTAAGCCGGAACCAAATAATCAAATGCCAATTATATGTTTGTTAACAATATGAAAGTTAAATTATCCATTATATGCTATCAACTCAATTTGCTGAAGATCTGAAGGCTATTCCTGCATGCAATGGCATACACATAGGCTGTTATTTATCATCAAGAACATGCATGCAGAAATTGGTTGGGAAAGCCAATGGGGATGCACTGAAAATAGTGTGGACACAAATTTCCCTATTTTTGGCCTCCAGGTTTCCAAATTTAAAGAGCTGGGTGGTACCATCTTTCAACTGGATAGCAGTTTATAAAAGAAAATCACGGATGAAATACCTTTTCACCAGGGGTGGGATTCAACCGGTGTTACTACCAGTTCGGTCAGAGTGCATTTCTACCACACCCGCAAAACAACATCAGCTGTGCTGCCTGGACAGCTGACAAGTGCTGCACTCAGGTGCATAGTGTTTGAAAACCCTCTTCTTTCCTGCTTTTTCAACCTCAGCTGTGCCACGCAAAGCAGCTCAGGTTGAAAAAGCAGGAAATAAAGGACAGCCAAGAGCAGATGAGCCAAGCAGGAAACCAGAAGGTTGTTGCACCAAACCGGTTCAGTGTCAGCTGCTCTTCAGAATTACCAGTTCTATAGAACCAGGCTGAACTGGTAGCATCCCATCCCTGCTTTTCACAAAAAACAGGTACATATTCTAAAACGTTAAAGTACATTTCAAGCCAGTAAAAATCTTGCTCAGCTCAACCAATTTCTCATGGCCCCATTGAAGCCCAGTTGGGAAGAGAAGGAGAAGTTGGGACTGGGACCATCTGGCAAGGATGGCACATCTCCCTTGGCATGTTTGGAGAGGCCAGGGGCTGAGGACAATGCTGTCCTGGGCCCCTCGGGCATTGGACGAGGTGGTTGACCAGACAGAGAGCTACCTGCCTGCACATACACAAGGAAGGATCGGATACTGACAGGCAGTGGTTCTGATAGACAACAGATCTCCTCTGATGCGGAATAGCTGTCTCCTCTACTTGAGGGAAAGGAGAGCAGAATATGGGCAAGCCCAGAGAAGGGCTGCAAGACTACTTGGGAAGAGGTCACTCCACCCCTCCTCACAAGGAACATCTGGAGTGGAGAAACCTAAGAAGAAATCATGGGGAGTTTTTTTAATATTTATTTATTTATTTATTTGATTTGTCAATCGCTTACAAAATAATAGGTATAAGTATATACATAGTTTTGAATACATGAAATGGGTACATATAAGAAAAATAAAAGAAACAATAGGACAGGGATGGTAGGCATGTTGGTGCGCTTATGCATGCCCCCTACAGACCTCTTAGGAAAGGGGTGAGGTCAATGGTAGACAGTCTAAGGTTAAAGTTTTTGGAGTTTGGGGAAGAAACCACAGAGTCAGGTAGAGTATTCCAGACATTGACCACTCTGTTGCTGAAGCCATATTTCCTGCAATCAAATATGGTGCAGTTAACCTTGAGTTTGTATCTATTGTGTGCTCTTGTGTTGTTATGGTTGAAGCTGAAGTATTCATTGACAGGTAAGTCATTGAGTTAGTCTTTGCCAGGAACAAATGGTTGCTTTGTCTTTATACTCACTCAGCTTCGACTCGTGCCTGTTCTGCTATTTGCCTTGCCTTGCTTCAAAGATTGTTCTTCACCTTTTGTCTTGGCCCTTACCCTTGTCTTGCTTTTGGCCTTTGCTTCACTGTACCCTTAGAATGGCTTCTTGCCTTGGATCTTTTCTTTGCCCTGAAGACTATCATTGTTTTGTGCCTGGACTCTGCCTTTTAGACTGGACCTGGAACCCTGGTCCTTGCCTTGTGAGCATGCTCATACTCTGTGGACTTTATTTGTAATATAGGCGCTGTTGTTTGGGGGACAGAGGGTGGCTGCATTCAGGGTAGTACGTGAGTGGAGGCTTACATTGGGGGGCCATTTGCTGGACCATTTGTTGAGGTAAATAAAGGATTTGCCTTGACCACATGGGTCATAACACAACTTTAAAACTGTTATCCAAAACTCAGATTTTACAGTCCCAATAGAAAATGCAGTTTCAGATTTGGGACTCAGGGTGTTAGATCACAGTACAAGTACACAGTTTATTTATATAAGAACTATATAGATAAAACAATGCTGCAATGCATGTCATTAATTATCATGAGCTAATGATTGTCTATGTGGACAAGCATTGCACAAATATCTGCATAGATCACGAGATCTGTCAGCTTCTTGCAAAATGGTGATCAAGTCCATGAACTATCATATCGAGACCATCTTATTTGAAGGTCATATCAGGAAATAAAGCTAGAAGTAAAATACAAGAGCACCACCTTATGGTTTTAACCTGATTTATATAAAATGTATAAAAGTCCTGATTATGACTGCATTCCATTTTGTCTAACCACACAAAGCACTTAGACCACAACAAAGCACAGTAAACAAAATTAAAAGAAAAAAAACAAAAGTGGATCATCATCAGCCTCTTCATTGAAATCCCTTGTTTTCTTCATTCAGGTAAAAATAATTTAAGAAAGAAAACTTTTGTTTGGAATTAAATCTTATTTCACACTTCACAATCATATTTCATAATTTAATAGGATTGGAAACACAAAGGAGGAGGTGCAATTCTAATTATCTAGCCAAAGCAACAGGACATGTGTCCCATATTTACTGTTTTTAGCTATAAATCTTCTTATGCTGTAGTGTGGGCAGCCTCAGTAATAGAGTAGCATAATAATTACAATCAACAATGCTTTGATTTCTAATTTGGCTGAGAACTTTCTGGAAGCTCCTATCAGAAGCTAGTGACGAATGGGATTTAAAGTCCTAGAAACATGACTGTGGTTTGTTCACTCCCCACTTCTGATAAGGCCAGGTTCAAATTCTCTCCATCATAGCATTTTATACCCATTAATTATGGATAAATAATGAATTATGAATCTTGTTGATAAAAAACAGCAGAAATGTTTACAGGGCTGCTAAATAGCAACGCTCAAAACATCAGCAACCACGTTTCAGCAATTTAGAAGTGCAGAGGAAAAAAATGTCATGATATGTTGGCACAAGAGTTCTAAAAGGAAATAAAGGTCATGTTTAAATCCAAAAAGATTAAGCTTTACCTCCTTTATAAACATAACTTCCATTTAATTGTATTGTTGATTGTCCTGATTGTACAGAGTAAAACCTTCCCTCTCCTCCCAAAAAATTATGTGAGCCTTTCATATTTACATTTGAAATTTGGCCAGAAAGAATCAGTTTTTCCTACTCCAAGCAGTAAAGTATCAAATCATAAGATTTTCCTTCTTGTGTTATAAGAAGTTTCTCTCATGTGATGGAAATATCATTAGCCTGGGGAACAAACTGGGGAAAGGAAGGGAAGGGAAGGGAAGGGAAGGGAGGGGAGGGGAGGGGAGGGGAGGGGAGGGAGGAAGGAAGGAAGGAAGGAAGGAAGGAAGGAAGGAAGAGTTATTCCTTTTGTTAACGAAGACATTTTGAGGAAGAAGAGATGAGCTATTGACAAGATTGTGTTTATGTTCTGATTAAAAGAATGACCAAGAATGTGTGGGTCTGACAACATTGCAGTACACCTTTGCTATATCTGCCACTGTATCACAAGAGTCAATAATTGGTAATGTAAGTGGGAATTATTTATAAGGGGAGATGTCATAGCAATAGAAGTTTGGAAAGGTCGTCCTGGGATTCTAATTTCATTTGTAACTATCAGAATTGTTGTGCCCAGGGTGTCTTTGAAGGGAAATTGAAGATAGTCAATTTTCTTTTACCAATTAGTCATGCCTATCTAATTCCATCTGCATAATAGTATCAGTCTCTGTCTAAAAAGGAAATTGTTTCCTGCCTGAGGGTTCTTCACTTTTTAAGTAGTATAGTACTATCTCCTATTTGGAGGTAGTACTATAATATCAGAGGTCTTCAACCTTAAACAGTCAAAGACCCATTTGGACCTGTTTCCCATATAAAAGAAAACACAAAACCATGCCTACCCAGGTTTTGTGGCTCCTGGTATTTTCTGTGGGAAATGGGTGTCTCTCTCTCTCTTCCTCTCCCTCCCTCTCTCCCTCTCCCTCCCTCTCATTTTTGCTTTTTTGTGTTTTACCTTCTCAGGCCAGGCAGGGAGTGACTGGGAAGGGAGGGTGAGGGGTGGGGCCAGCCACTGGTAAGATCACCCAACAGGGAACCAAAGCAGAAGGCCCAAAGAGCTGCATGAGGCTCCAGAGCCGCGGGTTGCTAATAGCCGTACTATATTGTGCAAACCTTTGCCACCTTGGGAATATAATTTAGTGGAATGGGGAGCATATCAAGTAACAAAAGTAAATATTTCATCCTCCTATAAGTTCAATGAAGCTCCTACTGGACATAAAGATGTTCTATGTACTGTAAACTAAAAAAAATACCCCTCATTTTTTAAACTTAGAATGTACAATACAATATCACACCTTTCCTAGAAGAGTGGAATCTCAGATTTAAAAATGGCCCTGCAAACATATGAATGTACAACTAATTACATTGTAAACAATTTCTGAGTCTGTTATATGATCTACATTCCTCTTATTACAGAGCTTTATGCTTTTAAAAAAATAGGCTGTTCAACATAAGAACCCTAGATCAATAAGTCTTTGTCAAATAATTTAGCCTGTTACATCCTTCCTGCCCTTTTTTCAATTATCTTCAAAGCCTAGTAACTACATTCTGACATATAGTACTTGCTGAAATATCTTCTGTTGAAATACACTTAGCATGCCATTTAGAATATTTCATTAGGGACAAGCTTCTTGTAACAAGCAAGTGTTCTCCTAACATAAAGATGAGTCAAGGTATGCTAGACCTGGGGTCTCCAACCTTGGCACCTTTAAGCAAAGCTGGCTGCAGAATTCTGGGAGTTGAAATCTACCAGGCTTAAAGTTGCCAAGATTGAAGACCCTTGTGCTACCTAGTGAGATTTGATCTCTATCAATGCAATTTTGCTTTATCATGCTTTGTGGTATTTCCCTGGTTGAAAAGATCCACTTTGGGCATTATAGTATTGTGAGAAAGCTGGGAAGGCATAGAATTGCCAACAACATGGAATGCATCTGAAATCAATTCTGATTTAGTATGTCTGAAAAGTTGTTGTTTGAATAAATGGATGAAGGAATGCAGTGTAAGTTCCCTTAAGCTCCTAGAGCAGGGCTGTCAAACTTGCAGCACGGACTGGCCACGCCCATGCATCACGCACTGGCCACGCCTATGCCCAGTTTAGTGAAGGGGGAAAAAGTCACAATATATCATGTGGTGCTGCCATGACGATGCTAGTTTGACACCCCTTTCCTAGAGGAATAAGGAATAAGGAATAAGTAGGGGGCATGCATAAGCGCACCAACGTGCCTACCATCCCTGTCCTATTGTTTATTTTATTTTTCTTACATGTATCCATGTATTCATAACTATGTTTTTACTTATACCTTTAATATTGAGAGCAATTGACAAACCAAATAAAATAAATAAATAAATAAATAAATAAATATCTAATTAAACAATTAATTCAAGTAGTAGATGGTTCAAAAACTATGTGTCACACTCCTCTCAGTTCTTTTATGAGAGATTGCCAAGCCTATTCTAGAATTCTTGAGTTTAGTCCCATGAATTACTATGGAGTAAGATTAACTACTTCCTAAAGGAGATTCTCTAACTTTTATTAAAACAATTAACTGGATTTAAATACCTCTTTCTACATGTTCTTAGTTTATTGGTTTGGTTTTCAGTTTTATCTTTTCATTACGTTTTTACACTATAAAAGTGATGGAAACTAAAATGTCTTTTGAAGCATCGTACATAATTAATTAAATTAAACATTTCATACAAGTGTTCCTTATACTGCTTTTCAGACCATCATTGTTCCCCTAATGTGGTATACAATATTTTGTTTTGCAACCTCATTGTATTTGCACTTAAATGTTGCTAGTTGCGAAGTCATGTCCAACCCATCACGACCCCATGGACAACATTCCTCCAGCCTTCCTGTCTTCTACCATCTTCTGGAGTCCATTTAAACTCACGCCAACTGCTTCAGTGACTCAATCCAGCCATCTCATTCTCTCTCGTCCCCTTCTTCTTTTGCCCTCAATCATTCCCTGAGTTAGGTTCTTCTCCAGTGAGTCCTTCCTTCACATTACGTGGACAAAGTATGTGAGTTTCATCTTCAGGATCTGGCCTTCTAAAGAGCAGTCAGGGTTGATCTCCTCTAAGATTGACCGGTTAGATTGCCTTGCAATCCAAGGGACTCGCAGGAGTCTTCTCCAGCACCATAGTTCAAAGGCCTCAATTCTTTGGTGCTCAATCTTTCTTATGGTCCAACTTTCACAACCATACATTGCAACTGGGAAAACCATAGCCTTGACTATACACACTTGCACCTAAGTACACATGCCCAATCACTCATCCATCTGGGGGTTTCATATCACACAATATTTCTGAGTATGTAAATTCAAATTCAGCAAATGTGACTAGCAAGTCTTTGTGATAGTAGGAGCTAATAAGCACAGCAAAGCTAATAAGCACAGCCTCATTCCCTCAATATCTGAAGTTTCAACTGAAAGGATTATACCACAGAAAGTCTATTTAGTCTACTGTTTCAGTCCAAGAGAAACATTTAGTGGTCAGGATCAAAGCAGCAGAAAATACTTACAGCAAAGTCATTAAGCAAAAGCATTGTCAATATTCCAAGGAAATGGGATAACTTTGGCATTTAAGGTTGTAAAGATTCTATTTCTGGCAAAGATCAAAGTTTTCAAGGTCAGAATAAAGAAATGTTCTAACATTTAACTGATGTCAAGTAAATATATTTATATTGAAATCTCCTATCTCTTACCTGTAAAGAACGAGTGCTAATTAAATTTTTTTAGAAATTGAGCAAATCCATCATTATTCCCAAGTAAACTACTACTTCCAAGGCATTCTTCATAGAGTCTGGGACCAATTTTTTCTGTCTGCTGTTTGACTCTTAATCCAGTAATATCACTGTTCTTATATGACAAAAAACTTATCTTGGCACCTGAATCATGTCTAGGATTGGAGAGTTGATTCAGTAAAAATGGTTGTGCACAATAAGTGTTGGTCTTAACATAGTATAACAAGATGAAAGCTTTTTTGTTCAGTTCCTTCGATCCCATTTTCTCAGTGTGGAAAAGAACTTCTTTAGAAGGTCAAAAACGTACATCTTTCAACCTTTTGGACAAAAATAGTTTTCAGAAAGAAAATGTATACAAGGAATAAGGGTGGTGAGCAATCCTTTGAAGTAGAATTGCACCAAAAGATGCTCAAAATAATAACTCTTTAATTGTAGTACACAGACATTTCAAAAAGCAAAATACCTTGAGCCTGTCTTGGGAAGTTTTCAACTATGCCTAAATGTATTTTGAGATATTATTCAGATAAATGACTCAGTAGGATTAAAGAAAGATGCAACTTAATGGAGTTGGAGTAAACAGCATTGGGAAGACTATTTACATTTTTACAAATACGTATCATCTTCTGACCATGCATAACTGAACTCTTATAATTATTTTAATGTATTAAACAATGTACCTTTTGTGTTACATTGGCCCCTTGTAAGTGTATCAAAGGGTGTAATAAATAGTATTGTTTTATTTACTTTTTCCTTTACCACCATGCAAAAAGATAAATAACGTAGAGTACTGCAGTTGCATAGTCCTGTATAGCAATTTCATCTAATATTCATCTACATAGAATGTCTGAATTCAAAGCAGAATAATAATCAACAATGGAAAAGGCCATTGCTGAAGATATTTCATTGTGGGAAATAAACTAAGAGACGAGATCATTTAAATGTTGCCTTCTACATGTATTGCTACTGCAGTTTTCAGATTTCCTAATGTTTGCATTGTTTGAGAATTCTGAGAGTTACATTCCTGGGTGGATGATGAATCAAAACATTCTTCTATATGAATGAGCCAGTTATATCGAAGAGGCCCCAGTAGCAAAAATACACAAATCTAAGAATAGATCAGTGACCCTTCTGGACCAGTATTCTGTCCTATAATGTGGCTACTTTATGTACCTAAACATTAACAAAATAGTGATTGCCTTCTTTCACTTTTGCTCCGTAGCCCTGAGAGCTTGCTTAAATAAATTTCATCAGAGTAGACCTTTCAAAAGAGAAAAAACTGAAGTTACAGCTATGCTTCTGCCAAACAAAACATTATATGAGAAGTCACATATGAACATCTGCTATTATCAATCAAACATTGAAAATTTTGCAATAATTGTATAGCATCCTATATAGTAACTTACTTTTATAAAAAATATTTCAAGTGTGTGAAAAATATAGAATTATAATAAAAAATATCACAAAAATACTAAATGAATCTTTAAAAAAAAAAACCCTCATTACTTGATGAAAGTTTCTTCCAAGAAGAAATCCCTTGCTATTTTATGTTGATATGATAGAACAGTGCAGACACTGGAAAAATGTACCTCAGATACAAATTAAATACGTTTGTTGTCCTTTCTCTTATTTAATTTAAAAATTTTCCCCAATATAAACATTTTTACATATAGCTTTAAGTTCATTTTGCCAATATCGTTATATTTCCTTTTATTATTTCTGAAAGCAATACTGGAAAAGCGTCTGCAGTTATTTGAAATCCTGTGCAGTAAAACAGATGGCCACATATGATGAAAACCTATATTTCATTTTAAGCCTTTGGCAATGAGAGCATAGATTGAATCCATGCATTGACATTAAAAATTGCTAAGAAGCTAAACTGAGTTTGCAATAGCTCTTCAAAAAACCAATCCTCCCCAAAAAAATCAATCCCCAAACTTTTACCAACAATTTTGTGTGATTCAATTCTGAAACCTAAAGACTTACTATAAGTACTCCCCCCAAGCTGGAAGAAAAAAAGGAGTATTTTTCCTTGGTAAGGTAGAAGGAAGGAAGTTGCTGTAGAAATGAGGAAGAACATGGGTTTGAAAAACATTGAAAAATTACTGAGCATCTCAGATGAGAGAGGAAACTATCAACTATTCCTAAAATTAATTTTCTCTGACTGCAAACACAATTTTGGGAAATGCCCTGATGCCATCCTCTTTAGATTAGTATCTGAGATTCATGATTCATCAAAGAAAATCCTGCATTAGACAATGTTTTGCCATTTTTGTTTTTGTTGCCAGTCATGCATTTGGAATAAAATAATGGGAAATAAAGGTAGACACAGATTGGACCTGAATGTATTTCCCCAGTAAATCAGTGGGATCTAAACTAAGCATAGTGAGCCTAGATCTAGCCCAATCTATACCCAATAGGTTGTGAATTTCTGTCTATGGAGATGGACAGGTGATGGCAAAGAAAGGTTTAGAATTTTATTTTAAAGCCCGTCTGCTGCTTTTCTGATTGAAACCAATGACCAAAGCAGCTAGCGAAAGAGTTACAGCATACAGAAATCAAACCCAGAAGCAAGAGAAGAATAACTACAGCAGCAAGAGATCAAATAAAACCAGCAGAAAAACATAAGATACTTTTTATGACCATTCAAAACACTGACTCAAAGACACTAAATAAATAAGTACCAAGTATCCTTCAACATACACATTCTGAGAAATTGCAGGCTGATAACAAACTGCCATTTATCAGATTAAAAATGAAGAAGAAAAGTTGTCTAAGAATCTGTAGAATTTTTTTCATCTCCTAATTGGTAATAAATACCAACATTGTTCAAAATCCAATGAGCTCATGTTAAATCTCATGTTATTGTGTTCAGAACAGGTGTTCTTAAATCATGCCCAGGAGCATCACAAAACAGCTGCTAAAATTCTTCTCTACTCTAAAGAAGGGATTGTGTGGATTAAATCCATCTATGATCATATTAGGTGCTGGAAATAAAAGGATGAATAGCTGGAGATGGCTTCCAGCATTGTCTTCTGCTAAATGACCTCCAGCTGTTGCTGTTATCTGATACCATCAAGTGCTGTTTGACTTTTTTTTATCCCCATCTAGATAAGTGAAGACAAAAACACAAGAGATGAGAAGGAAATAAAAACTGAGGATAACAGTTATGTCTCTATGATGAGCTCAGATTCTCATTCTAACGGGCTTGGTAAGTTTCTAAAATGGAACATTCCACTATTCATTTAATTTAGTTTAATTCTTCTATAATATTGTTGAATATATGCATCAATACAATTTATATGTATTACTTTCCCAGAGATAGAGTCAATCCAAGTATATATGGTAGACATTTCTCCACAATATTAATGAACATTCCAAATGTTTTAAATTTCTAAGTAACTTCAAGATTGTGGAAGACAACATGCCTACCTATGCTTACTCGGTTTGTTTGTTTTTTCTTGCATTTGTGTAATTAGTGATTGATTAGTGATTGATAAGTGGTGTGGTAGCCTAGAGATGGAGCTTTTGCCTCACAATCAGGAGGCTGTGAGTTTGATCCTAGGTAGAGGCAGATATTTCTCTCTCTGAGCACACTGAGAATATAACTCTGCATTGGTGACAGGAAGGCATCTGGCCAGTAAACACTCAGCTCCATTCAGTTGCCCAGACTCCACCCTGCAAGGGATTATAGGGGTTGTTAAGCCTGGTCCCTCAACCAATGTTAAGGAAACATGCTAAACAGAATGTGCAGCGTTAGTCAGTTAGGCAGACAGGTAAATGTGTGAGATAAGTTTGTATGTTAGTTAACATTCAGTAAAAAAAAAAACAGATACGCTTGTGCTATCAAAAATATAGCTTATTCCATTATGATTCATAGCATAGTCAAATAACATAGCTTATTCCATTATGATTCATAGCATAGTCAAATAACAGTCCATTAGTCATGTATCATTTCAGTCAGTCCATTCGGGGATACTCAATTCACAAAGTCCGTGTTGAATATTCAATGTCAGGTCACTTACAATAAATCAGTCCGTATTATCTCTTCTCACCGTTGAGAAAAATCAACACTCCTTTCTCTCTCCCGTTCCAGTAGGAGAAAAACGCAGTCATCAATCCATCCAGTAATTAGGGATCATTAAGCTAGAGAGCGAGCTGCCATTGTCTTGCTTCTTTTATGGTGCTTTTACAACCACACCCTTAATTACATTCTTGCAGTTAAAGTTACACACACTTTAACCAACAAACCATGATAACTTATTTATTATTTTACCTAAACCAGTTAGGGTAAACAATGTTATCCCTAACAGGGGTCATTAAAAGAAAATGATTTCTGTCCATAAAGTGCAGAGTTCTCAGTAATTCACATTTTTCTCCCAATGGCAAAATTTATTCTCGTTAAAGGTTGTAAATTGATAGGTTGGCAACCTAGTCTGTTAAAAATAAACAGGCATAGCTGCATAACTGATAGGTTATTCTTGCATTTCTGCTACTGTGCATTCAGAATTGGACAGGATTAGGGTGGGAATAGAACGTTGCATTTCCACAATCATTTAACATCATATGTTTGTCTATGTTGGTTAGAAATGTTACAAACTAATGAGAGCCTTTTCTATTTGTTGATAAATATTTTAAATGTTTCCTCACTGAAGTTATAGATGTGACAGCTTTCCACTATACCATATTCATTCATGAAAGTTTAATTAGCATTGTGACTGTTTCTCTGTAGAAATCCATAAGAAAATGTAAAATGCTTCCAGATGGTTATTTTAAACGAAAGAATAATGTATTCTCCCAACATTAACAGGCAGTCCAAGCATAGAACAACCACCTGGAGCCTGTTTGGAAATCCAGAAGAAGAAAGGGATGGATGCTGATGCAGAACCAAACGAATATAATGAGGAAGGAATGGTGGAAAAAGAAGAAGGAAATAAATTAGAAAAAAATGCATTTCACTTGAGAAATAGTTGCTACAGCTTGTATAGTAACATACTTAGGGATCTCCCAGAAGCAAAGAGTGAAAACGTCAGCTTCTCAGAGGGACCACCCTTGCCACCTCGAAATCAATTACTTGCCAGTAAACAAAGTGAATCTTTCTACTTGTATACAGGTATAGACTCATGGTATAACACAAAATATTTATAGCAAAATTGCATAAATATTCAAGATCCCAGCTACATCAGATCAAAACCATATGTCTTCCCTCATTCTCTGCTGAACAGAGTCTGATCCAGGAAACTAATTAGCAGACCAGAAAAGTTAGATCATACTCCATGGCAGCTTCCTAATTATTTTACTTTATTTTGATTTGATTTGTCAATCGCTTACAAGATAATAGGTATAAGTATAAACATGAGCAAGAATACAGGAAATACGTATGAAGAAATGGGGACAAAGGGATGGTAGGCACAATTGTGCACTTATGCATGTCCCTTACAAACCTCAGTACCATTGATGGCCCTATCCCCATTACACTTATTGATATCCCTACACCAGGGGTGTCAAACTCAAGGCACAGGGGCCAGATCTGGCCTGCAGGGTGCTTAGATCTGGCCTGCGGAGCCATCCTGGAAACAGCAAAGGACCTGCCCGCGATGCCTCTGCCAGCAAAAACAGAGCTTGAGAAGGCCTCGTTTTTACTGGCAGAGGGTTACAGAAGGCCTTTGCAGCTGAAAACTGAGCTCTGAAGCCTGTTTTTGCTGTCAATATGCTCAGGCCACCACAGGCACCCCCGACACAAGTGATGTCAAGCTAGCCATGCCCACGCTGGCTACACCCACCCTGGCCCCCCCAAAGTCAAACACAACCCTGATGCGGCCCTCAGTGAAATCGAGTTTGACACCCTGCTTTATAGGATCCTGAAGGGAATGCTCTTGCATTGGAATAGGAAACAGCTAGCTGTTGTATTTACTGTATAGGAATTCATTCAAATATTCATAAGAATTGCACTGATGCACAATGTATAGTGATACTGGGAACTGAAGAAGTGTCAAGGACAAGCATGACATGATAGACATTAAATGGGTCACCCTGTAATCATGCCCAATTTTGTGGCCCATTTTTTGCAGCCACAATCATTAAACAAACATTTTTCACAACCCTGTGAAGTGGATTGGTCTAAGAGAGAATGATTGGCCTAAAGTGACCCAGTCAGCTTTCAATGGCTAAGACAGAATTTGAACTCATGGACTCCTGTTTTCAAGGCTGGTGCCTTAACTACTAGACCAAATTAACTTCCTTTGGTCTCTCTAGACCAGGGGTGTCAAACCCACATCGTCACGGCGGTGTCATGTGACATATTGGGATTTTTTTTTTCCCTTCACTAAACCGGTGTGGGCATGACCAGCACATGGTGCATCCGGCCCATAGTTGGGATTTTGACAGCTTTGCTCTAGACCAAATATGGTTTCCTCTCAGAGACTTAAAAGAATCCTATTTCTATAAATTTATCTGCACAGATGGAAGATGGATTTAAAAGGCTATTGGAAAGAATCTGCCATGGCTTGCTTTAATACCAGATTTGCACATGTCTGCATTGTGCTTGAACAAATTTGTGGTGTCATGCAACAACTTGAAGCAGTTACATCCCCAAAATGAAAGCAAATCCCTCTGAACTCCTGAATAAATCAGTCTAATTATACAGTGTTTCCATGAAACATCAGGGTAGTTTCATCTTTGGGAAAGTATCTGTAATTAGTCATCTTTCTCCTTTTTGGGAGAGCAATTTGCAAAACACTCAGCAAAATAGCTGAAATATCAACTGGATTCAACCCTTGCGATAAATAGATAGATAGATAGATAGATAGATAGATAGATAGATAGATAGATAGATAGATAGATAGACAGATAGACAGATAGATAATATGTAGGTAAGTAGAAGATAGATAAATGATAGATTGATAAGACAGACAGACAGACATGAAATGCATGTATGCCAATCATTTTTATTCAGCTGTTAGGATTAACAACTCATTTTTTAGGCAAAGTCTTGTTAAATGAAACCATGACTAAGATTATGATCTTAATGTCAGCTTTCCTTTGCTTTATAGACCTGTGAAGTTTGTAAATGTGAGGATTTGGTCAAAGTTATTTTTTCATTGTTGTTTTAACTGCAAACTGTTCACTAAACAAATTAGTCAATAAACGAAGGTTACATGTCATTACAAAGGTCCACATTAGTAGACTTTTGTCAAAACTTTCCTTCAGAGTTGTGCTTAATGACATTAGTGTCATTCTTTTCATTTCAGCTTTGAAAAGAGTGGAAGGCCAAGTGGAAAAGAAGGGGACAGAAGGAGAGCCTAAGATAAATGATTATTCTGATGAAATAGATGAGGAAGATCCCTACACCTCTGCTGTAGTAAATGATGGTGTGTATGATGCCATTATGGAGAATGAGTTTCAAGAGCAAAGGAAAGATGGTGGATCCTTTATTATGCATCGGCCACCAGCACCTGCCCCACGTCCGTTGTCTGCTGCTGTGAGAGAGGAGAGCACTTCTTACATAGCTCAAGGTAACATTCATTGTCATTCAGTGTTCAAATGGTTTGATGAACTTTTGCTGGAAATAAACGTCCACTTATTTATTTCTGACCATCTGTCAGACTTCAGCACAGTAATAAACCTTGACTTTCCAAGCACCTCAGCCCACATTCAGCAATTTGCTTATAGAAGCACCTCACAGACGCAAAAGACAGCCAGATGTTCTTGCAGACAAAATGGAAGTCATATGGGTTATGCAGAAAACCTGCCTATTACCGAGCACAGAAATCAAGTCCAGTTCCAGAGATATAAAGAAGATCACACATCTAGCAAAATTTACATGTAGGCAAATTAGTGCTCTCCAGATATTTGAAATTCGTCTCTTAGTAATTTGTGCTGAAGTAACCAATGGCAATGAAAAATGGGAATTGCAGTTCAAAACATCTGGATAGTATCACCTTACCTCTCCATACTTTACATGGAAGAGGGGAATCATGGTTCTCTACATTGTGAAGCTTATAGTAAGAAATAGCAGAAACAAACTTTGGGTCACTAAGTCAAGTGAGAATGAGGTTTTTCTAAATTCTGGGCTAAAGAAATTTGCCAACAGTGAGAATCACACATATTAGAACAAATGCAAAGTACATAGACTTTACTGGCAACCCAACCCATGAACCAGTTAGAATGGAAAAACCATTAACACATGCTAATTTATACAGTAAGTGGATTACTTAGTGCTTTCTGAGCTTGGTTATTTTCTTGCAGATGTTTCATTACCAAATTAGATAACATCATCAATACAAGTAAGGATTGGGGTTTGCTCTCATTTTATATACTAGTGGTTGCCCTGTCAGTGTTGGTGGGAATGGGTTTTGATAATTCCTCGATTAAGCTTTTATTTACTGTTAGCTTTATTTATATGTAGCTTTATTTTGAGGATAATTATGTCCATTTATCTATCATGATTTCCCAGAGGTCTAATATGAGCTTGTGAGAATAAAATGTTGAGGATTCCCAACTTACTTAAAAATCTAAAATTCTTTGGAGAAAAAGAAAAAAGTTTGCATGGAGCATAAACACCAGAGGTTCAGCAGGTTCTGACCAGTTCTGGAGAACCGGTAGCAGAAATTTTAAGTAGTTCAGAGAACCAGCAAATACCACCTCTGACTGGCTCCACCCCATCTATTATCTGCCTCCTGAGTCCCAGCTGATTGATTGGGTCTTCTTTTGTTGCCCTGCACAGGAGAACAGAGCTGGAAAGCAGGTTAATGGGGTGGGGAAAGAGTGGGATTTACAGCAACCTTCCCCCAGGAGTGGGGAGAGAAAAGGGGTTTTACAATATCCTTCCCCTGCCATGTCCACTGTTGTGAATGCATAAAGGTTTAATAAAGTTATCTTGAGCTTGGAGTCAAGTGCAGGGTTCTGGCCCTGCACTTCTGATTGGCTGTTAATGGCAGGATCAGATTGGCCCGTTCAGGGGAATCTGATTGGCCATTAATGGGGCATTCATATTGGTTCACGGAGCTAGTGCTCCTGGATTGTTATTGGTTAAATAGTTATTGGGTTGCCTATATAAGGAAGGTATAGCGGCCATCCAGTTCGAGCTGTCACACCATGTAAATAAAGAGTTGAAGTTCACCGTTCCATAGGCTCGCCTCCATTCTTTCTCGCCCATGCTCCAACTTAACATCCACCAAACCATGCCCACAGAATCAGTAATAAAAAAAATTTGAATCCCACCACTGATAAACACCTATAGATAATCTGTGATGCCACCATTTTCTGTTTTAGCAAGGAAACTACTGTTCATATGTAGGTTCATTTCTATTGTTCATTAAACTATTATAACATTGGGTCCAATTTTATGGTGTCAGGCAGGGGTGGGATTCTATCAGTTTGCACCTATTCACTAGAACTGGTTGTTAACATTCTAAGCAGTTTGGAGAACCGGTTGTTAGAAGAAATTACTGGCCTAATCCTGTAAGGAAGGAAGGAAGGAAACATTCTGGTGTTGCTTACAGAAACTGCCTCTCCATTAATTCTTATTACATTCTTGGCAGGACTAGACTTCCTGTCTGGAACTTCTCTGGAGTTTTTCTTCCTCCTTTGCTGATACTTTGCTTGTGTGGAGTGACCATTCAAAGTTACAATGGCACTGAAAAAAGTGACTTATGTCCAACAGACTTACGACTGTTGCAGCATCCCCACAGTCATGAGAGGCCAGGCGAGGAGATGCATTCCTCAATGTGAGTAATGTTGAGTTGGTCACACCCAGCCAGTCACATGACCTACCTATATACCAGTAATTCCTTTAGTTTAGATTATTAGCTCCACAAAATATTAAATTCAACAGAAGAATTTAAGTATAAGTAGATCTAAAAATTGGGAAAGGTTCTTGGTCACCATAGCAGACATGAAAATTTGACCTACAAATACCATGACTTTGAAACTAAACTTTTAAAACTTTTTGAAGAAGAGTTTGGACAACCATTGGTCTGAAAGATTACAGGATTTCCTGCCTGAGCAGGGGGGTGGACTAGAGGACCTCCAATGTCCCTTCTAACTCTATTGTTCTGTTATTCTGTATAATAACCTGGACATAAGCTTTATTTTGAGTGACCACATTAAGTCAATTTCTGAGGAAGTCAGTATATAACTTTGAATTGTAGATCGCATGCCTATTGGAAAATGGGCTGGAACAGACTTATAACTATAAGCATGAACTTCAGATGGTAGATTTTTCACACTATCAACTATATCCAGGATGCCAATGAGTCACCCAGAACAGACCCTGAAGCATCTTCCTCAGGCTTGAAACAGCTCTGAAAAGTTATAGCTAAGCTGTAAGCAAATTTGCACCTGTCTGTAGTTAAATGATACTAACTTTAGCTTCCAAGTATGATATGCCTGGGCCAATACACAACAACCTTTAAAATGCAAAGGTAAATAATATGCTTTCTCAACTAATTCCCTGACAACAGGGGTGGGATTCAAATTTTTTAACAACCGGTTCTGTGGAGAATGAAAGGATTTATACTCTTTGGAGACAGCTGGTCATTTGTACCTTATTAGCTTTTCTAGTTGGCAACACCACCCATCACATCACCAATTCACAGGACTTCACCAACAAGCTTTGGAAATTAAACTGACTCAGATGACACCATGGTTTCCTATGATGTGACTTCCCTCTTCACCAGTATGCCAATAACTGAGGCTGTCACAGTAGTCAACAAATGAGTGCTACAAGACAGCAGCTTAGGTGACAGAATCAGCTTCTGCCAAGACCACGTATGTGTCATGCTAGACCACTGCCTGACCACTACTTATTTTAAATACAAGGGAGGTTTCTACAGACAAAAACACAGCTGCACCATGGGTTCATCTGTGTCCCTCATTGTGGCCAATATCTACATGGAAGAGGTAGAAACCAAAGCCCTGTTGTCAGTGGTGGCATGCTACCATTTCAGCCTGGTTTGGCCAAACCGGTAGTAAAAATCACTACTGGTTCTGCCCAACTGGTAATTTAAAAAAAGTCTCCAATCAGCTGAAAAAGGAAAAAGAAGCTGAGAGGATAAAAGACTGAAAAATGGATAGGAGGGTGGGAGGGTCACTCCTAGTTTTTCATTTCTTCATCCTCTCAGGTGATTGGCTTGTTAGGGGCACACACGTTAGGGACATGTTCGCATGCACACACGATCACCCACCGCACCGGTAGTGACTAAGGTAGGATCCCACTACTGCCTGCCTGTTGTGTAAAAAGAATTCAACCAAACAAAGTTGTAAAAAAATAAAACCAGTCTGCACAATGGGATTTCTTCTAATATTCTGTTTTTAAAAGTCTTAGGTGTTCTATCAAGACACTAGAATTGTGATGGATAATCAGCTTTTTTGTTTTCCTGCTGCTGCTAATAACTTCTTAATTTGCTGTTTTGTTACAGTCTTTCAGCAAAAGGTGACTAGGACTCATGCTGGTAATGAGAAGCTGTTGAATGCCATCCGGAAACTAGGTACAGAATTAAATACTTTTTTCAATTTTGCTGTTTTTTAAAGTAATATAAATACAGCTTAATAGCAATGCAGGATTCATTTCTCTTATTGTGGACAATCAGCATTGTATTAGAACTGCAACTTGACAGAATTCAAAGCCAATATGATTAATGTATGTGCTGGATGAGAACTGTGGGAATTTGCAGTCCCAGCACATCTGGAAAGAACCAGGTTGGATAAGAAGGGAATATAGCATGCAACAATTAATAGCACAATTATCTACACAATTATTCATTATTAATTGGTTTCACCAATGCAAATTATTGCACAGTCCTGGGATATAAATATAGACGAGGCCGGCAGGATAGCCATTTTGAGGTCTGCAGACACAGAACTCTCCAGTCAATCCTTCTAGCTAAAAATCAAAGTTAGTAACCAGCTGCTGCACTTGCTTAGAGGGGATATGGAAGGAATAGCAGACTGGAGGCAAAACAAGTTTATATGCTGGGAATCAGGTGGCATAAAAATTATCATTATGGTTGGTTATACAGTCAACCAGATGTTTAGACTGGATTTGGCATTTTTATTTTCCATATTTTTGGGAGTATGACACACTCCAAAGTATAAGACACACCTAGCTTTAGGGGAGGAAAACAAGAAAAAAAATCTGCCTCTGTCTCCTAGCAATTTTCTAGCAAATTGAAATGGACTGTTTCAGTTTCAGTTTCAGCACAGCTTGCTGTGCACAAGCAGTTGATTGTCAGTCGAATCTGCCTTCCAATGATCAGCTGTTTCAGGCTGCAAGGATTACCATAGCCTATTGCTGCCTCCACGGGCTCCATTTTTGGCATCTGCATTTTGTTTTTGGCCTCTGTTTGCCCCATTTTCGGCCTGTTCTGAGCGGTGGGGATTGGAACGGGCAGAAAATGGGGCACACAGAGGCTGAAAATGGGATGCAGGAGGCCAAAAATGGGGAGTGTGGAGGCGACAATAGGCAATGGCAATCCCTGCAGCCTGAAACAGCTGATCGTTGGGAGGCCGATCCAACTAACAATAAGCTGCTGGTGCTAATCAGGCTGTGCTGAAACTGAAACTGAAACAGGCTATTTGCTGTTTGCTGCATGGAAGCAAATTGCTGGGAGGCAGAGGCCAAAGGGTGGAGGCCAGCAGGTATGCAGGGCTTTGGCAACATCCAGTGTATAAGATGCACGGACATTTCCACCTACTTTTTGGGGTGGAAAAAATGCATCTTATACTCTGAAAAATATGGTACCTACCAAGAATCTGTGATAGGCAGGTGTTTTTTAATAATATTAACAATATCATCACAGAATGTAAGCTGTTAGCATCATCATCATTATCTAGTGGATGACAATTTCAGAGCATACCAACCAAAGAGATTATTAGATGGAAGCAACAAAACCCAGAAAACCTTCTTTACTGGCATTTAGTAGATGTCCAGATGACTTGAAAGTAAAATTGCAATGGTTTTCTCATTGTAAACTTTCAACTTCTTACTGGCTCCTAGCCTAATGTTGGAAAACGATAGCTTGTGGATCACTCCAAATTCTTAAAATCACCCCCACCTCCTAAAAGTTTCCTCTCCTGGCAGAGAGGATATGTACATAATTGATGATGCTTCTTTACTATTTTATAAGTGGGTGTAATTGCTTGGAGAAATCCCCGGGATAGGAACCATTCAGGAGTTGATAGTTCCATATATAAAGTTTGTTAAGCCTGTTCCCCCAACCAATGTTAAGAAAAACACGCTAAACAGAATGTGCAGCATTCGTCAGTTAGGCAGACAGGAAAATGTGTGAGATAAGTTTGTATGTTAGTTAACACTCAGTAAAAAGCAGATACGCTTGTGCTATCAAAATATAGTTTATTCCATTTAAGAGTTATAGCATAGTCAAAAACAGTCCATTAGTTATGTATCATTTCAGTCAGTCCATTCGAGGATACTCAATTCGCAAAGTCCGTGTTGAATATTCAATGTCAGTTCACTTACAATAAATCAGTCCACATTATCTCTTCTCACCGTTCAGAAATCAACACTCCTTTCTCTCTCCCGTTCCAATAGGAAAAAACGCAGTCATCAATCCATCCAGTAATTAAGGATCATTAAGCCAGACAGCGAGTTGCCGTTGTCTTGCTCCTTTTATGGTGCTTTTACAACCACACCCTTAATTACATTCTTGCAGTTAAAGTTACAAACACTTTAACCAACAAACCATGATAACTTATTTATTATTTTACTTAAAACAGTTAGGGTAAACAATGTTATCCCTAATATTCTCCCCTTTTGGGTAATAATAATAATATAACCATTTACACCTTTAAATCATAGCTGTTACAACTCTCTTTAAACTTGACTACACCTTGAGCTTTTGTAAACTGGTCTGCAATGTTTTCTTCCGTCATGCAGTACTCCAGTTTAATTAGACCATTCTTCACAGCTTCTCTAACATTTAAGTATCTTAAATCAGTATGCTTTGATCTAGTTTTTACAGCTATATTAGTAGCCAACTGTTTGGCTGCCTGGTTGTCCTCGTACACAATAATGGAATCTTTAACAGTTACACCCATGTCTAATAATAACTGTTTGTACAGAATTAAATCAGTGCATAGTAATGACAGACATGAAAATTCCATTTCCATCGTGGACAAGCTGATATGCTGTTGTCTGATTGACCTCCACCACATTAGTGTCTTACCAAATAATATAGCCATTCCAGAGGTTGATTTTCGAGTGTTTATGTCAGTTGCAAAACTTGCATCTGCATAGGCACTAAGACTCAAATCACCCTTTGGCTCTATATACAATGCATGGTGCATTGTTCCTTTAAGATATCTTAAAATTCTCTTAAATGATTGCCAATGACATTGATGTGGATCTGCATTAAATCGCGCCAGCTGATTAACGCTATAAGCAATATCTGGCCTTGACCAATTGCTGATATATGATAAGCTACCAATCAAAGATTGATATATGGACTTATCGAATTTGGGACTTTGAGCATCAGTTTGGCAAACTTCCTGACTCATTGGAGTTTTTGCCAGTTTACAAAGTTCCATTTTATACGTTTTAATTAATTGGCAAATTTTATCTTCTTGAGATATCTTAAATCCATTTTTTGTTTTATTAATTGTCAATCCTAGATACCTTTTAATCTCACCTAAATGCTTTAATTTTATCTTTTTGGCTATAATCTCATTAGCTTCATTATTTGTCTTAGTTATCAAAGCAATATCATCTGTAAATAATAACAATAATGACACCATTCCATTATTTTCTCTTTTAAACACACATGGATCTGCTAAACCAGATTTAAAACCTATATTGTTTAACTCTTTCACAATATATTGGTTCCATTCATAGCCAGATTGTTTCAATCCATAAAGACTTCTTTTGAGTTTCCAACAATCATTACTATTTAATTTATTATCTTTTATACCAACTGGTTTTTTCAAATATATAGTGTGCTGCAATGGTGCATGCAGATAGGCAGTTTCTACATCTAAATGGTTAATGATATAGTTTTTCTTAGCTGCCCACACTAAAGCTACTCTCAAAGATGTTGCTTTAAGACTTGGTGCAAAAACTTCATAATCAATGCAGTTTGATTAAATCCTTGAGCTACCAACCTAGCCTTATGGGTAACAATCCCATTATTTCCTGTTTTTACTTTGAATATCCATTTGCACCCAATGGCCTTTTCTCCTGGAGGTAATTTGGCATCTTCATATACTTTCATTACCTTTAATGAATTTAGTTCCTTTTCCATTGCCTTTTTCCAATTCTCTTGATCCTTAGCAGGATACATCCTAAGTTCATCTACACTAGTTGGAACTTTAGTTACTTGGCAAACTATACTTGCTTGATACCTTTCAGGTGGTCTAGTTACACGTGTAGAACATCTAGGTATTACAGGACTTACGGTGGACTTTCCTTTACTACCTGTTCTTGATTATCTAACTCTTCCTGATCAACTGTTTCCTCTTGTTCTGGTCCTATTTGTTTTTTGTGGACTTCTTCTTTAATTGGACTTTTCTTATAACTAGTCTTTTCTTTCTGCCTTTTGTAGGGTTCAATAATTACATCATTATCTAAATCTTGCTCTAATCTATTCCATCCTACATGTTCTAGGAATTTAGCACTAGCACTGCAGTAAACTCTAGATGTATCTGGTTCCCAGAATCTATAAGATCTGTGATTTGATTCATATCCTACAAAAAATAATCTTTTAGCTCTATGCTGTCCTTTGTGTCTGAGTTGTGTAGGGATATGCACCCATGCTAGTGCTCCAAATGTGTGCATGTAACTTAAATCAGGTTTTGTACCATGCCACAGTGTGAATGGTAATTCACCTGTTGTTGTATTAACAACATTATTTAATATATGATTACCACACATTATTGCTTCTCCCCACAAATTGTCAGGTAATCCTGAATCAGACAACATAGTATGTGCCATTGACTGCAGTGTTTGGCCTCGTCTCTCTATAAAGGCATTATGTTGTGGCTTATATGGTGCAGACTTTTTATGTTGAATACCTGCCATCCTAAATCTACTCTGGAATTTATTATTTGTAAATTCCTCACCATTATCTGTTATAAGAGTTACTAATTTCTTTTTAGTTTTTCTTTCTACAAATTTTAACCAATTAAAGAAATTTAGATACGTTTCAGTTTTGCTCTTCATCAAATAGCAGAACCCATATCTAGAATAGTGGTCCATTATACTTAGTATGTATCGAGCTCCTCCTACACTTGGTTTTTTCGGACCTATTAAATCGGCAAATATTACCTCTAAAGGCTCTTTGGTGGTAAATCCATCAACTCTATTTGGCGAAATGACCTTGCTTTTGCTTCGATTGCAAGCAAAACATTGCAAATACAATTTTACAAGGTTTCAAACTTATTCCTTTAGATAGTTGAACAGTTCTCTTAAGCATTTTAAAATTTACATGCCCTAGCCATCGGTGTAACAAGTGAATACATTCATCATGAGGTTTCTTATTATCATAAACTGTGTTAGCCACCTCTAAACCATTATCATTTAACACATACAATTCACCTCTTAAAGATGCAGTAATTTTCTTATCTTCTTTTTCAATTATGCAGTTATCTCCCCTAAAGGTAACTACATATCCTAGTTTAAGCAAAATTCTAACTGAAAGTAAATTAAACTTAAGTTGTGGCACATATAACATTTTTACATTCTCTTTTATGCAAGAACAATATGCTATACCTTGACCTTTAGCTTTCAGTTTCCAGCCATTGGCTAACGATATCTGCTGTGAACTCATGGACATTTTAACAAAATTTTTGTGATCATTTGTTATTCAGTGGGATGCTCCACTGTCAACCACCCATAAATTATTTTTTACAACTCTGTTACTATACATGGCTAACTCAAAATTTTTCTTTTTCTTTTGATGACTTTCAGTATTCTGGCCAGCATTCTGGCGCTTTGCCTTTTTACAAAACCTTGCCAAATGTCCTCTTCCTCCACAATTAAAACACTTTTTAATTGCGTATGCAGTTGGAGATTCAATATCTTCTTTTTGAGGTTGCTCCCTCCTTAACTGGTCTCTTTCAAGCCTTCTTCTGGCCTCTTCAATCAATCTGCCAGTTAAAGTTAGGCTTTCCTTAAGCAAAATTTCAAGGGAAGTGACGCAGTTATCAAAATTTTCATCTAATGAAGACAGAATTATGTAGACTTGGTGTAGTTCAGAGAAAATAAGCTCTTTCTCGTGCAGTTCTTGAAAAATGCTTTTCATAGTATTCAAATGACTCAGCATATCACCATTCATTTGGAGATGCGTCCTGAAGAGCTTCTGTGTTAGATTTATGTGAGCACTAATGTTATCTTGGAAATAAATCCTCTTCAGCTTCTACCAACACCCAACAGCCATTTGTTCTCTGCAGATATGAACAAGTTGCTGATCAGATAGTGTTAGTCCTATTATGCAAAGAGCTTGTTCATTCTTCTGCTTAAAGTCTTCTATCTTTTGACTATCTTCCTCAACCTCTGGATCCCATTCCTCTACGTTTAGTGGGTTTTCTATTATGTTCCACAGACCTTCTCTTCGTAGAAGTAGACTACATTTCATAGACCATGAAACATAGTTTGTTCCATCCAGGTTGTATATAAGGGACAAACTTTGTAGATTGACTTGTGCCATGTTTTCTATATATGGATATAAAACTATAATTAATAAAACACAGCTGTCTGTTTACTGTAACGTGTAACAACACAAACTCTCACTTTTTACATAAATCTGTTTTATCCTAGTTAAACTGACTTTGCAGCCGCTGGGCCCATAACCTTTGTTAAGCCTGTTCCCCCAACCAATGTTAAGGAAAACATGCTAAACAGAATGTGCAGCGTTAGTCAGTTAGGCAGACAGGTAAATGTGTGAGATAAGTTTGTATGTTAGTTAACACTCAGTAAAAAGCAGATACGCTTGTGCTACCAAAATATAGTTTATTCCATTTAAGAGTTATAGCATAGTCAAAAACAGTCCATTAGTCATGTATCATTTCAGTCAGTCCATTCGAGGATACTCAATTCGCAAAGTCCATGTTGAATATTCAATGTCAGTTCACTTACAATAAATCAGTCCGTATTATCTCTTCTCACCATTGAGAAAAATCAGCACTCCTTTCTCTCTCCTGTTCCAGTAGGAGAAAAACGCAGTCATCAATCCATCCAGTGATTAGGGATCATTAAGCCAGAGAGCGAGCTGCCGTTGTCTTTCTCCTTTTATGATGCTTTTACAACCACACCCTTAATTACATTCTTGCAGTTAAAGTTACACACACTTTAACCAACAAACCATGATAACTTATTTATTATTTTACCTAAACCAGTTAGGGTAAACAATGTTATCGCTAACAAAGTAAATTCAAAAATTAATATTCTGCTGGGTTTACTATAGAATCTGTCTGGTTAAAAGGGAAGATAATTGTAACCATTTTGTTCTTTTATATATTATATTAAATATTAATATAATAATATCTGCTAAAAATATCTGCTAAAATTCATCTTCTAATGTATCTATTGTATTTCCCTGGATAATCCACCAGTAATAATTTTGAAATTTGGCATTTCTAGAAGGCTTATAGACATTTAGAGTCAGTAGGGTAAGCTCATTTAGTATCATAAGTCTCATTATGGGCTGGGGAGACAGTAGTCCATTTTTTTAGATGCCTCCAGGTTCCTCTTTCTGCTAACAAAATAGCCTAAAAGAGTATTCCATAGAATGTGGTTTTCATGTTGTAATAACCCTTGATCTTCTGATCTAAGTTACATCCATCTGGCTTTCTGGTTTCTTGCAGACACAATATGTCATGTAATTTTAATAAGTTTAAGAAATTCTTATCAACAGTTTGAGCATTCCAACTTCTTATATTTGAAACCATGATGGATAAACTATCTGAAATTGCACAGCTTAATTGTGATTTGATATGTGAGGTCTTCTTCCTAATTGTAGAATCAAGAATTCACTTTGTATCTACAATTTAAGCACTCTAGTGTCAGCTTTATTTGACCCATAGAAGCTTATCTCTTACTTGTCCTTTTACTGCCAATAACTTCATGTTTTGAACTGGATTTTACCATTGGATTGGAACACAGAGTGATTTCATCAGAGATCATTAGACTAAGGGCATTGGTTGGTTTGTTAAACAACAAAAGATATCTCTGGTATTGCAGTTAGATCTTAAAATCTAGATCTAAGGGCAAGTGGTTCACAGGCCTTTATCTGTAAAAAAAATAATCTGTATGGCTTGATGTCTCTTGAACAGGGGGGCTATATAAATTATTTTCATACAGAGATATTTAATTCATGGACCATTGCCCTTTAGATAACTATACCCTGTGAATTAGCTTTAGGGGACATTTTCTTCCTCCCTCCAAGGCTCAAGGTTGATATGATGTACTATAAAGTATCATATACACATTACATAACATAATGTAGCATTTTTATGTGCTTAAGGGAAGATGGATCGTATATATCATTCTGATTCTATGCACCTCTTCCTTCAGTACCACTGAGCAGCAGGACATGGATATCCCTTAAACAGCAGTCTTCAACCTTGACACTTTAAATCTGGCTGGGGAATTCTGGGAGTTGAAGTCAGGCAGGCTTAAAGTTTGGACGCCCTTGCCTTAAACTTCATGCCCTGGATCTAGTCGTGTGAAGCACAATGGTCCATGAGAAGCTCATGGAATGAGACATGGTAATATACATTTTGATGACTCCCAATAAGGATAAAACTGGACATTATTGTCTCCTGGTAGTTAGTATTCCTTTTCCTTTCCATCAGCAAGTGGGATAAATGTCCACATATTTATTTATTTGTCAATAGCTTACATGATAATAAACATAAGTATAAATACAGGAAATGGGTATGAATAATTGGGGACAATAGGACAGGGACGGTAGACATCATTGTGTGCTTATGCAATTACATACCTCTTAGGAAGTGGGTGAAGTCAATAGTGGTTAGTTTGAGGGAAAAGGAGTGTGGGTTTGGGGATGTGATAACAAAGTCAGGTAGTGTGTTCTAAGCATTGACCACTCTGTTGCTGAAGTCATACTTTCTGATTGTGTGCTCTTGTATTGTTGCAGTTGAAGGTGAAAAAAAATCATTGATTGGTAGTACATTAAAGCAGATTATTTTATAAACTATGCTTAAGTCAAATATAGTATATTCTTCAGTAAGAGAACCAATAATACACAATATAGCCCTCTTTTCCAGTTTAAGTTGGTACTTTGGGGAGCATTGACCCAGAATTTTCTGAAGAATGCGCAAGTCCTCTACTTTAAAGTACAGATGTAGTCTAGCATTTATTCAAAAGAGTCCTTGCTGAGTATATATAAGAAGCCAATGTAATACCTGGCAAGTCTTAACCACATCATCAGTAAAATGTAGTAGATCATGTCCATAGCCAAAATTGTGTCAGAAGAAGAGGGAAACATTTCTTTCAAATTACAACTAAAGACAATTTTAAGCTGTCTCAGCAATGGCCTATGGATGCAGCAAGCATACTTTATGTACCAAAATGGAAGGATACTTTGATTCCCATAATGGACAAATGCCTGCAAAAGTTGATGGACTTCACAGAAATTTCTAAATTGACTGCTTTGGTTAAAGAAAAGAATATCATTAATTTTATTTCTACTTGAAAACTGCTTTTGGATTTTGTGCTTGAGGTGGGGGGAAAATGAAACTTTGATTTTTGCTGACTAGATAGGTTTGTTGTTATACAAATGGCTAGTATATATGCTTATGTAAAAGTAAAAAAGTTGGGATTGTATATTATTACCTTATTGCACCAAAAGGAGTCAGAAGACGATGCTTTTCTTTTTCTTTTCCCATTTATCCTACATTTTTTCCTGTTCCTCTTTTCCTTTCCTGTTGTCCTAGTTTTGTTTTTCTTTATATCGCTGTATTTTACATTAAGGGACATGGTGGCTCAGTGGCTAAGACTCTGAGCTTGTCGATCACAAAGATTAACAGTTTGGAAGTTGGAATCCCTAGCACCACATAACGGAGTGAGCTACTTGTCCCAGCTTCTGCCAACCTAGCAGTTTGAAAGCATGTAAAAATGCAAGTAGAAAAATAGGGACCACTTTGGTGGGGAGGTAATAGTGTTCTGTGCACCCTTGGCATTTAGTCATGCCGGCCACATGACCACAGAGACATCTTTGGACAGCGCTGGCTCTTCAGCTTTGTATTGGAGCTGAGCACTGCCCCCTAGAGCCAGAAACGACTAGCATGTATGTGAGAGGGTAAACTTTACCTTTACCTTACCTTTACCATTTTGGTGTGACTCATTTTTGCAACATGAAGACTTACAGACAATATTTTATCTCCCCTATAAGGTTAAATATAATTTGCTTAGAAAAGAAAAAGAACACAGGATTATCTTTGGAAATGTGTGACAGACTTATTATTTGATTGCTGCAGGATATTAGCACGATAGTGCTGCATTTTCTGCCTTTATTTTCTGAACCAAGCTGCCCACCCTTAATGAAATGTGTCAGAACTTCCTGACTTGTGTTTCATAATTAGCTAATGGCATTGTGCTATCTCTTAACAGGAACTCCAATGATTATTAAATTTAATGAGAGTGAATTAATCAAGGAAATGACCATGAAACTCAATGGTAGATGTAGAATTCTCTCTCTCTCCCTCTCCCTTCCCCCCTCTCTCCTCTCTGCCTCTCCCTCACTTTCTCTCTCTTTCACTTTCACACACACACACACCAACTAGATATTATATTTTTACAATTCAGTGTGCAATATGTAGTATGAACAAGTTCATTTATCAACACAATTAAATATATAATATTAAAATTTATTCTAATATCTCAATTAGATGTTGAGCATGGGACAAATTCATGTATGTACAAAGTGAAGGTAGTTTGCTGCTGATTAGTGAATAATGAGGCATATGGCTAAATATTCTATTGACTAGTAATTTTGAAGAAGATGGATAAAATAATTTGCCTCTGAGAACTAGGGCTTATTGGACAATATCCAGTAGATTCCAGAGCCATCTGGAGACTCCAAACATCTGTTTTTATAGTCCTTAGTGAAACGGCTGAAAATGAGCAGTGCAATTTCCCATCATGTTAATTAGAAAACATTGAAAATTATAACATCGCCCTTACAGCATTGTGAAAGTGATTAGGAAACATACATAGGCACATGCAAACACACAAGCAAAAACAAACACACAAGCAAAAACAAAAAAAACAAAAATCCCAGGGATAAAAATTCATTCACAAAAGTCCTCATCTTTTGCTCTCCAAATATTATATGGGGCTTGTAGACACCCAAATGTGGCCCATCTCATGTGTTCAGAAATAGCAATTCTGTGTTGAGATGGGTTGTGTCTCACTTCCTTACCAAGAAATCCAAGGATGCTTATGACGATTTTTTCCTCATCATTTGCACTTGCTTTCTGCAGACAGAAGTTACGAGGACAAGGTCACATACACCATTGTCAAGCCCAATATCCCACAAAGGCAGGAAGAATGTATCTTGTTCCAAGAGCGACTGAAAAGGGGAAACAGTTCCACGGATGAAATGCAGAAATTGGAGCCCTGGCAGATTCATACAAGTAGACCGGAAACCACTCATCAGGTAAATTATTCATAGATTTTGCCCATATTTATACTGAACATTTGAGGATAATTTTTGGACCACTGCCAATAAATGGGATTTGTATTCCCATGAGTGTCAAAAATGAAATCCTCCTTCTGGAATAATTATGCTATAAAATATTATACTAGGTTATTAAAATGCTCAGAGAAAGCTCAGCAAAAAGTATTTTGGCTGGCAGCAGTGTTCATCAAATTTGTAGGGAAGAAAATAGGGTGAAAGAAAATGCAAACAAATCATAAGGAGAGGACTTCCATGTGAGCAGTAGCCCCACTAGAAGAAGTTCCCTCCTGTTATTGTCCTTTTGAATTTTATTGATCTTTGGGTAGACAGAAAGGCTATAAGCTACTGGACAGCTGTCCAAACAATGGAAGATTGGCATTCAAAAATAAGCTTTAACCATTTTGTCTCTAAATAAGTGCAATAAAACTACTCTGGTCTCTTTTGAAAGCACTTCTAAAAAAAATTATCTGCCAGCAACTGAAGGAAAAGTGATAGGGAAAAAATGCAAAATGTGCAGTGTGCACCATATTAATTTGAAGTACTGCATCTATATTACTTTATGGCACTAGTACCTTGCCAATATTTCATTCCCCAAACCCTTGAAAAGGATTAAAATCCAATCCAATCATTCAAAGTTCTTAATATTTTTGATGAGTTTATACACACACACACACACACAGTATTTTCCCGAAAATAAGACAGTGTCTTATATTAATTTTTGCTTCAAAAGAAACATTAGAGCTTATTTTCCAGTTAGGTCTTATTTTTAGGGAAATACAGGTCTAAATGTGTCCGTCTGGTTGATAAACTTAATGATGGTTTATTTTTTGGATAGGGCTTATATTACGAGCAAAAAAAAATCATCCTAAAGCTTATTTCCAGTTAAATCTTATTTTCAGGGAAACAGGGTGTTTATATTTATATATATAAATAGAAACAGAGTGTGTCCATGTGTGTGTGTTTGTGTGTGTATACTCTGTTTCTTTAAAGTGTTTAGAGTTATTGGCAGGCTGAAATAAGGTTGGGAAAATAAGGAAAAAATATTTTGCCATAGGTCTAGTTTGCTTTCTGAGAATCATGAAGTAAATTATAGTTCAACAGAACTGATTAAAACAGAAAATATCAAGGCTGATCTTTCTAAAATAATTATTTTTGCCCTTGAGGAGTGGGGAGTGGTAGTGATAAGGTTTCTTTTTTTCCCCTTGGGCAATTTTTCTACAATTCATTTGGTAGCAAATAGTAAACTGAATGAAAAAAAAAATCTTTTTAGAAGGATTTCCTTTGCTATAACTCTTATGAGTGGGCTATTAAAAATCTTGATTGTTTGAATAATCAACTGTTCTTAATGATTTTTGTTGCTCTTGTTTCTGTGTTGTTTCTTATAAAAAAAAAATATACCAACTCAGAGATTCTATTCTCAGAAAATACCAGAGGTGGAAAAGATGCATGGTAAATTACATTTTACAAGTATTGAAACTATGTTATGAAAGTGGCTTGAGCTATATTAGTAAAGTCCATGGAAAAACTTTCTCTAGATTTTTCCAGAATGTTGTAGGCAATTGCCAAATTTTGCCTGTTTATTGTCATTCTAGGTGATGGAGTATTTCAAGGATCAACTCAATACACATGGAGAAACTGGACTGTAATTTCCTTTACAGTAAGGATTATCAAACTGTGGTCAATCAAGTCCTTCAATCAATTGGGGAAAGTTGTTAAGAAAATAGATGAATTCTGATAGCACTGGTGTCTTGATTTATGTATAAGAATTTATATGGACAGTTTTTTTGTTTATTCTGACAAGTATTCATTCTGACAACTGTTGCAGGAACCTAGAAAACATCCTGGCAGACTTCTATAGGGGCTATTTCCCAATAAACAGGGAAGAGAAATTATTTGGACTTGATTTTTTTTCATAGCTATGTAACCAATTCTTTTTGTATTATTTATTTACTGTGAGGTGATGTTACAATTAGCCAAGAGACTATAGTGTTAGTACAATGTAGTGGCTGCTGATTCCTTTTGTATCTTATTGGCACATTGGAATGTAATCCTGTAACAAAATCCAAATGAACAAGGAAATGTATCTGTTAAGAAAAAAACCACAAAATTTTTATATTAGAGGAATATTTGAGTAAAAAAATATTCTATAGGGAAAAATTGGTGACAATGTGCATCTTACAAAATGTTTCTGTTATGCATAATAAAATTTGAACATTTTATACTAACCCTTTCCGTCCAAATTACCAAAGATAAACTCAGATTACCAATCAAGAAAAGATCACTCAAATCAAATCAAAGGAAATCATTATTGCAATAATAGATCAGCATAAGGAGGGTAAAAACCATAAAGAATCTAAGAGAATTTTTGTGGGTTTACAGGAGCATAAAAGTTTAGTATACGGAAGACCAGCAAGTTTTAGAGTGTTGTATGTGGTAAACTAAATACTCATTAAATCTAATTTATCGTACAAGTTGTAATTTAATTAATTTTGATTGCTGCTGAACATTGTATGTTGTAGCAGCATTGGTACCTGAAAGCAGCATGGTAGTGTATATACACATGCATACATAAGTAGACACACACACACACACACACACACACACACGCATGCCTATCTGTTGGATTTTTTTTTCATTCATGACCAACAGAATCACTTTTATTCACAATTAAGATGATAAGTCATATTACAGATAGTCCTTCACTTACAAACACAATTAGGACCCAACTTCCACATGCTGGTTGCCAGGCCCCTGAATCCCAATCATGTGACCACAGAGACACTGTGATTGTTGTATGTGCAAGAACCATTTATAAGTCAAATGTCTATGGAGATTCTCAATCATCCAGGTCATGGTTGTCCCAAATGTGCATGTATACATCACTTGTTTTAGTACTGTTGTAACTTTGAATGGTTTTTAAATAAATAGTCATGAATCAAAAACTACCTGTAGTTTGAGCCTATTTTACTTTAGGGAATGCAGAACACTTGATTAGAAAGGCCAAAACCAGAGGTGATATTCAGCAGGTTCTGACCAGTTCTAGAGAACCGGCAGCAGAAATTTTGAGTAGTTCAGAGAACCGGCAAATGCCACCTCTGACTGCAGATTTTACAGTATCCTTCCCCTGCCACACCCACAAAACCATGCCCACAAAACCAGTAGTAAAAAAATTTGAATCCCACCACTGGGCAAAACATATATTCAATGTGGATGGTTTAGAGAGTCACTTTCTCCCATTAAGCAATCAGGGAATTCTGAAGTTCTGCAAATTCTCAGAAATTCTCAGGATTGGGAGAAGGGGACTTATCCAAAATTAACAAAACTAGCTTTTATTTTTCCTATTATTTAAAATTTGTTTTATTTTTTTACAAGTGAGAGTTTCTCTAACAAAAGCACATGGAAGGCATCACGTCAGAATACTCTTCCAGAGGCTATTGTTAAAAAGTAAAATGGTGCTTATCTCATGGAAGCACTGTCTATAGCATCTAACTGATGTGTTTCTTTAAAAATTGAGAGAAAATATCAACCATGGTTGAAAATTTGATAGAAAGATGCCACCAATAAAACAACAGAGCTTCAGGATAACTTCAAACAAGGAGGATAATTTGCAAAATACCATTTTCATAATATGTCCATTTCCCCAGAATAAGGAAACTGCATTATATCAAGACCCAGTTTGGTGTCGAGGTTTACAGATTACAGATTAACAGAGTTGGAAGGGACCTTATAGGTCATCTAGTCCAACCCCCACCCAAGCATTTTCTGATAAATGGCAGTCCAATCTCTTCTTGAAAGTCTCAAGTGATGAAGCTCCCACAATTTCCAAAGGCAATCTGGTCCATTGGTTGATTATTCTCACTGTCAGAAAGTTTCTCCTTATTTCCAGGTTAAATCTCTTCTTGTTCTGTTTCCATCCATATTCCTTGTCTGACCTACAGGTCCTTTAGAAAATAGCTTGATCCCTCTCCTCTCCTCAAATATTGAAACACTGCTATCATGTCTCCCCTGGTCCTTCTCTTCACTCAACTAGCCAAGCCCAGTTCCTTTAACCGTTCTTCATTTGTTTTAGTCTCCAATCCCCTGATCATCCTGGTTGTTCTTCTCTTTTTCTAGAATCTCAACATATTTTTTATAGTGTGCTGACCAAAACTGGATGCAGTACTCTAAGTGTGGTCTTATTAAGTCTTTATAGAGTGCTATTATGCTTCACTTGATCTTGATTGTATAATGTTAATGCAATTTAGGATTGCATTAGCTCTTTTGGCTGATGCTGCATACTGCTGATTCATATTTAGCTGGTTGTCCACTAAGACTCCCAAGATTCCTCTCACAGTTACTGCTATTAAGCCTGGTTTCACCCAGTCTATATGTGTACTTTTGATTTTTCTTGCCTAAGTGCATGACTTTACTTTTCTCTACATTGAATTTCATTTTGTTAGATACGGCCCAGTGTTCAAGTCTGTCAAGATCCATCTGGATCGTGAGCCTATCTTCTTGGGTGTTAGCTATTCCTGCCAGCTTAGTATAATCTGCAAATTTGGTAAATTCCCCTTTTATTCTCTCATCTAAGTCATTTATGAAGATATTGAAAAGTACTGGGTCTAAAATGGAACCTTGTGGCACCCCACCACTTACTTCCCTCCATGTTAATTTAAACCCATTAAGAACTATGTGTTGAGTACGGTTTGTCAGCTGGTTGCGAATCCATCTGAAGGTGGTGCTATCTATCCCACTTTTTTCTAGCTTACCAAGAAGTAGGTTGTGGTCTACTTTGTAAAATGCCTTGCTGAAGTCTATTATGTCCACAGTTAAGGCACCAGAGTAGAAACTGGGAGATCATGCATTCTAGTCTTGCCTTAGGCATAATGTTTGCCTTAGCTGATCTTCAGACAGTCACTCCCTCTTAGCTATGAGAATGAAGCAGTGAGAAAGTATTCCATTTTCTTGACACCATTTCAAAATCTGCAGAGACTATTCCCGGCAGTCACAGGAGTCAACAAATGTATTATTTTTATTGTTCTAGTAAGTAAACTGTTCTAAGATTATTTATTCCATGATTTTTTCCTGACAGAACTGTCACAATTAAACAAAGTTCTCAAAACAAAACTGTTAAAGAAGTTTTGACACAAAACATTTTTATATAAGAAGAGAACAAGACAATCTAGGTGCTAAAGATACCGTGTGCATCAAACTATTTGGAAATAAGATATGTATCAATATTTCCAAGCAATTATTGTTTGTGTGTTTTTACATATTAAATGCTAGAAATGCTAATTTTTGAACCTAGGCCAATAATTAAAAAAGAAAAGAAAAAGTAATGTTTCAAACAAAAATCACCTGATACCTCTCCTACTATGGAGTTGCTCCATGAAGAACTCATATAGCTGTTCCTGCCTTAGAAAAAGTAGCTGACACAATTCTAGAATTTCCCTTGCACAATATTTATTCCAATATGTTTAGAGAGAAATGATTTGAGATCTAAAAGGAACCACTCTTTTGTCAACAGGAGATGCATTAAACACTTGGGGGCGGGGAAGGGGTTGTTAAAGGTCACAAAGAAGGTAAATCATCTTGGTTTGAGGGCAATTAGAAGAAGTTTTGTGTTTTCATTTTGTGGTGCACTTAAGACTTCAACTAAAAGCTTCATATATTTTCCATCTTAAAAAAGCAAGAAATGGTGCCATCGGTTTCCAGTAACCATGGTCAGAGACAGCTCCTAAACTTGCTGAAGGCCCTTGGGCCTACAAAGTGCCTTCTCCTCAGTGGTGGGATTCAAAAAAATTTACCACCAGTTTTGTGGGCATGGCTTGGAGGGTTTGGCAGGGGAAGGATACTACAAAATGTCCAGTCAGAGGTGATATTTGCCGGTTCTCCGAACTACTCAAAATTTTCGCTACCGGTTCTCCAGAACTGGTCAGAACCTGCTGAATACCACCTCTGCTCCTCCGGTTTAGAGGTAATTCCCCCCCCCCTAAAAAAAAGTTTTCTACAAATGGGTGTGACTTTCAGCCTGCAACATATTTGTTGACTATAAAGTTTTAAAACATAAATAGAAAAGAATTCTGTATTCCAATAGCATTTTCTCTAGGAATCCAACTTCTTCAATGTTTCCAAACATGGACAGAAGCATCTGCCAAAAAATGCATAGCTCTAAATATAGATTTTACTTTGAAGCATAAGGAAAATGGGCTTTCAGATTTATATAGCTTTTGAAATTTAAATATTTCTAAACCCTCTTAGGCACATTTTAGCAATGAATGTCATAGTTGGGAAATATCATAATATAATATCAATAAAACTCACAAATGCATACCAGGAAAGCATACTAATAAGCCACCATTACTTAAACTTCTGACACTGCATTAAAAGCAGTCATAGCCAAAACCTAAAACATAACAATAAAACTTATTCAAGTATTCATAAAACCCATTACTCTATATATAGTTAAGGTGTCCATGTAAGTGATCACACCTTCTGAAATGTTATTAAAAGACTATAGCTCAGCATTGAATCGAGAAATTCATGGTATTCTCTGAGCATAGTTGGTTGCTTGCAGAAGTTTCATTGCCCAACTAGGCATCATTATCTGAAAATGATGGGCTTCATAAAGGATTGATATTTACACCATGTTAAGGCAGTAGTGATAGGATGCAGAAAATTACACAGTATCTTATAGTAGTAGTAATAAAAATTAAATTTGTTTTGGCATAAGGCCATGTCAGAATACAAAATATTAAGACCATATACCATATATACAGTAACCTATTAGATCAGGAGTGTCAAACTCGTGTTATCAAGGCAGCGTCATGTGACGTATCATGACTTTATTTTCCCCTTCGCTAAACCAGCCATGGATGTGGTCAGTGCATGACACGTCAGGCCCGCGGGTTGCAAGTTTGACAACCTTGTATTATATACTTAACTCCATTACTTTTTTTTAAATTTAGTATTGGTAGTCTATTCTTTAACAATATTAGAGCAATCTAGATAGCATTAAATAGATTTTGCAAATGTGCTGAATCTAATAGTGAGTTGTAGCAATAAAGTGTAATTTATTTTAATTAAAATAAACATTTCTTCCTGGATCCAATTTTTTTTGCTTCATCAAAAACTTTCAGGATAGACTTAAATCTGTTTGAAAAATATTATTTAATGATTACAGGAATTAATTCTGATTGTGAAGCTGCAGGGCCATAGAACATTACAATAACATTGTATGGGTCCTAAGTAACAAGCAATTCCATGATGTATTATATTAGCCCCAAAACAATTTAACTGATAAGTGAGAACAATCAACCAATGGAGCAGCTTGCCCTCGGAAGTTGTGGAAGTGCCATCAGTTGAGACTTTCAAGAAGAGATTGGACTGCCATTTGTCAGAAATGGTGTAGGGTCTCCCGCTTGGGCGGGGGGTTGAACTAGATGACCTACAAGGTCCCTTCCAACTCTGATTACCTGTATCTGTATCTGATATTCTTCAGAATTTCAACGTTTCAAGTATCTTTGTGGGGAAAGAGAGAAATTAATTCATAAACTGTTTAACAGCATTCCCCAAATGTCACTTAAAAGTGAGCATAAGCAATTTAATCACTAATAGCTTTGTCTGAAGTAGAAGGTGTCAGAGGTATGATTCATCAAAGTGACTTGGTCCATGACTTTTGCTCACATGTTAATATGAAACACACGGGACAAGGTTTTCATCGCTTTGATGTTTAGGTAAGTAATTAAAATTATATTGGGGTAAATTCATATAGCACTCATTTTGTTTTGTTGTTTATCGTGAACACAATTGAGATCCCTAATTCACTTTTGTTTTGCTGCTCTCAAAATCTTTTAAGAGCCACCATGCACTGGTGGGATTCAAAAAAATTTACTACCGGTAATTTTTTGTGGGCGTAGCTTGCTGGGCATGGTGTGGCTTGCTGGGCATGGTGTGGCTTGCTGGGTGGGGCAAGGGAAGGATACTGCAAAATCCCATTCCCTCCCCACTCCTGAGGGAAGGATACTGCAAAATCCCATTCCCTCCCCACCCCACTAACCTGCTTTCCAGCTCCGTTCTCCTGTGCAGGGCAACCAAAGAAGCCGATCAGCTGGGACTCGGGAGGCAGAGAATAGATGGGGATGGGACCAGTCAGAGGTGGTATTTGCCAGTTCTTCAAGCTACTCAAAATTTCCGCTACTGGTTCTCCAGAACTGGTCAGAACCTGCTGAATACCACTTCTGTCACCATGTTTTCCACATTGACTGCTAAGAAGACAAACTGTAAAGGAAACCAGAGTTGTTGTTGTTTTCTTTATATGTTTAATTTAGCAAGGGGGACTTTTCTGTCACAGGCGCTGCTTTGTGGAACATCTTGCCCCCAGAGGTGAGGAAAACTTGCCCCAAGTCTTCTGGTCTTCTGCAAATCTGGCTGTGCAGCCTCACATGGGGCACAGGGATCCACACAGCCATGGGGCCAGTTGATCTCATGAGAGGGGGGTAAATGCCTGTATTAACAACACTTAGAGTCGCCGTCTTGGATCTCTCCATCTCTTGCAATTATATAATGTGGTTTTACTTTTTATTTTATTTTTTTTTAATTTAAAATTATTCTGTTTTGATGTTTCATTGTATTTATTAAAGTGTACACAGAGCTCCTCTGTGATACAGATGGGTGATTAATAAGTCAGATAAACAAAGGGGAGTGGGGAGGGAGAGAGAAGATTGGAAATTACTGGGATATGAAGTCTAAGTTGGGAGCCAACACCAAGTGTTAGCAAACTGAGCATTGGAGAGACGTTGCTAAACTATTCAGTTGCAGTCAAGCTACCTTATTTTCAACTCAGGCCCATTGCAAATAGCTTCCAAAAGTCCTGGAAGTTCTGCAAACTTGTAAAAGTTGTCACTGAAATGTAACCATAGAAGAATATAAGACTGAGAATAATCACATTAGCCATTGTTCAATTTAATTCAAAATAATTAAAATCAAATCAAACCCGGTCCACTTTTTAAAAATAAGGCATACGGTATGTCACTCAAAAGCCTCATGTAGCCATTCAAACACATACACCACAATTTATTTGCACCCCTAATATAAACCATGCTGAACATGTTATGTATTTTTTTTTTTAATTCTTTTTACCGATCTGGTTAAAATACATTTTCTGAAACACCTTTCATTATTCCCTGTAGAATCACTTTTGGCACTGGTTTTAAATCTTTCCTATTTACCCAACCATACAGTAACAGTATGGAAGCCAGGTTTTGCCAACTCAGCTGGATCTCATGGAGCCATGAAGTCTAATAAACAAGCAACCCAGTCAAACAAAACTTTCCTTTCAACTGTTCTTCCTTTCCTCCTTTTTTTTTCAGAACATTTTACATGCAGGAGCAAGAGGTACAGGGGTGGGATTCAAATTTCTTAACAACCAGTTCTGTGAGTGTGGCCTAATTTGTGAGTGTGGCTTGGTGGTCATGTGACTGGGTGGGCATGGCTTGTATGTAAATATTATAAATATTTATGTAAATATTGATTTTTTTTAATAAAAAAGAGCAACTTTTACCCAAAAGCAGGCAAAGCACACAGACAGATTGAGTTGCTCACAGAATCACAGATTCACTTAGAGTTCTAACTATCTGCAATCAGCTACCTAAGTCTGTCACATAAAATTTGCTTGCATGCAAACTCATAAAATTTGCTAGCAATTCACAAAATTAACTCACAACACACCATGTATGTAAATATTGAATTTTTTATAATAAAAAAGAGCAATTTTTACCCCAAAGCAGGCAAAGCAGATTGAGGTGCTCACAAAATCACAGATTAATTTAGAGATCTATCTATCTGCAATCGGCTACCTGAGTCTGCACTGAAAAGCTTCAGTCCTAAGGAAGGTTCGGCTCTGCTTTTAGATTAGCTAGAAAGCAAGAAATCCAACAATTTCCTGCTTTCTAGCTAATTTAAATCTCCTGGCAGAGCAGAACAGCTGATGGTCAGGGGGAAAAAAAAGGAAAAATAGCAACTTACCAAACCAGGCAAGTTAGATAGCTCCCATGCCAGGTAAAGAGTGAGTGGGCGGGGAGGGGAGGGGCCAGACAGTGGAGCGATTTGCCAGTTCTATCAAGTGTGCAGCGTTTGCAAGAAATCATCAGCTGTGCCACCTGGACAGCTGACAAGCGCTGCGTTTGGGTGCGCAGCATTTGAAAATCCTCTTGCTTCCTGCTTTTTCAACCTCAGCTAAGCCATGCAAAGCAGTTGAGGAGGGAAAAGCAGGGAATAAAGGACAGCCTAGAGCCTGGGCAGGCAGGTGAGCCAAATACTGAACCAGTTCGGTGTCAGCTGCTCTTCACAGCTACAGGTTCTATAGAACCAGGCCGAACAGGTAGCATCCCACCCCTGAAGAAGAAGAATGTCCCTTTCATTCATGGGAAATTGCTTGGAAGCTTCAGGGTACATCAGAAGCTCTAAGATACAGTTACAATTGGAAGCTTATGGTACAAAAGCTTGGGAGATTTTTTGGAAGCTTTAGGGTACAATTGCAATTGGAGATCATTTTTTTCCACCCAGTCCCAAATTGTCCTACACAGTTGCAGAGGACCTTTGAAATGGTTCCAAGATGCATTTAAACTTCCTTGGGGCTGCTGTTGTTCTAGAGATCTGAGACTAAAATCACCAGGGTTATTATGCACGGATATAGTTTATCAGCCTTAGGATATAAGCAGGACATTTTTTTTGTGCATTGGTACCCAAAAATTCTTAAGAACTTATTTTTCAAAGAGAAAGAAAATGAAGGGTATCATAGTGTGCCATCAGCCATATGTTTATTAAATGAAGAAACCTTTGCTGCAAAACAGAGCTATTTGCAAAACAGAATTGCAAAGCACCCGTTTCAATTCTGCTTCATTAACCAGAACACCAATATTTGATTTTATTACTGGGTTGATATGTCATCTGTTTTCAGAATAACATCTACGATGATATAATTATGGAAACTCATTCCAGAGCTGCTGAAACCCTATTTTTTTTATTCCTCTTCTTGCTGAGCAGAAAGATCTTTTTTTTTCTATTAGCCTTTTACTTGTTTGCTTTCTCTTCTCTTCTGTCACTTTGCCTGTTATGTATGTAAATAGTTGAATAAAGGCAAGCTTGGGGTAAAGTGCAGGGTTCTGGCCCTGCACTTCTGATTGGGTGTTAAGCGGCTAGATCGGATTGGTCGGGTTCTGAGAATCTGATTGGCCCTTAACGAAGGACTCTTATTGGTACTGGAGCTAGCATTTCACAAGCTCCTGTTGGTTATTTCACATTAGCATTGCCTATATAAAGCAGAGTTGTTGTTATACAAGTTAGAAGTCACTATGCAATAAAGAGTTGAAAGTTCACCAACTAAGACTGTCTCCATTCATTCTACCCATGCCTGAATCTATGACACTGGCGACGAGGATGGGATTTGGAGACATCTGATCTTAAGGAACTTGGAAGAAAAAACAGAGCACGTGTCAAAAACGGCGCCACCAACGGAAGCCATGTCCGATGGCATCGTACCACCCATTCCGTACGATCCATCCCAAGAGGATTGGGAATCCTACATGGATCGCTTTCAGATGTTCCTCAAAACAAACAACCTGAAGGACGCCACACCAGCCAAGAAGCGGGCGCTGTTCCTGACATACTGTGGCCCGGCTGTCTTTAAAATGGCTAAAGCCCTCGCGAAGCCTCAAGAAGTGAAAGCAATAAGCTGGGACAACCTCGAACCTCTCCTGAGAGACCATTACGCGCCAACCGTACCCACACTCGTGAGACGCCACGAGTTCTATCAACAAAGCCAACGAAAAGGAGAGAGTGTGGCTGACTTCGTGGCAGACCTCCGGCACTTGGGAGGCCTCTGCGGGTTCGCAGACTTAGATGAAGCATTGAGAGACCGCCTAATTCTGGGATTAGATGCACTAAACGTGCAGAGCAAGCTGATGGCGAAGGGCGACATCGGCCTTGTTGACGCCATCGCCGAAGCCACCGCCGCTGAGGCAACAAAAAAGTCAGCAGCGCAGCTACGGCGAAGCCGAAACCCCACAAACCCACCGACAGGCGACATCTCACCCAGCTCAGAAGGGCAGTTGGCAACAACGCACTATGAGGACCTCTCTTCGTCATCAGACAGCGACGAAGAAGGGGTCCATCGACTGCGTTCCGACCGGGACCCTCATCCTAAAACCTCACGCCCTTGCACTGGCTGCGGGGCAAACCATCCCAGGGCAGACTGCAAATTCTGCGACGCACTCTGCCACGAGTGCAGGAAACGAGGCCACATCGGTCGAGTCTGTCGCAGTTTACCGGGACCAAGCCCGGCCTCAAAGGGAACCAAATTTCGCCAATCGGCAGGAAACCGTCCTGTAAGGCGAGACCCAGCAAACCACTCCTACAGATATCGAGCGTTGCAGAAAGAAGAGGCTCACCATACTATCACTATAGGTCACGCCTCGGCCCTGGACGCTAAGAAGATTCGAGTTACAGTAGCCATAGAGAACCAACCCTGCCACATGGAGGTCGATTCGGGATCGTCCCTCTCGATGGTGTCGTGGAAGACATTAAAGCAGCTCATTCCTACCATCCAACGCCAAGACCTTCAAATGCAACGCCTTATCCTTAAAGATTACCAAGGGAATCGGATCCCTGTGGTCGGGTCTTGTCGAGTCCGCGTCTCGTTTAAAAAGCATACGGCATACTTACCTCTAACGATCATCGATAGGGACAGGCCTAGTTTGTTGGGCCTCCAATGGTTTGCGCCACTCGGCATCGAACTAGCCGGCATGAACCGAGTCGGTGATTGCGAGTGGGAGGAGATCTTATGTCTGAATTCAGCGATGTCTTCGCAGATCGTCTGGGCGAGTATAAGGGGACCCCAATCTCGTTCAGCCTCGACCCTAAGGTCGCCCCGATCCGTTTAAAGCCCTGTCGAGTTCCGTTCGCCCTTAAGGCCAAGATAGATGAACAACTTGACAAACTGATTAAACAAGGGGTACTGCAACCCATTGATCATTCCCCATGGGAAACTCCTATTGTAACCCCCATTAAACCAGATGGGTCAATCCGAATCTGTGGGGACTACCGGGCCACTCTAAACCACGCCCTCCAACAGAACGCGTATCCAGTGCCGATGGTGCAGCACCTCCTTCATTCCCTGGGAGGTGGAAAGGTTTTCGCTAAGCTAGATTTAGCTCAAGCCTATCAACAATTGCCCATGGACGATAAAACAGCCCAAGCCCAAACAATAGTAACGCACAGAGGTGCTTTTAAATGTACCCGATTGCAGTTCGGGGTGAGTGTGGCCCCGGGAATATTCCAAAGTTTAATGGAACGATTGTTACAGGGAATCAAGGGCTTGGTTCCGTATTTTGATGACTTATTGATTGCAGCTCCTAGTAAAAAAATTCTGCAGAATCGTTTAAAATGTGTGCTTAAAAAATTCCAAGAAGCGGGATTGAAAGTAAAAAGGGATAAATGTCATCTGTATACCGACAGTGTTGAATTTCTAGGTTGTCGCATTGATAGTCAGGGTATTCACCCAACTGAGAGTAAATTAAGGGCGATTAGAAATGCTCCCAGACCTCGTAACAAAACTGATCTTCAAGCATTTTTAGGCCTTATCAATTTCTACAATGTGTTTTTAGGCCTTATCAATTTCTACAATGTGGCTGAACCATTACACCGGTTATTAGATAAGAAAGCATTGTGGGTTTGGGGTTACCGAGAAGAAAAAGCGTTTTGAAATGTAAAAAATTTACTTACATCTGATTCTGTACTTATGCAATATAATGAAACATTACCCTTGGTTATAACTTGTGATGCCTCACCGTTTGGGGTGGGCGCTATTTTGAGCCATGTGCTACCTAATGGAAATGAGGCTCCCGTTGCATACTTTTCGAAGACTCTATCCCAGGCAGAACGTAACTATGGACAAATAGACAAGGAGGCTCTTGCAATTGTGTCAGCCGTAAAAAAATTCCATGAGTATGTATATGGAAGGACATTTACAATTGTAACCGACCACAAACCTTTATTGGGGATAATCGCTGGGGACAAACCAACTCCCTATATATTGTCCCCAAGAATGACTCGATGGTCAGAGTTTCTAGCTGCTTATAATTATCGATTATTACATCGACCGGGGAAAGCCATTCCCCATGCCAACGCACTCAGCAGAGCACCACTACCAGAGACCCTCGACGATCCGGCACCAACAGTATCGGCGTTACAAATCGAAACGCTCAACTCGCCTCCTATGACCGCTCGAGATATCGCGAGGGAGACCAGACGAGACCACACCCTAGCACGAGTCCTAGGCTGGGTAGAGCATGGATGGCCATTGGATCAGATCCCAGATGATTTCGCACCATTTAAAACAAGACAGACTGAACTTTTTTCTCAAAAAGGCTGCATTATCTGGGGCGATAGAGTCGTCGTCCCAGAACGACTCCAAAAGACGCTGTTACAAATCTTGCACGATGGACATCCCGGGATTGTGCAAATGAAGGCACTCGCACGGAGCTACGCTTGGTGGCCAGGAATGGACCGACACATCGAGCAATGGGTCAAGGCCTGCACCAAGTGCCAACAAACCAGCAACGCACCACCAAAAGCTGCACCGACCGAATGGGAGACGCCACGTGGACCCTGGTCCAGAATCCACCTGGATTTCACAGGGCCGATCAAAGGACAGACATTGCTGTTGACTGTCGATGCATACTCTAATTCAGGGGTCTCCAACCTTGGCTCCTGGAAGCCTGGCGGACTTCAACTCCCAGAATTCCACAGCCAGCTGTGGAACTCTGGGAGTTGAAGTCCGCCAGGCTTCCAGGAGCCAAGGTTGGAGACCCCTGCTCTAATTGGTTAGAAATTCATCGAATGGCCAATACAACCTCCGAGGCAGTCATTAAAGTCCTCAATAGACTCTTTGCAACTCATGGATTGCCGGACGTCCTGGTGTCTGATAACGGACCACAGTTTACAGCGCTAATGTTTGAACAGTACCTTGCTGACAACGGCATCCGCCATGCGCTCACCTCGCCAGCGCATCCTGCTACCAATGGCCGAGCGGAACGCATGATACAATTTGTAAAAAAGACTTTACAAAAGCTGGACTATGATAATCTTGACAAAAAAATAAACCGCATTCTACTTCTACAACACATCACTCCGCACAGCGAAACCGGCAGAACTCCCGCTGAACTTCTCATGGGGCGAAAACTCCGTTCCCGCCTCGACCGACTGCACCCTGCTTACGAGCCAGAAAAACCTCCAGGATCCAGCGGACGCTACCGTACCTTCAAGGTAGGCGACCCCATTTATGCAAGAAATTTATTGGGCGACCCAGCTTGGATTGAAGCAACGGTAATACGCGAGACTGGGCCCAGATCCTATATTGTAAAATGTATTGATGAGAGACTGTGGAAAAGACATATTGACCAATTACGGTCATGACTTATAACTGCTAGCCAACAACTTTCCAACGACCAAACTGAAGGGGGGGGGAGGAAGAGAAGATGACGATATGCCAGGAAACTTGTTCCAGGAAAGCGATGAATCAAGTGAAACCCAGGAAATGGAGCAGGAAGAAGAATCGTACGCTCCAAGGGAAATCACACCAGAACGAGAAGCTGAGCCACTACAAAACAACATCCTACCTCAACGGGACTGCATGCAGCCAGTCCAAAGAAAATCTGACAGACCCAAGAGACAACCGTCCTATTTAAAGGACTACATAGTCACAAACTAATTGTGAAGCCAGGGGGAAGGGGTGTTATGTATGTAAATAGTTGAATAAAGGCAAGCTTGGGGTAAAGTGCAGGGTTCTGGCCCTGCACTTCTGATTGGGTGTTAAGCGGCTAGATCGGATTGGTCGGGTTCTGAGAATCTGATTGGCCCTTAACGAAGGACTCTTATTGGTACTGGAGCTAGCATTTCTTAAGCTCCTGTTGGTTATTTCACATTAGCATTGCCTATATAAAGCAGAGTTGTTGTTATACAAGTTAGAAGTCACTATGCAATAAAGAGTTGAAAGTTCACCAACTAAGACTGTCTCCATTCATTCTACCTGTGAGATTGCGTTCGCACGAGAGACTGACACGACACGGATCTGAGTTTTCTCTCTGGTTTATTACGATTCTGCAGAAGCGGGTTCACATCCAAGGCAGCAGGATGGAACCCCGAGCACATTTTACACAGCATATTTATACCCTAAATCCCTTGCCTCATCGTACGAGGGCTTGATTCACAGTTGTCATCGGAATTCACACCTTCCAGGGACACTTTATTGCCCATTAACATTCCCCCGGTCCACCAAATGGCCTTTGATAGTTTTGTTTACCAGTACTTCCTAGACCTCCAACTGTTTGTTGATGGTTCCCCTATCAGTACTGACGCTGCTTTTGAAACACACATATATACAAAATATTCATATTGTTCTAATCCTTATCTTCCGGAGGGTTACAAGATATATGCTTTCGTAAGCAATTCTAAGCGTAAGCAAATTTACAGAAGCAAAAGTAGCATTACATTATTTCACTTATCACAATCCCTCCTCTTCTGGTTACATTTTGTTTCAAAAGCATAGAGATCTTTACTAACTTGCATTAACATTTCTTCTGATTGATTGTATAAAATGAGTTCTTTCTTTTCGTTTGTAAACCTAATTTCCCCTAAAGATTGCATACACACATTTATTAAGTTTGGGATACATTGGATACAGCAGCATAAACTAACCAAAATGACTACTATAATTGTTAGAGTGGTTACTATCGATTTCCACCATGATCCATCAGGAAGCCAAGACCATAGCATATCCCACAATGATTCTGAATCACCATTCCACTGCTTCTGATATTCATTTATCCTGGTCTCCATTTCATGTACAGTTTTAGTTATATTTGGCTCATAATTGTGTATATATGTACAGCAATGAGAATGTATCAAGGCACAGACACCCCCTTTTGCAGCAAGCACTATGTCTAAAGCATAGCGATTCTGTAATGCAATTTGTCTAACCTCAGACAATTCTTCATTAATCATTTTTATACTTTTTATGGTATCATTAAACATTGCGATGGTAAAGTTATTCAATTGTTTAATGTCTTGGTAGTTTAACCCAATGCCTAGAGGTGCAATTAGAGCTCTTCCCATACCACCCCACCAGGATCCCGGGCTTACTCCAGAATCTAACTCTCTTTTGTTTCTGATCCGGGTGTTAGGCAATTTATCTAATTTATATATTACCGGTAGCACAAACCCCATGGTACAAGTTCCTGACCACAATTTTGGTACTTCTCTATAGGCATGTTTCCCACATAACAACCACCTGCTGTCATCCATTGCCCAAGTAGCATTAGAGAGCCTTGTCCAATTGATTATCCCCTCAAAATACATACACATTTCACAATAATATGTATGGAAAGGTAGAAGATCATTTGTACAGTCATAGGAATTTGTTTTACTGGTATTAAAACATGTTGTGGGCATTATAAATGTTTTATTACACCTTTCCCAATCTCCCAGGAAGACTCCTCCAGTAGTATTTCTTTTAAAACAAACATGAGCTGTCTCTCGCAATTGGAGGAATACCCTCCCGGTCATATTCCTCCCAGACTCTTGTTTATATCCCCCTCCAAACGCCATTATTTGTTTTGTCAGAGGTACTCCATGTAGAATGACCCCTTTTTCAGCTCTCCCAGGCATATGCATACATAACCAACAATTAGTAATATTTAGATCTTTCGCCGTTGTTCTTATATCTTTAATGTAACAATTTTCTGTCCAGAGATCTTCTCCAAGATCTCCTGCTCTCTGAACATGCCGAGACTGTCCGGTTCCTGCTTCTTTAACCTGTTGTAAGACAAAAATACTCACAAGTACAGTTGAAGTAAACAGAAACAGACGCATGATTTTATCTTTTGAGAGTCAGTTTCAAAGGTTGTCCTTCCACTGGGTGACTTCTCCAGGGCCTCTCAGGTTCTGGAGTTGCTTTCACACGACTATGATGGGTCCATCCACTTTCCTTTTTCCGGACAGCAGATTCAGTCGTCAGAAGTACTTGATATGGTCCTTCCCAGCTAGGTTGCAATTTCTCAGTTCTCCAAGTTTTCACAAGCACCCAATCACCAGCTTCATAGGGATGTTGACTTCCTACTAGTGGTGGTCGTTGTGCTAAAAGTCCCTGTTTACGAAGAGATAATAAAGACCTGGACAGCGTCTGCAGATATTTCCTCACAAACATATCTCTGAATTCAGGTATGGGTCCCCCAAAGGTTGTCAAGTAGGGGCGACCCATTAGCATTTCAAAAGGCGAAACCCCCACGTCCTTTCTTGGACAAGTCCTAACTCTCAACAGAGCTAGGGGTAAGTTTTTGGTCCAAGGTAACCCATTCTCCAACTGTAATTTTGTCAAGTGTTTCTTAATTTCTGAGTTTCCCCTTTCAACCTTCCCTGAAGACTTAATACTGAGGTTACTTGATGCGGGGAGTGTACCACTATAGCTCCCCCAAAAGTCAATTTCCTGCTTTCTACCACCAAAACGGCTGTGGCGGCTACTGCCTGCACGCAGATAGGCCAACCTCTCACTACAGGCTCTAATGTCTTACTCAGAAAAGCAACGGGCTGAAACCGCCCCCCCCTCTTCTGAGCAAGCACTCCTACCGCAACTCCTGACCTTGCAGAAACATATAGATGGAATGGGAGTTTCAAGTTAGGCAGAGCCAACACCGGCGCGGTGGCTAATGCCTTCTTGATTTCTTCCCACCTTCCTTCATCCTCCCCCATCCATTCAATGATCTCTCCTCCTCCTTGCAACTTCTGATTCAGGAACTGAACTAACACTGCATACTGATCTATCCAAGCTCTGCAGTATCCAACTAACCCCAAGGCTTTTCTAACCTCCGTCTTGTTCCTTGGTGGAGCTAAACTCATCAACCCTTTCACCCTTTCAGGATCCAAACTCCTGACTCCTTGCATGATGTAATGTCCTAAATACTTCACTTTTCTCTCTACAAATTGAATCTTCTCCTTTGACACCTTCAATCCTTGCTCCTTCAACCAGTTCAATAAAGCTACTGAACTTTCCCTAACTCTTACCTCCTTTTCTCCTGACAACAGCAAATCATCTACATACTGAATCAAACTTACCCCTGGCTCCTTTGGAAAAGCCTGCAACTTTTCCTCCAAGGCCTGGCCAAACAACAAAGGACTTTCTGTATACCCTTGGGGCAATACCGTCCATCTCAATTGTTGTTTCCTCCCACTTTCAGGATCACTCCATTCAAAAGCAAACAAATCTCTGCTCCCCTCTTCAAGCGGACATGCCCAAAAAGCATCCTTCAAATCAATAACTGTAAACCACCCATCCTTAGGAGATATCTGACCCAAAATGGTATAGGGATCAGGTACCACCGGGAAACGTGGTATTACAATTCGATTGACCCCCCTCAGATCCACCACTAGCCTATGCTTTCCATCCTTCTTCAGTACAGCCAAGATAGGAGAGTTAAAAGGAGACATGGTTGGTTCCAATAATCCTTGCTGTAACAATTGATCAATTACAGGCTTCAATCCCTCTCTACCCTTCTTGCTCATTGGGTATTGAGGCGTCCAACTTTTAACAATCCCAGGCTGTACCTTAATCTCGATAGGTTTTATCTCCATCCTCCCCACATTCTGTCCATCTGCCCAAACATCATCATGAATCCGTTCTACATCCTCTTCCTTCAAAACACACATTCTTATTCCACTATTATCTCTCAACTGGGATCCAAACGCTGGCATGAGATCCCTCCCCAATAAATTCACTCCTGACTCTGGTATATACAACACCTTGCTACAAACTTCTATTCCATCCATACTCATCTCCACCTCTTCCAAAATTCTCACTCTATTCTGTTTCCTACTCACTCCAGTTACCAAAATAGTTTCTTTCCCTTTCATCCTTTCATTTATGGGCTCGCATACCGAGGTACGACTTGCCCCTGTGTCTATCAGGAAAGTCAGCTCCTGACGGTCTGGACCTACTTTTATATTTACCAGTGGCTCCCCGTAGGTCCTTTTAAAGGAGCCGGAAATTCCCTAGTCTTCATATAGAGCGTAACTTCTTTCAGGGTGACTGTTCTGGCACTCGCGTGCAAAGTGACCATGCTTACCACACCTGAAACAGTTACGATCCATACCTACTCTATTAGTGCTCATCCCTCTCCCTCTAAAAGGTCTCCCTCTGGGAGGGAATCCTCTCCCCCTCCCTCCAGACGCCTCTTTTCTTGGTTGATCATTTTCTCCTGATTTTCTCACTTCATTCTTAGCAGCGCTCTGTACCGCTGCCTACATCATTTGAGAGTTCTGTCTGGTCTTAATCACATCCCTATTCACAAAAGTCTGTTGGGCATTTCGAATCAACTCAGTAATTCCCTGCGCCCCCCAGTTATCTATCTTCTGGATTTTCTTTTGAATATCGGGCCAAGCTCCTGCCACAAACTGCATTTTTAACATAAATTCAAACGCAGGAGTGTCTGATCTTACCCCTGAATATTTCTCCAAGCTTTGTCTTAGCCTAGCACAATAATCCCCTGGGGATTCATCTTTTCCCTGAGTTATCTCGAAAGCTTTTGTTAAGTTTCGGCCCTGTGGTACTGCACTTTTGATTCCTTCAATTATCATTGTCTTCAGATCTTTCATGTTTTGTCTATGATCTGCATTTTGGATATTCCAATTGGGAGGAGCCAAAGGGAACTTAACATCCCCAGCAACTGCTTGGTTATTTCCCAATTGTAACACTCGCCAATATTCTATTGCTCCCTGTCTAATCAGATCTCTTTCCTCTCTGCTAAATAGGTGCCCCAAAATGTACATCAGTTCTTCATAAGTGTAATCATTTGGTCCCAAAAACAGTTCCAATTCTAAGCTTACTTTCTGTGGATCCTCATGAAGACGGGGAAGTGATTGCTTTAATTCTCTCAGTTCCCCAGGCCTCATAGGTTGAACAGCATACATAGCCACGGGCTGGCCCTGAGCGTTCAGACCATTTGGCACTTCACGTAAGGGATAAGCGTGTGCCGGCTGTGCCGATGGAAAGGGAAAGTTCTGAACGTTCTGTTCCAAATCTCTTAGTTCTCTCCGCAAACGTGCATGGCGTGTCGGCGGTGGGGAGGGAGGTAATGGAGCCGCTGCCGCTGCTGCTAATACTTCCTGCTGATTGGGCGGAGGAACTGTCGGTGGAGGACGATAAAACTCATCGTCAGACTCCGGATCTTTAATTTTGGACACAAATTGATCAGCCGGTGGCGGGCTGGGTCCTTCAAATTCAACATGATACCATACTTCCAGGTACGGTATCTCGGCGGTTAATTTATGAGCCAATAGGTAATCTTTCAATTGATTCATCCAGTATGTACTGGTTTCTCCCTCCGGTGCCCAATGATAGGGAAATTTTGGATCCACAAGAGGATATTTTGGCCACCTGTATTTGCACAAACAAATCATGTGCTTCTTTTCCAGCTTCTGGGTATAATATTTTAGATTCAGGGAGAACCACTGGTGCAGCAGTTGTCCCAAAGGCGAATCTACCGGAATAGGTTTTCTGCCTTCTTCCTCCTCTATCTTCTCTATCCCTGAGATTTCTAATAACTTCTTACTTTGTCCTTTTCCCATTTCTGTCACCAAACTTGTCCTCCAGCAGGTACTGGACTTTCTTCCCTGAGAAAATTTAAGGACACCTTTCTATCAACAGAACCCCGTTCTCTTAAAAAGGAACAAATTTACCTGATCACTCCGGGACCTGTCGTCAGTCCAGGTATGCGGATGTGCGGGCGTCCCCGACTCAGGCTTTCTCGTGATCCCTGATCACCATTCACAAGGTACCTTCACTCAGTCCGTCCTTTCTCTCTCGATTTTCTCCGAAACTTCATTTTTGGATTGGAGATTCCTGGGATCTCTCGATCAATGGGGAGTGGGGATGTCTCCAAACGAGACGGAGTGGCCACTACTCACCAGTCCCCAGAACACCAAGGATCGCCGTGGAATCTCCTGCCTGGCTCGCCAAATTGTGAGATTGCGTTCGCACGAGAGACTGACACGACACGGATCTGAGTTTTCTCTCTGGTTTATTACGATTCTGCAGAAGCGGGTTCACATCCAAGGCAGCAGGATGGAACCCCGAGCACATTTTACACAGCATATTTATACCCTAAATCCCTTGCCTCATCGTACGAGGGATTGATTCACAGTTGTCATCAGAATTCACACCTTCCAGGGACACTTTATTGCCCATTAACATTCCCCCGGTCCACCAAATGGCCTTTGATAGTTTTGTTTACCAGTACTTCCTAGACCTCCAACTGTTTGTTGATGGTTCCCCTATCAGTACTGACGCTGCTTTTGAAACACACATATATACAAAATGTTCATATTGTTCTAATCCTTATCTTCCGGAGGGTTACAAGATATATGCTTTCGTAAGCAATTCTAAGCGTAAGCAAATTTACAGAAGCAAAAGTAGCATTACATTATTTCACTTATCACATACCCATGCCTGAATCTATGACATTGCCCATACTTAGCATAGTCGTCTCTTCCTCCTCCTCCTCCTCCCCCATTTCCATACTGGTAATCTGTCATGCTATTTCTGAAAACAGCTTTTTTGAAAAACACTAAGCCTATATTTAAAAATGGTACCAGAAGGTTGTGGACTGAAGAAGAGCAGTTGTGTTTGTTGTTCATTCACTTTTAATTTGTATGCCACTCATTCCCAAAGGTTCTGAATATCTAACAATCTGAAATATTATTTTAAAAACCCAATAGTATTGTAAAGGACAAAGAAAAGTCATGAGTCTGCCAATTTATTCCCATTTTCATAACATAGCATCTTTCTGGAATACATGGACGTCTGCTATCTAATAACCAGAAAGAAAGGGAAAACTGGATTTCTGAAGAGGAGCATTCCAAAATGCCCAGTTCTCCCAGGCCATCGAAGGATTCTTCATCCCATTTTCCTCTGGTATGCAAGAGAACTATCAGCTGGGTAACAGAGTGAGTGGAAGACCGAGGAAGGAAATGGAAAAAAAATACTGATAAGCTCTGCAAAGAAGTCACTGCCCTAAAAGTTATGGCAACAGCAACTGAAGCAACGCATGGTTAATTTAAATAATGTAGGAGCAGTAAAATGGCACCAATAGCAGCAGCAGCCCTCCTCATGCCTTTAATAAAAATAATAAAAAGTATGCTCTCACGTTACACACCAGGTCTCTCTGGGGAAGTGAACTCCATCTATGAGCAAGGATGATAATTTTCCAGGAACCAAGAAGCTCTGAACCCAAAGCCATTCTAAATCCCAGAAGGCATTCTCTACTGGCTTTTCCAACCATTTTTCCAACTGATGGGACTCCATCTTTAGTGTCTACAGCAGAGTTTTCCTCTGTCCAAATGAAGAACGGAGGAACTGGAATGATTATTAACAGCAATGATCCCAAAGGCCACATAGAGTCCTGAGATCAGAGTTTTCTTATCTTTGTGATACAGTTTGTCTCTTACAGCTGATTTCTCAGTTTATATTTATTTTTCTGCCAAGGGCTTCCATCTTCTCCATCTTCCATCCTATCATTTTCTAATGAATGGAATCATCTGGGGAAGAGTTGCACAGAAATATCAGTAATTAAAATCAGTAATCAAAAACATTTTAAGATATTTAAAAAGGGAACTGGAGATGCAGGAAGACATTTTTGAAAGGGAGATAGGAGCATGGGTAGATATTTTGGAACCTAGACAGTAGAAAAGGGTATCGATGGGAGAAATGTTTAAAATGAATAGTCAGGACATAGACGCAGATAGGGATAAAGATCAAGAGATGAAGTATTGAAACAATTAAATAATGAAAATTTATAATTTAATACAAATATGTGTGTTAACACCAGAACAACATAAGCCTGAGGAATGTAACAAATATGATTAATATCACTATTTTTATTTGTACTAAAATGTATATGCAGATAGGGATAAAGATCCAAGAGAGGAATATGGGAGGCAAGTTTTAAAAAAAAACAAATAATTAAAGCTTTAAAGCAAACAAGAGATGATGGATAGAAAGGATTTGTTCTTAAATATAATGGTGGCATGATTAAAAGTTAGAATAGGGATAGAAGTAAGAGAGTGGGGAAATATTAGTATACACATTTTTATACAATAAGACAAAAGTAATAATAAGAGGGAAGATTAGAAATTGAATGATTATATTATTATGTATGTTTAAACAATATTGTGATTGGCATTGGAATAATGTATTGAAACAGTGAACAATTAAATAATGAAAATCTATAATTTAATACAAATATGTGTATCAACACTACAATGACATAAGCTTGAGAAATGCAACAAATATGATTAATAGCATTTTTTTATTTGTAATAAATTGTATGATACTCAGGTGCCACACTGTTCACGCATTGCTATGAATATATTGTAAAATAAAATAAAAAAATTGGAGGAAAAAGAAGTATGAGTAACTAAATAAGATGTAAACTCTTTTTAGCTCTATAAGATGAAGTAAAAAGACAAGCATGATATGGGTAAAAAAAAAATCCTCATATCAACATCACACAGGAAATTAATGTTAAAAGAAGTCTTACTGAATTGTAATTTTAATCCCACAAGTACAGAGGTTTTCTCTATCTGGTGACAATTTTTGTCTAACAAAAGGGAGTTTTAAAAGTCTTTTTCCCACTCCTCTACACTGTAAATTATTTTACATTGCAGGTTTTCTCTTGTTTGTTCAAAATTATAATTTGCGGCATGTTATAGGAATGTCTCTCTTTCACCAAGGAGAATGATTATATCCTAATTTTAGCAATATTACCTCTTTTTCCAATGATTCAACTGTATGTTTGTGTGGCATATTTGCATGCAAATCAGAACTAATTAATTAACACTTATTAGCATGATTACAAAATTTAATGTTTATACACAGTATTCAGATTTGGATATTTGTTTTACATGAATCCAGGATAAACAATTAGCAGAGTGATATAAATTCTGCAAGCACATTTCCCATTCTGATACATTTTTATTCCAAATGCAATTTCTCACATACAGAACTACAGCATAATCCAGACAAGATGTACTGTAGCTCAATTAACATTTAAATCTTGTATATATTACCCAGAAGCCTTGGAAATCCAATCAATCCGTGTTAAAAGGAGGATCAATCCATAGCCTAAAATTCAACATGTCCAAGACCTATCAATGTCTGTTTCCAGTATGGAATACACTGAGCTAAAATGTTTTTTCTGCAATTTTTCCCATATATAGCAAATGCTAAAAAGCAATCTGTTCCAGTAAAGCAGAGAGCATCAGCTATCTCAAGAAGAATTATTATTATTTTTTTAAACAAATTTTATTAATTTTACAGAGAACACAATAAAACATAAACAAAACTAAAAGATCTTTTCTGAAGGTTGTCTGATCCCGGGTTGAAACTTCACACAGACACAAATTCAAACATCATATTCACTTTATATATCCTTCCATATCTTATTATCATTTTCTTTTTTATATATATATATAAACCATTTTTATCAATTTTATATAAACAATGCACAAGGCATAACAGCTTATGTTCTTTTCTAAGAAAAAATAATAAAAGAAGAAAACCAATAGAACATAACAATTCCAAATTATAGTATCAATACTTTGTCTATTTAACTTCATATCTTATCCCAACTTCTCCTTTTCATCCAAATTATTTCTTATTAATTAAAATTTTTTTTGCCTTTTTTCAATATACAACATCCAAAAAAAAAACCATAACAAAACCTTTATATATCCTTTCATATCTTATTACCATTTTCAATAATATTCTTTGTCTGTTCTATTTCCAACTATCCATTCATCTTTTTTTCTTTTATTATACTTCTCCTATACACCAATTGGAGTAACGTCTATAACTCATTACCCTAACTTAAAAGTACTTCATATAACAATTTTTCTTGGGATTCTGTTTAAAAGATTCTAAAATTACACAATGAATTTTATACTCTAAATACACATATAAAAACCACAATCTTATATACCCTCCAGAATCCCTCTGGTTTTGAATAAATGTTTATCTTATTTGGAATATTAAAGTAAAATACAAACTCTAATAAAATAAATAAAAATGAAATGAAATAAAATAACAACTAAAATAAAATAAATAAGCAACTATAAAATAATTCTTCTTGAGAGGAGTTCTGGTTTCGTGTGGCTTCGGGGCAGCAGGAATTCGCGACAGCTCGCGATTCCTGCTGTGCTAGCCGCCGAGGTACCCCCGATCCAGATGGGTCAGGGGGATATGGCTGCCCTGTAGGGACAGCTGAAGAGAGAGGGGAGTCGGACAGGGGGTTGGGGGTGTCGCAGACCCCCTCCTCCTCCGGAAAACCCCCTTTTTCCCAAGGCGGTGGAGCGGCGGTCAGCAATGGCCGCCACGAAGAAGCCAGCAACCGGGTAAGATTGCGCTGGAGGAAGTAAGAAGAGTGAAAGTGCTGTCTGAGCCGGGTCATGTAACATCTTTCAAATTGGTTGGAACTGAGCTGTTTGAATTGCTGGAGGATACATTGTATCCCTAAGAAGATCGAAAGCGGCGGAGAAGCTGTTAAAGGGAACTTTTTTTTTTTCTTCACTCTCCCACCCCATGGAAACAGCAGATATGTTTGGACATATTGGACATTGAAAGTGAATTGTTTTGAGAGTTGAAGCTAAGGGACAAAAGGGTTTTTGGATATTGAAAAACTTAAGAAATTGGAAAACCCTTGTCGGAGGTATGGATTTCTTTTTTTAAAAAAACAAATTTTATTAATTTTTTACAGAAAACACAATACACAAACATACAAAACACAAAACATAAACAAAACTAAAAGATCTTTTCTGAAGTTTGTCTGATCCCGGGTTAAAACTCTTCACACAGACACAAATTCAAACATCATATTCACTTTGTATATCCTTCCATATCTTATTATCATTTTCATTTTTTTATATATATATATATAATCCATTTTTATCAATTTTATAAAAACAATGCACAAAAAATCAAGGCATAACAGCTTATAAATTCTTTTCTAGGAAAAAATAATAAAAAACCAATAGAACATAACAATTCCAAATTATAGTATCAATACTTTATCTATTTAACTTCATCTCTTATCCCTACTTCTCCTTTTCATCCAAATTATTTCTTGTTAATTAAAATTTTATTGCCTTTTATCAATATACAAAATCCAAAAAAAAAAAAAACCATAACAAAACCTTTATATATCCTTTCATATCTTATTACCATTTTCAATAACATTCTTTGTCTGTTCTATTTCCAACCATCCATTCATCTTTTTTCTTTTACTATACTTCTCCTATACACCAATTGGACTAACGTCTATAACTCATTACCCTAACTTAAAAGTACTTCGTATAACAATTTTTCTTGGGATTCTGTTTAAAAGATTCTAAAATTACATAATAAATTTTATACTCTAAATACACATATAAAAACACAATCTTATATACCCTCCAGAATCCCTCTTTTATCCTAGATTAAATTCACCCATTGTCTCTAAATAAACTTTTTTTCTTTAGATCTTGCTTCCCCCCATTGAGGCTTCTCCTCCCCCCCTTTCTCTCTTGCTTATTCTTCTCCTTGCCCTTTTTACCCCTTTGTTTTTCCTCCTCCCTTTTCTTACTCCTTTTCCTTTGCTTTCTAACCTTGCCTCCACCTTTTCGCTCATTTTTCTCTTCTTTGGTTGTTTTTATAATTCTTAAAATCCCCTTTTTCTTATCCTTTTTCTCCTCCTCTCCGGAAAGGACCCATTGTTCATCAAAGATGGCTTCTTCTTCCTCTTCTTCCTTGTCCCAGTCCTTCTGCTGCGTAATCAACTTTTCATAAGTACATAACGCCATTTGTAAAAATTGAAACAAAGCGCCCAAAGTATCTTCCTTTTTATATTTTTGATATTCAGCCTTTAGTTCATCCACAAGCGATGCCATTATGAAAAGAGAAACTTTTCCCAAAACAACCACAAGTATTTTTAATCAAAAACAATTCAAAAAAAAGTTCCAAAAGTTAATACTTTTCTTCCTTCTTCTCTTTCTCTTTCTGGGGTTAATGTTTAATCAAAGAGGTCCAATTACCATATATCTTTCTTTGGGATTCTAGGCAATCTCCTCCTTTTTCAGCTTCTGCTCCAATTTTTTCTCCTCTCCCTTCCCACTTGCGATATCAATTTTAAATAATCAGAAATCCATACCTCCAACAAGGGTTTTCCAATTTCTTAAATTTTTCAATATCCAAAAATCCTTTTGTCCCTTAGCTTCAACTCTCAAAACAATTCACTTTCAATGTCCAATATATCCAAACATTTCTGCTGTTTCCATGGGGTGGGAGAGTGAAGAAAAAAAAAAGTTCCCTTTAACAGCTTCTCCGCCGCTTTCGCTCTTCTTAGGGATACAATGTATCCTCCAGCAATTCAAACAGCTCAGTTCCAGGCAATTTAACGGATGTTACTTGACCCGGCTCAGACATCACTTTCACTCTTCTCCTCCAGCGCAATCTTACCCGGTTGCTGGCTTCTTCGTGGCGGCCATTGCTGACCGCCGCTCCACCGCCTTGGGAAAAAGGGGTTTTTCCGGCGAAGGGGGGGGGTCTGCGACACCCCCACCCCTCTATCCGACTCCCCTCTCTCTTCAGCTGTCCCTACAGGGCAGCCATATCCCCCTGACCCATCTGGATCGGGGGTACCTCGACGGCTAGCACAGCAGGAATCGCGAGCTGTCGCGAATTCCTGCTGCCCTGAAGCCACGCGAAACCGGAAACCCCGGAGGTATGGATTTCTGATTATTTAAAATTGATATTGCAAGTGGGAAGGGAGAGGGAAAAAAATTGGAGCAGAAGCTGAAAAAGGAGGAGATTGCCTAGAATCCCAAAGAAAGGTATATGGTAATTGGACCTCTTTGATTAAACATTAACCCCAGAAAGAGAAAGAGAAGAAGGAAGAAAAGTATTAATTTTTGGATTTATTTTTTTTTGAATTATTCTTGATTAAAAATATTCGTGGTTGTTTTGGGAAAAGTTTCTTTTTTCATAATGGCATCGCTTGTGGATGAACTAAAGATTGAATATCAAAAATATAAAAAAGAAGATACTTTGGGCACTTTGTTTCAATTCTTAGAAATGGCGTTATGTACTTATGAAAAGTTGACTACGCAGCAGAAGGACTGGGACAAAGAAGAAGAGGAAGAAGAAGCCATCTTTGATGAACAATGGGTTCTTTCCAGGGAGGAGGAGAAAAAGGATAAGAAAAAGGGGATTTTAAGAATTATAAAAACAACCAAAGAAGAGAAAAATGAGCGGAAAGGTGGAGGCAAGGTTAGAAAGCAAAGGAAAGGGAGTAAGAAAAGGGAGGAGGAAAAACAAAGGGGTAAAAAGGGCAAGGAGAAGAATAAGCAAGAGAGAAAGGGGGGGAGGAGAAGTCTAAATGGGGGGAAGCAAGATCTAAAGAAAAAAAGTTTATTCAGAGACAATGGGTGAATTTAATTTAGGATAAAAGAGGGATTCTGGAGGGTACATAAGATTGTGGTTTTTATATGTGTATTTAGAGTATAAAATTCATTGTGTAATTTTAGAACCTATTAAACAGAATCCCAAGAAAAATTGTTATATGAAGTACTTTTAAGTTAGGGTAATGAGTTATAGACGTTAGTCCAATTGGTGTATAGGAGAAGTATAATAAAAGAAAAAAGATGAATGGATAGTTGGAAATAGAACAGACAAAGAATATTATTGAAAATGGTAATAAGATATGAAAGGATATATAAAGGTTTTGTTATTTTTTTTTTTTTTTGGATGTTGTATATTGAAAAAAGGCAAAAAAAATTTTTAATTAATAAGAAATAATTTGGATGAAAAGGAGAAGTTGGGATAAGATATGAAGTTAAATAGACAAAGTATTGATACTATAATTTGGAATTGTTATGTTCTATTGGTTTTCTTCTTTTATTATTTTTTCTTAGAAAAGAACTTATAAGCTGTTATGCCTTGTGCATTGTTTATATAAAATTGATAAAAATGGTTTATATATATATATAAAAAAGAAAATGATAATAAGATATGGAAGGATATATAAAGTGAATATGATGTTTGAATTTGTGTCTGTGTGAAGAGTTTCAACCCGGGATCAGACAACCTTCAGAAAAGATCTTTTAGTTTTGTTTATGTTTTATTGTGTTCTCTGTAAAATTAATAAAATTTGTTTAAAAAAAAAAAAAGAAGTAATGTTAATCTACTCAGATGCATTCTGTGATACCATAAAAACCTGATATATTAGAAAAATGACATTTATTGGAAATTATCTATCTTCATATACGGTTTTCTCAGCACTTACAACCATTTATTTGAGGTATGTCAACATGATTATCAGATGAAAAACTAGATTAATACTTTGTACTGAATCATGGTTGCCTGATAGGTCAGCATTATATAAGTCTAATTTTGTAAAAGTAGCCAAACTTAAATAATGGCAATTGCAAGAGCCTCTTAGTCCTTCATAATTGTAGAGGGTAGTAAGAATGGCCTTGAGGGACAAGAGGAACAACCACTGCCAGTACAACAGTCAGATAAAAGAGCCTGAATCAAGGGTAGAAATGTAACCTGAGAAAAAGCTCTGACAAGGCCTTCCCTGATTATCACAAAGATAAAGGAAAGGAGAAAGGAAGCATATTCAGACTTTCATTATTTGGTTACTATATCTTTATAACAAAAGTAGCATTGACCTACATTACTTTGGCTTCTAAGTCTGATATGCCTTAAAGGACTAACAGTAGGCCAGGTCAAGATCTGGCCTTCCCTTAATATGGTCACTAATAATTATTTTTCCCTGCTAGACTATCCCTATTACCTGCTGAGGCATATGGGAGAAAATTGACAGTGAAGGCACTTTCAGCTCAAGCATGGTTTTGTTCAGCTCTTGAATGCTTTTGGTGGTTTAACTTCGTATAGTTTCATTTTACTTGAAAATAAAATAAAATAAAATTGAGTAATGGGATGTCTGTGGATAGTCATGGCCCATTAACTTAGGTTTTTCTTTTTATGTGTAGCATGAAGTTTGAATAATTGTCTTAGTGGAGGCTGAATGTTTAGTGTATGCTTAATTGTGAAGAAACAATCAGTCATTTATCCTGAAAATTATTTTTCAGAAAAATGGTTTTATTATTGCAATGAGGGAGTTTATAACTTTGTAAATCTATATTTCATATACATTACATACTATATTTAACAACCAAAACTCACCTCGTGGTTTCTATTTGTTTATTGCTAATAAGGCCACCCTGGTATGTGAAAAATTCATTATATTTTCTATCTTTCATGGAATAAGTTCCCAAATTGTTAGTTTCTCAACTATTTACAGATTCTGGTCACACAGAAGAGTCTAAACTATATTATTAGTTGGTATGCTTGGAAATTGGGTGTCATATTTTTGCTAGTCTTCCAAGTTTTGAAATTGTTAGTAATTTATGGTTGGAGAAAATCTACTCCTGATCCCAAAAATATAAAGACTGAAAGTTACATTGTACTTTCTTAGCCAAAATGATTTCCTCTAGACTTGATCTGCTGTCCAGATAAAAACAGAAGATATAAATGAAGAATAAATCTCAAACAAGGAGTAATAGTTTTAAATGGATCAGGCAAGAAGGGAACATAAGAATCAAAGCAGTATTGATTTAGTCTAATTATAATTGCTTTTCTAATTGTAATCTAATTCTAACAATGATCTCTACTCAGCTACAGCAAAAACCTATTTCTAACTCTTCTACAGAAAGTTTATAAAATACTCTCTACAGTTTCAGGCATCTTGGAGTTTGAAGGATTTTCCAACCATTGCCAGTTATGATCTTGAGTTTCACACGGAACTTATACACTGAAATGAGACTTCAGAAGATCCATGCACTTCTCCACTTTGAAGATGTCACCACTGTGCAATGTAATAACTTAATTAAAAGGGGGTAGCTCTTGTCCACAATTTTTTCCCAAATTGTTTTGTGGTTAAGTATTACACTTCAACCAATTGCTTTTTAAAAGATTTTTCAATCCACATTTATATTTTTTAAATAAATAACTCAAGGCAGCAAACATATCTAATATTACTTCCTCCTCATCTTTTCCTCACAACAACCATCATTTGGGATTAGTTGGGCTGAGAGAGAAAGAGACTGGAATTTAACTTTATCTGTTGATGGCCAGTTGCCAAAGCCAAGAAAATGTAAGGTGTGGGGGATCAATATTTATGCAATCAGCTATGCAGCCACTTAATGTGTACTTAATGCTGCAAACCATTAAAATACCTATGTCAAACAAAAATTGGACATCAAGATAGTATCCTTAAAAATAAGTCATGTTTTTAAATAGAATAGTGATGTGAATACAAGGCTTACAGGGCACCATGTTATTATTTAGGAGAAATACTTGGTTCTAATGAATGAGTATGATATTTCTTTATAGTGTAAAGCTTATCTCAAATAAAGATCACTATTTCTTGCACTGGACCGGTAGGGAATGACTTTATCAGTAACTTTTTAATTTGCACTAACTTCTTCTAATTCACCGTGTACTGCATAATGCATCTTTGAACTTGGAATATTAAGAGCTCAGTCCTATTTTACTCTTGAGGACGTGTAGTAAGCCACTGAAAGTACAAGTTTTGCAGGAAGAACGTTTAAATGAGTCATAGCAGTAAAGCCTTTGCTAATTATCCCGTTTCCTTAATGATCTGCATGCATCAAATTTCTTGAGGTTTTAATGAAACACCAGTTTAAACAAATGTCAGAGTCAGTCAAAATGGTAAAGTAAATCCAGTCATAGATGTTTTTGAATGTCAAGTTTTTTTTTTATTGAAGACATAAAATTAATTGTGTAATTAGGAGAAAAGTATCACTACACTTGTTAGCTTTTTAGCGGAGAATACTAAATGCTTTTTTTCTTGTTTTCTTGTAAAAGTTACCTGTATTTTTTCTTCCATTTATTGTGCTAATAACAGCTCTAGTTTTAGAAGATATAAAATGGGTAGCAAATGATCCAAAATCTCAAGTTGATGGTCCATACTCAACTTGGATTGAATGTTTTTGACATCCAATCATAAATATGCTGCATTATAAATAGTTTGGCACAGCAACCTGAAACTGCAAGAATGATTTGGTGAAATCCTTTAAGTACTTTAAATCTTAATAATGCATATACAAAATTACTTATTGAAAGTGTTCCTGTGTGAACTCTTTGAACACATCCACTGAGGAATCAGTTAGGACTTTCTTTACATATAAGGTTTCCAGAAATGGAAATCTTTTGGCAAAAAGAAGGCCAAGTGTTGGTTCTAAGATAATACCTATCTCCTATAGTGTGTTTCAATAAAAATTTAGATTGGTGCTACGGTTGGGTTTGGACATGGAAATATAGCATTTGGAAGCTTCTCAACTGATGCCCAGAATTGGATAAGTGGACAAGGGATGAAGAAAATGAAAACAATTTACATCAGATAATGTTTATATTGAACTGTCTCTTCCAGTTTTTCCTTACAGCAACAATTCTATAAGGTAGGTTAGGTTTAGAGATGATAACTGACCCAGTTTTAGCCACTGTGTGTGTTACGAACTAAGCAAACGCTTTAGTTAAAAATCCTAATAGTTTTGTTTCCGCAGCAGGCTCGTAATCCTCCACTTCTGATTGGATCATGAACAGCAGATTGTGATTGGCTGTTTCTGGCTAATCTGATTGGCTGACAGCAGGTTGCCGCTGATTGGCCACTACCAGCACGGCAAACTCAAACCATTGGTTATTGTGACAGCAGCCAGCTCTATAAAAGGAGCTGCTGCTGCCCAGTATCCCTGCTCTGTTCTGAAGTCACTAATAAAGAGTTGGAGTCACTATTCGATGTCTCATCTCCGTTCCTTGCGCCCACACTCCAGACATAACACTGGCGACGAGGATGGGATGCGGAGACGATAGAGCTGATTGAACACTCACCGAACGCTAACAGAGCACATGGCTAAGAGCGCACCGAAAGCGGCAGAATGACCAGCAGTGCTATACCACCCATTCCATTTGACCCGGCTAATGAAGACTAGGACTCGTATATGGACAGATTCCAGATGTTCCTGGAGACCAACAATTTGAAAGATGCTACGCCTGGCAAGAAACGAGCTGTATTTCTGACCCATTGCGGGCCCGCCATTTTTAAAATGGCAAAAGCACTTGCAAAACCAGCAGAAGTCAAGACAATGGACTGGGACAACCTCGCCCCAATCCTACGGGCTCATTATGCACCCGCAGTGCCAACACTCATCAGGAGACATGAGTTTTACCAGAGGGACCAGCAGGAAGGCAAAAATATCGGAGACTTCATTGCTGACCTTAGAAACCTAGGGGAACTCTGTGGCTTCACAAACCTTGAGGAAGCCATGAGAGATCGAATTGTTCTGGCCTAAAAGACCCCATGACCCAGAGCAAGATTATGGTGAAGGGAGACATCGGCCTCGCAGATGTCATCGCCGATGCTACTGCAGCAGATGCAACCAGGAAGTCAGCCACTCAAATGTGCTGAGCGAACGCACCGCACCGCCAACTCGCCAGTGACACTACGCCTTTCTCCGAGAGGCACACAATGAACACCCACCATGAAGACCTCGAATCCTCATCAGAAAGCGAGGAAGAGGAGGTCAACAGACTCAGATCCGAACGTGACCAGCGAGACCAGCGGAATCATAAGCCTTCGAGTCAATGTGCTGGATGCAGGGGAAACCACCCGTGATCAGACTGCAAATTCCTAGACGCACTCTGCCATTCCTGTGGAAAGAGGGGCCACATCGCAAAGGTCTGCAGAAGCAGGCAAGGGTCCAGACCAATCCGAAGAGAAAACAACTCCCAGCATACAACAGGCACTCCACCAATAAATCGAGACCACCTAAACAACCAATGGAGCCAATACTACAGAAATCGAACACCCGCCAATTCAACCAGATGAGAAGAGGCCCATCAAACCATCACCATCGGCCACGTGTCCTCCCTTGATGCGAGGAAAATCCGAGTGAAGGTCACCCTTGAGAATCAACCATGTGTTATGGAAGTCGACTCTGGGTCGTCCCTGTCAATGGTCTCCTGGAAAACCTTAAAACAGCGGATCCATGGCATTCGTCGCCAGGACCTCAGCACTCAAAAAATCATATTAAAAGACTACCAAGGAAACAGAATTCCAGTTGCTGGTTCTAGCCACGTCCGAGTATCCTTCAAAGACCACACCGCAACCCTACCTCTTACCATCGTCGATCGAGATTGGCCCAGTTTGCTGGGTTTGCAATGGTTCGCACCACTAGGAATTGAACTAGTGGGCATCAACTAAACCGGAAGTGATGACTGGGAAGCGGCCCTCATCCAGGAATTCCAGGACATTTTCACCGAGAAGCTAGGCAAGTACAAAGGATCCCCCATATCATTTAATCTCAGCCCTGACGTTGTGCCCATTTGCCTTAAGCCTCGTCGAGTGCCCTTTGCACTCAAGCCAAAGATTGATGAACAATTGGACAAATTAATAGCCCAGGGCGTGTTGGAACTGATCAATCATGCCCAGTGGGAGACCCCAATTGTAACTCCCATAAAACCTGACAGATCCTTAAGAATTTGTGGGCATTACCAGGCTACCCTAAATCACGCGCTCCAGCAGGGCACTTACCCTGTACCTGTGGTCCAACATCTCCTTCATTCCCTGGGAGGTGGGAAAATATTTGCAAAATTGGACCTAGCTCAGGGGTACTAGCAGTTGCCCATAGATGCAGAGACTGCCGAAGCCCAAACTATAGTCACGCATAGAGGTGCATTCAAGTGTAATAGACTCCAATTTGGAGTGAGTGTAACACCTGGCATCTTCCAAAGTCTGATGGAAAGATTGCTTCAAGGCATAAAAGGGGTCATGCCATACTTCGATGATGTCTTAATAGCTGCCCCCAACAGAAGCCGGCTAGAAAAACGACTCAGAATGGTCCTCCAGAAATTTAAAGACGCTGGCCTGAAGGTCAAGAAAGACAAGTGCCAACTTTGTACTGAGAGGGTTGAATTCCTTGGGTACCTTCTTGACAAACAGGGAATTCACCCTACGGAGAAAAAACTCACTGCAATAAAAAATGCCCCAAGACCTAGGAATAAAACAGACCTCCAAGCCTTCCTGGGACTCATTAACTTTTATAACATCTTCTTGCCCCAGAAGGCGACTGTTGCTGAACCCCTGCATAGGCTCCTCAATAAGAAGGCTTCCTGGGTCTGGGAACATCGCGAAGAGCGAGCCTTTCAGCAAGTAAAGGACCTGTTAACTTCAGATGCTGTATTGATTCAATATAACGAGACTTTGCCTTTAACTGTCACCTGCGATGCCTCACCGTTTGGAGTAGGAGCCATCCTGAGCCACGTCCTACCAAACGGTACTGAGGCACCTATTGCATTCTTTTCAAGAACTTTATCTAAAACTGAGAGAAACTATAGCCAATTTGATAAAGAGGCTCTCGCTATTGTGTCTGTGATCAAACGATTCCATGAGTATGTATATGGAAGATCTTTCTCCATAATTACTGACCACAAACCATTGCTTGGCATTTTAGCGGGAGACAAACCAACTCCCCACATCTTATCACCGAGAATGACACGTTGGTCAGAGTTTCTAGCCGCATATGATTACCAACTGCTACACCGCCTGGGGAAAGCCATTCCCCACGCTGACACCTTGAGCCGTTCTCCGTTACCAGAAGTCATAGATGACCCAGCTCCAACCCTCGCTACACTACAAATCGAAACTCTTCCTTCACCACCGCTGACTGCACAAGACATCGCCTCAGAAACAAAGAAGGATCCTTGTTTAGCACGGGTCCTCAGCTGGGTAGAAAGAGGTTGGCCTGACAATGAACCAAACGACACCTTCAAGCCATTCAAAAACCAGCAGACAGAACTTTTCTCCCAAAAGGGATGCATCTTGTGGGGAGACAGAGTCGTCATCCCAGAGAGATTACAGCATAAAGTCCTAAAACTATTGCACGATGGCCATCTGGGCATCGTGCGAATGAAGGCACTTGCAAGAAGCTACACTTGGTGGCCAGGTATAGATAAGCGAATAGAAACCTGGGTGGCCACTTGCAGCAAGTGTCAGGACACTCGGTCATCTCCACCTAAAAAAACCACCAACTGAATGGGAAGCACCCCGAGGTCCCTGGTCCCATATCCACATCAATTTTGTGGGACCTATCAAGGGGCATACATTTCTTATAGCAGTGGATGCATACTCCAACTGGCTGGAGATCCTCAAAATGAAGAGCACCACCACAGAAGCCGTCACTAAAAAACTAAATAAACTATTTGCTACGCATGGGTTGCCAGGTGTCCTAGTTTCGGATAATGGCCCCCAATTCACTGCTCTGGCATTCGAACAGTACCTGGCAGAGCGGGGGATACGCCATGCGTTGACATCGCCAGCTTACCCTGCAGCTAATGGCAGGGCTGAGCAAATGGTCCAATTCATAAAGAAAACTTTACAAAAGATGGAGCAAGGGGACATCAACGACAAGGTGACCCGGATGCTTCTCCTCCAACATATTACCACAAACAGCATCACAAACAGAACCCCGGCCGAACTTCTGATGGGCCGGAGACTTCGCTCACATCTTGACCACTTGCACCCTACCTACACACCAGAAAAGCCCGTGGGGTCCAGCTGCAGGTATCGCACCTTCAAGATAGGCGATCCAGTCTTCGCAAAAAACTTTTCCGGTGACCCATTGTGGATCCCCGCTACCATAACTCAACTTACAGGTCCATGTTCCTACCGTTTACAAACTACTGATGGAAAAATGTGGAAGCGCCATATCGATCAACTGCACTCCAGGCTGGCACCTACCCCCGTCACAAACCCCGAACCTCAAACCTGGGGGGGAAGGGAAATCGAGGGGACCGGAGAAGAACTCACATATGACCCAGTACGTGAAAACCAGCAATCAGCACAACCAACCCAGAGATATTCACCTTCTGAAGGAGAGCCAGGCCAGACGATCGCCTCACCACAGAGCAGCACTGCTACAGCAGCAAATCCAAGGGATCTGGAGGACAACCTTAACAGAAGCAGAGATGACAACCCCAAGTCACCCAACGGAGAGGGCGGAACATCTTTGCCAACAAGCGCAGCAAGCAGCCCACCGAGACCAGAGTTAGGGCAAGGACTGGTGGAGCAATGCAGATCAGGTAGACAGGTGAAACGACCTGCCTACCTGCGAGAATACATCACCCCACCCCTCAGATGGAACCTAGGGTGGAAGGGTGTTACGAACTAAGCAAACGCTTTAGTTAAAAATCCTAATAGTTTTGTTTCCACAGCAGGCTCGTAATCCTGCACTTCTGATTGGCTCACGAACAGCGGATTGTGATTGGCCGTTTCTAGCTAATCTGATTGGTTGACAGCGGATCGCCGCTGATTGGCCGCTACCAGCGCGGCAAACTCAAACCATTGGTTATTGTGACAGCAGCCAGCTCTATAAAAGGAGCTGCTGCTGCCCAGTATCCCTGCTCTGTTCTGAAGTCACTAATAAAGAGTTGGAGTCACTATTCGATGTCTCATCTCCGTTCCTTGCGCCCACACTCCAGACATAACAGTGTGCCTATTCATTGGCTAAAACTCTTGTTTCAAGACCAGACAATATCCAGACTTCTATGCAATGCTTTGCATTATGGAAGATTCATTTCTGACAAACTATGCCTAGAATTGTTGAATGACTCTTCTAGGAAAAATATGGACAATTCCAGAGAATCTTTTTAAATATGCCATAAATATAACACAACGTTGGGTACATTCCTCTTCCACAAATAAGGTATTTCCACAGTCACTCTCAACAGTGTTATCCCATCAAAATAATATTAAGTTTGGTGACAGCTACATCCAGGAAGCCAATATCATAATGATACTTTTGTAGCACAGATCAGCAAACAGAAAATGCCATGAACGGGAAATATGTGTGTGCATGTAAGCTGTGGAAAGGGAACTTCGCGAAGACAGTAGTGTCACAAAAAACAGGAAAAGCCCAAGGGCAACATCAGATCAGTCAGAAAACAAACTTACATAGGAAAAGGAATCAAATAAAAAGTATTAAAGAATCCCTATGACTTCCGGTTTGCAAGGCTTTGGTGGCGGCAAGAATCCATGATCATGCGCGGTTTCTGCTATGCTTGCTGCTGGAGTGCCCCCGATCCAGCTGGATTTGGGGGCTAATAGTTACCCGTAGAGGTAACTGAAGACAGGGGAGATCCAGCAGGGGTCCGGGGGAATCGCAACCCCACTCCTCAGCTGGCTTAACTCCCTTTTCCAAAAGCGGTGGAGCAGTGGTCAGCAATGGCCACCACAAAGAAGCTTTCATCCGGATAAGAATGTGCAGGAGGAAGCTGTGAAAGTGGAAGTTTTTTGGCTGACCAGGATAATAAGTAACATTTAAATACCCTGGAATTTTAATTTCATTAAAGATACATCGTTCCCTAAGAAGATCAGAAAAAGCGGTGGATGAAAGTTAAAAGGGAAAGTTTTTTTTTCACTCTCCTTCCTTACGGTGATAGCAGATGGAAATCAGAAAAACCCATTTTGGCACCAGCAGGTAATTAAACTTGAATTTAATGTCCAAGGGGACATTAAAGATTTCTGAACATTGGGGGGGAAAAGGAAAAAAAAATTTTTTGCTATAAGTGGAAAGGGAGAGGAAAAGAATTAATATTAAGATTTTGCTGGAGGAGGCTGCTTGGAACTTATAAAACTAGAGTTAAATTGTAACAAGACTTCTAAAAGATATATTTTGGAACTTTGCAATTGAACTGTACCCCAGGAAGAGAAGGTATAAAAAGAAGAAAGTGATAAATGAAAAAGTTTGTGTATTGGATTGCTTGGTGACTTTGGAACCTTTGGAAATTATTATTTGAAAGACTAAAAACATTTGGGTTGTTTAAAAAAACTTTTTCACAATGGCATTACTTGTTGATGAACTGAAAATGGAATTTAAAAAGCTAAAAGAAGAGGAACAAGAAGGGAAGGGCTCTTCTGGATCTGTTTTTTATTTTTTAGAAATGGCAATTTTTACCTATCAGAAATTTACCTATCAGAAATTACAAGAACAAGAAGTCTGAAGAAGAAGAAGCCATCTTTAATGAACAAACAACTTTAGCTGGGGAAGAAAAGGGAAAGAAGGGAAAGAGAATGGAGAATTTAAGACTTAAAAAAAAAAACCAAAAAAGGGAAAAATAAGGTGAAAAATCGACATAATGTCAGAAAGCAACAGAAAAGAGGAATACAGAAGAGAGTGGAGATTAAGAGGGTGGAGATCAAGAGACGGGGGGGTAAATAGGCTAGATTGGAGAAGAAAGGAAGGGAAAAAGGAAAGAGAAGTTACAAAGGTTTGAAACAAGATGTAAAGAAACAGGATTTATTCAGAGATAATGGGTAAACGTATAATTAAAAAAGAGATTCTGCAAAAGTACTGTTGTAGAGCAGCGGTTACAGAGAGAGACGGAGCCAGGGAAAAGGCTAACAGACTTTATTCAACGAATAAAGGGTCGCTGCGGCTGCCGATGACAGCTGATGCCATTTGACAGCTCCCTTTTATAGCCGGCTGTCAAACGGCATCAGCCAATGGGAGTGGTCGACGCTGCCACGCAGGCGGCGGACCAGAAGGAGAACTGCAGCTTAGTTCTTAAACATAGCACTCCTTCCCCCTGGCCACGACCATGCATAGTCTCGTAGCCAGGATGGTGGTTTCCGTTCACCACCTGATCTTCGCAGCTCCAGGGGCTTGTCTGCTGCTGCCTCATCCTGTTCTTCCCAGGTGATGCCAAGAGTCTGCGGAGGGTCATCAGCTATCCTGGATCTGCCATCTGGCTGCTGCTCTGGTAAGTCCTCTCACGGTGGTCAGTTGGTTGGGTCGTTGAGCGGCTGGTAGACCAGGTCCTTTAGCAGGTCGGCTGCGGCAGGCGGTGGATAGGCCGAGTCGTTGACCGTGGTTTCGGTGGCAGGCTTGGTCCAGAACCTCCTCAGCTGATCCACGTGTCTTCTCCAGATGTGGCCATCTTCTAGGAGGACTCTGTAAGACCTGGGCCCTGTAATAGAGACTATCTGCCCTGGCAGACATAATGGGTGCCCTGCATAGTTCCTGGCATAGACCAGGTCTTGCAGGGTGAATTCCCTGGCATGGCTGTCAGAAGCCAGGGGTGAGCTGGGAGCGTAGTGGGGTGCAACCTGTCCAGAGTAGTCCTGAGGCGTCTGCCCATCAAAAGTTCTGCAGGTGACTTGTTGGTGGATGGGCATGGAGTGGAGTGCTGTGTTAATAGGTATGTGAACAGCTTGGAATGCCAGTCCACTTGGCCCAGCTTGGCCAGAACTTCTTTGACTGATCTAACAGCCCTCTCTGCCATCCCATTGCTCGCAGGGTAAAAGGAGGCTGTGAGGGTATGTCTGATACCCAGGTTGGCTGTGAAGATGGCAAACTCGTTGGAATTGAATTGGGGGCCATTGTCTGAGACCAAGGTGTCAGGCAGTCCCTGAGTAACAAATAGTCTGGTCAAAACCCTTGTGACCGCTTGTGTGGTGGTGGAAGGTAACAAGGCCACCTCTGTCCATTTTGAAAATGAGTCTACCACAACCAAGAATGTCTTCCCCAGTATGGGACCAGCTAGGTCAATATGCAGCCTGGCCCAGGGCACCCCCGTACCTTCCCATCTGGTTGGTGTGGCTGTGGGTGGGGCTGCCCTTGTTGCCTGGCAGGCTTGGCACACGTTAACCCAGTTGGCAATTTGGGCATCCAGTCCTGGCCACCAAACGTAGCTGCGTGCTAAGGCCTTCATTCTTACGATGCCCGGATGACCCTCCTTAAAACTGATTTTTGCAAGGTGGGTGGAATGACCACCCTAGTCCCCCATAACAGTCAGCCCTGTAGAGAAGACAACTCCTGCCTGCGGGTCCTGAATGGCAAGTGTTCAGGGTCGAATTGAATATCAGGCCATCCCCTCCCCACCCAGTCCAGGACTTGGGAAATCACAGAATCTTTTTTGGAGTGTGCAGCAATATCCCCAGCTGAGACTGGTAGGTCAAGTTCATTGCAGTCGAAGATTGCGTGGATGGGAGCTGGGTCCTTGACTGGTGTTGGCAGGGGGCATCTGCTGAAAGCATCTGTGTGGCTCAGGTTTATTCCAGGGTGATGTACCAAAGTGTATGAGTAAGCGGCCAGAAACAGAGTCCATCTGGTCATTCTCGGGGAGAGCACCTGTGGGGTTTGTTTGTCACCGGCTAACAGTCCCAAGAGAGGTTTATGATCTGTTACTAGTTCAAAAGAATTGCCATAGAGAAACTCGTGGAATTTTTTTACAGCAGCCACAGCTGCTAAGGCCTCCTTATCGATCTGACTATAGTTTCTCTCTGCAGCAGAGAATGTCCTTGAAAAGAAGGCAATAGGTGCCTCAGATCCATTTGAAAGTCTGTGGCTTAATACTGCTCCTATACCAAAAGGTGAGGCATCAGAAGCCAATACCAGGGGCAAGTCCTTGTTAAATTGAACTAACACAGCATCTGAAGTCAAAAGAGACTTTACTGCCTGGAAAGCGTTGGCTTCTTTCTGTCCTCAGTGCCAGGGAGCCTTCTTATCTAGGAGCCTTCTTATCTAGGAGCGACAGAGGCCTTGTGAGACAGGAAAGATGCATAAAAATTTAGGAGCCACAAAAAGGCCTGTAATTCAGTTTTGTTAGAGGGAGTGGGTGCCTCGTGAACGGCTCTAACTTTACTTTCAATGGGGTGAATCCCAGAGGAATCAATTCGATAACTAAGGAAGTCTACTTGACTGGTAGCAATGGTGCATTTATCTTTTTTCAATTTGAGTCCATTTAGCCTAAACCTGTCAAGGACAGACCTCACTCTGAGTAGCAGTTGTGTTTTGTTGGTGGCAGAGACTAAAATGTCATCAAAGTATGGGACCACCCCAGATAGGCCCTGGAGGATTCTTTCCATGAGTGATTGGAAAATGCCAGGGGCTACACTGACTCCAAACTGTAAACGTTTATATCTGAAGGTGCCCCTGTGTGTAACTATGGTTTGTAGGTCAGCAGTGTGCTGGTCCACAGGAAATTGTTGGTATGCCTGGGACATGTCCAACTTGGCAAAAATTGTACCTGGCTCAAACGAGTGGAGCAGGTGTTGGATTACAGGTACTGGGTATGCGCTAATTTGGAGGAAACTGTTGAGGGACGTCTTATAGTCAGCACAAATTCTCACGCTGCCATCCTTTTTTAGGGGGGTAACTGTGGGGGTTTCCCACTTGGCAAAATCTACCTCTTCCAAAATTCCTTAGCTGATGAGCTTGTCTAATTCAGTGTCTAATTTGGGCCTAATGGCGAAGGGAACCCTTCAAGGTTTTAAACGGATTGGGGTGGCTTGTGGACCCACATCGAAAGATATGGGGGTGCCTGTATAACACCCTAGCTCGCTGTTGAAAACGTCTGAGTAGTCCTTAAAAAGGGCATCAACCTCAGAATTTACCACAGAGTGAATACCTGTAATGTTAAGGCCTAGGGCAGGAAACCAATCTAGTCCTAGCAAACTAGGTAGGGCACCATTTACAACTACCAGTGGCAAGTGACCTCTAAAGTTTTAGAATTGAATGAGGAAGTTTCCCTTACCCAGGACTGGGATGGTCTTCCCCTGGTAGTCCCGAAGAGTCAGGTGGCAGCTGATCAGCTTCTTCTTTGAGAGCGAAGGCAGTATCTTCTTCAAGGTGGTCCATGTTATGATGGAGAGTGCTGACCCGGTGTCCACCTCCATCCAGCAGGGTTTACCTTCTATGAAAAGAGAAATGTTTATTTTGTTAGAATTACTAGTGCTATAGCCCGCGTGATAACTTGTGTAGCAATTTTCCACTTGCCTTTGGGAGGGGGCAGAAACTTGAGGTCTTTGAGGATGGGTCTGTTCGGCTTGGCAAACCCTGGCTATGTGCCCTCTCTTCTGGCAGTTGAGACAAATAATGTTTCTGAACCTGCAAGTTGACCTAAGGTGGTTACCCCCGCAGCTCATACAATGAAGTTGTTGTTTGCTGGTCTGGGCATTGGTTTTTTTGGGTGGACCCAAAGGTGCTCTGGGGCGAGTGAGGCGATTTATCTCTGATGTTTCTTCTTCCTCTTCTTGGGAGGCTTCATAATAATGAATTGTAGCCTGACCTTGTTTAGAGCTGCTTCCCTGGAGCTCAGCTGCAGATAGTTCTGATAACTCAGCAGCCTGAGCTTCCTCAACAGCTGGGGATAAGGTCAAATCTTTTTTTGCCAATAACCTTCTCTGCAGTTTTAGGTCCCTGACTCCTCCCACAATTTGGTCCAGTAGCATGTCCTCGAGGTAATCCCTAAACCCACAGTGTATGGCAGCTGATCTTAATGCTGCCATATACTGAGTCACAGTTTCCCCTTCAGCTTGAACCCTCCTTCTAAAAGCTAGCCTTCTAGCTATTTGAGAGGGCCTGGGGGAATAGTGGTTTGATAAGATCTCCCTCAACTCATCCCAGGGGATAGCCTTGATGGATCGAGGGGACACTAGAGCAGAGGCTGTGTCAAAAACGGTAGCCCCACAGAAGCTTAAAAAATAAAACCTTTTTCTCAGGTCTGTAGCCTCAGACAAATCAATCACATTTAAAAAACATTCAAATCTACTCATGTAAGATTCCCAAGTCTCTGCTCCCAGCTGGAAATGTGGGAACGTCGGAGTTGATGCCATTGGAGTGGCAGAGTCGGTTTCCTTAGGTGAGGAAATTTAAGAGGTATTGCTTTTAGAAAAGCGTTTCTGGTTGTGCCTGTCAGCGGCGCTCAGCTCCTCAGCTGTGGAGCTTTAAAGTTCGCGCTCTTTTTTTTTCTTCTTTTGGAGAGCGCTGGCGGCGGTGACTTCAAAACAGCCCTTGGAGGCTTCAGCTCTTTCTTGTAGTGACTTTGGCTCAGTTGTTTCGCCTGGTCGTCTTGCTGTATCCTGCCCTCGTCGCCAGTGTTGTAGAGCGGCGGTTACAGAGAGAGACGGAGCCAGGGAAAAGGCTAACAGACTTTATTCAACAAATAAAGGGTCGCCACGGCTGCCGATGGCAATCTGACAGCCAGCTGGCGGTGACAGCTGATGCCATTTGACAGCTCCCTTTTATAGCCAGCTGTCAAATGGCATCAGCCAATGGGAGCGGTCGACGCTCCCGTGCAGGCGGCGGACCAGAAGGAGAACTGCAGCTTAGTTCTTAAACACAGCAAGTACATAAGACTGTATTGTTGTATTTGTATTTGAAATAATGTTAGAAAACTGGAACATTATATGATTATAAAATGGGATTAAATGTTAAAAGGAATGTTTAAAATGATTAAGACTTAATGATAGAGTTTAATTAGCTATGGATTATTTTAATTATATTATAAACTTATTATTTTCCTATTTTAAAATATAGTATGTAGCTTTAGAATGTACTGAGCAGAATCAGAATGAAAATTATATATTATTTTAAATGTTAAATTTAGGGGAAAGATATAAAGGTGTCATACTTCAGTCAGTGATTACAGGAGAAATTTTGTGTTAATGAGAAAAGATAATAGATAATTGAAATAGAACAGACAAAAGATACAAGCATAATGATTTAAATTGAGATGAAATAAATAAAATAGAATTAAGAGAGTGAAAAGAGGGGAGAAGCTACACAGAAAATGTAGAATGGTAAATAAGATATGAAATGGTATATAAAGTGAGCATGAATTTGATTTATGCCTACACAAAAAGATGTAACCTGAGACTAAGCCGCTTTCCAAAAAGAAGTTTTATGTTTTCATGTTTTGTGTTTTGTATGTTTGTTTATTAAAAATTAATAAAAATTTATTTTTTTAAAAAAGAATTCCTATCGACAAAAGCCTAAGTAATTAAGAAAACTAGACAGATAGGAAAAGGAAACAAAAGATAATTTAGAAAACCCTTACAAACACAGGACATACCAAATAAGCAGAACAAACAGAAAAAAGACACAAAATATAAATTACAAAAGGGACAAACCAGAGATTACCACAGAACCAATATGAAAAACTATCTTAAAGCTAAAAGAGATTACAGAAAACCAATAATACAATCTGGCCATCCCATGGAGTTTGCTTTCACACCCCACGGAGTTTGCCCTTCGGCGGGAATAAAGACAAACTCAAACAGGGTTTGAAACATTAGGCACGAATACAAACACTCACACAAAATCAACTTACAAAGGGAGAAAAGGGTATAAAAACCAGGGACTTACCATAAGAAGCTAGCTAGCCCAGGAATGCAGACTTCTCGCTGTTCTCTGCCTTCCTGAAAAATAAAAAGATCGAGCTTTCAAGCAGCTGTCTGTATCCTTGCACCGGAGCTCTCCCAGCAGGAAAATTGAATCCTCGAAAGAAAGGCATTTTGACACTTTTCAACAAAGCTAAAGGGATAAAGTAAAGAAAATCCTAGATTAGTGTCTTAAGATATTTGCTTAATATGTTGAGAAGCCTTGTCCTAGAGCTATTCCTTCTTGCTTTTAATGAATTTCTGGTGTTGTTTTGCAGGATATTTAGCTTCAAGCTAGCTGTTTTGTTAGCCTTTAAAAATGGTAAAAGTGTGAACCCTCAATGAATCACATCTCTTTTCATTCATCACAAACCACAAGGTGGTCCTCAAATTAATTACAATGTTTATCTTAGCATTTGAATGTATGCAAATAAAAGTAATTACAATAATTACCATGACATTAGGAGAATGATGGTACTTTGTAATTACGGCCTTTTTCAGAAGCAGCTGTCCCAGTAAATGTGTTTGAGCCTTGAACATTAACTTTGCCCTCTGGGTCTGGAGCCAGTTTAGGTTAGGGGTTATCCAATTTATCACAGACACCCTCCTAAAACAGTCAGGTTGGGTGAATGTACAAAAGAAATTTCAACTATCTCTCAACAGTTCATGAGCAATTTGCGAAAAGTGGAATATCTTCAGGATTGTCTTCCTATTTAGGATAAATTTAGTTTAGATTGCGTACTAATCATCCCCCATGGTGATGATTGCTGTAAATTAAAAAAAACAACAAAGCAACACAAAATTAACATTGGGATGTATATATTTTATTATCTTGGTAGGGGTTTTTTTGCCAGAAGCAAAAAAGGGATGAAAATTTCAGGTGAAGTGATAGCAAGAAGCGAAGAAAGACTGCTTATATGTAAATCAGAAACAAAAGAGAAGGAGAAAGCTAAGAGAGAGTACAGATTTCCGTAATAGTTTTTATATGCTGACTTATGTTTGGTTTGTAATCAACTTCTGATCCAAGATGGTGAGGTGATGATGCCAGTTGATTTGCTTTCCTTTGTCTGATTATATATCTGGTGCCATCCATTATATTTCTTTTTTAAAGTTCTATTATCAAAGAGTTTTAAATACTAAAAGATAATACAAATACAAACAGGAAAAAATGAAAGAATGGAAAGAAAAGTGCAAAAAAGAGGGGAGGGGAAGGAGAGGGGAGAAGAGAAGGGAAGGGAAGGGAAGGGAAGGGAAGGGAAGGGAAGGGAAGGGAAGAGAAGAGAAGAGAAGAGAAGAGAAGAGAAGAGAAGAGAAGAGAAGAGAAGAGAAGAGAAGAGAAGAGAAGAGAAGAGAAGAGAATATTGAAAGAAATTATTCCTAATCTTCTTTGCAATAAATACAGGCAAGATCTCTACCTCCTATGAAATTAGATAATGGTTCAATTTTCCCATAGTAAAAACCTCCAAAAGAATATCCATTATTTTATTGTAATATTTCTTATTTTAGAACTTACCATACATGTTAACTTTATATTCCTTTCTTTTGCTTCTGAGAATCTTAATATTTAATTCATGAAATTCAAACATTCTTTCTCACATCTCAATGATTTCTTTGAAGTTGAGAAAGCTTCTTGTAGAAGAAGAGCAGCCAGAACAGGCAAGGCAGAGTTAAATATATTGTTAGTTTAGAGTCGCGTTCCCACAAGCTCTCCAAGTCAAACCCGTCTGAATTTTATTAACCCTTATATGGCACCACTTTAGTATTGAACTTTAGTTGATCAGATTAATATCAGACACCAAGAATCAAGGTTAGGTTGCAGCATGGAGAATTTATTCAAGGCTATGCTCAAGAATCTGGTACACCTCTTTTGTAAATCACAAAATAAGTCCTTGCACAAATCCTTTTTCATTATTTGTGTTGTCATTTATATTTTCACTCTGACTCTCATCTCTGTGTTATAACCCTCACTTTATTTCTCCATCAGCTACAATGTGTATCCTTTCTTCAGTCTGTCCACAAATTCTTCCATATTGTTACCAGTCACATCTTTCATTTTTTTCTTTATAACCTTGTTCCAAAAAATAATTACAAGTTCAGATATTATTGCTGGCAAATTAATTATAAATTTATTTCCCAATGCTTCAAAAAGCCTTTGAAATGTCTTACACCTCATAGCTTTATCAATCATTTTCTGTCACTTTTTTTTCCCCTGTCTGGAACTTTAGTCCCCTCTAGTGGCCTATTTTTATATTCCCAAAGTCTCAGGTTACTTTTTTGTTTTATTCTCAACTTTTAGCCAATGTTTTCATTCATGATAAACCAGTGGTGGGATTCAAAAAAATTTACTACCGGTTCTATGGATGTGGCTTGGTGGGCATGGCAGGGGAAGTATACTGTAAAATCTCCATTCCCACTCCACTGCAGGGGGAAGGTTACTGCAAAATCCACATTCCCTCCCCACTCCTGGGAGAAGGATACTGTAAAATCCCCATTCCCTCCCCCATTCCACTAACCTGCTTTCCAGCTCTGTTCTCCTGTGCAGGGAAACCAAAGAAGACTCAGCTGATCAGTTCGGACTCAGGAGGGAGAGAATAGATGGGGGCTGGGCCAGTCAGAGGTGGGATTTGCCGGTTCTCCAAACTACTCAAAATTTCTGCTACTGGTTCTCCAGAACTGGTCAGAACCTGCTGAATACCACCTCTCTGATAAACCAAACAAATTCTGGGTGAGAGTGGGATGAATTATATGTCTGAAGTTCCAGAAGAAGCCCCAAGAGCTTATTTTGAAGTTATTACTAAAACTACAATTTTTAATGTCAGATAAAAGAGAAAGTTACATTTAAATGGGGAGGGGGTAATCATAATTATTATAGGCAATTAATTTAATTTAAATATACTTTAAAGCCTGAACTGGCTTACTTTTCCAAGCCTATACTTAACTATTCATGGGAGTCATTATGTAATATATTACTCAAAGGCCAAGCATTGTTTTCAAATTCTGAGACCAAAAGGGACTGCTTGCTACTGGCCTTGGTGGAAGAGGCAGTCAGAGAGAAGCACTTCCTCAAGGCACTTCCTATAGTTTCTCCATGTAAATGCTGGATTTCTATTAAATATATTGAGGATAGAGTTGTCCTCCTGTTGAAAGGACAGAAGGACAGATCACAAAAGGAAAATAATTTGATTGTAGTTACTGTGTACCTTGACTTAGATTCCTCAGGGAAGCAAAGATCTTGGCTGATCTTACAGGATCTGCTTTCTGAAGTTGCCTGACAGAATATCTGTTGCCTCATAAATGCACATCTTTAAAGGCTGAAGTACTCAGGACCTAAATTAAAGTTGAGAAACTTGTGTCCTTTCCCTTGCTGTTGAACTACAACTTCCAGCAACCCTTATTATTTGCCCTTGTTCATCCCACCCACCCACATATATACCTTGGGAGAACATGAAAATTCCCATAAAGACCAAATTTTGTTTTAAACCAGGCAGGAAACAGATAGTGAAGAAAGAGGTGGGAATATTTGAAGTTGGGGTTGAAACAAGGAAGATTGGGTGTGGTGGAAAATAAACCAGTAAAAGTGGTTTAATAGTATTTTTTAAGCTTCTTGACTAGAAGCTATACTTGAAAATAATTCATATTTGCTGAATAAAATTGCAAAAAAATCTTGGCTTTTGTAAAGTGTAAGACAAACAAGGCTCAAGTTAGAGATCACTAAGCCAATGCTATTATCTATCTATCTATCTATCTATCTATCTATCTATCTATCTATCTATCTATCTATGTGGCATTCAGCTTTGTTCGGGTATTTTCCCATGTCATTGTAGTTGTGCTTTTAAAGTTGTAGCAATGTTTCGGCAGAATCTCATCTACCCGTGAAAACTTAAGAAAAAAAAACATATATATATATATATATATATATATATATATATATATATATATATATACACATACACATACACATACACATACACATACACATACACATACATATACATATACATATACATATACATATACATATACATATACATATACATATACATATATATATATATATATATATATATATATATATATCTGGCATTCAGCTTTGTTCGGGTATTTTCCCATGTGGTGCTTTTAAAGTTGTAGCAACGTTTCAGCAGAATCTCATCTGCCATCATCAGGCTTCTGTATGGTGTCACCATACAGAAGCCTGATGATGGCAGATGAGATTCTGCTGAAACGTTGCTACAACTTTAAAAGCACCACGTGGGAAAATACCCGAACAAAGCTGAATGCCAGACATGTAAGTACCCGCGAAAACTTAAGAAAACATATATATATATATATATATATATATATATATATATATATATATATATATATATATATATATAAATATATATATATATATATATATATATATATATATATATATATATATATATATATATATATATATATATATATATATATATATATGTTTTCTGAGGTTCTCGCGGGTATTTGTATGTGGATCTTTGGTTATTCGGGTTTTCTCCCGCATAAGATTGGAAGTGTCTAGGCAACGTTTCGATGAAGTCTCATTCATAATCATCTGCACTGCACATCACTACCCACTTCAAACCCCTCTGAGCCATACATGAAGCGAACTGACCCCCACCATGAAGATGCAGCATGAGCACAAACTCGAAGCCAAACAGCAAGATCACAGCTCACCAGCTCAAATCCCCCAGCAACTAAGACTAACCTGAGCACAACCAAGCCCCCACCTGAACAGAACATGCCTCCAGCCAATCAGAACACAGCCAACCCCCCAACCAATCAGAACACAGCCAACCCCCCAACCAATGAGAACACACCCCCACCCAATCAGAACACAGCCAAGCCCCCACCCAATCAAGTCACACCCCCACTAGCAGTTAAAAGGAAGAAGCAACTGCAAGCTCACATCACTCCGAGAAGCACAGAGCTGAAGACCAAGCCTGAAGATGATGAATGAGACTTCATCGAAACGTTGCCTAGATACTTCCAATCTTACGCGGGAGAAAACCTGAATAACCAAAGATCTATATATATATATTTGTTTTCTTAAGTTTCTGCAGGTACTTACATGTATGGCATTGGTTTGGGTATTTTCCCACATCATAGTAGCTGTGCTTTTAAAGTTGTAGCAACGTTTCGGCAGAATCTCATCTGCCATCATCAGGCTTCTGTATAGTGTTCATCTGTGAGTCAGACTTTTACAGTGGTTTCAGATTTAAATTTGGGACAGCCTATTGCTGTGCCAGAATGGTTTTTTCTTCAACCTGATTGGTTGGGAGTCTTGGTCTGTGTTTATTGGTCTTGGAGTTTGCTGTGTTCTGCTTGATTGGTGTTTCTAATATCTTCTGTCTGTTTTTTGGCTCTTTTTGTATCTTGATTGGCTGGCAACATTGTGTTACTTTATTGGAGGCCTTTAGTGCAGCTTGGCTCCGGGTAAATGGACGGCTATAGTTAGTTAGGAAGCTAGGTTTCATCTGGGTGTCTGGTTGGGGTGTGCTTGAGCTGGAGTTATCAGGGGGGATCTGTTTGTGCCCAGGTGTTTGCCTGGCTTGTAGTGTGGATATTTTTTTGTTTCTGAGTGCAGGCTTCCAAATGATTGACAGTCTGGTGGAATCATCTCTTCTATTCATGCTTTCTGGTCTTTTTTCAATCTCTATGGCTTCTCTGATGATTCTGTGGCTGGGGTTTTCTATAGTGGCTAGGGTTTTGGTGCCATTGAAGTTGATGCTATGACCTGTGGCTTCCATGTGTTGGACCAGTGAGGAAGTGTGTTCCAGCTTTTTGACTGCATTTTTGTGTTCCTCCAGGTGGGTATTTCTTCTTCTATTGGTCTGCAAACCTGTTCATGGAAGAATTCGAATCCAGAGCCCTGGCCAATGCCACCCACAAACCCAAACTATGGTTAAGATACATCGATGACACATTTGGGATTTGGCCCCATGGAAAAGAAAACCTAAACAATTTCCTAACACACCTAAAGAGCACACACCCCAAAATCAAGTTCACCATGGAAACGGAAACAAACAAACAACTACCATTCCTAGATGTACTAATCTATAAAAAAACAGATGGCACACTAGGACACACCATATACCAGAAGAAAACACACACCAACCGCTACCTCAATGCCCAATCCCACCACCACCCAGCACAGATAAACTCTGTGGCTAAAACACTAATTACTAGAACCAAACACCTGGCAGACAAGACACACATTAAGACTGAACTATGCACCCTGACTAAAGTACTGACAGCCAACGGCTTCCACAAAAGCAAAATCACCAACTTGATCCACAAAAACACACTGAGACATAATAGAGACCCAGAAGATGACCAGACTTATGGAACAGCTGTCCTGCCCTACATAAGAGATACTACAGACAAAATTAGTAAGATACTACACAGACATCACATCAAGACTGCCTTCAAAACAGACAAAAAATAGCAGCCATCCTTAGAAACCCCAAAGATAAAATTGACCTGGAAAACCAAGGCATATACGAAGTCCCTGTGCATCATGCCCGGCCACATACATTGGACAGACCAACAGAAGAATAAGTACCCACCTGGATGAACACAAAAATGCAGTCAAAAAGCTGGAATATATATGGAAACAGATTTAATTTAATAATTGTCTCAGGAAAGTGAATCCTTGTTCCATGTTTGATAAATTCTAGGTATTTTACATAGATTGTATTGTGCTGAAATGCAAAAATGTCACTTTGAAATATAATCCTCCTTAAGGTTCTGGACCTTTCACTTCTAATTCAAGTTCTGCCTGTGTTTTAAATATTTGTAAGTTCTTTCTCCAATAAAAATTGAGAATTTATAATATATTTTGAATAAATTTTCAAGAGGTTATTATTCCAAAATTTATTTTCATAGAATGATTAAATGTTATCCAATATTGTAGTACTGAAGGGTCAGTATTCAGCTACCATTCTGGCACATATAAACTATTTTATTTATTATTTTGACTGAGCTGTAATTCTGTTTCTGAGAGAGTGTGTAGAAAGAGAACAACTTTGCTTTCACAAAGAAAAATAGAAGCAAAATGCAAAGAGCCATAAGATGGAACATTTATTTCTACATTATCTTCTCTCTTCTCTCTGCTCCTTCTTTTTTGCCATTCCAATCTTCAGGTTCTCTTGTCCAAATTTCTATCCAGTTTGGGAAGACACATGCTTTTGGTGTTAGAGTTTCAAGTGTAATTTGATGACATTTTACATTCTTACAAAAATAATTGCCAATATTAAACAAGTTCATGTCTTCTTTATATATATACATTATATTTTTTACATTTTATTCCTTTAAGCCTGCTGTTGAATGTTCGGCATTATATAGTTTTATATGGATACAAAGTTGTATTCAGAAAAGAAGCAGTATTTATCATGTTGCAATGTCAAAATTCATCCTTCTTCTCTAAGTCGTTTTATCAGGGAAGAGTTGCAAGTTTACTAAAGCCAATTTAGAACTAATTGCTGTAAACACGGTCATACTTCACCATGCAGCAGAAATCGATATAAAGCAATTGCTCACCACCTATGACAATATACTCTGGGGGGAAAGATTTAGCTCTTCATCATATCCCATTCATTGGACTTCTTTCTCATTTTCATAATTCCAAAAAAAACAAGCCATAAATCTTTCCCTACACTTAGCTTTATTATATCCAAGAACATGCTCAAGAATTGAATTAGTTCTGAACATATAATTAAGCAGTAGCAATTAGAGCTTCAATAGTCATTAAGGTTTACAAATTATTGATGCTCATTAAGAGAGACTGCAAGACAATGTCTATTAGGCTGATACCTTCCAGATGTCTGGAACAAACAGCAGGGAATTCTGGAAATCTGTCCCTTCTTGACAGGAAGGCAATAGCATGGATTTCTCTCTGCTTTCAAGAATAAGAAAAGAGTGCATATGCAAATTTTTAAAAATACCATGAGGAAAACAAACAAAAAATGCTATGTAAGAACATTTGATTTGATGGAATCATATCTCTTGGTTACAATTAATTCATCCCCAAAAAGGAGAGGTTTGGAAGAGTTGGTAAGTGCTGGAATGAATAGTTTAGATTAGAGGTAAACTACCTGTAGAACATCACATATTGCAACACTGGAATTTCTATCATCTGATACAAATCATATTTCCCAAGAAAACTGGGGTTTAGAAGATCTGTCACATTACAAATTCCCTTGAATTTGAAGATTTTTGCATCATGTAGTGTAATTTTTTTTATTATTCTATTTAAAAAATGACTGGAAAACCTTTTTGTACTGGGGCTAAACTGAAAAGACCCACTGTGTACAGGGCAATGATATCCTAAACCAAACATTTATTTTTAATCTGGGTTTGAAGAATTTATCTCATTCTTTTTGCAATTAGTTTAAGTCTTCTTTAGGCTTAATGTGTAGTATTCATGTGTTTCGTGCTTCCAAATGATGGGAACCATGCCATCAATTTTCAGCAGTTGTGTAGAGGGAGGCACTGCAAATAATATAAACAAACTTTGTGAATAAATACTGGAAACTTATAGGAGACCAACAGCAAAAGTGAGCTTCCAAGGCAATTGGTTGGGCAGATTGTTGAACTAGAACATGACATGAGCCATGGTGATGCAGTGGTTAGAATGCAGTATTGCAGGCTGTCTGCCAGCTGCATCCAATTCAATCCTGACCAGCTAAAGGTTAATTCAGCCTTCCAGCCTTCCAAAGTTGGTAAAATGAGGACCCAAATTGTTGGGGGCAATATGCTGACTGTAAACTGCTTAGAGAGGGCTGTAAAGCACTATGAAGTGGTATATAAGTCTAAATGCTATTGCTATTATACAGTAGAGTAATTCTCATGGTCTTTAATAATAATAATGTTTTAGCATGGAATAAACTTATAGGAACACTAGAAATTTCCTTCAAAACTGCAGCTTAGCTAAGTTTTGTTAAAATATACAAATGAGAGAGTGGTTGAAAGACTTTTTATGCCCCCCCAAAATGGCTGCTATCCTTGTTTGTGACTTTGGGGTTCTAACATTAACTGCAGTTTTACAGTAACTCTAATTCAGTTTATGCCCTCCCTTCCCCTCTTCTCCCTCCCTCTCCCTGTCTTTGTCTCTCCCAATTATACTCCCAAACCCAGCTGTCATGAGACAAGAACAGTAGGTACATTTATGTTACCAAAAGAAGAAAGTGTGTTACTAAATAATAAATAATAAATAAATAATATATACTAAATAATAATATATACTAAATAATAAATAATATATACTAAATTGTGCTTATATGGAAATGCGATAATTTGGAATTATTCTGTCTTTAAATAAGATGTTTTATTGATCTCTTCAGAAAAGATCTCGTATGTTATTACATTCTATGCTTTGTTTGTGTATTATTTTGTTAAAATTAATAAAATTTGTTTTAAAAAAAGAAGAAGAAAGTGTGTTACTCTGTTCTGAAAAATCCTTCCACAAATACAGTTGAAAACCCCAATTCTAAATTGTTCAGAAAAAAAAAAAAGATTTGGGGTATTTTTTTCTTGTCTTCTAGTTCCAAAGGTGCTTTTTCAAGAAGCAACTGGACATTCTGGTTTTTCTTTGAAGTCGTTTTGCTTCTCATTTAAAAAGCTTCTTCAGTTCTGGATGAGAAAAGAAATGTCTTCAAAGAAAAACCAGAAAGTCCAGTTGCCTCTTGAAAAAGCACCTTTGGGACAACCATGACCTGGATGACTGAGAATCTCCATAGACTTGTCTTCTAGTATTTTATGTATGAATACAAGGATAGTATATGAACATATATCATTAAGAATTTTTAAAGTTGGAACAGTATCTAGAAGTGCTGTAGGCTATCATATGATGCAATGAACATGCGGATCTCTCCATATAATAGCAGCTTCTGTCAGTTGTCTTTTGGAAAGAGATTGTTTGCAGCTTCAAAGGTTTGGTCTTTCTTCCACTAAAGAAAATATCCAGGTTAGATAAAAGGAAAGCAGCATTCATGTTTTAGAGTTTAGAGGAAGATAGGATCATTTCTAGATACAATTTAGAAAGTTGGATTTAAAAAAAATATTAACCAAAGAAAAAGGCAGTAATAGATTCTGCAAATCTAATTTATTGCTTCACAGGAAATATATTAACAAAGTCAGATCTCACCTCAAAAATCAAGTGGGTAAGTACACCATACATCTATAAAGGAGTGACCCAGTTGAAATTTCCTAGTACTGTAGAAAATATGCATAATTTGTAATAAATATTGCACGTATCCTCCAAACTGCTGTGAGATGGAAGAGAAATGTGCCATTATTTTCTTCTTCCTTTCTCTGTCCACAGTCTCAAGTTTCTTGTATTATTATTATTATTTGGGGGGGGGGAATCAATCTGTATATATTTTAGAGTACATTCGAATAAGAACTAAATTACAGCAAGAAAATATCCATCAAGATGTAAAATCAAATATGTAAAAATAAATGCAGGAATACAATATATTTTCTTTACTAAAATGGATGAAGACCTTTAAAAACTGTGCATATATCTAGGCAGGATCCCAAATGATAAATGCATGCTGTACATGCAAAGATCCATCTTCATTGATCCTAGATTAAATCAATAGGAATACCATAACCTTCTTATAATTCCTTAATTCCTCCAAAAAATTTCATTAAACATAAATGATTTGGGCAACATGAATAATTTGGGGAAAATAAAGCTAAAATAAGCATGTAAAGTTTTTGAAAACCTAAATGTTTGGCCCTCAAAACTGTCAATATTTTCTACATTGACCCATTGTGTAATATCTGTATATTATAGCCATGCCTGTTCAGAAACAACTCTTTTTAAAAAATCAAAATATTTTTTAAAAAAGTTATTCGCCCCTGGATTAAAGAATTTAATGTAGCAATTTCAGGAAAGATTCCCTCCTTAAAAGACTGATGAACCATTCTTCCCCTAGAATAAATTATACTGATTATGAAGCAGTTCAATTAGACTGCTGAGCACAATGATGAATTCCTAAATATTGGGTTAGCAATCATATGAAACATTTACTTGACCAAGCTTCTGATTTAATGTTTGGATCTGAAGTTGGACTTTCCATTAAAACTGGAACACAATTCCTATGAGAGCTTTGTGCATATATCAAAAGTTTACACAGGCAATAAATATTTAGAGTATATTGAGACATGCAATTCAGCCAACAGTCATAGCTTTCCTATCCTTTCTATTTTTAAGGAATTTATAACAAGAAACTTTAACAGTTTAGAATGTTGACTGTGGTTCATTATATTGAAAGTCAGTAATAAAAGTCAAATGTTTCATGGTGGTCTACTGTTTAATTCTTCCTTTAAAAATAACCAGGGAAATATAAATGTTGTTAATTTATTTAAAAGTTGATGAATTTTCCCCAGCTTATGAATTTATTCTTAATGCCATTCCTATAAGCATGAAAGAAATAAAAAAGAAATAAAAGGAAGTCCAATTAAACCAATGTTAATTAGAAATTGGAATTTCTTCATGATTTTTAAGATCTTGCTAAAATGTGTTTTTTTAAAAAAACAAAAAACAAAAAACCTAACAATCTCTGTTGTGGGAATTTTTAAACCTATTTTGAATTACACTGTCATAACAAAAAGGCAGTGATTTTTCTAAAAAGAGGGAAAGAGGAGGAGCAGGTTGATGAGCAGGAGAGAGAAGGAGGGTCAGGAGGAGGAGCGGGGGAGGGGAACAGGAAAAAGAAGAGGGAGGAGGAGGAGGTGGAGGAGGTGGAAGAAGAAGAAGAAGAAGAAGAAGAAGAAGAAGAAGAAGAAGAAGAAGAAGAAGAAGAAGAAGAAGAAGAAGAAGAAGAAGAAGAAGAAGAAGAAGAAGAAGAAGAAGAAGAAGAAGAAGAAGAAGAAGAAGAAGAAGAAGAAGAAAAAAAAAGTTGGTACTCCTTCAGTCCTAGCAGGGAGAACGAACTATTTTCCAAAAGCTAGAGATCTGTAAAATCAAAGTCCTCCAGTTGCCATACCGTTTCTAAAAAAATTAGTGAAGAAAGTATGTAATGCTCATTCAGAAAAGTGACCAGCCAGCAGGATACTGAAATGACAGTGTGATTTCTCCTACTCAGAAGGAGACCCTTGTGTAGTTAAAATGCTATCAACACATACCTTACAATGGGACTGAATTTTCTGTATATTTTTATAGGATTGATCTATATACAGTAAACCAGCTTAAATTATGCTGCACACGTATGTGCCATAAAACAGATCTCAGTACAAAGTTCCAAATCCAAGGGCTTTTCTGATATAAAGGTTTGGTAGTACATTTTCATTGACATAAATAATAAATGTTTGTTTTTCAGACGAACCCTTTCATAACTTCTTCTCATACCACTAAACTGTTGCTCTCTGATATAAAAGGGACTAACATAGGACAAACATGTGGAGGAAAATGCTACCCTAGAACACATATTAGAAAATTATTTTTATATATTATTTTTATATTTATATATTATTTTTATGAAAAAAGAGTTGTGTTCCGTGACGGAAGCAAACAAGGTGCCTTTATTACTTTCAAGTTCCTTTATGAAGTTCTTCCATTTTCATCTACTAAATTGCCTTCTTTGTTACATTATTCCAGTTCAATTTCTCCTGCGTAGAGAGTGATGAGCAGAATTGCAGTGAACCCTGTGAGCAAGCCAGCATTTTGAATCAGGAAAAAAACGAGATCTGTTTTTCTTCCAGTCACTTTCTCTCTCAACATGTCCTTCAATTCTGGGAACTGGAGTTGCCATGGGAATAAAACCACAAAAAAGAGAAATTTTTTTACAATAGGTAAGTCTTGCCATCTAGTGGTAGAAAAGCGTGTCAATTTATAAAATGCATTCATATTTATTTTTATGGTGGGGTGTTTTTTTTTTTGGGGGGGGGGGTACAATACTGGTAAGAAGAAGACACGATTTCTAAGTTCCAAGGGGGAAAAATGACTTAATGATTTAAGGATACACCCATCTTGGACAGTAGGTCAAACAATTATTTCACCAAGACATGGACAAGGAAAAAGAAGCTATGATTCACTTCTAAACCTCTATTCTTAGATTTTGGCACTTCCTCATCTCTTCATCTTAGGCAAGAAAAATTTTATTAGTTTGTGTAGCAAATTTAATTAATACATCTTTTGGGGGTCAACCTATCACGAGTAAATAGTTAAGATGACATTCAGATTTAGCTGCAAAACCTGCTAAGTTGCAATATTATGTAGGTAGGAAAAATAAATAAATGTTTCTTTATAGACCTTTCATTACCCAGCTAGGTAACAGATAACAGATAATCAAAGTTGGAAGGGACCTTGTAGGTCATTTTGTCCAACCCCCACACACAACCAAAGTGGGAGATCTTACACCATTTCTAAAAAATGGCAGTCCAATCTCTTCTTGAAAGTCTCAAATGATGGCGCTCCCATCACTTAACATCTATAGTGCAGGGTATGCTCATTGTTTCTATATAGTAGTTTGCCCTTCCAGTTTTGGTCAGTGGATGGTTTTCTCCTTGGTATTCTTTAAATAGAGTATTGTTTTCTACTTGATTGCTGTCGTGTTAATCCCTTCTTATCTAGCTGTTGGCTGCTGCAGATTGTGAAGAAGCTTGTTTATACAATACATTTGAACAAAATGGATATCTGTACAACTTTATCAAAAAGTGCCTGATCACTCAACCTACTACAATGCAACCAATACAATATTTTAAAAGAATAGTATTATCTTATATCACAAGTATCTCAGAAACAAGCAACAAACAACAGACTATTGTAACCACATGACTTCATAGTAGCACACAAACCAACTAGTCTTCTAAAACATAAGTAAGCCAAAAGGTTTAGTAGCCCAAAAATAAATAAATCATCTGCAACAAATTGGAACATACCCTAAGGACTGCCACTATGTAAAACAGACAGATTATCCATGAACAAGAACTAGCAGTCAGAAGATACAGTGAACACTCCTTAATCTCACAACACATGGACAGACTCAATCACAATTGGAAAACTGTGAATATCCCAAACCAAGTAAAATCTAAAAATTCCATTCCTTCCTAGAGCTAAGAGAAAGTAACTGACCCAAAGTAACCCAGTTGGCTTTATGCCTAAGGCGGGACTAGAACTCATGGCCTCCCATGGCCTTAACCACTACACAAAACTGCTTCTTTCTGCTTATTTACTAACAATTAATCTGGATTATGTCTTGATTATTTTTGCATGATTTTGCATATTTCTAGATCTTAACTTGATGGAGATTGATATCTGTTTTAACTAAAAGTATTGATCTGTTGAACTGTAACTAAAAGTATTGATCTGTTGAACTGTTGTTACACTACCAGTAGAAATACAGTAGAAGCTTTATGTACTTGGCAGCAAACAAATGTAGACAATTCTCATTCCTTGCTGCAATTAGTAAAGATTAGTGGGTTTGGTGAATCTAATGCTTCATCCAACTCCCAGAAGAATATTTCTCCAAAGATCTTACCCCCAACCAAGGATGGGAAACAAAGCATCTTGGACCACAGACAAAAAGAAAAGAATTCAGAAGTAAGTCAGCCACAAACTGTAGCTATTGTATAGGGCATACTTTTAGAATTAAGTTTAGAATGCATTTTTAAAGACTGTCTAACTGTAACAGGCAAAGACACAACACCAACAGCTTTACCCATCATATACAAGCGTTTAATGTGTAGATAAGTTTCTTATGAAGGAATATTCAAAATTATGAGACCATACAATCTCTGTTTGAACCCAGAGTACTATCATCAGCTGCTAGATTTCCTTGAGCAATGAGATCAGTTCCCTATGATCACCTAAGATGGGGTCCCCAAACTTGGCAACTTTAAGACTTGTGGACTTCAACTCTTAAAGTTGCTAAGTTTGGAGACCTCTGACCTAAGAAAAATGGCAGAGAAAGAGAGAAAAAGAAGAACTCTTACAAATCCTACCTGTTTCTAGACAGAGAAGAATAAAGTGGGGTTCAGCAATAAATCAGGATTCTGAATTGATTATTCACACATATTATTACATTTGGCTCAGACATAGTTCCGGTCTAGAACCTAAAGATAGAGAGATTTGAAAGGTAGATAGAAAAACCTATCACCTACTATGCCATAAGCAGGCTTTCAAACTAGCTTCTATAAGATAGAAAGATGTCAGAGAAAACAGCTTTAATTTCTGCTCTTTGCTCTTGGTAAAGATGAGAAACAGGTCATAAAATATGCCCAGCTACCATATTTCCAATTTTTTTTTCTGAACTACACCTTACTCATTGTAACCCAAGAAATGAGGCACAAACAGAGCCTAGAATTCACTGTGCCAGCTACGATTATAGATGTGATCTATTTATGCCTTCCTCTCTAAGTGGGTGGAATTGCATATCCCTATGAATAATTGCACATAGTTTTATGAAATTCTCTGTATTTTTAATACATCAATCTTTCTGGTTTCAGAATTTGCACAGCCAGAAGCATTAACATGGCATGCAGTGCAATCCCTGAAAACTTAAGTACTCCAAAGGCTGTGAATAAATTGTCATGCATAATTTGATAAAATAAGAAAAATATTGCTTACATAGGGAGTAGTTGCCGTAATGGCATTTAATTAATTAATTTTTACTTAGCCATCTTTGTTTGTTTGTTTTTATCCTAGATATACCAAATGTTTTGAAATGAAAATTGCTAGGATGCCACCACAAACAATACAGTGGTAAATTTTAGAACTATAGCTATTGAAGCCCTATTGAAGACTTAATCCTAAATCTATATACTTCCCCTTTCATGTTTTTGAAGCCATTGGTCTCATGTACAAACCAGTCAACCTTCCATATAGAATTTTCAGGTGCAGTTGGGAAGAACAGCTGTTTTTAGAATTAAGAAAAAAGGCCAAGATAGATGTTCTTACTTTGTCTTATAACAATAAATATTTCACCCTAGGTTTAGACTGATTTATGAAATTTAATACCATGCTGGATTACATCTAAGATGTCCAGCTTGGAAAAAAATAACATGAACTAATTGCCATTTCAATGTCCTAGTTTCACACTAATAGTACTGGTACTGTGGTTTCTCTTAACAATATCTCACAAATATCATCTCTTATGATCACACATTTTAATAATCCGAATGGTTAAGTCCATTTGTACTATAGTAGACTATAAATATTGTGTAGTGGGTAGATGGGTAAATAAGCTGTAACAGAAACTTACCATATCTGCAAGGGAGATGTATAGAAACATTCCTCCAGCTACTGCAAAAATGATGTTTGGAGCAAAGTTGTTGCCTACAATTATGCCAAAAACTAGGCCAATATAACAGGAGCATGCTGATAAAAAATTGAAAAACAAGGCCTGCCTTGTGCTCATTCCTGCATTAAGAAGGATGACAAAATCCCCTAAAAAAAAGAAATGTATGACATTATCACTATGCAACACAGTTATGATTTATACTTTTTCCAAGATAAATCAAAATACAGAGAGACAGTTTGGTGTAATCCTTAGTTTAAAGGCACCCTTGGTACAGGATGACTTTGAGCCAGTCATTCTATCATTCCTAGAATGTGAAGTTGAAAAACGTCTATCTGTCAATCTCCAGGATCAGCATGATAAATTATAGTCTGTAACCTTCAGTGGAGAGGCTTCCATCTTGCAGTAGATTGATTCAGGATGATAATAATTCAAAAAGGTATGTGAAATGTGTCAGAAAACTTATCATTTCCCCATTTAAATATAAAACATTTATGGATTACGTCTTGCTTGATGAAAAGTTTGCTAGGAAAGCTTACTCCAGGACTGATGCCCTTAGAGTAGGAATGCAGCTCCAGATTTCTGAATCACTATGGTTAAAAGTTGAAAGCCATAACCATGGTAGCTTCATTGGTTCTAGAAGTCTGCCTCAATTACATACCTTAAACTTTGAAATGATATAAAAAGCATTACCTAATTCATGAGGAAACTCTTCACATAAGATTGCTATAGATGTGCTAATTCCCTGAAGTAGGGAAAGTGTGAAAGAAGCTCCAATGGCTAATCCATCAATAAAGTTATGCAAAGCATCACTTAATGTGATCATCCAGGCAATTGTACCAATCTCAGATAGGGCAGGCCCTTTGAAACATTTGCATGAACTACTTTGCATTTCTTCTTTCTGCAACAAAAAGAAAGAAAAAGAGAGTTCCATCAAATACTAAGTCAGTGTAAGAAATCATATAGCAGTAGCAATAGCACTTAGCCATATACCTCTTCACAGTGTTTTACAGCCCTCTCTATAGGTTTAAACTGCACATTTACTGAGAAAAAAGACATGGAATCCAAAATACATGTAGTTCTCACTTGAAAACCGGTCGCTAAGCTACCATTCAAAGTTATAATGCACTGTCTCCCCTTACAATCCAGTTCCGGAGTTCCCACAATGGCGCATGTGCACGCAAACATACTGATCACATGACCATATTTCAAATGCTCATCTTTACAGCTGGTTGCAGTGTTCCATGGTCATGTGACCATGATTTACATTTTTTTTAAGCTGGTTTCCAGCAAAAAAAATGCCCATAAAAACAAATGGATTCATTTAACAATCACAGTGTTTACATAAATAGTACCACGAAAACTTCATAAAATCAGGTCAATCATGTGGGCATTACAACTTAGGATTGTCATCTTATAATGGAAGTCCTGGGCTCCATTACAGTCATAAGTCAAGAATTACCTATAAACATTCTCCACATTCAGCAAATATTTCAATTATAAGCATAGAGCCATGAGGTCAAATTCACTTTTGATCTAAATCACAGTTTTTCTGTTTTCTCTGTAGTAAGCTGTCCAAATGAAGTGGATTATCTATAGAACTATAAAACAGATGGACCTAGATTTCCAATGCTTTCATACATTTGGTTCAGAAGACCATAATGCCCTAGATTTATCTTCAAACAGGCTTATCGTAGATAGCATGGCACCTTTTTGCAAATGTTTAAAGTAGCTATTAGATAATACATCGAATAATACATTTTCTTTAAAAAAGCAACTGAGCTACAGAATAGTTAATCAATTAAAAGTGGTCAGAATTGAGATTGATGGACCAGGGTTAATTTTCAGCAATAAGGTAGGATTCTTTTATTCCTTTAAGTGTTTGTTGCTGTGGCAATTTTTCTGAAAGATTTGTTTTTCATATTGTTAACAGCTGGAGAGTCTTTCCAAGCAGCAGTGACTTTTGGAGGTGAAGCCGCTGTATTTTTGGGGGAGGGGAGATCACCCAATTGAATCTTGTCTATCTTCCTCTAGAATCTGACAGGAGTGTTTAAGACTTCACATAGCTTAATAAACCAAACAACAAAGATAGCTTTTTCTCTAGGACTCTGAATTCAGAGTCAGCACAATTGTTGGGCAGAGTTATTGTTCACCTATTAATCATGCTACCTAGTTTCAATAGGAAAAATCTGGAATCCCAGGACACAGATTTTAGTGTCCTTTAGATCAGGGGTCTCCAACCTTGGCAACTTTAAGATTTGTGGACTTCAATGCCCAGAATTCTTCAGCTAGCTTTGCCACCATAAGTGGCCAACCAATAATAAATAATAAAAAGAAAGCTTTATTAATTATATTAAACAATAACATCATATTAAACAATAACAGGTCCTTAGGAAAGATTTGATATGTAGATAAAAATGCCAGCTGTAGTCTAAACATTTGTATGACTATAATAATATTTGCCACAATACTTATAACACCCTCAAATAACATCTACCTATCCATAATCCTAGAGAAGTAGATTAAAATGTCAAATCCAGTCTAAATATCTGGATGACAGTGTGCCCAACCATAAAATTTCTTAACACTATCTGTGTTTTAAAGCAGAAGGGAAAGTTTACAATATTGTCCTTTTTTTAACCAAATCAAACATTAAAGCTTCCCAGTCAAAGAAACCATGAATCTTGTATAAACATTACATGAGATGTTAAAGGTTACATTTTCAACTATTAATGGAATTTAAGTTTACGTGACTGCTGGAGATATTGATAGAGAGCTAAACGAACAGTTCAGAAACCTAAAAGAGAAAGGATACTATCCTAAAAATGAATTATATTGTTATATTAACAGGATCTGCCTAAAGTCAAACAGAGTACCTTAAAGTCAATGTTTAAAGTCAATGAGAGAATCTTATGAACTTGCAGATTTTCCGAATGTAATCTAGTGCAGCTTCCTGGTTATGCCTAATATTACTATATATGCCTTGGTCAAATGCAGAACCAGCTTCAAGGAAAGGATTTTAATAAGCAAACCCAGAAAAGAGAATCCACCCCAACCTTCAATTGCATGACATACCGAAAGAGATTATGTTTCTCAGTTTACATGTCTTACATGTTCCATCAGGTGGAACTTGGGATATCATTTCCAATTACATCAGATTCTTGGAATCAGCAGCAGCAAGCCCACCCTTTCCTTTACCTGAACAGCTGCCAGCCACTGTCTATTTAACTATGTAGTGTAGTATATTCCAGGGATCTCCAACCTTGGCAACTTTAAGACTTGTGGACTTGTTTCTCTGTGTGCACACTATTAAGTACTTGGACATGGGTCGGAGTAAATGGAGACAGCCTCTGAATGTGAACTTTCAGCTCTTTATTGCATAGTGACTTCTCAAAACAACAACAGTGAACTCTGCCTTATATAGGCAACCCTTGTGAGAATTGTCCAATAGCGAGCTGTGAACGCCAGCTCTTTTAACCAATAATAATCCTCTGTTAAGGGCCAATCGGATTCCTAAGAACTAACCAATCCGACCTGGCCGCCTAACAGCCAATCAGAAGTGCAGGGCCAGAACCCTGCACTTTACCTCAAGCTCATACTTTATTAACTATGGTACATACACAACACCCCTTCCCCCTGGCTTCTTAATTACGGTGTAGTTATATAGTCCTTCAAATAGGACGGTTGTCTTTTGAGTCTTTCAGATTTTTGTTGGACTGGTTGATTGCAATTCTGTTGAGGTAGATTGTTGTTTGGCAGTGGATCTGCTTCTTGCTCAGGTGCAATTTCTTGCGGTGCAAACAATTCTCCTTCCTGCTCCATTTCCTGAGTCTCACTTAATTCGTTGCTCCCTTCGAGCAGGTTCCCTGGAACGTCATCTTCTTCCGTACCTCCCCCCCCCCTCGGTTTGGTCATGGGGAAGTTGTTGACTGGCCGTTGTGAGTCATGACCGTAATTGGTCGATATGCCGTTTCCATAGTCTATCGTCACAGCATTTCACTACATAGGATTTGGGGCTGGTCACTTATACTACCGTTGCCTCTATCCATAACGGATCGCCCAATAAGTTCCGTGCGTAAATGTGGTCTCCTACGTTCCAGCGGCCACTGGATCCTATTGGCTTTTCCAGTTCGTAAGCAGGGTGCAACCGGTCGAGGAGGGAATGGAGTCTTCGTCCCATCAGTAGTTCCGCGGGAGTTCTGCCGATGATGCTATGTGGAGTTATGTGTTGCAAAAAGAGAATTTGGTTGACCTTGTCATCGATATTGTCATAGTCCATTTTTTGCAAAGTCTTTTTAACAAATTGGACCATGCGTTCCGCTCAGCCATTGGTCGCAGGGTGCGCAGGCGAGGTGAGCACATGACAGATGCCGCGGTCAGCGAGGTACTGCTCGAACATTAGTGCCGTAAACTGTGGCCCGTTATCGGACACCAGGACGTCAGGCAATCCGTGGGTTGCAAAGAGTCTGTTTAGGATCTTGATCATTGTCTCGGAAGTTGTGGCTGTCATATGATGAATTTCTAACCAATTGGAGTATGCGTCGACTGTCAGCAGGAAGGTATATCCTTTGGTTGACCCTGTGAAATCCAGGTGGATTCTGGACCAGGGTCCACGTGGCATCTCCCATTCCGTAGGCATGGCTTTTGGTGGGGCGTTGCTGGCTTGTTGGCAATTGGTACACGCTTTGACCCACTGCTCGATTTGCCGGTCCATGCCCGGCCACCATGCGTAGCTTCGTGCAAGCGCTTTCATCTGCACGATGCCGGGGTGGCCCTCGTGCAGAATTTGTAGCAGCGTCTTCTGGACTCGTTCTGGGACAACGACTCTATCACCCCAGATGACACAGCCTTTTTGGGAAAAAAGTTCAGTCTGTCTTGCTTTAAACGGCGCGAAGTCATCTGGGACTTGGTCCAATGGCCATCCGCGTTCTACCCAGCCTAGGACTCGAGCTAGGGTGTGGTCTCGTTTGGTTTCTCTCGCGATGTCTCGGGCGGTCATAGGCAGCGAGTTGAGTGTTTCGATCTGCAACGTAGTTGCCGTTGGTGCCGGATCGTCGAGAGTCTCTGGAAGCGGTGCTCGGCTTAATGCGTCGGCATGGGGAATGGCTTTCCCCAGGCGATATTGAAGGCAATAATTATAAGCAGCTAGGAATTCTGACCATCGGGTCATTCTAGGGGATAATATGTAGGGGGTTGGCTTGTCCCTGGCTATTATCCCTAGCAACGGTTTGTGGTCAGTTATAATGGTAAATGTCCTTCCATACACATATTCATGAAATTTCTTTACAGCCGAAACGATTGTGAGAGCTTCTTTATCAATTTGTCCATAGTTCCGCTCTGCTTGTAAAAGAGTCTTCAAAAAGTATGCAACAGGGGCTTCATTCCCATTAGGCAGTACATGACTCAAAATGGTGCCCATCCCAAAGGGCGAGGCATCGCAGGTTATAACTAATGGTAAAGTCTCGTTATACTGCATAAGTACACAGTCAGATGTGAGCAATTTTTTAACATTCCGGAATGCTTGTTCTTCCCGATAACTCCATACCCACAATGCTTTTTTATCTAATAACTGGTTTAACGGTTCAGCAACAGTCGCCTTGTGCGGTAAAAATACATTATAGAAATTAATGAGGCCTAAGAATGCCTGGTGATCGGCCTTGTTTCGTGGCCTGGGAGCATTTTTTATCACCTTTAATTTACTTTCAGTAGGATGAATGCCCTGGCTATCAATCCGATACCCTAGAAACTCAACACTGTCAGTATATAAGTGACATTTATTTTTTTTAACCTTAAGTCCTGCCTCTTGGAATTTTTTAAGAACACATTTCAAATGATCCTGCAAGATTTTTTTGGTAGGGGCTGCAATTAATACGTCATCAAAATAGGGAACCACGCCCTTGATTCCCTGTAACAACCTTTCCATGAGGCTTTGGAATATCCCCGGGGCTACACTAACCCCAAATTGCAATCGAGTACATTTAAAAGCACCTCTGTGCATTACAATTGTTTGGGCTTGGGCCATCTTTTCATCCACTGGTAGTTGTTGATAAGCTTGAGCTAAATCTAATTTAGCGAAAACCTTTCCGCTCCCCCCAAGGAATGGAGGAGGTGCTGCACCACCGGAACTGGATACACATTCTGCTGTAGGGCGTGGTTTAAAGTGGCCCAGTAGTCCCCACAAATTCAGATTGACCCATCTGGCTTAATGGGTGTTACAATAGGGGTTTCCCATGATCAATGGGCTTCAACACCCCTTGAGCAATTAGCTTGTCGAGTTATCCGTCGATCTTAGCTTTAAGAGCGAATGGAACTCGACGGGGCTTCAAGCAAATAGGGGCTACTTTTGGATCTAGACTAAATGAGATTGGGGTCCCTTTATACTTGCCTAAACGGTCCGCGAAGACGTCGCTGAACTCAGAAATAAGGTCTTTCTCCCACTCACAACCACCGACTCGGTTCACGCCGGCCACTTCGATGCCGAGTGGCGCGAACCATTGGAGGCCTAATAGACTAGGCCTATCTCTATCGATGATCGTTAGAGGTAAGTACGCTGTATGCTTTTTGAAGGAGACTCGGACTCGGCAGAACCTGACATGGGGATTCGATTTCCTTGGTAGTCCTTGAGGATGAGGCGTTGAAATTGGAGGTCTTGGCGTTGGATTGTGGGGATAAGTTGCTTGAGTGTCTTCCAAGACAACATCAGAGGGACGATCCCGAGTCGACCTCCATGTGGCAAGGCTGGTTCTCGATGGCTACCGTGACTCGAATTTTCTTAGTGTCCAAAACTGAGGCATGACCTATAGTGATAGTTCGGTGAGCCTCTTCTTTTTGCAAAACTCGATTTCTGTAGGAGTGGTTTACTGGCTCTCGCCTTACAGGATGGTTTCCTGTCGATTGGCGATAGTTGGCCCCTTTTGAGGCCTGGCTGGGTCCTGGTAAACTGCAGCGGACCCAGCTAATGTGGCCTCATTTCCCGCACTCATAGCAGAGTGCGTCGCGGAATTTGCATTCGGCCCTGGCATGGTTTGCTCCACAGCCAGCGCAAGGGCGTAAGGGCTTAGGGCGAGGGTCCCGGTCAGACCGCAGTCGATGGACGCCTTCTTCGTCGCTGTCTGACGATGAAGAGAGGTCCTTGTGGTGTGTCGTTAGTAGCTGCCCTTCTGAGTTGGGTGAGATTTCGCCGGTCGGTTGTGTTGCCGGAGTGCGGCTTCACCGTAATTGTGCAGCTGACTTTTTGGTCGCCTCCACAGCCGTGGCTTCGGCAATGGCGTCAGCAAGGCTGATGTCACCTTTCACCATCAGCTTGCTTTGCACGCCTAGTGCATCTAATCCCAGAATTACTCGATCTCTTAGTGCTTCTTCTAAATCGGCGAACCCGCAGAGGCCCCCTAAATTCCAGAGGTCCGCCACGAAATCGGCCACGCTCTCTCCTTTTCGCTGGTTCCTCTGATAAAACTTATGGCGTCTCATGAGTGTAGGCACGGTTGGCGCGTAATGGTCTCTCAGGATGGGTTCGAGGTCGTCCCAGCTCATTGCTTTCACTTCTCGAGGTTTGGCGAGTGCTTTAGCCATTTTAAATACAGCTGGGCCACAGTGCGTCAGGAACAGTGCCTGCTTCTTTGCTGGTGTGGCGTCCTTCAAATTATTCGTCTCGAGAAACATTTGGAAGCGATCCATATAGGATTCCCAATCCTCTTGGTTTGGATCGAACGGAGCGGGTGGTACGATGCCGCCGGACATGGTTCTGTTATTGGCGTCGTCTTATCACGTGCTCGGTATCGCTTCCTAGCTTCTTAGTTTCAGACGTCTCCACATCCCATCCTCATCGCCAGTATTAAGTACTTGGACATGGGTCGGAGTAAATGGAGACAGCCTCTGAATGTGAACTTTCAGCTCTTTATTGCATAGTGACTTCTCAAAACAACAACAGTGAACTCTGCCTTATATAGGCAACCCTTGTGAGAATTGTCCAATAGCGAGCTGTGAACGCCAGCTCTTTTAACCAATAATAATCCTCTGTTAAGGGCCAATCGGATTCCTAAGAACTAACCAATCCGATCTGGCCGCCTAACAGCCAATCAGAAGTGCAGGGCCAGAACCCTGCACTTTACCTCAAGCTCATTCTTTTATTAACTATGGTACATACACAATACACACAACACACATACTGAGTAATTAACAATGTGGGAGTGAACGATGAACTCAAGGTCAATTTTAAAACTATTATCAACAAAGAAAATATCAGCAATCATCTCTTTGCTGGAAATGCTATGACAAACTGTCAAAAGATGTTCATTCATACCTGTCCAGAGATCACACTGACATTATCAAAACCCAAGTTTCCATTAGCTTCTGCTACAGCTGGATTTGCATAGAACATGGTTCCATTAACTGATTTGATTGATTCTACAGGAGCAGGAGGAACAGAACAATCCTGAGGAAGTTTCAGTTTTTCGGGTTCAAAATGATTGTGGCTGTGGCCCATCTAAAGAGAACCAGATGAAACAATCCAGGAAGGAATCAATGGACATTGTGAAAATATAACTGTAGAAATCGAATAGTTGATAGATTAGATAGATGGATGGATGGAGAGAGGGGGAGAGAGAGAGAGACAAATAGACAGATACATCTTGTCTAAATGCACTTTGTTCCAATATATATATGAAAATAGCTAGTTGCTATACTACAAATATAAATGTACAGTAAATATATCTTAACAAGATAAATTTGGAATTCTTATCCAGAAGTGCACACCCTGAGTCTGAGGAATATATGTTACTCTTAAAAGCCTTACATACAATCCTCAGGGCCCTCCCAAAGTTACCACAAAATTATTGTTTTTAATGGGACAGAAAAGAAAACTATTCAATAACCAGCAAAGAATCTCATCATGTATTTAATGTATGTTAATGAAATAGAATTGCAAATTAAATCCAATTTAGCTTTTGACCTGGTCCATTAATTTATTTTTTAAAACAGATCCATGTGTGATTAGCGTATTACTGTAACATTAATACAGTAGATCAGAGGTGTCATTGTCTTTTCAACCTACACCTCGCACACGTCAATGGCATTTCTCTTCCCATCTCATTATGGCTGGAGAGAAAGACTTGGCTTCCATTCAGACTCTGCTTTTCTACAAGGAACTGAATTGTGCAAGATCTATTGTCTGGTATGGTCTTTGGTTAAAACATGCCATCAGTTGTTGTTTTTTTTTGCAAGTTTCTGCACATTTAAATATATATATTCCTCTTCAGCAGTGAAAAACAGCAGACACCTCCACATCCCGTTAATGTAATCCTGCTACCCAACTCACTTGACTATAGGTCTTCAATAACATTTTAAGAACTCTTTCCACAAAGAATAAAATGTAGAATCCACCAAAAATTGCAACTGCTTTTTCAACGTAGTTGTTTATTTTGGGATCAAATCCAAATGCCTAGAACAAAAATATTGATAATAATTCCATATCATTTGATATTTCTCTATTCTTTTTAAGACAGCTTTTCTTCATTACAGTATTCACTTTTTCATTATATTCATTCAGTTTAATCCAAATTTACTTCAACTGAAACTCACCTAAATTAAATCATGTCACCATTTACTAGGCCTGTCCCATGACAAAGGTTGTCTCTTCTATATTTAGTTGTCTACTCCAAACTGGTTTTTAAAATCAATCTTGTGAAATAATTAATCCACAAAATGTACATGTGGGTCAGAATGAGGGCTGAACATGGTAATTTGCATGGAAATAAATTGCAATAGGCAACTGTTATTCCATTTCATCTCTCCAGTGCATTGTCAAGCGCTGGGGAAATCAGGAGATTCAGGCAGTTCAAATGAGTACAGAGATTTATTGCAAGGTTAAGCTGTCTACAAGAATCTGAACTATTAACGGTCAAGAGATATTAGCGGGAGTTAAGAAAGGAATTCAAGGCAGGCTGACTTAAGATCTCTTGTGGGCATGAAAGGACTCATGACTGAGAACACATTTGATCCCTCGCTCAGGCTCAGTCTGATCATCTCCTATATCAGGAGTGTCAAACTCAAGGCCCACAGGCCAAATCTAGCCTGTGGGATGCTTAGATTTGGCCCATGGAGCCACCCTGGAAAAAGTGAAGGACCGCCCTGTGGTGCCTTTGTCAGCAAAAAAGGGTTCCTGAGCACCATTTCCAGCTGTGACGGCCTTCTGCAACCCGGTCAATGAAAAAGGAGTTTGGGAGGGCATGTGGTCCTCCCGAGCTCCATTTTCACTGACAGAGTGTTGCAGGAGGTCATCGCAGCTGGAAGCAGAGCTCAGGAGCCCATTTTCACTGACAGAGCACTCAGGTTGCCCAGGTGCCCCCAACATTAGTGATATCGAGTAGGCCATGCCCACTCTGGCCATATCCAACTGGGCTCCCTTAGGTTAAACACAAACCTGATGTGACCCTTAATGAAATTGAGTTTGACACCTCTGTCCTACATGGACTCTATTCATCCAACATGCTTAACCAGTTCAATCACTAACGCAATCAATTTTCCTTACCAGTGGTTCTGGCAGCACACATAATCATTTGAGGAATAAAAAACCTTAACTTCATCTTTCCAGGAAGCACCTGAACAATCCTGTCAAAGCTTCATGACATCACCAACCCCTTTTCCATTGGAAGGCAACCATAGATATGACTCAGTGACTTTAGTTAATCAATGTTTTCAAGTTTGCTGGGCCACTGCCAATGAACATATAATATTAGTGTGCTCTCCCTTACACTTTCTGTCAGACTAGTAATTTATCTTTCTTAGATGAGGAATAGTGGTACAAATCTAATCTATTCCCCTGAAGGAGTTTATGGTTGGACAAAATGGGGAAGAAAGGGAATGACTATAAGGCCGTAAATGGGAAAGAAAGGGAATGACTACAAGGCTGTAATACTGAAAAGCATCTTTCCAGATGGATGTTCAGTCTAAGGGAAAACATAGAACATGGTTATATTCCCATTTTTGTCTACCTTTTCCTTACCTCTGGAATAAGTTGAAAAATTGCATTCGAGAAGAGTGTTCCAATGGCCAAACCTACAAAGTAGGTTAAAATCTTAGGGAAATAGTCCTTCTTTAAAAGAGGTGTTAAAACCAATCCAAGAAGTGATGCAAGGCTGATTATAGTCACGGCAAGGAATCCAAAACCCCAAACTGTAAAAAGAAAAAAAAAGTCATACAATAAAATATATACTAGTTGTATTAAACCCACAAGTCCTTCTTGGTGATTCATTTGATAGGTAACTCATTTGGCAGGGGAAAAAGTTTATCCATCTAGTTGAAGAACAGCTGAAGACCTAATATTTAAGATATAGTTAAGTCCAAGGATTTGCTCAGATAACTTGACTAGAAACAACATATAAGTATGAGCACATAGGTGATGCAAGCAATAAAAAATTATTAAATAAATGAATAATAAAATATGCTAAATTGCATCCAGCAACACAATAAAAATACTAAATATGGGTTTTTTTGTATTTATGTTCCCTATTTCCATTCTTGAACCATAGATTATCACAATAACTTCAATTTATTTTTTTCTTTCCCTTGACATTTCCCATTTGCTACATTTCTCATCAGCTAAAGTTACAGTAGTTAAAAATAACAAAAAACAATAAGCAGAAAAATTGTGGTCTGACTAAAATGTACCTGACAGATGCAACAGCAAGTTTTTTATTCTTTTTAACTGCTTTAACATTCCTGTTTTTATTCATATCTTTAAGGAAACTAAAAAGAGAAAATGAACAGAAATAAGATAAGATATATAAGTAGTCCTTGATTTAGAACAGTTTATTTAATGACCATTCAAAGTTACAACACCACTGAAAAGAGTGACCATCTTTTCACATTTATGACCATTGCAGCATCCCCATAGTCACTTGATCAAAATTCAGGTTCTTGGCAAGTGACTCATACTTATGACAGTTGCCGTGTCCCAGTATCATGTGATCACTTTTTAACCTTTTGACAAGCAAAGGCAATGGGGAAACCGGGTTCACTTAACAACTGTGTTATTAATTTAACAACTGCAGTGATTCACTTAACAACAGTGGTAAGAAAGGTTGTAAAATGGAGAAAAACTCACTTAACAAATGTATATAGAAATGCAATAAAAATAGAAATGCAATAGAAATGCTGGGCTCAAATTAGTAAGTTGGCAGGAAAATTACAGAACTTGTACAGTTAGGGCTCAATATATCATTGTTGAAGAATTAACATAAAAACAAAATATGTAGCTTTTAACAATAAGGGAAAGGATTTTGGAGATCTTTTTTAATTTCTGAGTGTCAAACTGTGAATTATTTTGTTATTTAAACACACTATTTTAGAAAAAGAAAAAGAAGTACCAGTAAAAACATCAGAGTTGAATATGTAATTTCTAACAACCCCTTTGTTGTATTATGAACTTATTTACAATATTTATAAATATGATAAATTTCATGTATTTCTGATTTTCTTTGGTCAACTCTTTTTTCCCTTATAAACCATACTCTACATCAGGGGTCCCCAAACTTTGCAACTTTAAGACTTGTGGACTTCAACTCCCAGAATTCTTGGAGTTGAAATCCACAAGCCTTAAAGTTGCAAAGTTTGGAGACCTCTGCTCTACATGCTTAAATTTTCCTTGCCTTTTGCCTTAATCAGAAGCAAGTTTGATTAAAATCCTACATATTGAAAGTCAAACGAGACAAGACTTTGTTACATAGATTGTACTGAGATGAATTTGTGTTTATCCAATAGCTACTTCAGGATATTCTGATTTCTTTGGCAAAGGGCAAAATGGCAGCCTATATTTTTCAATCTCTGTATTTTCTACCTGAAACAACTTCTTTATCCTGCATTATTATATTCCAGTTCCAAAAAATTGCCAAAGCTGATGTTGACCAGGGATATTGCAGCCACTGCCTCAATAACAATTGGTATCACAACTGATATCTCCCAAACTTTTGCAACTGATATCTCCCAAACTTTTGCAAACTTTTTGCAATTTACACATCTTTACAACCTTTTCCACTTCCTTATCTTCAACACTTACCAGCCTTTGAAATGGCTTTGTTAATACATTAAACATTGTTCTTTTCAAAATCAATGTTGTCTGGTGTGTGTTATATTTTAGGCATACATTGGTATGAATTTAAAATTTCATAACATTTTTACTTCATCATGTTCAGTGACTTTTATTTGTGTTTGATGATTCCTGTGATGCCTATTGACTGTGAATCCATACTTTTAAACATAAATGCTAGTGTAATATCTTCTCAACTCAATCATAACTATGTTCGTCATCTGGGTTATTTTGTCACATCCAGTTACTATATACTCAACTGCTTTAACAGTCTCAAATGGAATTTACTACTTGAATCTTTTCTCATTTTGCCTTGATAACCTTAGTGCATACGGTTCTTCTTAGACTAAAAAAAGCATAACTTCCATATAAAATATATCACCATTGGATGAATGAAAATTAGAATATCTTGTATAAAATGATGGAAAAATAGTCAAAAGAATTGATATTATATAATTATATAATTGATATTATATAAGCACAAGCTAGATCGATAAGGTGAGAATTTATATAACTTGTGAGTAATGGTAAAAAAAGGATAGCACAAAAGATTGTAACCAACTGACACACTCTATGTATATAATTAAAAGAGGGTTTTATGTTTTTATGTTTTGTTCGTATATTTGTTGTAAAAAATAAAAACTTTGTTTAAAAAAAAAGCATAACTTCTGTTTCCTTTTTTAATGTAACATTCTTAAAAGTGCTGTCCAATTTTCCTTCAATACCTTTCAAAAAATACCCATTGAGTTCTTTGGTATTTTCAAATATTCAAGCTATTGCATCTTATAGTCAAATTTAGATTCCATTTCTGTAAATTGCCTTTCCTTCTGAGATTCTTTCGATAACTTTTCTCTATTTGTCTTGATGATTGCCCTCTATGATTTGGTTTATCTGTAAAAGTCCTTGCTTACCAGTCTTCCTTGAAATAATCTATTCATATCACTACAAGTGGTAGGCATTATTCACAATTATCAATATTCTAGTTTGTTAGCTAAGTCCAAGAAGGTTCTTCTAAGGTCAAACAAAATTCCTGCATTATATCAGTTTTTATGCAATTAGCGTTTAAGTTTAAAATGTTTTGCAACAATGCCTTTCTAATAATATCTGCTGAGAAGATACAAGACTTAGTCTTACGTGTATTAAAAGCACATACCATTGATATTTGACAACTAATGGGATACAGCAATCGTTTGTTATTATCACAATATTATATTTAATTATGATCACTACTTGAATTGGTATATAAAATTATCCTGCAATACCAGTTAGTAGTGAACACTAAGCCATTGTACATTAAGCCACTGTAAGTGTAAAAACATTGACAGTTCTTGTAGGAGTACATAACTAAACATAAAATAATCTGCTAACTAAAGCAGATTCTAAATGGAGAATTACCTTCTGTAGGAGATGGCTTGGAACCACCTTTGGGAGCAGATTTTTCACAGGGGTGAAAAATCATTTGTTGTAAAACAGCAGGGCATATTGTAGAGAAGGTGGATTCTATTATCCTGGTCCCTTTTGATATTCCATACAGAGAAAAAATATCATCTGAAGACATGCACTAAGAGAAAATGAAAAACCTCTGTTAGGTTTGACAAAGAAAATGAATGCATTTATAGCGAGATGCAAAATATTTTCGATTTGATTGTCATCAACTGCACAAAAGATTACCTTTAGAAGGGCATCTGAGGAGAAAATTCTCATTTTACTTCTCAGTATCCTTCTGAAAGGATCTAGGAACCTTGGCAAGCTCAATTTTATTTTAATTAAAGCTTTTAAAGTGAATCCTAAATATTTGCAAGGTAAACTTTCCTTGAACGTGATCCACCCTACCATTCTCTGCTAATAAGGAAAATCAGGATACCAGAGTATAAGACATGGATTAGATTCTCAATGCAGGCATCTTAGCCACACACTATTCCATTTATTATTAATTTTTGTTCATTAATTCATTTCAGTTGTACACCATTCATCATGATCACATTGAATGACTCATATTACCCTCTTGCTGCTTGCTCCTATGCAGAAAACTATGGCCCAGTGTGAAAAATGCACTTCATGATCACATCACAACCCCATGAAGTCATGGGAAGTCATGTTGTAGGCTAAGACTACTGCAACTTGGATTCCAAACAAGGAATGGATAATAAAAGCTAGATTGATTACAATTAGCAAATTTGTATTGATCAATTCCATATACTTACATAGGGATCTGCCATGATGAGTGAAAGTGGCAGAAGAACTGAGCCACCACAAGTCCATATGCAGTGGGTTGCTTTTGTTGGCCAAGTTGTATAGCCTTCAATCCCTTCAATCCCTCCCTCTTCCCCTAGTGAGGTACCTTAGGTAGTTGTTTAGGAAAAATAAATCAGGAAATGGCTGCATGCTTTCAGCAAAGGAAGGTTATATATTACCTACAACTGGTGTACCACTAAGTGCAAGGCACAAGCAGCAAATAATTATCCAGTTGGGGTCAGACCAAAAAGCTCTTTATCGTGAGGTTTGCACAAAGCAAAGAGAGTGTCGTCTTTGGAGATTCTCAGTCAGTTGTCAGTTGTCCCAAAGGTGCTTTTTCAAAAGGCAACTGGACTTTGTTTTTCCTTGAAGACGTTTGGATGAGAGGCAAAATGTCTTCAAGGAAAAACAAAGTCCAGTTGCCTTTTGAAAAGGCACCTTTGGGACGTCAGTGTCTGTTGTTTTAGGGGAGTGGGAATTGAGGAAGAGACTACTTTGACTAAGCAAAGTTTTGTGGGTTGGTTGAAAGTACAGTTCATTCACATTTCAGGTCATGTCTCTCTTTTCTTTTATTCCTGTATTTAGGACAGTGGCTGCCAACCAGTGGGCTGGGACCACTGGTGGTCCATGAGAAAATTTTGGTGGTCTGCAGAAAAATTTCACTACCAAAACACTGCCCCCCAAAGCAATTAATCCAGGTTGTGCAGGAACACAAGGCTGTGCCACATACATGGCCCATGAGAACACAGGGCTTGCGTCGCTTGCATTGCGAACAACATGAGGTAGGAGAGGAGGGGGGAAAGGGCGGGGGGGAACTTGCTCCACTCACTCCACGCACCTCGCCTGGCCACCGGGCTGCTTTTTTCCACTTCTTTCTTCTTCTGCTTTTGGCTGCTCGCAAGGAAAGCAGCAAAAGTCTTTCTTTCTCTTCACCTAACTCCACCAGAAATGAGACTTTGGGACTCTGCAAGGCATCCTGTTCCAAGATGCTGTGCCAGCAAAGGCTCGTTTCTGGTGGAGTTTGGGGGAGAGAAAGAAAGACTTCTGCTGCTTCTGCCGTTTTCCTTGCATGGAGCCAAAAGTCTCTTTTCTTTCTTTCTCTCTCTCTCTCTCTCTCTCTCTCTCTCTTCCTGAGAATGGAGTTGGACACGATATTCTGCAATCCCAAATAAAGAATGATTGATTGGTAGGAAAACGGGGTGTGGAATTTTCCTGCAGACTTTTTGGGGGATTTTCCCAGGGTCTCTGGTCCGCAGATTTAAAATTATGAGTTTGGTGGTCCCTGAGGTCCAAAAGGTTGGCAACCCCCTATTTAGGAGATACTTTTGCAGAGTTTACAAGCAAATCAACACAGGAAGCTGTTGTGAAATGAATGACTTTCACTGGATCAACACTTTCAAAAGGACATAAGAAAGAGATGTAATTAAGTAACATATAGAAGTACATTCCAATGTTTGCTTGACCTGAGAGTAAAATTGGTAATTGAAATCCTGTGCATTTCTGCTCCTAATATTTCATAAACATTGTACAGTATTTCTGGAGACAATATGACATTAAAATGTGCTTGAATTATGTTAGGCTTCATCCTTTATTGTTTATACAGATTGTGTTAATACTATGGATGGTTTTGTTCTGAAGCTTTATGAAACAAATTAACACTTTCCCTTGCAAAATTTGAATTGTTACATATTTATATTATGAAATCCTGTAATCATTCAATTATAATTTGAAAGCATTCTGGTAATAGGTATTTAATCTCTGAAACAGAATATGTGGCAACATTGACTTGTTTGGTTCGAGCAGGATTGTCAAACTCAAGGCCCCAGCCTAGATCCAGTACACAATGTGGTCAGATCTGGCCCAACGGACCATCCTGATCTACCCAGTGCAAAGAGGAAAGATCAGGCCAGTGTAGTTTCACCCCAGCCTAGCCAATGCAAAGTGGAAACATGGCAGCAGTTTGGAGAGTGGCATCAAGCTGACCACACCCACCCATTTGGCCACACCAATCCAGTTGCCTATGCCCACCCCCAGGCCCCCCCAAGGTCAACCACAGCCCTGATGTGGCCCTCAATGGAATTGAGTTTGATACTCCTGGGTTACAAAAAAGGCAGCATCAACATTTATTGGTGACTGAAAACCCCTTATGGAATTTTTGCATAAGAAGAGAAAACATTAACTTAAGTTTTATGATTTTCATTATTAGAGAGGGTAGGTTATAGGAAGAAGAGAATCATGAAATAACTTTGGAGAGCGGTTAAAAGATCATTGTACTTATAACTGCTGTAAACAAGATTGGATGCCATTTCTCTCTCTTTCTCTCTCTCTCTCTCTCTCTGTTACATATGTGGTATATATACCATATATATATATTCTTAAGTTTTTGCGGGTACTTACATGTATGGCATTCAGCTTTGTTCGGGTATTTTCCCACGTCATTGTAGTTATTCATTATATATATATATATATATATTTGTATGTGGATCTTTGGTTATTCGGGTTTTCTCCCACGTAAGATTGGAAGTATCTAGGCAACGTTTCGATGAAGTCTCATTCATCATCTTCAGGCTTGGTCTTCAGCTCTGTGCTTCTCAGAGTGATGTGAGCTTGCAGCTGCTTCTTCCTTTTAACTGCTCCTGGGGGTGTGACTTGATTGGGTGGGGGCTTGGCTGTGTTCTGATTGGGTGGGGGTGTGAACACAGCCAAGCCCCCACCCAATCAAGTCACACCCCCACTAGCAGTTAAAAGGAAGAAGCAGCTGCAAGCTCACATCACTCTGAGAAGCACAGAGCTGAAGACCAAGCCTGAAGATGATGAATGAGACTTCATCGAAACGTTGCCTAGATACTTCCAATCTTACGCGGGAGAAAACCCGAATAACCAAAGATCCATATATATATATACAGTATTTCTTCTACTTATTTTCTTTTTGCACTTTTAGGTTTTTCTTTTATTTCTTCCTTTTTCTTTTTTGTCATTTTATTTTAGTTTGTATTAATTCTTATTGTTGTTAAAACTTTCAATAAATTATGTATATTTTAAAAATGGAAACAAGTTCCTCCTTTGTTAAAGCCTGGAATGGTGGGTAAATTCTTTCTGCCATTACTCCAAAGGTAGTAGTTGGGACATGACTAGCTGCCAAAGCAATATACATTTAAATGGTTGTGCCCTTTCAATACGGTTATTGTACAATATAATTGCCTGATCTTTGGCCAGAATGGCACCTGCAGTCAGTAATCACAATAAAAAAGTAAATTGAGATAGGAATACAGTAGAGAGATTTTCCAAGGAAATCGTTCAGATACAATTCATCTGAAATTGACTCAAAGCAAGCTGAACCAAAACTCTGCAATACTCTTCCTGGTCTAGAATTAATTACTGATCAATACCTATAAATTCTGTATTGACTCTTATGTCTTCTAAGCATGCAGTTTCCCCTCTCCTTCTGCACGACCTGAATCCCTTCTATGTGTTTGGATCTGATGAAATAATTATTAATCAGAATAGAGCTGGAAGGAATTTTGGAAGTCGTCTAGTCCAACCTCAAGCAGGAGACACTATACTGGGGTATCAAACTTGATTTCATTGAGAGCCTTATCAGGATTGTGTTTGACCTCGAGCACCGGGCAGACATGGCCAAGGTGGGCATGGACAACTCAACATCATTTGTGTCAGGGGCACCTGAAGGGTCTTCCTGTAGTGCTCTGCCAGCAAAAACACGCTGCCCTCACGCGGTCCGTTTTTGCTGGCAGAGGCACCACAGGCTCGTCCTTCACTTTTTCCAGGGCAGTCCCACGGGCCATATCTAAGCACCCCATGGGCTTTGAGTTTGACACCCCTGCCCTATACCATTTGAGATATGTGGCTGTCCAGTTTCTTCTTAAAAATCTCCAGTGATGAAGCACCTACAACTTCTGACGGCAAATAATTGATAAATTATTTTGTCAGTAAATGTGTATGTCATTGGCAGAGAAATACCACTACATTTTACTCAATATAGTAGTCCTCAACGTACAACCAGTCACTTAGTTATGCAAAGTTATGATAGACTCCCAAAAAAGCACTTATAACCCAGATTCAAAATTCTGATGGCTGCACCCTTCTCTGTAGTTTTGTGGTTTCATTTGAAGCACTCAACAACCAGCCTAGGTTAACACTAACCTGGTGACTGCAATTTACAACATTTTTGCCAGAAATCTGCATTTCCTTCCAGTTTCTGGCAAAAAAAAAAAAAAAAAAAAACCTATTGCAGAGAACAGTTGCACTTTCCAACTATGGTGATTGCATTATAATATCAATGTTTGCTTTACAAGTGCTGTATTTGTTTAACAACCACCACAAAAAAGGTTGTAAGATCAGGCATAGTTAGGGAGTTCCCTCTTCCCTAAACTTGGAAGTCGAAACCGAGAAGGCTGGGTGGAATTTCTAAGCGCTAGAAATGATGCGGGGCAAAGGGCGGGATGTCTCCTACCTGGTTGCAATGCAGGTGCGCCAGCGATCCCGGGACCAAGAACTTGCTCTGTTTCTCCCGGGCGCCCAGATACTGCATCATCTGGCCCACCTGTTCGCTCGAGAGGCTCCGGTTCCTTCCGAAGACGGCGAAGAGATCCTGAGCGAAGGGGCCGCCGACCGACGGGGACCGCCGATCTTCTTGGGCGCCGGTAGAAACGAAGAGGCCAAGGGCCAGAGCGGAGACGGCGGCCAGGAGCGTCCGAGCCACGAGAGGAGACATGATCGCCTGCGGGCGCGAAGAGAAGACGAGGCACGGAGCAGTTTTAAACTAATCAGTCGAAGAAGGCGCCGCGTCTGTGGGGCAGACGGCAAGCGGGAGTGAGCCTTCCTCGAGCCCTCAGATTTCGGCACTGCTGCAGGTGGAGACCGTTTTCTTCCCTCCCTCTTGGGCAGGACAAGGGCCCTTCCCCGGACGTTCCCCAAATCCTATCCGGAAGGGTGTAGGTAGGAAAAGTTGGCTCAGCTGAAAAGATCTTCTTTTCAGTCCCGAGGATGACAAGCACCCGTAGATCTTCCTGTAACAGGACGGGGGAGAGAGCAAGGGCAGAGAAAGTGTCAGAGGACTTCTTCACCGCTATCCTACAAGATCCCTTTCACGTTCTGTTAATCAGTATCTATCTGTTGCCCATAAAGGGCACATTGGACTGCAGCTTCCTTGATCTCAGAATTGCTTGCCCAACCATATTGTCAGGAGGTTATGAAAGACTGCATTGTTCTATATTATTATTATTATTATTATTATTATTATTATTATTATTATTATTATTATTATTATTATTATTATTATTATTATTATTATTATATCAATTTGAAATTCAGCACCTCCAGTAATAAAAGAAAAACTCATTTCCCAAATCAGACCACAGTTCCATTTACTTAATAATGACTAGCACACCTATTTGAACTTCAGACATACTGTATTTCTTTCTTAACTGTCTGAGAAACTCAAACTGAAATCTGGCATATAAAGAAAAAGACTATTATTGAGCTATTTCCTATTGAGCCGGACTAAAATCACCTTCTGTTTGATAACAACGCTCTTCTGTTTTTCACTAGAGAGGGAATGTTTTTCTAGTTATATGCAACTCAGATTTTCTCTCTCTTTAAACCAAAGATGACCCAGCTAAATAAACTTTGTTTGGCTCACGTATCACAATAATCCATGGTTTCGTTTATTTGTTTCTGTGAAAGTCATAATAATCTGGTTCACATCTAATGCTGCATCAAGGGTGAGCAACATTTGGCTACAGGTCTAAAGAGATCATTAAAATCTGATAGATGCCACAATAACATCAAGTGCATCACAAGAACATTGCACAATTAGTGGTAATAATTGCATAATTAGTGCAAAGACAAACATATCACTGGTTCTCCTTGCCCCCTTCTCTCCTGCAGATAGCTGTGCCCAAGTCCCTTATTGTGGCCACAGTCTTCTCTGACCAAATTGCCTGAAAAGCAGCTGTATGATTTTCTTCAATATGTAGCAAGAAATACTCAAAACTGTAATTCAAGTACTACAGTAGGATTAACATGGTTCAAAGTCAAATATCAAAATTCTTCCCCACAATCCAATAAGCCTTAAAAACACTGGGTCCATCTATACAAATCCATACCAATTTTGGATGGATTAAGATACTGTGGTAAGCCAAAACTAAATGAATTATGTTGTAGCACAATTTATTTTGTGAATTTATACTGAAGTTATTGTACAGAATTTTCCTCTCCCTGAAATTTATTTGGATTAAGAAAAGCCATGGTTGAGCATGATTGGATCAATCTTATTTTTTATATGAAGTATATCCAAGTTTAGGTTGCTAGGAAAGAGTGTTAGATCAGTAGAGCTTGTACAGAAGAATAGAACAATATTAACAATATCAACCTAGCCTGGCATCTTTTTCCATTGTTGATGCCTCTCGGAAGCTCAGAAACAAGCATATTAGTAACAATGTTTTTCTGTTTTCTTTCTTTTATCATTTGGTATGTAGAAATACCCATCCCTCAACTCAGAGCTTCTTGGAACTCCAACTAGCTACTGTGTCTAGAAGCTCCTGAGTAAACTATCTTCTTGTTTTTAAACAATAAGGACTAACTGTAGCTTCTTTTGCACATTCAGAATATATGGACAGATAACTCACAGTGTATCTTTGAAAGTTGTGTGGATTATTAATTATTTTTAATTGTTTATCTGTTACTGAGATTTATATACCAGCCAGTTCCCAAGATAATCTTACAAATATATTTCTTCTGAAAAATAAATAAATAAAAGAAAAAGAGAGGAAGGAAAGAAAGAAGGAAGGAAGGAAGAGGAGAGAAGGAAGGAAGGAAGGAGAAAGAGAGAAAGAAGAAACAGAAAGAAAGATAATAGGGGATGGATGGATGGATGGATGGACGGACAGACAGACAGACAGACAGATGATAGATAAATCACCCCATAACAATGGTTCTTAGCCATGACAGTCTCAAGGAAATAATTTAAGCAGCAATAGTTACTTATTGCTCCAGGCCTTCTGGAACTCCCAGATCCTGGTTTTTTTCTTGAATGCTCACACTACCGGTTGTAAAAAAAAGGTGCTTTTTCAAAAGGCATCTGATCTTTGTTTTTCCTGGAAAACCAGGACCTAGATGACTGAGAATCTCCATAGACTTTCACACTACTGCTGTTAACCTCACCTGGCCCACTGTTTCAAAGGAGAGAGACAGTAACAGAAAAGGCACACTCTCATTGTCCACTGGAACGGTTTAAGAGCAGCATGAGATACCACAAACAGTAACTCCTGATTTAGCAGTAGTTATGACTAATATACAAGATGGAGTTGTGCAAAGGGCCACCTAGTCTGCTCACCAAACAGAAGGTGTGAGTCCAAGGGCACCCCGAACTTAATGACATTTCTGTCCAAGCTAGCATGATCCCATCCATAAAAATGGAATATCGTTGGTCTTTTTAAATTCCCAGCCACTCTCTCTTCTCTGCATTTTAATGACCATATATAAATCTGAGAATTTCCTGCATCTCCACTTTGCTCATGTGTGGGTTTATCCTCCAGAAGCTTTCAACATACTTGCCAATGTAAAGTGTCATCATTATAAGAAATTTGTTTGGGGTGTGGGAGGGAAGTGTATAGAAACTCAATTTCAAATTTACAAAGAAGAAATGTTTCTGTCTTCTATCTTCTGTCTCATCATCCATGATTAACTAAAACTTCCTATGCCTAAATTACTTTATAGTTTGCATTTTGAAAGCCCGGAGAATTTTCATCTTTTTTCTCATAGAAAAATGTTTCAACCCTATTTTAATTATTGCTTTTTGCACCTTTTTTAGATCTAAAATACCCTTTTTGTCAGGGAATAACTACAGCTTTTCATAAATTCAGATTTAAATAAAGGCATTGTTTCATTTTTGTCCTTGTTTGCTTGTTTGCTTGAAATACATATTGTATATTGCCAATAGGATTATATAATAGCTTAGCCATTCCATCATCAGTGCCCTTATTAATACTGGTGTATTAACCTTTATCTTACTATATTGCTTTTTTAATAACTGATGTTTTGTTTCCTTTTATTTATTTTACCTGTCTGTTTTTATTTATATGAACTACCAGGAGTCATTTGGGATTGCTGCAGTTTAGAAAATGCAACAAATGAATTGAAAACACAAGTAAACACAATAATCCTTAAGATGAAGATTTCATTTATTCTACCCCCACCAGATTCTTTTGTAGTCTGTTCAAAGATCACAAAGGCACTTGAGTTTGTCACTCAAGGAAAAACAAAGCCAGAATATCACCCAGTGCAAAAATCTCTTCAGGTTAACTTTTTTCTTTTAAGGAAAAGGAATTAGAGACATTTTAATTATTGTTGTTACCGCTAACTAAATCAATATATAGCTAAGCATTAACTTTATTTGAAAAAAAAATGCAAAATGCTGTCATGGGCTGCAGAGGGAATGGGGCACAGCTTGGGCTTCGCAATTTCAGATGGTAAACAATAGTTTGCTGGAGCTTGGCTCTTGCTTTGAAATGTCAACATCTGAACATGAAATATGAAAGAATCTGCCAAGAAAACAGTGGGATCATTGGGTAGTTGCCTTTATCAACTTCCTGAGTAAATGATATTGATATTATTAGAGCATGAGTTTATAGAGTTATTTTTAACTTCCAGGTATGCCTATAGAGGATCTTTAAGATTGTCCAGCATATCTATAGTGTTTTATTTATCCACATGAGAGATACTGGCAGTAATTACACACAGAGCACAATCCATATGTTGAATGTCAGCATTCTAAAACTCTTCTAGAGTCTTTTGATCTTTTACCCAAAAGGCTCTGTCTCAACCCAATAAACATTATGTGTTCCTTAGCAAGAGACAGTAAAAATGCTGTTTCTCAAGACAATCTCATTAAATCTGTCTCTTTTTTTCCTAGCACAGTTTCTCGCCTTCAGGTATTGTAGAAATGCCTGCATAGAAATACCCCCACAGAAGTTTTATCTATATTGACATAGCCTCTGTATACATGTTTACTTTGTCATGTTCTCATCATATGCTAAATAAATAATAAAATTGTAGATCTTAACCAACAGTATTCAAAAATCAAAGGAGTCTGGAAGCACCTTTCCAGACTAACATATTTGATAGAAATGCATAAGCTTTCAAGAGCCATTGCTCACTTCACTCCATCTTCAGCTGATGATCCTACATCAGTTTAAACATCAGTTTAAACAAACCAAGAAAGAGATGCTTAGTGACCTCTGAGTATCTGTGGGTTGGGGGAGATGGTACAACATCCTAGGTTTGGAAATCTACGCACAGTTCTCTATCCTTAGGGGAAAAAAGAAAGCAAACAGGAACTTTCGAGGGCCAAATATTATTTACAATGGGAAGACAGTAAGAATGCTTTCTCTGTTCTGCCACACATTAATTACATTCAGCTCTCTCCATTCATTCACAAACATCTGTGTTGTCTAGTCTTTCCATCACTTTCATAATACTTTCTGCTTTTATTTCCCATTGGAATGGGCAGGAGACAAAGACATTATTCCTTACTCACCTTGCTCTGCCTCTGGTTACTCCAGCAATCCTTCAGAATTAACACTGTTTCTTCCTTAGATAAAGCCTTGAGAAGAACACAGGTTGTCATTCAGCAACTATAAGCTGCCAGATAACTTGAGGCATGTGCAATTTCTAGGATCAAAGATCAGCCACTATTTGCTCCTCCCAGCTGTGGTTTTAGCCCTCTTTTTGTTCCATAAAACACAGCCAAATTGAATGAGGCACTAAAATAATTCCTGCTGCGAACTCAGCTGCTACAGGCCCTTGTTCTGCACAGTAAGCAGTATACAATTATTCCTTGAAGCTTGCCTTGAGAAGTAACTGCTTTGTTTTCTGTATAAGCAAAGTTATAGAAGCAGTTCAGTGTAACAGTTAGAATATAATTTTCTTACATTCCACTGAAGTTGGCTTCCATTAAGGTCTTCACATCCACTGGCAGATAGCAGTTCCTCTTCCCTCCATAGCTGATATAGATAAAAGGCACATAACAGGACTGCACTGGAGGAACCCTCTTGTGTGTGCCACCATTTAAACTGTCAGTAACTCTGAAAATTTTCCTTGTAGGTCCTGCTTGTTTCTAGTAAGTTATTCGAAGGAAGTTCCATGGATCTTAAGAGAATGAAACCCTGTCAATCTTCTATATACAGAATATAAAAGTGACATACCACTCACACAGCATCACTAAATCTCCAGAACCCTAAAGCCTACAAACTTGAAATTTGGCATGTATGTCCCTCTTAGCTTCTAGGTGCTCACTAAGAAAGGATTTTTCGAAATGACCATCACAGCATTAGTATTTCATATATTATTATTAACACACTCTGATGCTAAGGAGTTCTACTCCCAGTCCCCATCTGAAAACAAATCTGTTTCAAACGCAAAACACAACCAGAGGAGGAATTTTCGTTTCAGTTTTAGTTTCACAGCACCAAGCACCTGACAGAACAGTTGAGTTAAGCCACGCCCAGGCTCCTTGCTCACACAACAAATACTGCTTCAGTTTCCAAACAGCCCTCAACTGTCTCACACACTTACAAGATGTAAGCAACTACAAGCTTCCAGATAACTCTTGTGTCAATAGTGGTATCCCCCCTGCCAGATAACTTGAGGCATGTGCAATTTCTAGGATCAAAGATCAGCCAGTATTTCTCCTCCCAGCTGTGGGAGTACCGATGGATGCTGGTAGGCAGAGGCAGATATTTTTCCCCTTATTTTCCTCCCCAAACCTAAGCTCAACCACATAGTTTTGTAGCAAAGCATGGGTATTGAGCTACCGTGTTTCTCACAAAATAAGGCTGGGCCTTATTTTTTTTGAGCCCTGAAAAAATGGCTAGGACGTCTTTTCGGAGGTAAATTAATTCCCCCCCCCCACGCACCAGCGCTGTCTCCAACAACAGCATCTGAATCGCTCCTGCTTTTTCCCCTTCCCCATAACAACAGGAAAAAGAAGATTTTGAGGTACCTGGCAGCACCGCTTGCTGCATTTTGGTTTAATCCTGAGTGGCTGGGTGGGCGTGAGAAGAGCCGAGTGAGCATTTCTGCTGCTGCTACCCTTGGTGCTCCAGCCTCGGGCTCTGCAAGTTTGCAAAAGTCCCAGTGCGCAGCCCATTCCTGCATTCCAAGCTCCCAGGCCAAGCTGCAGCTGTCCCTCTATCGCCAGCGCCATCTCCATTAATAGCGGCAGCAGTGGTAGGAACCGTGAAAGCGTTTCAGCTGCTTCTCGGGTGGGGCAGCCATCTCCGTAACTTCCACGGTTCCCGCTGCATAGAACCAGTTCTATGTCTGCTGCTCTTCAGAGCTACCGATTCTACAGAGGTGGACAGAACCAGTAGAAACCCACCCCTGCAGGTAAGTCATTGCAATGTATGATTTTATATACTATACTTAGATCAGATCAAAGATGGCATAATTCAAGGTTTTCTAGGTCCAGAATTTCAAGTCTGGTGGCATAAGGTATTCTCCAACAAGTAGAGGAGTGGAGAACTCTTCTTGTAAAATATTTCTGGACTTTCTCAACTGTGCTAATATCAGATACGTAATGTGGGTTCCAGACTGATGAGCTGTATTTGAGTATTGGTCTAGCAAATGTTTTGTATGCTCTAGTTAGTTGTGTGATATTAGCAGAGAAAAAGCTATGTAGGATTAGGTTAACAACTCTTAATGCCTTTTTGGCTATGTAGTTACAGTGGTCTCTAGCACTTAGATCATTAGAGATGAGTATTCCAAGGTCCTTTACAGAGATTGGATCATCAACAAGGTCCTGACTATTCAGCTTGTATTTTATTTTCTAATTTTTTTTGCCAATATGTAAGACAGAGCATTTATTTGTTGAGATGTGAAGTTGCCATTTGTTTGACCATTCTGATACATAGTCAAGATCTTTTTGAAGTATTATCTGTGGTATTGAACAGCTTTACATCATCAGCAAAGAGAACACTGTTGCTCTTAATGTGATCGCAGAGGTCATTTATGTAGAGTATGAAGATAGTTGGTCCTAGAACACTGCCTTGGGGGACACCACTATTGACAGGTACAGAATTTGATAGGACACTCCAAATTTTGACCATTTGTTGCCTGTTTGACAGGAATGCTTCTATCCAGTTATGCAGTTGTCCAGAGATACCATAAGATTTTAGTTTTAGGAGTAGTTTGTTATATACCACTGAATCAAAGGCTTTACAGAAGTCTATGTAGATTGCATCTATTGTTTTGTCCTGATTGAGTATGTTTCTGCAGTGTAAGAGTTGCAGATTACAGGATAGTTTTTTTCTGAAACTAAATTGTTTATTAGAGAGTAGGTTGTTTGTCTCTAAGTGGAGGATAATGGATTGGTTAATAATTGGTTCCATGACTTTACAGGTGATGCAGCATAAGGATATTGGTCTGTAATTTTCAACTAGGCTGGCGTCTCCCTTCTCAAAAAGTTTCAAAGGTAAGGAACTCTGATTTTTCAGTCCACCAGAAAGTTTAGATAACTGAACCAAGTATATAAGTGTTTTGCAAAAGTATTCTGTATCTTTAAAAAGAAATTAACCTTTGTACTGGTTAAAAGTGGCATTTCTCTATGCGTGGTAGGTGGGTAGAGCTAAGACGACCATTTCATTTCATGTACTCTTAACTTTTACTGTAAACTAAATTAAAAATATATATATTTTACATCATTCTTTTCCGTCCACAAGAATTTGTTAAATTACAATTTTTGTGACTTGTTTTGTAGTTCATCCAAGGACTGCATACAAGGCTTGAGGAATTACATACACCATTGTTGTATTTCAGGTTCTTCATCTCAGGTTTGAATGAGATGCTAATCATAAGCAGCCAAGTTAAGCAGCTGGCAGTGGGAATTGAATTTCCCTTCTGTAACATTTTCTTTTTACCTTTTTTTTACCTTTTACTTTTGTTTACGTTTTCACTCCAGGTTTTATGCACAGATGCTTTTGTATGTTGTAATGTGATTCATCATAGTCATAGATATGGAAAACTTCCTCATACTTACAAAAGTAAGTGGGCGGGAAGAACCAGACAATCATAAGGAGAAGGATGGTATTTGCACAGAAAGCTTTTTCTTTTGGTACCTTCTATGACTTCAGACTAATGAAATCTGCAAGAAATTGGCAAACCAGCATTTTTCAGCCCTGTCTCTGACAAGGAAAAACATTTTGGGAAGAGGTACAGGTATAGGTAGATGGTTCAGTTGATCACTCTATCTGAATTTAGCTCTTGTACTTCAGTCTAATAAATTAAATTTAGAAATGTCCTGGGATAGACAGAAAGCTAAGAAAGAGTAATAGCAGTCTAAGTACAGTAGTATTTAGTATAGTAGTCATTGACAATTGAGCCCAGAATTTATGTTTTTTAAATAAGAAATTTATTAAGTGAGATTTGTCCCATTTTACAACTTTCCTTGCCACATTTGTTAAGTGAATCACTGCAATTGTTAAATTAGTAACATACTGGATTATAGAAGGAACAGATCAGACATCCAGTCCTTGCTTATCAATGGAGACCGAGTGGAGCAAGTGGCCAGTTTTAAGTTTCAGGGTGTTACCATGAAAGAGGACCTGAACCGGGGTGCTCACATTGCATGCACTGGTCAAAAGAGGCCAGCAGAGATTATACTACCTGAAACTTCTCAAAAAACAACAACTGAATGAATAACTGCTGGTGACCTTCTACCGCTGCACCATAGAGAGTATCTTAACTTACTGTACCTCTGTATGGCTTGCCAATTACATAGTGGCAAATAGGACAGCACTCCAGAGGGTTAATATCATTGCCCAGAAGATCATTGGTTGCCCTCTCCCCTCTTTGGAAGAGCTTTATAGCTCCCGCTGCCTTAAGAAAGTTCAAAACAAGATCCATCTCATCTTGGGAATCTTTGTTTTAACTATTACTGTTGTGTCCGCGAAATGATGCCAGGAGTCGGTGACTTTAGTGCAAAGCTCTTTATTAGCAAGTTGGAACCGAACTGGCGAAAGGAAAAGAGCTCACGGCTTTTATTCCTTTCGCCGCGGCAGCCGCGGCCAATGACACTGCTTTGAATCTCCCGCGATCCGAATGGACCAATCGCGGGAGATTCCTAGCGAGCCAATCGGCGCGGCTCGCCTGACCAATCGGAGAGCCCCGCGCTTTGGCCAATCAAAGTGCGGGGATCTCAAGTATGTTAATTAAGGACAGAACACCCCTCCCCTCTTGGTTCAGTCCTTACGTTGCGTAGTCGGGGCTCCGTCTGGGCCTACTTGACCTGCGCAACTCAGTTGTAGGCTGGATCCCGGCCGGTTCAGTCGGGATCTCTGCTGCTCCTGCTGCCGTCGTGGGAACCGGCTGGTCGATCGGGCCGGTCCTTTCTCCGTAGCTCCCTCCTGGGCCTTCCGGGTTGGTTGAGCTGCGGGTTTCGCCGCTCCCGCTCGGTCTTTCCGGGTCGGTCGAGCTGGCCTGGCTGTTCCTTCCTGGCGAGGGGTCATGATGGCTGCTTTCCGGTGAGTACTGCTGGTTTATTCTTCTTTGGTTTTGGTCCCCTGGGTATTCCCTCCCCCCTTGGCTTGTGTTGTGAGGGTTGGTTTCGCCTGTTTGTGCGTCGGTGGTTTGTTGGTTGGTAGTCCTCGACCTTAGTTGGTCGATGTGGCGTTTCCACGCTCGTCCGTCTGCTGTTTGTAGCCGGTATGAGTGTGGGCCTGTTGCTTGTGTGATGACGGCTGGAATCCATAGTGGGTCTCCCGTCAGGTTCTTTGCGTATACGGGGTCGCCAGGTGCGAAGGTTCAGTGTTTGCTGTTTGAGTCTGGGGGCCTCTCCGGGTTATACGTGGGATGTAACCTGTCGAGTGGGGACCTTAGTTTTCTGCCCATTAATAGTTCGGCTGGGCTTTTATTGGTTGTGGTATTTGGGGTTATGTGTTGGGTGAAGAGTAGTTTGTTTATTTTCTCCTGGATCTCCCCGTGGTCTATTTTCTGGATGGTCTTTTTAGTGAATTGGACCATCCGTTCTGCCCTACTGTTCGCCGCCGGGTGCACAGGTGCTGTCAGCGCGTGGCGGATGCCCCTTTCCACTAGGAATTTTTCGAATTCCAGCGAGGTGAACTGGGGCCCGTTGTCGGAGACGACGATGTCTGGGAGGCCATGTGTTGCAAAGAGTTTGCAGAGTTCCTTGATCACGGCCTCCGTGGTTGTCGTCTTCATGTTGCTTACCTCCAGCCAGTTGGAGTAAGCGTCAACTGTTATGAGGAAGGTGTGTCCTTTTGTGGGCCCGGCGAAGTCTATATGGATCCTAGACCAAGGTCCCCTTGGGGTTTCCCACTCTAGGACGGGTGCTGTGGGTGGGCTTGGCCTAGTTTCCTGGCATCGTTGGCACCTAGCTACCCAGGCCTCTATTTGTTTGTCCATCCCTGGCCACCAAGCGTAACTTCTGGCCAGGGCTTTAGTCCTAACGATGCCAGGGTGCCCCTCGTGTAGCAGTTCCAAAACCTTCCCCTGTAGCTTTTCCGGAATGACCACCCTATCCCCCCATAGTATGCACCCTTTTAATAAGGAGAGTTCCGTTTGGCGGTTTCGGAACGTTTTGACGGACTCGTCGTTGTCCCTTTCCGGCCACCCTTTCTCCACCCAATGCAACACCCGCGCCAGACGTTTGTCTTTATTAGTCTCTCGGGCAATGTCTGACGCGGTTATGGGCAGGTTGGGTAGAGTCTCTATGCTGAGGGTGGTCGTTGTGGGTGCTGGGTCGGTGTCGGGTTCCGGTAGCGGCGAGCGGCTTAAGGCGTCTGCATGGGAGATCGTCTTACCCAGTCTGTGTATGAGTTCGTAGTTGTAGGCTGCCAGGAACTCGGACCACCTTGTCATTCGGGGAGACAGAATGTTCGGGGTGGCCCGGTTTCCTGCAAGGATTCCCAGCAGCGGCTTGTGATCCATTATGATGGTGAAAGTCCGGCCGTAGAGGTATTCGTGGAATCGTTTTACGGCGGCAACGATAGCCAGAGCCTCTTTGTCCAGTTGGCTATAGTTCCGCTCCGGTTTGGTGAGGGTCCTTGAAAAGAATGCGATGGGCGCTTCTTTTCTGTCGGGAAGAGTATGGCTGAGGACAGCGCCGACGCCGAAGGGTGATGCGTCGCATGTGACGGCCAGAGGTAGGGTCTCGTTGAATTGTATAAGGATGGCATCGGAGGTGAGGAGGTCCTTCGTTCTTTGGAAAGCGGCTTGCTCGCGTTTCCCCCAAGTCCAGGTCGCCGCCTTGTCCAGGAGCCTATGCAAGGGCTCCGCCGCCGTCGCCTTTTGGGGTAGGAAGACATTGTAAAAGTTCAGTAACCCCAAGAACGCCTGTAGTTCAGTGGGGGCTTCTTTGATGGCCTTGATTTTTTTTTTTGTGGGGTGAATGCCGTGACGGTCTAGGAGGTAGCCCAGGAATTCTACTCGTTTCGTGCATAGCTGGCATTTCTCCCTCTTGACTTTTAGTCCGGTCTCTTTAAATTTGGTTAGGACCTCCCTTAGTCGACCCTCTAGTTCGGCTTGGTTGGCTGCCGACACTAGGACGTCGTCGAAGTAAGGTACCACCCCCTTGATACCTTGCAATAGTCTCTCCATTAGGCTTTGGAATATGCCCAGTGCCACGCTGACTCCGAATTGGAGTCGGTTGCATTTGAATGCCCCCCGGTGGGTGACTATGGTTTGCGCTTCTGCCGTTTGCTCGTCGACCGGCAACTTTTGGTATGCCTGGGCGAGGTCGAGCTTGGCGAAAACCTTGCCCCCTCCCAGTGAGTGCAGTAGGTGTTGCACTACTGGGACGGGGTAGGCGCTTTGTTGCAGCGCGCCATTTAGGGTGGCCTTATAGTCCCCACAGATCCTCACCGACCCATCGGGCTTGATCAGGGTGACTATGGGGGTCTCCCACCGGGCGTGGTCTATGGGCTGTAGAACCCCTTGTTTGACGAGCTTGTCAATTTGCTCGTCTATCTTGGGTTTCAGTGCGAATGGCACCCGCCTTGGTTTCAGGCGTTTTGGGGGTACGTTAGGGTCTAGGTCAAAAGATATAAGGGGCCCTCGGTACTTGCCTAGGTTTCCGTCGAAGACCTCTTGGAACTCCCCGGCCAGTTGCTGCTCCCAGCTGTCGTCGGTGACGTGGTCGACTCCCATGAGTGCGATGTCGAGCGGGGCGAACCATTGCAGTCCCAGTAGGCTTGGGCGGTCGCGGTCGACGATTGTTAAGAGAAGTCGTTCGGTGCGCCCCTTATATGTGATGTTGAAGTGTTTGGTTCCGACTGCTGGGATGCGGTTTCCCTGGTAGTCCTTTACAATGAGTCTCTGGCTGTCTACATTCCTCCTTTGGAGGGTAGGCACCAAGCGCTTTATTTCATGCCATGCAATCATGGAGAGGTAGGACCTGGAGTCCACCTCCATTTTGATGGCTGGCCCTCGATGCCTACCTCCACGTGGACCTTCCGGGCGTCGTTGGTGATGGCGTGGCCGATGGTGACCGTCTGGTGGGTCTCCTCTCTCCGCCGGTTGTCGCCGCCTCGCAAGGATCGCCCGTTCCGGTCCCATCGGCTGTCCGAGGGGCGATCTCTGGTCCGGGGTGGTGTGCTTTCTCTCTTCCGGTCGTTCTGGTCCCATCGTGCCGGGCTGCGATTTTTCTTCAGGCGGCAGACACGGGCGATGTGTCCCTTCTTGTCACAATGCCGGCAGATCGATTAAAAAAACCGGCATTCTGACCTGGGGTGGTCGCCGCCGCAACCGGCACAGTTGGTCCTCGACTTACGACCTTGCCGGTTTCGTGGGTCGCAGCCTGTCTGGAGTCGATGGATGTCCTCCTCGTCATCGGAAGTGCCCGATGCCAAGTGGAAATCGCCCTGGTGGGTGGTCGTCTCGGGTTGGGGCTCGGTCGACCTTGCCGGGTTGTTGTTTCCGCTGCGGTCCCCAGTGTTCGGTCTGCACATGCGGTCGGCGGAAGTTCGGGTTGCTTCGGTGGCTGCGGCTGCGGTGAGGGTGTCTGCTAGGCTGATGTTGCCCTTGGCCATCAGCCGGCTCTGGAGGACGGGGTCCCACAAACCGAGCACGATTCGGTCTCGCAGGGCGTCGTTTAGGTTATCGAATTCGCAGAGCCCCCTTAAATGCCGCAGCTTGGCGACGAAGTCGCTGAAGCTCTCACCCGACCTCTGGTCCCGCCAGTAGAACTCGTTGTGCCGGATCAGGATGGGTACCTCTGGAGCGTAGTGCCGCCGAAGTATGGGTTCGAGGACGTCCCAGTCCATCGCGGTCGCATCGGCGGGTTTGGCAAGCGCCTTGGCTATCTGGAAGACCTCGGTCCCGCAGTGGGTCAGGAAGACGGCGCGTTTCATTGGGCCGGTGGTGTCCTTCAGGCCGCTGCACTCGAGGTACCTGCGGAATCGGTCGGAGAACGATTCCCAGTCCTCAGTGGCGGGGTTGAAGGGTGCGGGTGGTGCGATTTTCGCCATCTCGATGGTTCGTCTGGCTTCCGTCGGACACGTGGTTCGGTTCAGGGTCTGGATCCCATCCTCGTCGCCAGTGTTGTGTCCGCGAAATGATGCCAGGAGTCGGTGACTTTAGTGCAAAGCTCTTTATTAGCAAGTTGGAACCGAACTGGCGAAAGGAAAAAAGCCTGCGGCTTTTATTCCTTTCGCCGCCGCGGCCACGGCCAATGGCACCACTTTGAATCTCCCGCGATTCGAATGGACCAATCGCGGGAGATTCCTAGCGAGCCAATCGGCGCGGCTCGCCTGACCAATCGGAGAGCCCCGCACTTTGGCCAATCAAAGCGCGGGGATCTCGAGTATGTTAATTAAGGACAGAACAATTACTATCTGGCAGACGGTACGGAATAATAAAAATAAGGACAAATAGGCTGAAAAGCAGCTTCTATCCCAGGGCAGTAGCTCTTTTGAATTCTACTGTATAGTACAGTGTTGGTGCGATATCAGGGGGTTTTGGTTCAATGTGTGGAGTGTGAAGGATGTGTGTTTGTGTTTATTTTCATGCTCATGGTCATGATGTGCACTGAAGATGGTGTTTGATTTCGTTATACGAGGTGCAATGACAATAAAGTAAACTAAAGTAAACTAAACTAGTTGTTAAAAGAATCTATCTTCCCCATTGACTTTGCTTGTCAGAAGGTTGTAAAAGCTGATCACATGACCCTCAGATACTGCAACCATCATAAATGTGAACCAGTTGCCAAACATCTGAATTTCAATCTGTGACCATGAGGATGCCACAGCGGTCGTAAGTACGAATAAGAGTCACATCACTAAATGAACTGTTGTAAGTCGAGGACTACCTGTATCATGAACAGAGCAAGAACATTTAACTCCATTTAAATCTATGGAAAGATTTGTCCATCAAGCGTTCTTAGTTTATTCATCTGTAAATATGGGAACGATTCATTAAAATGTAAACATTTAAGGTTTTGAAATATGTAGTCTTGAATAAACCTCAGGTGGTGATTCCACCATCTTGTAATTTATGGGCAACTGGTTCTCAATATCACTTGTAATTTCAATGAAGTCATTTGCAGCTATAGGAGTACAGTCTGTGTTTGCATAATGCTGGAAAGTTCAATTCCTGGGCAATTCCAGTCAGAATTATCTTTTTCCAATCCGCTGCAAAATGCAAATCTGTTTCTGACTGGGAGCTTGCCAAAGATTTGCCTCAAGTACTAATACTTTCTCTCTCCCCTTTTTCCCCTTCCAATAGCTAGGAGAAGTTTTAAGCAGCATGTTATTTAAAAAGGAAAGAAATGTCAAATAAGCCCAAGAAAATCTTCTGTAATATATACAGCTCTGAAATTTAAGAGCAGTAGTTCAGTGAAGTCAGCAGTATATTCCCCAAATAATTATCTCCCATCCTAGTATTTTATAGTGAATATAATATAAATTACACATTGCAGTATAATTGTGTCAAGAACTACTAGGAATCTAACAAGCTACTACATGGAGAACCTATCAAAAGTACGTCTTTAAAGTTTACCACTCTAGATCTAAAAGTCTTCCTATTTATTCTGGAATTCCAAATATGATCAAGTGGTCCTCTGGATACATGAAGGCACTAACATGTGTAATCACGTTATTGACCCACTCCTGATGTCCCCCTTGTGAGTGTTCCTTTTCTGATCAGTTTCTGATACACTGATACTAAATGACAAGGTCTGAACGGATCTCTGCTTTTATTCATCTCAATGTGAACAAAAACTTTCCCCTCGCATTTGTTATCTCAGGCAAAGGGGGTCTGACATCATCGTATAGAAGTCTGCTTCTTGCATTCTAACAGATCCAAGAACAGCTGTCTTAACACTATCAAGTAGAAACAGAGTAAGTCCTGTAATGTGAGGCAACAGCATTCAAGATGTTGACCTGGCACTCCATCTATATTTGGGCAGAAATGTGTAAAAGTCTTGTCTTGCCTCCGTATGTTTCTTGACTTTGACTTCTAAGTTTCATTCAAGTTGGCACATTCTAGGTTCCTTCAGTTAAGCAATGCCTTCCATTGGGACCCCCGAAATACGTCTTCTTAGTAGCAGTGCTTGCCTTCTGGAACAAGGTTTGCCCCAAAATTCAGATGCCCCAACCTTCTGGTGTTTTGAAAGGCCCTGAAGACTTAACTCTTCATCCAGGCCTTTGGTGAAGATGATTGATGCCTCTTTCTATCCTTCCTTCTTGTTCCGATCCAGGTATGTTTTCTCTGCCATCTTTATTCTTTTTTGTTGTCTCCTTATTTAAAATATTTTTATTAATTTGTAAACTAATCAGGAATCAGGCGGCATATACATTTATATTATTATAGTTGGCTGCACAATTAGCCAGATGTTTAGACTTTGCTCTGAGGTAAACAGGCATGATATTCTAGCATTAATCTATGTATTTAATTGCATGTTAGGCCAAGTTAAAAATAGTTGTTAATGTAGCATTAACATCATTCTTTTTCAAACTTAAGAAATATTTTGCTTTGAATACATTACCTCAATAAGCCTTCCAAAAATCATTTCTGCTAAGCTGCTATTATGATCTCAATAGTGTAGTTGACTTTTGGGACTGAAGCAACAATATAGCACACCTGGTCTAAAGCCAGGGCTAAGACAAAATTGAGCCAAGAATCTCCCACTTCTGAGTTCTGAGTAATCCAATGCCTATTTAAGCAAACATATGTCCAGTGCAGCTTATTTGTACATAAATTGGTTGAGAATTGCCATGTTAAGTACAGTATTATATAGTGTTTGTATGTTGCAGAGATCAATACGAGTAGTTGTAGTAGCATTCTTAGTCAACCAACAGCCTAATTACAGTGTTGTTCTAATTTTTCACAAATTAACAACTCCACTAACTTTGCTTAAGAAACAGCATTAAAACATATACCTGGACCATAACATTAAAGAGCAAGAGCAAATTGCAAAGAAATTTCCTTATATCTTTTCTGTACTAGGGGAAAAAAATCTATCACATTTCTGTTGAAAAAGAGCAGTAAATCTAATGAAATCATTAAGTCTAAGTGCAAAGAACTTCTAGCACATATTCTGATTATAACATAGCTGAGAGGTGTTTGTTGAGTGTCCTTCCAAAAGTCAGACTTTTCAAGATTTCTTTCTCTTTCACTGTCTGATGAAGTAGAACTTTATCATAGAAGCTACACAGCTGTTTCTGATGGAATATTGCCAACTATGGATTTCAAGTTTTCCTGGGCTCACTTTCCCAACATCATACCTGGCCTTTGAGTGGCATGATACCAAAATCTGCATGGAGCTAGACAAAAACTAAATTTTATTTAAAGCTAAACTCCAGTGCAACTAAATAAAATTAATGATTATTCACCAATCATATATTTAACTATTTTCACTTCACAAGCATTTTGTTGTTCTTCTCTATACTCTTTCCAGTGTTGTGTCACCAAAACTGGACATTGTGGTTATAGTTTGACAAGAGCAATACTGTCATTTCTTTTGATCTTAAGACTATACCTGTGTTGATACAGCCTAAAACTGCAATGGCTATTTTGGCAGCTGTACATTAGTGGTTCATGATCAATCTGTAATGTATTAAACATCCAGATCCTTATTTCAACCAACACCACTAACCCAGATACTCCCTGTCTTGCAGGGGTGGGATTCTAGCAGTTCGCACCTATTCTCTAGAACCGGTTATTAACATTCTAAGCAGTTCGGAGAACCAGTTGTTAGAAGAAATTACTGGCCTAATCCTGTAAGGAAAGCAGGAAGAAAACATTCTGGTGTTGCTTACAGAAACTGCCTCTCTGTTAACCCTTATTACAGTCTTGGCAGAACTAGACTTCCTGTCTCAGGAACTTCTCTGGAGTTTTTTTTCTTCCTTTGCTGGTAATTTGCTTGTGTGGAGTGACCTTCAAAGTTACAATGGCACTGAAAAAAGTGACTTATGACCCTTTTTCACACTTATGACTGTTGCAACATCCACACAGTCATGAAAGGCCAGGCAAGGAGATGTGTGCCTCGATGTGAGTGATATTGAGTTGGTCATGCCCAGCCAATAACATGACATCAAGCCACACCCACCAATTAAGCCATGCCCACAGAACCGGATCCCACCCCTGCTATCTTGTACCATGGCATGTGGCTTTTCTTGCCTAAGTACAAAGTCTTATATTACACACCAATTAACAACATTTTTTTGGTTAGGGTCTAATTCTCAATCTAGCAGGATCCTTTAGAATCTTGAGCTTGTGCTCTGGGGTGTTAATAATTTTCCCTTATTTGTGAAATCTGCAGAAATTATGAGCATTACTTGTATTCATGAACATGTTGAAGAATGGTAATAGATTCTTCAGTAGTAGTAGAATCCTGGGGTATATACACTGCTCAAAAAAATGAAAGGAACACAAAAATAAGACATCCTAGATCTGAATGAACGAAATATTCTTATTAAATACTTTGTCCATTACATAGTTGAATGTGCTGAAAACAAAATCACACAAAAATTATCAATGGAAATCAAATTTAGCAACCCATAGAGTCTGGATTTGGAGTTACACTCAAAATTAAAGTGGAAAAAAACACTACAGGCTGATCCAACTTTGATGTAATGTCCTTAAAACAAGTCAAAATTAGGCTCAGTAGTACGTGTGTGTGTATATATATATATATATTAAGAATATATATACAGATAGATAGATATAGATATAGATATAGATATAGATAGATAGATAGATAGATAGATAGATAGATAGATAGATAGATATAGATATAGATATAGATATAGATATAGATATAGATATAGATATAGATATAGATATAGATATAGATATAGATATAGATGTATGGCATTCAGCTTTGTTCAGGTATTTTCCCACTTCATAGTAGTGGTGCTTTTAAAGTTGTAGCAACGTTTCAGCAGAATCTCATCTGCCATCATCAGGCTTCTGTATAGTGTTCGTTTGTGAGTCAGACTTTTACAGTGGTTTCAGATTTAAATTTGGGGCAGCCTATTGCTGTGCCAGAATGTTTTTTTTCTTCCTCCTGATTGGTTGAGAGTCTTGGTCTGTGTTTATTGGTCTTGGAGTTTGCTGTATTCTGCTTCTAATATCTTCTGTCTGTTTTTTTTGGGGGGGGCTCTTTTTGTATCTTGATTGGCTGGCAACATTGTGTTACTTTATTGGAGGCTCTACTAAGGAACGAGCTCCACAGTAAGAGATTCTAATTAGATCAGTTAAACAAAGATTTGCTAGCACTACACCTGGAATTGAGCAGCAAAATCCACCCTCTACTTTGGGACAAGATAAAACAACTTACAACTTGGAGAGCTGAATCTGCAAGCACTTTCAAACAGGAAAAGTTCTTGAAAAAATTAAAGAAATTAGAACATGACAAAAAAAACCCCAACAACTCACCAACAATACCTGAAACAATTAGTGTACAATGTTTCCAACAGAGAACTCACCAAAACAGAAACAGAAGTCCTAACCAAAGGATTCAATTATGCTATAGCACCCTCAAAAATCCCCACAGAATCCATCATATGTGCAGTAGAATCCAGCCTAACTAAATTAAATACAGATGAAGCTGATAAAATAAGACACCAAGTTACCAACATCCTATGCACAAGCAAACCACCCAAAAGCAACTTGCAGCAAAATGAAATTAAAGCACTACAAACCCTGAAAATACCCGAACAAAGCTGAATGCCATACATGTAAGTACCCGCGAAAACTTAAGAAAACAAATATATATATATATATATATATATATATATATATATATATATATATATATATATATATATGTATATATATATATATATATATGTATATGACATTCAGCTTTGTTCGGGTATTTTCCCACGTCATTGTAGTTGTGCTTTTAAAGTTGTAGCAACGTTCCGGCAGAATCTCATCTGCCATCATCAGGCTTCTGTATAGTGTTCGTCTGATGAACACTATACAGATGAACACTATATAGAAGCGTGATGATGGCAGATGAGATTCTGCCGAAATGTTGCTACAACATTAAAAGCACAACTACAATGACGTGGGAAAATACCCAAACAAAGCTGAATGCCATACATGTAAGTACCCGCGAAAACTTAAGAATATATATATAGATATAAAATTTGTTTTCGTAGATTTTCACAGGTACAGGTTTGCAGATCTTGGTATGTTCGGGTCTTTTCCCATGTAAGATTGAGAGTATCTTGGTGACGTTTTGATGAGGTCCCAATCATCATCTTCAGGTTGGTGCTTTCAGTTTCATCTTCTGCGAGCAAAGTGTGATTGGAGTTGCCATCTCTCTATAAATACTGGTGGGGAGATGTGGTGTGCTGGCTCTGTTGTAAGCGGGCTGGTTGGCTTTGTTGTTATTTCTTGATTGGTTGATGGAATTGATGTTTGCAGATTGGTTGGTTTTTTCATAAGAACATGTATGGCTGAGGTGCTGGCTATCAGCCTCCTGTGTTGTAATGACCTGGGTAATGGTCTGTGAGATGACCTTCTGAGTTCTATTGTTGTGACCTCTTGGGTCTTGTGCTGTAATCTCCTGGGTCGTTGGCTGTGTTGTAACATCCTGAGGTTTTGTGGTGTAACCTCCTGAGTTCCGTGTCTTAAAGTTACCAAGTTTGGAGACCTCTGCTTTAAGACCTTTCAAACATGTTTTATGAAGCATGCATGTCCTTCAGAAAACTTGCGTGGAAACCTATATCCATAAAAATATATATTCTTCTATAAAACAATTTTAGGGTGATTATTTATCCAAAATGAGAGGAAAAACTGGGCTGAACAAAGAAAGAAAAATGATAAGAGTCAAAATGTGCTGGGTGGAGCGCAGAGAACAGGCATTATAAAAAGTGAAATACCCAACACATTTCAAGGAGGTAAAGTTATAAATTTCCTAGTAAAGCAATTTCTTTCCATGAGAAAGGCAACATTAACTAATTGACATGATACTTTCTGCTCATTTTTCAGAGAACAATCTTTCTCCAATGCACATATACCACGATTTTGCAAGGTATTATATTTGTTTTACATTTAGATGGCAATTACTGATAGTTTGTTTAATTGCTTCACTTATGCACTTTTGTAACATAAAATAATATAAGTGAGTTAAACACCTTTTATGTGGAAATAACAATAATGTACTTCCTTTTTCAAAATATTCACTGGGAAGGATCCGCAATTCACCCTCCCACAAGTGCTCAGACATGTCAGATATAATACTTCAGAGCAGGAGTTGGATTCCACCAGTATACCAACCGGTTCGGTGATCGCACGCTGCACATTTCAAAAATGTTAAGTACTTGGACATGGGTCGGAGTAAATGGAGACAGCCTCTGAGTGTGAACTTTCAGCTCTTTATTGCATAGTGACTTCTCGAAACAACAACAGTGAACTCTGCCTTATATAGGCAACCCTTGTGAGAGTTGTCCAATAGTGAGCTATGAACGCTAGCTCTTTTAACCAATAATAATCCTCTGTTAAGGGCCAATTGGATTCCTAAGAACTAACCAATCCGATCTGGCTGCCTAACAGCCAATCAGAAGTGCAGGGCCAGAACCCTGCACTTTACCTCAAGCTCATACTTTATTAACTATGGTACATACACAACACCCTTTCCCCCTGGCTTCTTAATTACGGTGTAGTTATATAGTCCTTTAAATAGGACGGTTGTCTTTTAAGTCTTTCAGATTTTCGTTGGACTGGTTGATTGCAATTCTGTTGAGGTAGATTGTTGTTTGGCAGTGGATCTGCTTCTTGCTCAGGTGCAATTTCTTGCAGTGCAAACAATTCTCCTTCCTGCTCCATTTCCTGAGTCTCACTTAATTCGTCGCTCCCTTCGAGCAGGTTCCCTAGAACGTCATCTTCTTCTGTACCTCCCCCCCCCCTCGGTTTGGTCATGGGGGAGTTGTTGACTGGCCGTTGTGAGTCGTGACCGTAATTGGTCGATATGCCGTTTCCACAGTCTATTGTCAAAGCATTTCACTACGTAGGATTTGGGGCCGGTCACTCGTACTACCGTTGCCTCTATCCATAACGGATCGCCTGATAAGTTTCATGCGTAAACGTGGTCTCCTACCTGGAAGGTGCGACAGCAGCCACTGGATCCTATTGGCTTTTCCAGTTCATAAGCAGGGTGCAACCGGTCGAGGTGGGAACAGAGTCTTCGTCCTATCAGTAGTTCGGCGGGAGTTCTGCCGGTGATGCTATGTGGAGTTATGTGTTGCAAAAAGAGAATTTGGTTGACCTTGTCATTGATATTGTCATAGTCCATTTTTTGCAAAGTCTTTTTAACAAATTGGACCATGCATTCCACTCGGCCATTGGTCGCAGGGTGCGCAGGTGAGGTGAGCGCATGGCGGATGCCGCGGTCAGCGAGGTACTGCTCGAACATTAGTGCCGTAAACTGTGGCCCATTATCGGACACCAGGACATCAGGCAATCCGTGGGTTGCAAAGAGTCTGTTTAGGATCTTGATCACTGCCTCGGAAGTTGTGGCCGTCATATGATGAATTTCTAACCAATTGGAGTATGCGTCGACTGTCAGCAGGAAGGTATATCCTTTGGTTGGCCCCGCGAAATCCAGGTGGATTCTGGACCAGGGTCCACGTGGCGTCTCCCATTCAGTAGGCATGGCTTTTGGTGGGGCGTTGCTGGCTTGTTGGCAATTGGTACACACTTTGACCCACTGCTCGATTTGCCGGTCCATGCCCGGCCACCATGCGTAGCTTCGTGCAAGCGCTTTCATCCGCACGATGCCGGGGTGGCCCTCGTGCAGAATTTGTAGCAGCGTCTTCCGGAGTCGTTCTGGGACAACGACTCTATCGCCCCAGATGATACAGCCTTTTTGGGGAAAAAGTTCAGTCTGTCGAGATTTGAATGGCGAGAAGTCATCTGGTACTTGGTCCAATGGCCATCTGCGTTCTACCCAGCCTAGGACTCAAGCTAGGGTGTGGTATCGTTTGGTTTCTCTCGCGATGTCTCGGGCGGTCATAGGCAGCGAGTTGAGTGTTTCCATCTGCAACGTGGTTGCTGTTGGTGCCGGATCGTCGAGAGTCTCTGGAAGCGGTGCTCAGCTTAATGCGTCGGCGTGGGGAATGGCTTTCCCCGGGCGATATTGTAAGCGATAATTATAAGCAGCTAGGAATTCTGACCATCGGGTCATTCTAGGGGATAATATGTAGGGGGTTGGCTTGTCCCTGGCAATTATCCCTAGCAACGGTTTGTGGTCAGTAATAATGGTAAATGTCTTTCCATACACATATTCATGAAATTTCTTTACAGCTGAAACGATTGTGAGAGCTTCTTTATCAATTTGTCCATGGTTCCGCTCTGCTTGTGAAAGAGTCTTCGAAAAGTATGCAACAGGGGCTTCATTCCTATTAGGCAGTACATGACTCAAAATGGCGCCCACCCCAAAGGGCGATGCATCGCAGATTATAACCAATGGTAAAGTCTCGTTATACTGCATAAGTACAGAGTCAGATGTGAGCAGTTTTTTAACATTCCGGAACGCTTGTTCTTCCTGGTAACCCCATACCCACAATGCTTTTTTTATCTAATAACCGGTGTAACGGTTCAGCAACAGTCGCCTTGTGCGGTAAAAATACATTATAGAAATTAATGAGGCCTAAGAACGCCTGGAGATCGGCCTTGTTTCGTGGCCTGGGAGCGTTTTTTATCGCCTTTAATTTATTTTCGGTAGGATGAATGCCCTGGCTATCAATCCGATACCCTAGAAACTCAACACTGTCAGTATATAAGTGACATTTATTTTTTTTTCACCTTAAGTCCTGCCTCTTGGAATTTTTTAAGAACACATTTCAAACAATCCTGCAAGATTTTTTTGGTAGGGGCTGCAATTAATACGTCATCAAAATACGGAACCATGCCCTTGATTCCCTGTAACAGCCTTTCCATGAGGCTTTGGAATATCCTCGGGGCTATACTAACCCCAAATTGCAATCGGGTACATTTAAAGGCACCTCTGTGCGTTACAATTGTTTGGGCTTGGGCCGTCTTTTCATCCACTGGTAGTTGTTGATAAGCTTGAACTAAATCTAATTTAGCGAAAACCTTTCCGCCCCCCAAGGAATGAAGGAGGTGCTGCACCACCGGAACTGTATACGCATTCTGCTGTAGGGCGTGGTTTAACGTGGCCCGGTAGTCTCCACAAATTCGGATTGACCCGTCTGGCTTAATGGGTGTTACAATAGGGGTTTCCCATGGAGAGTGATCGATGGGTTCAACACCCCTTGAGCAATTAGCTTGTCGAGTTGTTCGTCGATCTTTGCTTTAAGAGCAAATGGAACTCGATGGGGCTTCAAGCGAATAGGGGCTACTTTTTGATCTAGACTAAATGAGATTGGGGTCCCTTTATACTCGCCTAAGCGGTCCGCGGAGACGTCGCTGAATTCAGAAATAAGGTCTTCCTCCCACTCACAACCACCAACTCGGTTCACACCGGCCACTTCGATGCCGAGTGGCACGAACCATTGGAGACCTAATAGACTAGGCCTATCTCTATCGATGATCGTTAGAGGTAAGTACGCTGTATGCTTTTTGAAGGAGACTCGGACTCGGCAGGACCCGACAACGGGGATTCGATTTCCTTGGTAGTCCTTGAGGATGAGGCATTGAAATTGGTGGTCTTGGTGTTGGATTGTGGGGATAAGTTGCTTGAGTGTCTTCCAAGACACCATCGAGAGGGACGATCCCGAGTCGACCTCCATGTGGCAAGGCTGGTTCTCGATGGCTACCGTGACTCGAATTTTCTTAGTGTCCAAAACTGAGGCGTGACCTGTAATGATAGTATGGTGAGCCTCTTCTTTTTGCAAAACTCGATTTCTGTAGGAGTGGTTTACTGGCTCTCACCTTACAGGACGGTTTCCTGTCAATTGGCGATAGTTGGCCCCTATTGAGGCCTGGCTGGGTCCTGGTAAGCTGCGGCAGACCCAGCTGATATGGCCTCATTTCCCGCACTCATGGCAGAGTGCGTCGTGGAATTTGCATTCGGCCCTGGCATGGTTTGCTCCACAGCCAGCGCAAGGGCGTAAGGGCTTCGGGCGAGGGTCCCGGTCGGACCGCAGTCGATGGACCCCTTCTTCGTCACTGTCTGATGACGAAGAGAGGTCCTCGTAGTGCGTTGTTGAGAGCTGCCCTTCTGAGTTGGGTAAGATTTCGCCGGTCGGTGGTGTTGCCGGAGTGCGGCTTCGCCGTAATTGTGCAGCCGACTTTTTGGTCGCCTCCGCAACCATGGCTTCGGCGATGGCGTCAGCAAGGCTGGTGTCGCCTTTCGCCATCAGTTTGCTCTGCACGCCTAGCGCATCTAATCCCAGAATTACTCGATCTCTTAGTGCTTCTTCTAAATTGGCAAACCCGCAGAGGCCCCCTAAATTTCGGAGGTCCGCCACGAAATCGGCCACACTCTCTCCTTTTCGTTGGTTTCTCTGATAAAACTCATGGTATCTCACGAGTGTAGGCACTGTTGGCACGTAATGGTCTCTCAGGATGGGTTCGAGGTCATCCCAGCTCATGGGTTTCACTTCTCGAGGTTTGGCGAGTGCTTTAGCCATCTTAAATACAGCTGGGCCACAATGCGTCAGGAACAGTGCCCGCTTCTTTGCTGGTGTGGCGTCCTTCAAATTATTCGTCTCGAGAAACATTTGGAAGCGATCCATGTAGGATTCCCAATCCTCTTGGTTTGGATCAAACGGAGCGGGTGGTACGATGCCGGACATGGTTCCATTGTTGGCGTCGTCTTATCATGTGCTCGGTATCGCTTCCTAGCTTCTTTGTTTCAGACGTCTCCACATCCCACCCTCGTCGCCAGTGTTAAGTACTTGGACATGGGTCGGAGTAAATGGAGACAGCCTCTGAGTGTGAACTTTCAGCTTTTTATTGCATAGTGACTTCTCAAAACAACAACAGTGAACTCTGCCTTATATAGGCAACCCTTGTGAGAGTTGTCCAATAGTGAGCTATGAACGCTAGCTCTTTTAACCAATAATAATCCTCTGTTAAGGGCCAATTGGATTCCTAAGAACTAACCAATCCGATCTGGCTGCCTAACAGCCAATCAGAAGTGCAGGGCCAGAACCCTGCACTTTACCTCAAGCTCATACTTTATTAACTATGGTACATACACAACAAAAAAGGTTTTATACTTACCTTCTACTGCAGTCCCTATAACTAAAACAGCTGAGGCACGGCAAATCACTCTACTGTGCAAATCGGCTATGCTCTCATAAAGGGGAATAAAGTACAAGAAAGAGCAGGGATGGGCCCACATGCTCATCGCAGAAAACTCGTTCACTGCCAGCTGATCTTCAGAGCAAGGGATTTGCCCATACTGGTCCAAACCAGTAGAATCCCACCCCTGCTTCAGAGTCGTTTTGCTACAAGCAAGAAATATCTTTGTAGGGTCTGGATGCAATGATCACACTTAGTTTGGGGTAAGATAAAATCTATTAGTTGAATTTAATTCAGACTCATTGTCTACTTGTGAATTTTGGAGTACAATTAACATATCTGTATTTCAGGGGTATTTAACAGAGATTTTTTTTTATTTTGTTTTTTTCTACAATCAAACATGACCCAATAAATGGCAGCTAAATAATCAGGCAGTGTGTGAAACTTCCAAGCATGATTTCCAAGATGAAATCAGACTAGCTAAACCAGACTTTCTAGATATAATCTGAAGGATGTATTTGTCTGATAATAAGAGCTAGTTAAAAACTAGCATGCACAGACTGTCTCTCAGTCTGTGAATACAATTTAAGCAAGAGAAGTACTGCAACTAACATTCAATAATTAATATGTAATAGTTAAACTAAGCAAATAATTACTTCTTACACATTACTTACAAAGTAATGTAAAAATAAAATAGGACTGCTATATATTTATCTGGTATACAAATCTGTCTGGTATAATTTGGGGCCTGTTTGGGGTAGTGATTATTGTACCAGGCTAGAGAATAGATAACTATGAGTTTTACTCACCATCTAAATTATGAATATGAATTATTGTCCCATTAGCTAATGTTAAATTTATAATAATGTCTGATATGTTTGGAGCTCTAATGAAGAAAATGGGCAACTTGGTCTTCTGTTCCAAAATGTGCTTTACTTTAATCCATAAATTGCTTTGAATCGTCTCCTCCTCCAACAGCACTGTGAGGTAGGTTGGTTTTTTCCTATAAGGATTACTGCCTGACCCAAAATGAATGCTCTGGGGAAAATATACATAGCTGAATACTATATTAATGTTTACCAGCAGCTGGGTAAATTAAATAGATGATGAAATCCATATGGAAGATGGCTACCAAAAACTCAGGAACAAGATTTTCCAGCACATGACTGAAATATAGAATAGAATTCCAGGTTACATTCTATATTTTTAGTAAACTCATCCTCTAGAGCCTTGATCATAACAGTGTTTAAACCCATTGTAATTATATGAGTTCTGTTTTGTTCCCAACTGTAGAGAACTGAGGGAATGGCCTTGGAACAAAACAGGTGGAAAAGCTGCTACCCAGGCAATAGTCAGATAAATGGGACCTGAGCCCAGGCCAAAAATGTAATGTGAGTAAACATTGCACAAGGATAAAGGAAGGAAAGGGAAAAACACATTCAGACTTGCTTGATTCTGTTACTGAATTTATAATAGAAGTAGTACTGACCTACATGGTACTGATTTCTTAATATGGTCTGATACCAGCATGGTGTATATTACATTGTGATTTTTCTCCATTTTGGAAGATTTATAATTCTTGTTAGACACTCAGAATCACTGAGTAAATAAATACATAACAGAGTATTTGTAGCTGCTGTGAAAATAGCCTACTATAAGAACTTGTGTCTTACCTTTAATGCAGGGTGTCAAACTCACAACCAGATGTATCACATGCTAGCCACCCCAACCTCCAGTTTAGTGAAGGGGAGAGAAGTCACAATACATCATGTGATGGCAACGTGATGCCGTGAGTTTGACACCGTTGCTTTAAGGCATAAAAACACTTGTTTTTATGTTAATAGAGGCTGGTTAATCTTACTAGATATAGACAGTCCTCGACTTATAAGCATTCATTTAGCCACTATTTTAATTTACAAAGGGAGTTACAATGAACCCTTGTATTTATGACTGTCACATGTGATCAAAATTTGGGTGCTTGGTAACCAAAAATTCTTGTCACAATTGTGATTGTAAATAGAGCATAACCTTAACTAGACAAATTAGGATGGGAGATAGAACTACCAAATCTAGGCTGCAAAAATCAACTTAAAACCAGGAAAGAGTTCCTATTTGATGTCTTTTGAGCCCAGTCCTGGGAGAAGCCAGGTCTTTAGACAGAATTCCACATGGGACAATTAAGATAATCTTTATCATTCAATTAATAATGTTTTTCTTAAGAAACAAATGTCTGTCTTCATGTGATTTCTTCACTGATTTCTTAAAACTCAAAATTGATATTTAGCAAAATTAACTTATTGACATAAATGAACGGATATACAAGTAGACACTTTAACAGCAGACCACCTCTAACATTCTGGCTGAATGGAAAAATGCATTGTGGAGGGCCATGCTATAACAATTTGCTGGCAAATAATCAATTTTATTCTTTACATCTGCATTGTTATTTAGTGATCTAAGGCTGACTTACCTTAACTTGTGTTAAAATTTCATACAATTTATGTATGAAGCATATGTAAAATGACTTTCCCATATCCATTCCTGGAACTGTACTTTTTATACGAAGAAAAAAATAAAAATTTAACCAGATATTGAAAATAAAAAGTGAATAAAAAGCTAATACAAAATGCAGAAGAGCATTTTTCTAAGATTATGTAGCTCAGAACATAAATACTACCATGTTTCCCTGAAAATACAATCTACCTCAAAAACAAGCCGTAGCCCACTTTTCATGCCTGTGCCTAATATAAACCTACCCTGAAAATAAGCCGGGATATATTAACAAGGTGGGATGAGGCACAGGTAATAAAATCAAGCTAGGGTGGGGGGTGGGGGGTGGGGGTTGGTGGTGCCCCACGCATCCTACACCTGCTTACAAGGCTCATCACACTGGTAGAGCCACTCTTGCAAGGACACTGCAAGGTACAAAATCAGTTTTCCACAATGGACAACCAGATATCTCTGTAAGTCTCAAAAGCAGAACTTGAATGCATCAATATGGGCATGCTTGGTGGGTAAATGGCAGTCACCATATATGGTACGTGCATCAACACAGCAGTTGTTATTTTGCTTAAAACATGACTGCTATGCAAAAACATCCCAGTCCATCCTTTTGTGCAAATACAAACAAGGCGGCTTTTGAGAGCAAAAAAATGGTGGCTAATCTGTTGGAGCACGCAAAAACATACCAGCCTACACTGTCTCTATTTCTATTTGCCCACCCCATTGAAATGCCAGTGCAATATTCACAGGCATTCAAAGTGTCTATCAAACTGGGGTACAACAGAACCAACGTGGCTAATAGCCATCTACATCATGCATTCATTTAAAATGATCACAACATAAGTTCATGAAAACAATTTTCTTTTATTTCTGTGTAGAAAAATTATTTGGTTTTGTTGGTCCTGGATCTTCCAAATAGTGACATCATGGAATACTAGATTTTATTGTTAAGAATGATGGGAGGAAACCCATTTCCACTTTTTCTACACCATGTAATTTCTACACTTGTGAAATGTTTTGCATCAATAGTATTTAATCCATTCTCTCCCACTCAAAAGAAAGTGCTATAATGAGGACATTGCAATATTGTACACAATGAGGAAACAGTGAGTATGTCCAAAAAAGTCTGTTCTATGGTTTGCAGAAGGAGGAGATTTCAATTGCCTTTTAATAGCCTGAGAAGTGTTCTCCTTGTCACACGCTCCATCAGGCTGTACATAGAGCAGGAAAAGCCTACTGACCAAAATGTTCTTCAAATGGCAGAAAAGCATTATTTGTCTTCCTTCCTGGAAGAATGTAAGAACTTTTACGAAGTCCTCTTACTCATAATAAAAGAATGTAAGCACTTTTTTAAAAAAAGGTTCTAGTTGAAGAAAGCTTCAACTCACATGGACCTGTTCAAAAAGTTTATTTGTTTATTTTAAATTAATTAATTCATAACTCCAAGTTTATAAAACTAGGCTGCAAATGTCCATACTTTTCTACATTTCTTTGCTTCCGTCTAGAGACCATGTGGATGCTTGCAGGTCAGATAGATAATTCTCTAGAAGAGATTCTTCTAGAACAGGGGTGTCAAATTTAAAACCGGGGGGCCAGATCCAGCCTACAGGGTGTTTAGATCTGGCACATGAGGCCACCCTGGAAACAGCCCTTGGTGCCTCTGCCAGAAAAAATGGAGATTGGGAGGGCTCCATTTTCACTGGCAGAGCACTCAGGTCACCACAGGCTCCCTCAACATGAGTGATGTTGACCTGGTCATGCCCAGCCTGGTCACACCCAGCCTGTCCCCCTGAGGTCAAACACAACCTTAATGAGGCCCTAAATGAAGAAGACTTTGACACCCCTGTTCTAGAAAGACTCAAGTTCTACTTCCAACAACTTGAGCCTTTGCTATTTTTGGAACCATCTTCCCTAAGTAAGAGCTACTTGGCTTACACATTCTAATAGGGATCTCAGGTGTCAACCTTATGGAAAAAGGATTTAATCAGGCAGCAATGTGTTTATTGTTTTAACTTATTTATTATAAAGAATACTCATGGATGCTTTTACTGTAGGTCACCTTTCTTTCAATAGGAAACATAATAAGCAAAGTGGATAATAAGCCCAGAAATAATTTCCTGGAATGCTTAGGAAATTCTATCTGAAGCTAGAATAATACTCAATCAGATGGATACAAGGCAAGTTTCTGTGTTCCACCCATCAGCATCATCAAGTAGAGGTGTGATGCAAACAAGTCACATCTGTTAGCATCACACCTCTCAAAATAGCAATCTTACAAATAGGGACAAGGGACATGTGAAATATGAAATTTAAGTATGAATATCTGGAGATATTTCAGAAAAAAACATATTGAAGTAATGAGGGGGAACTGGCAACTTTGCTTGCTATCTTTTTAGAGAGTGGAAGAATGCACAACAGAAACAACTACACTTGATGTGAGATGTGAGCTAACAATGACTATTTAGTTAAGGAAGTAGAACATTGGGAAGGAAATGAATGGAATGTAAGAATAAACTTCTTAATTTTAAGAGGAAATAAAGGTTAGGTAAGGTAAGATAGCCACTTATCTTAAACTTCAAAATGGCACTCTATACTAAGTTAAAAGGTATAATAAATGGAATTGATAAGACTGCAATATTAATGAAAAAGAAAGTCAAGATGAGAGAGAAATACCAGAAGCGCAACTAAAAACAATTCAAATAGGAGGACAGCAAAATCAGCCAATGTGGCTATCCAAGTTTAGTGAAAATCTGAAAATAAAAGAATATATACAGAAGAAAAGAAAAAGAAAAGAATAACACTTTATTAAAAAAAGAATGCATATAAGTGGTCTCAAAATAAAAAAAAGTATCAGGAAAGACAAACTCAAAATAAATTAAGGATAGCAAAAGATGCCAAAAGCAATACAATTTCCTTTTGATTTCTTCAAAATAAAGGGCTCTTGTATTTCTAACAAATGTTTCTAGATTTTATCTATCTTGCCTGATAAAAAAATTTTGGAAACAAAAATGGTTATACCTGTCTTGTAAACATTCAGATGCCAAAGTATTGACTCAACAGATTATGTCTAATACCTCCTCTTGTTGCACAATAGGTTAAAAAAAAGGATCATCTGTTATAAAGTTGACCCAAAAAAGGCCTCAGAATTGCCCAGGAAAAAAAATATTTCATTTAATAGATCCTATATTCTAAGTTGCTTCAGTAAAAGGAGAAATAAGTTTTATTATGTAGCCGTGCATTGTTCAACAGTTTGCCTTTATGATTGGAGGAAACATAACAATCCCAGCAATCCCATCTGATTCCAAAATCTGACCTTAAGGCAATGTTCTGACAAAGGTAAAGAAAATATTTTGCTTATGAAACTGCAAATGTGTTGACATTTGCATTTTCCTCTTTGCATTTAGACTGAAACATATGTACATACATACATACATATATGTATATAGAGGAATATATATATATATACAGACGAACACTATACAGTAGCCTGAATGATGGCAGATGAGATTCTGCCGAAACAGTGCTACAACTTTAAAAGCACAACTATAATGACGTGGGAAAATACCCAAACAAAGCTGAATACCATACATATATATATATATATACATGCATACACACTTATATACACATACACACACACACACACACATATGGTGTTGATTGATTTGATTTGAATCCTTTCACAATATTGTAATCAAATATTGAATCATTTTACATTGATTCATACTTTTAGGGCAGAAAGAGTATTAGGTAGGATCAGACTGAAAGCTCATTCTCCATTTAACAAAGACCATTATGCTGCCTTGTACAACCTGTTATTCCTCAAGGCAGATATAATTTGAGTTGAAACGTCTGGCAACTTCTACCAGACTCAATCTTTAACTGTTAACACAGGTAGGCTCAAACATCACAGGAGCCTCTGTAGCGCAGTGGTTAGAGTGCAATACTGCAAGCTATTTCTGCAGCCAGCTGCCTACTATTAAGCAGTTCAAATCCCACCAGGCTCAAGGTTGACTCAGCCTTCCATCCTTCTGAGGTGGTTAAAATGAGGACCCAGATTGCTGGGGGCCATATGATGACTCTGCTTAGAGAGGGCTATAAAGTGCTATATAAATGTAAGTGCTATTGCTATCTCTCTGGCCAAAAGAACTAATTTAAGTTGAGGCTTGTCCTTAAATGGATTTCTGATATGTCAGTTTTACAGAGAAAGATGAGGATGGGAAGATTTGCATATCTCAAACTCTGTGTAGAAATTGATGGATGTATATCAAAGCTATACTGTTTTTGAGAGCCAGCATGATGTAGTGGTCAAGACATTAGATGATAATTCAACAGACACAGAGTCAAGTTCACCACCAACCATGGAATCTCAGTATTTAACTTTGGCTAATTGCTTTCACTCCACAGAATCTCCCTGACATGCAGATAGTACTGAATTGATAAAAACTTGGTTAACTTGTCTGGGAGATATCTTCCTCATCCCACACTCCCCAAAATCGTTCCATAAGAAGGCAAGAGTAGCAAACTACTACTCCTTTGCTATCAAAACAATAAGTACATGTCCATGAACTCACTTTTTATAATATATCCCACCAGAGTGAAGAAACCACTCACTAGATGCCTCGTCTACTTTCTTTCTAATGATTACTGCTGGGGAGTAATTTCAAAGTTCCGATTGTTCTCTTCTCTCTCCCTAGATCAAGATATAAGAGAACCATGACCAAAACAGATCTTGATGCACCAAAGTAATTTTGTGGTCCTCAGAATTCTCCAATACCATAAAATCTTCAGCAGTGATTTTTGTAAGCATGTTTTTTTAAAACAGAAGAGATGAGTTAAATGTCTAGTAATTTTAACACACTTGCATTGACCTTTAAAAAGACATCCCTGGAAGCCATCCACAAACCAAATGCAGTTTACAAATTTAAGCACCCAAATCCTTAGACTTCTCCACCACAGCAGCAACATGAACAAACAAGTAAAGTGAGGGGAGCAGCCAAAGGATCTGTGGCTCTGTGAGGAAGAATCTGAAAACTACTCTCCTTTTTAAAAAATATTCTGAAGACTTCCTGATTTAGGTAACCCCAGGACACTGTGGAAATATCAAAATGGAATTTTCCCATTTACGCACTACTATAGAGCTCAGGGGGCGGGGGGGGGAATAGGTATAGTTGAATGGCAACTTTGCTGTGACTGAATGGGCACCTACCATTTTTCATTACAAGCCTGATAACCCTACACTTAGTGCTGCTTGATAAATTTAAGCTACCTTGAAGCTACCTCAGGAACTACGTACCTAATAATTGCTTTCTCAATAACATTTTTAGCCAAACCTTATGATTCACTGCCAAAGTTCAAGATTGGGTGTTTCAGCCAAAGGAAATGGTTGCTCTGGAGAAGCTATTTTGCTGGCAATTGTCCAATTCTAGAAAAAATGTATCTTTTTTATGGACATTTTAGTACTGGATAAAGATATTTTATATTGTTGGTGATCTGAATTTTTAACAGACATTATCTAGCCTGTGTTTTGATTGATGCTATAAAATTGGTCTGCTATCACTAATGCTTTTATGGTTGTTGTTTTAGAACTGCATTGTATTATTTCATGTTGGTAAGCTGCCCAGAGAAAATACATAGATTACTTTGTTTTAGCTTGGAGCAATTATCAGCAGCTACACCTACTTGTGCACTCTTTTTTTTTTCTACTGGATTGGGGAATATATAGGTAACTTATTCTGTCATCAGATTCTTTGCTGATATAGAAACCTCTTGCCTGCTTCTTTGATTTCATTAAGTTTAAGGCAATGCAAATGATTTTTCTCCCCTTTTATCTATATAACATTTGGTAAGGATGAAAGACCATGACCAACCTAACTCTCCCAATGATCTTCATAGTTGAGGACATTTGCAGTTCACTTTTGAATAACAACCAATATGTGTAGGCCGAACTTGTGTTTGGGTTTGTATAACAGACTATACTAGGAAGAAATCTGCAGCATAGGTGGTATTCAGCCAGTTCAGACAGGTTCTGGCATACCAGTAGTGAAGTGCGCACATATAGAACCACGCATAGAACTGGTAAGAAATAATTTGGAAATCGATCACTGATCTGCACATAGGTGTGGCCCAATACTATCCCAAGTCTCTATGGAAATTCTCAGTAATCCAGGTCATGGTTGTCCCATGGTTTGAAAGAAGAGTCAAAGATGCCATCCATGTCAAAACTGAACAGCCTTCTCTTAACAGAGGGGAAGGGATACAACATCATCTATCTCCAGTCTACAACACAGTCCTTTCAGCACTGCCAAGAAGGCTCCAGACCAATTTGCACTAGTCAGTGTAATCCTGAAGATACAGATAAACCTTCAAGTGGCCTCAACAACTCTCTAAAAGAATGCAAATGATCAGCTGTCTGCAAGGGGTATAAATCCTTCCATTCCCTGCCATCCAGTCAGAGCTAAAGAAGCTTCTTGGAGGCTAAGTGTCTTCAAAGAAAAACCAGAAAGTCCAGTTGCCTCTTGAAAAAAGCACCTTTGGGACTATCCCAAGTTGACTGTTACCATTAAGCCAGTGTGAATGCAGAACACAATAAATTCTACATAATCTATGCATGTATGCATTTACTGAAGTAAACAAAGTCTTAGGAGCTTTATAAGGGAGTAGGGGGAAATGCAAAACTGTGATTACAGGTAATCTTTGGTCACATTCATCATACTCTAAATCCCTAGCAAAGATGAGATCTCTCTTTCTTGCTCAACCAAACCACGTAATGGAAAAAATATTCAGGGGGGTGACGAGAATAGTGGTTAAAATACTCTGGCTTATTTACCACATCACACACAACTGAGGGGGTATGAAAATAGCAGCTTCGAAGTTAGCAGTGCAGCAAAACACACATTTTAAAGTAGCTTGAAAAGTGGTTGTTGCTACCTTACTGACACTGCAGAATTGCTGAGGGCAAAAGGCTCAGCGCACAGATAGTTGTTAATTCCTGTAATTTACTTGCACTTTGTCATCCTATGGTAAATAGATTTCTGTAACAGTTTCTTCCTTATTTATGTTTTATGCTCTATGCTTTATGCTTTATGCTTCTTTTACAATATCTTATTTCAATATTTGGTCGATATCTTTGTTCCCTAAGCATTTACTACTTGGAAGAACCCAACATTTTATAATGGCATAAAATCTGCTTTTTTTAATGGAAGATTTCCATGCAGAGTTGGCACACCCATGCTGGTAATGGCAAAATCTATTCCTTTTATTAGCTTTTCATTCCTCCACGCCTTCCTGTAAGATGGGCCATATCTGTAAAATGATCCATTTGACTTGAATTGAGTGAATTGGATTTGTAGTAATATGATAAGAGTTTGATGAAGACTTTCAATTCGCTGATGCTTTTGTGTGTCTGTCCGTACAGGGCTTATTTGTCAAGTTTCAGTCATACAATAAGTATTGCCTAATATTGGATAGTGTATAAGTCTCAGTCTTGCTAAATATGCAATAAGTTCTAAATATCTAGGTCCTATGTTACTTGTCTGCAAATATATTTCCATTATTCTGAAGCACCCAATATGTGAAAAAATAAAAGAATTATTCCTTGGATTTAGTGGAAAGAGCAAGGCAAAGAGGTCTTGATTCCCTGGTTAATAATCAAGGCTAAAGGATGCCAAACCCTCTTTTTCAAGCTTCTTAGAAGAAAATTGAATTGTAGGTTTGAGAGATAAATACATTAAATATAATAGTACCAAAGTACTCAGCTGCTTTGAAACTAATCTAATTTGGTACTCAGTGCATTTTGACAAGAAAATTTTGTCCCGGTACTTGTCATTTGTTTGGTACTCAACGCCCAAACTACAATTTGTCTGGGTCAATGGCCTCGCAACTTGTTATGCTTTTCAGCCGAAACAAAGGTTGATGTGTCAATCATGCGATAGTTCTTGTCCTGTGCATATCTCCTTTCAGTCCTATATTAGCTTCTGTAGTCGTTTTTTTATATTTTTATGCTTTTTTTCTCATCAATACAGATAAAGTGAAGTTTTTATTTTATTTAACCTAAGTATTCATTAATTTTTAGAGTGGTGCAGTGGCCTAGAGGTCAAGCTCTCACCTCATGATCAGGCGGCTGTGAGTTCGATCCTAGGTAGTAGCAGATATTTCTTTTTCTGGGCACAATGAGTAATTATCTGCTGCGAACTCTGCATTGGTGACAGGAAGGACATCTGGCCAGTAAACACTCAGCTCCATTCAGTTGCCCCGACTCCACTCCGGTGTTAAGGATTCCGGGGTCATTAAAAGACAAAAACATTCATTAATTTGTAGATTTATTTCTAATGTAAAGTAATGCTATACAGCAGGGGTCTCCAACCTTGGCTCCTGGAAGCCTGGCGGACTTCAACTCCCAGAATTCCACAGCCAGCTTTGCTGGCTGTGGAACTCTGGGAGTTGAAGTCCGCCAGGCTTCCAGGAGCCAAGGTTGGAGACCCCTGCTATACAGCCTTATCTGTTTACACACTCCCTTAAAAATGTGCGTTGTCTTTGGTTTGGGAATGCATTAAATTTATTTACATTATTCCTTATGGGAAAATTTTGTTTGGTACTCATCATTTCTGGTAGTCATTGAAACAATTAACGATGAGTACCACGATACTCATTTTTCTATCTTCCCATGCTTTCAATGATTAGATTGCCATAGTATTGTTATAGTATTAAAAATAATAATCTGCCAATGATACTCGATAGATCTATAAGATTAAAGGCATTCAGGTTTGGTTAATGTGAGCTACCATGAGATTGTTCTCATCTACGCATAGGGCACCTTACAGAATATAGTCCAAATAAGACTTTTTTCCCATGACTGAGTTGAAATGCATTCCACTCTCCACAAGTGAGCAGAAAACTACCCATATATCACAACAAAACTTGTTATAAACATTCTCTTTCCACTTTTTCAACTCATTGCAATTACTATCTTTTTTTTCAAGCTAATGGTTGACAAAGCTCAATTGATTTTTTATACATTAATGCTGCCATTGAATATTATTATACTTACATTATAAAATAATAATCATCTTTGATTAGGGCTACCAAAAACTTAGCAACCCTGTAGGTGACAGCAAAGAGTTAAGAGTTTTAGAAGCCAGATTGTACTCCCTTGGTAGGGACTAAACCAGGGGTCTTCAAACTTGACAATTGTGTTCTCTTCGCTGACAATGTAAAGCTATTCAACACCACAGACAATACTGCTACCCTTCAAAAAGACCTTGACTATGTATCAGAATGGTCAAACAAATGGCAACTTCATATCTCAACAAATAAATGCTCTGTCTTACATATTGGCAAAAAAAAAATCAGAAAATAAAATATAGGCCAAGACCTTGTTGATGAAATATAGTCAAGACCTTGTTGATGATCCAAACTCTGTCAAAGATCTTGAAGTACTCATCTCTAATGATCTAAGTGCTAGAGCCCACTGTCACTACATAGCCAAAAAGGCATTAAGAGTTGTTAACCTAATCTTACGTAGCTTTTTCTCTGGTAATATCACACTAATAACTAGAGCATACAAAACATTTGCGAGACCAATACTCGAAAACAGCTCATCAGTCTGGAACCCACATTACGTATCTGATATTAACACAGTTGAGAAAGTCCAGAAATATTTCACAAGAAGAGTTCTCCAGTCCTCTACTCGTTGTAGAATACCTTATGCCACCAGACTTGAAATTTTAGATCTAGAAAACCTTGAATTGCACCATCTTCGGTCTGATCTAAGTATAGTATATAAAATTATACATTGCAATATCCTACCTGTCAATGAATACTTCAGCTTCAACCATAACAATACAAGAGCAAACAAGAGATACAAACTCAAGGTTAATCACACCAAACTTGATTGCAGGAAATACGACTTCAGGAACAGAGTGGTCAATGTCTGGAATACTCTGTCTGACTTTGTGGTTTCTTCCCCAAACCCCAAAAACTTTAACCTTAGACTTTCTACAATTGACCTCACCCCTTTCCTAAGAGGTCTGTAGTGGGCGTGCATAAGCACACCAACGTGCCTACCGTCCCTGTCCTATTGCTTCTTTTATTTTTCTTATATGTATCCATGTATTCATAACTATGTTTTTCCTTATACCTATTATCTTGTAAGCAATTGACAAACCAAATAAAATAAATAAATAAAAAAAATCTTTGGATTAGAAATTCAACACTAGAGGGCAGATGTTGCTTAGGAAAAAGGCAAAGCCAGTCTTTACCTTGAAGGCATTTATGGGCTAACTTGACCTAAATAGCATCCTTCTTAATATGGAACAAAAATGATGAAGATGCTGACAGAAGCAACCGCATGGCAAAAAAAAACCCCAAAAACATTATGCTAGCATCACATTTGCCTATTTTGACAGCCAAGACCTATTTTTACCCAGCAACAAAAGCCAGCAACTGGTTCTTTCCTAACCATTTTGAAATTAGATACGTTTAACGGTTGAAAATGCCCCTCTACAGGTAGCTATACAAGTAATAATAATTCTATCCTACTTAGAATGAAACAGTGTTGGTATTGCAGGAACAGCATGTTTGGTGTTGACAAGATGCCTATCAGTTTGCAATGGAAAAAACATGAAATCCTATGCTTAGAATTATCATTGCAGTGCCTATAAGCCTGAATAAGTAAGTAAATAAATAAATTTCCTTAAATAAATTCCCTGCTTCAAACTGTCAATCATGATTTGCAGCTATGTTTAGCTCCATTAAACATGCTCATTAGATTACCTATTATTAACTAAACAAAAGTGGAGTTTCAAGACTCCACTTTTAGAATGATCAGATTGAATCGCTTTACTCAAATAATTAGCATCATGCAAAAGAAAGTAGAAAAGATTTTCACAGACTTCATGAAATTTCAAGAATTTATAACACAAAACTCAGAATATCTGTTGGGGCTTGCATACAAGTTCTTAATGAATTTATGACACAAAAACTAAGCAAGTTAATGACTGTATCATGCCACAGAGGTAGAATTCAAACAAGACAACTCATATACAACAGCAGCAACTGAAGACAAATATTAAATTTACTGGGAATATCACACTTAGACAAAATTGGTATCGAATTTTATCCTTGGTATAGTTCTGATTGTCAAAAAATAATTATTTTTCTCAAAATGGTTGAAATTGCAGTAATTCAGATTTGTGTCGTAACATTGTAAACACAACAATTCTGAAATATCATTAATTGTACAATAAAATAAAATTTAAAAGTTGAATTCTCTTTCTGGCAAGTTGTTTTCTGTGAAATATTACCAAACTGTACATTCCTACAAATAAATCCTTTTATCAGAAGAATAGGAAAATAAGCTTCAAGAATATGCATAAATATTGAATGTAAATTCATATTTGAAGAATAAGTCAGATAAAGAATTCAATTCTACTTGGAAAGTATTTGTGGATTACAGTTCTTTGTATAGATTTGTAAAGCATCTGAAATTTGGGCTTCTTTTAACTTAAGACTTCAATATATTCTTGCCTGATTCATTAAATAAGATTAGACAGAAAACTTCTTTAATTCTATTTTGATTTATGATTCTCATTAGACTACCACATTTAGGATACTCTAACATGCAGCACTAATCCAATGTTACTTCAAGTTTTTTAATTAACCTCTTTTTTCTAAACTTATTTTTTATTTTCTTTTTACAAGTCTTATTTTTTCAGCTTTTCTTCTCAGCTCTGTTCTTTTAAAGTATATGCTGAAAGAAAAAATATTTTTTTAAAATAAATAAAACGCTTATTAAAACAAGCTTGCCTTGCTGTAAGGTTTTTTTCTTCATGGAGTTGCAATTATAACAAATTTGCTACATTCTGAAACCTCAGGGCCTCTGAAATATCCTTAGTTTTCTATAATAGCTGTCCTGCTTTGAGGCTGCATTTCTACACTAGTACTGTATTTTAGGAAATAACTGGAAAAAAATGTTCAACTATCCTTTTAATCATTTTTATCAGGAAATGTTAACCAAGACTTGTGCCCAGATATTAAAATGAGGAGGGGGGATGGAGGGTGGGGATAGTATTTATGAGATGATTAAGCTATCATGACTTCAGACAAATTGAGGATGCTCGCTGGAACTTATTAGCATCTTGCCTTGGAAATTAAGAAAATGCAGATCTTGCAGGTCTACAGATGCATGGGTAATCTTTGCACAACACCTGAAAACTTGAATCTGTCAGCTTTGGCATTAGCAAAGAACCAGGATTGTAATGGTGCTGCCCTTGATCCCTCACTGTTAAGATTTTGAAACTAAATTTGCATAATTAAACTAAAAGGGAGCTGACAATCTGGTGGTGGTATCACCTATTATTGCACCACAGTTTCCGGAGCTACATTGTCTGTTAGTCAGGGAAACCCATCCTTGCAAAAGTACACCTATTTTCAGATTACTGACATGGTTACCAACAGATTTCAAGATGCAGTTTCGTATTCTGATTGTCTTTTATGGCATAGCATCAGCATACATTCAGGAACTGTCTTGCAAGATGATTCTGCCGATCTGGTCCAAAAAACATCAAGGTAGAAGGGATATACTAATGAACCTGTCTCATTAGGGAAAAGAGGAATTAATCAGTGAGGAGGTCTTTTCAATAGTAATCCCCCTATTGTGAAAAGAAGAATTTGATTCCCATCTTTGTATTTAAGAAACCCCTTCAGCTGGCCTATGGACCCAAGTTAATTATGGGATGTCAATATTATCATTGTTTATGATATATGAATTTTATATGCACAAGTTATTAATGTACTATATGATTCTAAGCAGTTTGGGGTGAATATTGGGTGAATGGATGAATGAATGAATGAAATAAAACCAAGATGACAAATATGTAGTAACAAAGAATTAGAATTTTCCATACCTATTTGCTGCCATGTAGTGATCATCTAGCTGTCTAAAGTCCAGACACATGGTAAGTGGGCATGATGTAACAGTTTTCCTGGGTCTTTATTTCCTTAATCAGGCATCAGCTATATTAATTCTGTTTCATGTCTCAGGACGCCATGCAGCTGACCATTAGCAATAGTAATCAGAAGAGTTTCCAAAGTTGCAAAACAGTTGTTGTGAACCAAACCATAAGGGGAGTTGGTTGGCTTTGATTTAACATATGATGTGAATCCAAACTGTGAAATATGTAGCATGGCTCATTGTGGTTTATTCAATTAATTATACACAATAATTTGCATATCCATCATGGCTCAGTAGTTAGAATACAGTACTGCAGACTTACTCTGCCCGCTGCCGGGAGCTCGATCCTGACTGGCTCAAGGTTGGCTCATCCTTCCATTGTTGACGCAATATTTTTTGTTGTTGGATTTTCATATTCTAACTTCTACCAGCCCCAGTCAATGGTCTGATGGGGAGGAGCATTTTATACATTTGCTTATCCATTGTTTAACAGCATTCTTCCCACCCAAAATGTCAGCTGATTTCCTAAAAGTTGTTGAGAAGTCATTTTAGTGCTAGAATAGGTAGTTATACATCTTTTCCATGTATGGATATTCAACAGGAACTCCAACAAAGTTGAAAGAAGCTTTTGTTTAGCACAGAATTTCAGAATATTTTTGAAAGCTTTTAATTTTTTAAATGAAAGATGGTCTTTAGGATTTCAAGCAATTGTTAATAAATGCATCTGTACTGGAGATGACGGATAAACATTTTCCTGAGGCTTAAATGGGGAGGTCTCAGTTTTTGTTTTACATAAAATGTTAGAAAAAGCAAATATACAATGCATTTAACTTTTTTTAAAGAGTAAATAAATTATGTTGTTGAAGAGGGGTCAAGAATGGATATCTTTGCAAAACACAAAGAACCAGCCAAATTAATAGGTTTTATTGAATCAAAACTCAAGATAGAAGCATATCATTAACAAAAGCAAAGGAAGCTGTGCAAAGCATATAGGCATAATTTACTATATAATGAAGATTCAAGTTTTTATTAGGCTACCAGATCTGGGCAGCTATAATTTGAATACCCTCTAGATGGCATCCAAGAGACATAGAAAAGGTGAATTCTTTGCTGCCACTTAATGGTTTTCCAGCATTTTGCAGACCATGTGTGATAGCCTTAAGTTACACACCTGGACCTTAAGCGACAATCTAAGCTTGAGAATCATTAAATGTACTTCTGGTCAGTTTTATTTAAAAACTAGCATCCTATCTCACCAATTCATTAAAACAAAAACCAGGAAATCATTCCAATGGACTTGGATAACTTCCTTTTTTCTTCTGGGTTATTACTTATTGTTGTGCACTGCCACTTCTTTGCACCCCCATTTAGTATATATCAGTGAATAGTAAATGCAGCGTGCTACAGCTTTGGGAGATCAGCAGGAATGGAATTTTAGCAAATGAACCCAATTACAACCTGGAAGATGGTGCTCCAAATATGTAATTCAATAAAGTACTATTTACGGTAACATTCATAATATAGAGAAAGGCGGAAAAATTTTGGATAAGGTTTTTTTATCCTAACAAGATAGTTGTGATGTGATTTTGAATGCTTCAATCTTTATACTGTGGAACAAAGAGGAAAGTTTCCAAAATAGTATGAAACTGACATTGTTAGATCAAAGCTGGCATGCAGAGTGGGTGGTGGCAGAGATATTTAGATGTAAATAGCATCTATGTTTCTTGTCTCATCCCTCTGCTCCTCACCACAGCTTCCGGGGTTATCCTCCTCTGCTTGGTTGTTCTGTTTCAACTAGCATGGTTTAAAAACCACACATTTCCTTTAAAACACTGAACTGTCATTTCTTTACTCATGTAAGAAAACGTTCTTCCTCAGCTGGTAGGGTTTTTCCTTTGCCAGAACCAGAAACCGAACAAATCCTGAATAAATCACCACACTGAATTGTGTGCCTTGCCCGCATGGCTCAGAAAGAATCCTTCGGACACCAAGGGCTTCACAAGGTGGCTGTGATCAGGTGGTGCTGCAGCAATCAGGTTTAAATCTACACTTTTCTAGTTGTAAATGGGGAAAGTTCCTGCCTTAAAATCTGGAAAGATGCTAACCAGCTGATTTGGGATGATTTAGTCCAGTATTTCTGGAAACTGATGAAGATAATATTGTGCAAGGGAGATCTGAATTTCACTGAATGTAAGGCAATTTCTAACATTTTTAATATTAATAACTGATAAAGGAGGACAAAAAGATGATAGAGAGGAGTAAAATAACCTTTAAAATATAGTTGGTTTCCAAGAATAAAGAGTCCCCCCCCCAACACACACACACAAACAAAATTTAGCCCTTACCAAATATTTACATTTTAGATGTTTTACTACATTTTAAAACCATAAAAAACTCATGTAACATTTCTTAAAACTGGAAACTATTGACAAAACAGGAGGCGCCAATCCGCTGTTCCAATTTTTGTACATTATCAGTCATTGTTTTGGTAAAATACTTTAAATATTGGTAGAATTGAATTGTCAGCTTACTCTTTAAAAAGTGTTTATCTAATCTTCAAATTCGTAAGATTTTAAAATAAGCCATGTGACCTAAAATGAACAGATAACAACTGTTTTGTCTGCAAATATTCCCATTCAGTAATTTTAAGCAAGTTATATTCTTCTCCCTCTCCAAACATTTAAAGTATCATTTACAGTGAGATAATATAAAATAGCTAAATCTGTGCATTTCCAACCCAAACTTTTCATTAAAAAGTGCTAATTTTAAATAAAATGATCCCAAAGTCAGTCAAGAACAAAAAAACAAATTATAATTTATTTCCCAATAACATTTATTTCCCAATAACATTCTTGAACAGCTTAAGTCTATATTACAATAGAATTCTAGTTATAACTGGAATAAAATACCACAGATACAAATTATATTTTTTTAACTATGCTTATAATAAGAAATCATAATACTTTATTATATGTATTACATTATACTTCAATTATATATTTCAATTGAGATGCCAACAATTTCTTTGGTTTTCCCTCTCTTTCTAATATATCTACATAACAGATTTTATTAAAATTCTACATCATAACATGCATTTAAATGCCAACTTAACAGACCTACAGGCACCATACAGTTCTCAAGTATGATTTCTCACAATCATATTCAAAACTTTTTACATTCTTTTTAAAATTATTGTAAGTATTTTTTTTTGAAAAGAATTTTATTGATTTTCTACAAACAAACAAGACAAACAAAACATTAAAACATCAACTCTCATATGTACATCCAGCGTGTCTGTTGGTTCATCAGTTTTGTGCATTCATTTTGTAGTCTCAATTACAATTATGTTACATAACAACTCATATTGTCAATCCAAACTTATATATCCTAATATAGCTATTAAAAAAAAGAAACTTTTGACTATACTATACAACTTATTGTAAGTATTTTTAAATGAATCATATGCTATAGTAAATCCTACACTGCATGTAAACTTTGAATATATTGTATTTCTCATATTTGTTGATCTGAGATATATATGTATATATATAAGCACACATACACTGTATATATGTATACTATGTGCATGTATATGTGTGTGTGTGTATACAAACATACACACACATATATCATGTATATATAGAGACAGAGATGAAATATATGTGTGTGTGAATGTACTTATATGTATGCATGTATCTATGTATTTTCATTGCAGATCAGCCCTGTAGATTTTCTAATTGTAACATATTAAAGTACCACCTAACACGAATTTAATATTCCTTATCTCAACCAATATAGCTGTATTATAACCAGTATTATAATAGAACCGGTAGAATAGTTGTCAATTTGACTAGCTATGGATTGAAATAGTTAAAGAATAAATCCATATGTGAACATAGGATGTAAGTTGTTGAAACAAGTATATTCTTGTTGAGACAGATTTTATTTTCTTGCTGTACCAACCAATTTAAACTGCTGGATATAAACAGTGGAGACATTCCATCTTTTTAGTCCTTTTTAAAAGAAACTTTATTTCAATGAATTGAGATGATAAATGTTAAATCAAAATTTGTGTTTGCCAGAAGGCAGCAGCTGTGTTCACACAACATGCTTAATCAATTGTATATCAGCAATCATACAACATTATAAATTTGGTTAGATATAATTTGGAAATTGTGCTTTTGGTTTTTTTGATGCCTTAGCATATGGTGGCAACCCACCCAATGTTTTTTTTAGCTTACTTGGATCAATTCATTCTAAGGCTTATTTTGCTTTAACTATAATTTATTGAACAAGCCACAGAGTCATGGTCCGCATATTGCTAAATTCCTAACCACAATGATAGATCGAGAAAAAGTTTAAACAAACTGACCATATTAATCTGTTATATGAATCTCACATATGCAAAAATTGAAAGGGTTATTATATGTGTTGAATAACTGAGATTCCAAAAGCTTTTTAATCCTAAAAAAAATGCCTGTGTAGATGTGACATATAGAAATTACAATTCAGATGAATTTCTTTTTTGATCTTAATTTATAGATCAATATCTACTAAACTATGCTTCCTTTCATTCAGTTTTCTACAATAATTCCTCCTGTTTATCAGTCCGGAGGAGATGAGGGTAATATCCTTTGGCTGCCTATTAATTCAAACAAGTCTTTGTCATTTCTCTTCTCCACAGCTACACCATAGGACTTTACAAAGATGGTTCGCAAAAGTAAGTTATCTTCTCCAGCTCCAAGAAAATAAAGTCACAGCTGAGAATAACAGCAGACTAGGAGAAAATGTGTTATTATATTTATTTGGGGGGAAGAAATATGGGGGAAATTTCTCAGGATGAGGGAAGGAGCAAGAACTCAAAGTTATGGGTACTTGGTTTTCGGCAGTTAAAGGCACCAGTAGAAATGTTTTTGAAAACACAATGCAAACATATTTTAATGTGTACAATAAAACACACTGTCTTTTCATAGAGTAAATCAGGGGTGTCCAACCTTGGCAACTTTAAGACTTTAAGCAAAGCTGGCTGAGGAATTCTGGGAGTCCACAAGTCTTAAAGTTGTCAAGGTTGGACACCCCTGGATTAAATCCTTGGGAGCAATACTTTGATTACATTTGGGGAGGAACCTAAAATGGGTTACATTGTTTCTTGAAGTGCTATAGTTTTTTTCCTAGCTGTTTAAGAAACACAAATTTTGCTTACCCATTGCTTAAATGTTCTTAAGCCAATGGGAGAAATCTATATGTATTAGAAAGTTAAGCAGATAAACCTGGTTAGTGTAGTAAAACTTCAGTTTAGTGGATCATTTGGAAGGAAGTTGTATCCATAAGACCTGAACTGAGATAACTTCAATTTGCATCATTTGCATAATTGTGTATAAATGTGTGTGTTCAGGCTGGATTTCAATACAGAGGACTTACTCACGAAATGGAAGTGTGTTCTGCATTTCACCCATTAAATTTGCAATCTACTAATTAGGACTTCTTCAATGATTTTACTAACTTGGATGGGAGATCATCACTAGTAAATCTCATAATGAAAGATTAGATGGGAAGCAAAAAAAATAAATTTTGAAAGAAGGCAATGGTTAACCATTTTTAAATTGTTGCAAGAAAACTACACTAACCTTTTAGGAAAGTAGTGCATGAATCCTGGAAAAATAAAAGTGAGAAAATCTGCAGAATAATATCTATTAGGAAACATGAAAGACATGGTAAATTCTATAAAGACAAGGGGGTTAAACTATTTTCCAAAACACTAATAGGCAAGACAAGAAACAGTGGTTGGAAACTAACCAAAGAGAGAATCAATCTAAAACTGAGAAGAAATTTCCTAATGGTGAGAGCTAGTGATGGGATTCAAAAAATTTTACTACCGGTTCTGTGAGCGTTGCTTGGTGGGCGTGTGGGCGGAAGGATACTGTATAATTTCCATTCCCTCCCCACCCCACTAACCTGCTTTCCAGCTCTGTTCTCCTGTGCAGGGCAACAAAAGAAGACCCAGCCAATCAGCTGGGACTTGAGAGGCAGAGAATAGATGGGGATGGGGACAGTCAGAGGTGGTATTTTCTGATTCTCTGACCCACTCAAAATTTCTGCTACCGGTTCTCCAGAACTGGTCAGAATCTGCTGAATACCACCTCTGGTCAGAGCAGTTAACCAATGGAGTAACTTGCCTTCAGAAGTTGTGGGTGGCCCATCACTGAAGGCTTTCAAAAAGAGACTGCACAACCATTTGTCTGGAATGGTATGGGGTCTCCTACTCCAGCAAGGGATTGGACTCAAAGACTTCCAAGGTCTTTTCCAAATCTATTATTCTATGTTCTATGAGAAATTTTAAAAAAAACATAATTCAAAAAAGGAGTCAATGTAGGATTTAGAAATTGATCTTTGGGGAAATTGGGCATGTATTAGAAGGACTCAGGAGAATTACCTTCTACTAAATCAGAATAAATTCTACCCCAGAACTGCAGCTTTTTAAAGAGTTTTTCAAGTCCTACTTAGAATGCTACAGAGCTTCAGTACTATACACAAAGCGTGTACTTCACCCTTGAGTTACACAATCAAGTTACACTTTCCTCAAAGGAAGGAAAATTGGCATCAGAATCATGTTTGGGAAAGAGCTAAGCAATTGCCTTAGATGAAACAAAAGGGAGGAGAGATTCAGATTATTGATTTATTCTTAAGTGTGTAGATGGAATTCATCATCTAATTTGACTTCAGGTCTTTAATTTTTCATCCCTTATTATTACATTCCCAACACCAGAAAATAATGAGCACTTTATAAGAAATGCTGCAGGCAAATGAAGTTTAATGATAGCAATAAAAATGATCATGGAAGTGCAGAAGACTTTCCCTCCCCTGTTCTTAAGTTTACTTTATCTATTTCCTTCATTAAAAAAAAAACGTGCTTTGCTTCAGGAATATAAGATTTGATGTTGAAAGAATACAGCCAAATGTTTTGGACTTCGATTCCTATAATTCTTATTAACATGCTAACTGGAAATAATACACCAATTATCCCAAATATTAGGTAGGGATCTTTGTAGCCAAGATTTTGATATGGAAGAAGGTTTTAGCTGATGAAGTTGAAAGTGCCTGGGACTGAGATGTTTTCATTTTTTAATATGCTTTGATTATATTTTTAAAGCCATATTTTAGGTCTTATTATTTAAATTTGTTTGTAGTACATTATTTATTGGTGGTAAGAAAAAAAAACTAAGAATAGAGAAAAGCGACCACACAAACTCTAAGCTAAAATAAGCCACACAAATTCCAGACAAAAAGGAAGATCTCATGGCCAAATTCAAGGAGTATTTATAGATTTACAAATATAGAATATAGCTATGTTTCCATGACTCACTCAGCAATGGTTAATGTAAACCTAGTTTATAAAACATAACTGTTTTCTGTGTTAGCACAACACATTGAACTCTAAAACAACTATATTAAGTTTCAATGTTGTTAGAAAGACATTTGCAATTTTCTCTTAATGCAATAACTCATGTCAGTTGTATAATGATCCCATAATGCTTTTATAATCCTTTTATACCCACTCATAGCTGGCCATGTAGTTTGACATTTCATTACATTAAAATGCATTGGCTAGTGTGTGATTCAATGTTGTATGAACATTAGATTTGGGAGGAATTGGACAAACGGGTCAGTAAGAAAGACAGAAAACATAATAAAATTCTTGACTATTTTTGTGAACTAGGGATTGAATCATGTGTCATCTAACCTGTGCAAGTGAATAATGATGCAGTCAGGTATTAAAAAAGAGCTTATGGTAAGCTTACGATAACTATTTTGAAGGAGTATGAACATACAGAATCCAATATGAGTTCTGTGGTCTCATGTGATTGCCCAAATACTTTGTGGGATACTCTTCTTTGGAAATAGTTGGTGTCTGTTTCCTGTCAAGGCTCTAAATCAGGGGTGTCAAACTTGCAGTGTCACCGCGTCATCATCTAGACATATCGGGATTTTTCCCCCGATATGCTAAGGTTGGGGGCAGGGCCAGCACATGACGCACCTGGCCCACGGGCCATGAGTTTGACACCCCTGCTCTAAATGGACCAATATGCAGATACTTCAAGGGTTAACTGAGTGAGAAGTGTCTCAGCAGTCAGACTTGGCATATCATCAGGAAAGAAAGCAGTATATTATTTAAACTATACATCATTTTGGGAGTCTTGAGTTACTGTATGTGTGAGGAGTTTGTGAATTGTATGTCATATATAGTAGTTGATTTATCAATCATAGTTGTGTGTGAACAGTGGCCATCAGATCTTTTCTGTAACACAATCCATTGCTTCAATAAGTCAGTGTTTCCTAACTTTAAAGTTGGTGGTCCCCGAAGGTTGACTGGGCAATTCTGGGAGTTGAAGTCTTCATAAAGATGCCAAAATTAAGAAATACTTATATTAGCTAAAAACAACAACATAGGACACAAGAGATCTGTGTTCAGATTTCTTATCTTTTGTTTCTTTTAAAAAGCTATTGCCTATGGCCTTGGGTGAAAATAATATTGTAGCATCCGTTTTTATCAGTTAACACACCCACGGAGGAAGAATTATTTGAGAGAGGGAGATTTTGTTTGCTGGTTTGTTTTTAGGGTAACACAGTTGCCTTAACCTTAAAACCTCTAATTCTTTTACCTTTAAATCCTTAGATGGCCTAATACTATTATCCATCAAGCAACACCTGCCAGAATCAAATCTGCCCATCTATCCAGCCCTGCTTTTCTTAAGAGGTATATGGGGTACACATGTCCTGTATGTGTCTTGATTTTGTTATTTTTATAAATAATTGAAGATAATAAACACATTTTTTGTCTTTTAATGACCCTGTAATCCCTTGCATTGGGGTGGAGTCAGGGCAACTGAATGGAGCTGAGGGTTTACTGGCCAGATGCCCTTCCTGTCACCAATGCAGAGTTTACCCAGAGAAAGAAATAACTACTGCTACCTAGTATTGAACTTACAGCCTCCTGATTGTGAGGCAAGAGCTCTACCTCTAGGCCTCTGCACCACTCCAAAAATAATGAACACAATACTCATTACTTATTCTTCTTCCTATTTTCCTCACAACATTCCTATGAGATGAGTTGGGCTGAGAAAGAGTGACTCAAATTCACCCAGTTGGTTTTTATGCCCAAGGTGGAACAAGAATTTACAGTCTCCTGGTTTCTAGCCTGGTGCTTAACCATGATTAGACCATTCTGAGATATAAGTTCCTCCACAGGTGGAGTACACACAGTCCCCATTTTATTTACATACATACATTTATTTATTCCAAGGCCCTCTAAGGTTATCTATCTATCTATCTATCTATCTATCTATCTATCTATCTATCTATCTATCTATTTATCTATCTATCATCTATCTATCGATCTATTGATCTATGTATCATCTAAGTGTTGCTATGATTCATGATGAATGTATTTATGATGACTATGATCATGATTTATCACTTAGATCTTTATGTATACTGAGAGTTTATGCACGGAAGACAAATTCCTTATGCGTCCAATCACACTTGGCCAATAAAGAATTCTATTCTATTCTATTCTAAATTCTATCTATCTATCTATCTATCTATCTATCTATCTATCTATCTATCTATCTATCTATCTATCTATCATTACATCAACTTTGTTAACATTCTGGAGATAAGTTAAATCTATTTTAGCCATCCAGAGAAGACCCACTGTGAAATGGGCAGCAAATAAATTTAACAAATAAATAAATAAGTACTTTTTTTTTTGTCTCAATGAACTTTTGGCTCCAGTTGATTGACAGTGTCAACCTTGGGTTGGTTATTCTTTGCTATGTAATGGTTGTTATTTTGTAAACAGCCCAGAATTATGCTACATAAGTAGGACTATCACCCTTCAGCAAAGGTACGATTTGTCAGCCCTTTGAAAATACCAAATTCAGGAAACAGAATTGCTAGCAGTATAGGAAAGAACTTAATACAGGCAGTATCTAATAGAACCTTAAAAGCCTATCAAAACATTGTTTACTTCAATTTATACTTAGCATAATGAAGTCACAGTTGCTTTCTCACCCTTTCTACTTTCCCAGGACTTATATATTCTACATTGGGTTTATATTCTCCTGACATTTCATCACAAGCTGTTAAAAACCAACTAGTCTTTGGGGACCAAGCACTGAGTAACAGGAGTCTATATATGTATGTTTGTGGGTATATCTGGCTTGTTTTTTCTGTTAATTAAGCATTACAATTTTGCAGCTAAAAGTAATCTTATATTCTAGCTCTGTAAACCTGAAGATTGAGACAGTTGATAAACTGTAAGTGCTGGAAAAGACTCCAGTAAGTCTCTTGGACTGCAAGGGGATCAAACCCGTTAGTCCCAGAGAAGATCAACCCTGACTGCTCTTTAGGAGGCCAGATCCTGAAAATGAAAGTCAAACACTTTTGCCACCTGATGAGAAGGAAGGACTCCAGGAGATGGTAGAGGACTGGAGAAGTGGATGGTATTAGACTGGATGGTATTAGGCTGGAGAAGAGCCTAATGCTGGGAAAGATTGAGGGCAATAGAAGAAGAGGACAGCAGAGAATGAGGTGGCTGGATGGAGTCACTGAAGCACTTGGCGTGAGTTTAAATGGACTCCAGGAGATGGTAGAGGACAGGAAGGACTGGAGGAACATTGTCCATGGGGTCACGATGGGTTGGACACAACTTTGCAACAAATAAATAAATAAGAAAGAAAGAAAGAAAGAAAGAAAGAAAGAAAGAAAGAAAGAAAGAAAGAAAGAAAGAAAGAAAGAAAGACAGACAGACAGACAGACAGACAGACAGACAGACAGACAGACAGATAGATAGATAGATAGATAGATAGATAGATAGATAGATAGATAGATTACTTTGGTCTATAAACCACTGATGATCCATGGAAATCTCTGCAGGTCTTCTTGGGATAGTATGTAGCCAGCTTTCCTAAATATCAGTGGAGATTCTCAGTCAACCAAGTCATGGTTTTCTTAATGTGCTTTTTGTTTTTCTTCAAAAGGCAACTGGACTGCGTTTTCCTTGAGAAAGAGGAAACCGCCACCATCAGAACTGATGGAGTTTCTTGGATGAGAAGTGAAACATTGTCTTCTTCTTCCCCAACGAAAAAAACAGTCCAGTGGCCTTTTGAAAAAAAACAAAAAGCACCTATGAGGGAAGCTTTCTTAAACCATCAAACTTCATCTCTTGTGGCTGGAATTTAGAACAGGTGAAGACCAACAAGTTACAAAGGCCCCTGTTGAAGCTGTCTGACATCAAAAAATATTAAAATGAATTTCTTTTATTATTATTTTTGAAATGTTTTTATTGGCTTATCAAAATTTAAAATACCAAGAGAAATTCAAAAAAGTAAAGGGAAACTAGGATTATGGGAAGAGGAAAGAAAAAAAATGAGGGAAAGGGAAAGAGGGGAAAATATGAGGAAAAAGAAAGGCTCCGACTTTAGCACAGTAAAAGATAACGACTGTTAGGGATAACATTGTTTACCCTAACTGGTTTAGGTAAAATAATAAATATGTTATCATGGTTAGTTAAAGTGTCTGCAACTTTAACTGTAGGACTGTAATTAAGGGAGTGGTTGTAAAAAGCACCATAAAAGAAGCAAGGCATGAAAGCTTGCTCTCTCTGGCTTGATGATCCCTAATTACTGGATAGACTGAAGACTGCGTTTTTCCCCTACTGAAAAGGAGAGACAAAGGACTGATTTGTAAGTGAACTGACATTGGATATTCTACACGGACTTTGCTAACTGAATATCCTTGAATGGACTGACTAAAAGATACATGACTAATGGACTGTTATTTTGACTATGCTATAATCTCTAAATGGAATAAACTATATTTTTGATAGCACAAGCGTATCTGTTATTTTTACTGTATGTTAACAAACATACAAGCTTATCTCACTCATTTATCTGTGTGCCTATCTGACTAACGCTGCACATTCTGTTTAGCTTGTCTCCTTAACCCTGGTTGGGGAACACAGGCTTAACAACGACATTACAACTGCAACTTTTTAATTTTACACAACAGCATACACAACAGTATGCACAAGCCATTCCTATAACAATAAACCTATCTAATTAGCAAAAACAAAATCAACGTTATCTTTTTCATCGCAAACACAAAATCCCGAAGCAATTTCAAAGTAGAAAAGAAGGTGAGATATAGAATATCTATCTCTGGATAGAAACATTCCTGTCAAACAGACAACAAATGGTCAAAATTGAGAGTGTCCTATCAAATTCTGTACCTGTCAATAGTGGTGTCCCCCAAGGCAGTGTTCTAGGACCAACTATCTTCATATTCTACATAAATGACCTCTGTGATCACATTAAGAGCAACAGCGTTCTCTTCGCTGATGATGTAAAGCTGTTCAATACCACAGATAATACTGCTACCCTTCAAAAAGACCTTGACTATGTATCAGAATGGTCAAACAAATGGCAACTTCACATCTCAACAAATAAATGCTCTGTCTTACATATTGGCAAAAAAAAATCAGAAAATAAAATACAAGCTGAATAGTCAAGATCTTGTTGATGATCCAATCTCTGTAAAGGACCTTGGAATACTCATCTCTAATGATCTAAGTGCTAGAGACCACTGTAACTACATAGCCAAAAAGGCATTAAGAGTTGTTAACCTAATCCTACATAGCTTTTTCTCTGGTAATATCACACTAGTAACTAGAGCATACAAAACATTTCCTAGACCAATACTCGAATACAGCTCATCAGTCTGGAACCCACATTACGTATCTGATATTAACACAGTTGAGAAAGTCCAGAAATATTTCACAAGAAGAGTTCTCCACTCCTCTACTCATTGCAGAATACTTTATGCCACCAGACTCGAAATTCTAGACCTAGAAAACCTAGAACTATGCCGTCTTCGGTCCGATCTAAGTATAGTATATAAAATTATACATTGCAATATCCTACCTGTCAATGAATATTTCAGCTTCAACCAAAACAATACAAGAGCACACAATAGATACAAACTCAAGGTTAATCGCACCAAACTTGATTGAAGGAAATACGACTTCAGCAACAGAGTGGTCAATGTCTGGAATATTCTACCTGATTCTGTGGTTTCTTCCCCAAACCCCAAAAACTTTAATCTTAGACTGTCTGCTACTGACCTCACCCTTTTCCTAAGAGGTCTGTAGTGGGCGTGCATAAGCGCACCAACCTGCCAACTGTCCCTATCCTATTGTTTCTTTTTATTTTTCTTATATGTATCCATGTATTCATAACTATGTTTTTACTTATACCTATTATCTTGTAAACAATTGACTAACTAACTAAATAAATAAATTCTCTGGCTAAAAAAATAAATCACATTTCTTTCATTATTTATCTTCACAGTCAAGAGTATCTCTGTCCCTGGTCAGCAGGAAGGTGCTTTGGAGCCGCTGCGTGACAGCTTGGCTTCCGTGTAATTTATTTTTATTTATTTATTTTTTTGATTTGTCAATTGCTTACAAGATAATAGGTATAAGTATATACATAGTTATGAATACATGAAATGGATACATATTAGAAAAATAAAAGAAACAATAGGACAGGGACGGTAGGCACATTGCTGCGCTTATGCACGCCCCCTACAGACCTCTTGGGAAAGGTCAATAGTAGACAGTCTAAGGTTAAAGTTTTGGAGGTTTGGTGAAGAAACCACAGAGTATTCCAGACATTGACCACTCTGTTGCTCGCGTGTTGCACAGCCCTGCCACCACCTCCCCGGGGGCGGTTGCTTCTTTCGGATCATTTTCATTTTTCCTTCGCCGCTCATCTTTCAACGTCAGTGGGAATTTCCAGCTAGGAAGTGAGAGGGAGGCGAAAGTGCGGCGGGGAAACGCACCAGAAGTGGGCGGGAGGGAGGTGCGAGGCGCTCCGGGTGCGCGCGCCCAGGGAGCGCGCTCGCGCTCCGCCTGTCTTGTATCTGCGTGGGCGGCTAGGCGGGCAACGAAGTCCTCGCGGGACCCGGGCAGGGACGGTGCTCGAGGTTTCCTCCCCCCCTCCCCTTATTGCTCGACCAAGTGCCAAGCCTTGGGCAGCGCGCGCCCCCCTCCCCCCCCCCCGCGATCCCGAACAGCCTTTTGCGCTGACATGGCGTTCTTTTGACCCGGACTTCGCCGCCGCCACAGTTGCTTGGATTCTCCTTCCTTTTTCTCCCACCGTGCTGGTCTCTCCGATCTTTCCTTCCCTGGGCTGAAAGTTCTCGGGTATAATCCCATTCCCGAGTGTAAGGTGAGTCTCCGGGGAGCGTCTCCTCCCCATCCTTCACGACCAGGCTTCTCAGGCTCGGGACTAGCGGGAACAAACCGCGCTTTCGGTGCCATGCGGAAACAGTTGCGAAGTCGGGAAAGAAACTTTTTTTAAAAAAATATTTTTCCTCCGACGGGTGGTTTCGTCCCCTGGGTTTATATAGCAAGCGAAGCTGTTTTTGCCCCCTTCTTTTACGATGCCAGGATTTGAGGTGGCCCGCGTTTCTCTGACAGCCGCGGTCGGTCCTTAAGCTTGACAAAAGGGGCTGGGTCTTGGGATGGAAAACCCTGATACCGACTTAAATCGACGCGCCTTTCAGCCCAGTCTGTATCTTTCCATAGCAAGGGTCTCCAACCTTTAAGCCTGGAGGATTTCAACTCCCACAATTCCCTAGCCGGAGATGGCTGGGGAATTCTGGGAGTTGAAGTCCTCCAGGCTTAAAGTGGCCAAGGTTGGAGACCCCTGATCCATAGGGTCAAATATGAAAGGCAGAGACCCAAAGCAGCTCTCTCTCTCTCTCTCTCTCTCTCTCTCTCTCTCCCTCCCTCCCTCCCTCCCCCTCTCTCTCTCTACCTTCGTATTTGACCCTATGGATCAGGGGTCTCCAACCTTGACAACTTTAAGTTTGGAGACCCCTGCTATGGATGTTATAGACATCAATGGATTTTGAGATCTAAAACCAGCCCCACCTTAAGACTTAACCCTACTGAAATCCCTCCCAGTAGGTGCCTCCTTGAGCTTGACTTTTAGAGAGGAGATCATATTTGCTGTATGGAAAGCTGTATTTTGTCACATTGCCATGCCTTTGTGTGTGTATGGGTGTGCGTGTTTGCATGCATGAGATCAACAGAACTTTCTACTTCCTCATTCTTTCGCAAAAGACAAGGCACTATTCCTTGTTCACATAAAGTTTCTGGAGCACATGGTTTTAGGCCTTCCCTAAATGATGCATCCAGCTAATGAAAAGTTGCCGCTTTTTTTTTTTTCCTTTGCCACAGATTCTCCTAGAGGGGTACCAGAGACCAACATGCAGCTAGTAAAGTTTTCCCCATAACTTCCTCTCTATTTCAGGAACAGTCTCTGTCTGCACATGGCAAATGCCTCAAGGTATCATCGTTTATGACTGTTAAAAGACCTAAGACGTTTTGCTGCGGGAAGGTGGCAGCAGCCTTTGATAAGGAGTGCAGGATCTTGTGGGAATGTGATTGCCTTTCTCATCCTTTCATTGTTCAGAAAAAGGCCATTCGGGCAAAAACGGTGAAAGTATTTGTACTTCAGATAGCATCTTCACAGATACTGAAAGTAGTCTTTTAGCAGCAGGAATGAATGAAGACAAGTTTCTCTTGCAATGATGTAAACATTATCTCTTCAGTGCCCAGATTTTATTGAACTGATTTCTTAGATCTATGTCCTGTCTCTCTGCTAGTGACTTAATATTGTATGTAAGAATATTTCTTCTACATTTCCTTTGAGAAAGAAATAGGCTAGCCTGAGAGAATAACTGATCTGTAGTCATTCAATACAGTTTCATGGGTGAGGAACGCTTGAAACTGAGTTTTCTTATCTTTAATCTAATGCTTTTAATGCATGTAATCCAACATCTAATCACGTTTCTACATGCTGATTGCCCTCTATCAAGCAGTCTGCAAACATGGGGTTAGGAGCTGACTATCCTTTTCACTATGTCACTGTCATTTTTTTTTCTTCAGATGAATGTAATAGTTTTCATTGTTGATATGACTTCCTCTAAGTAGGAGGGCTAGAACTGCAATGTAACTGTTATTACATTGTTCTGCCAAAAGAGATCTGATTCTTAAAAAGGACCTCAAAGAGAAGAAAATCAATATATAAATAGAGAGTAAAAATTACCAGAAATGGAGATAAGGGAAATAGGTTTTTCAGTGCTGAGTTCTGCTTTGGGAACTTTTAATATTTTGAGCATGAGCAGTATATGTCTACTTAAATGAAGGACAGGAAATCACTCTAAAAGTCAATCCTTTGAGTTTAGGTTTATACGAATCTCTAATATTGGTAAGAAATAATTATTATCGCAGCATAAATGGGAAGTTTCATATAAAAATACATTATATAAGTAAACTACCGTATTTAAATCTCGCTTGTTTTTTTATACCTAACTTAGATTCTTATGGCTGTTTTGGTTGGATAATATCAGTGCAATTCCAGCATGCAGTTTGATGATTATGTGCCAATTCTTAGTGACCACATAGATGGATTTACTCCATTATGATCTGTTCCCAACGTAATCTTCAGCTTTTCCAATTGTGTACCCATCACCTCTGTAACTGACTCCATTCACATAATTGCTGGTCATCTTCTCTTTCCTTTCACACCTCCCATTGTTAGAGCGTTCTCTGGATAAAAATGCAATCTAGGCATTGCTTAAGTGAAGCACATTTAAGAATCTATGCAGACAAAGCTGAGATGAGATAGGTGAAGCAGGGCATAAGCCTTTGCGTATTGGCCATTATTGTGGATTGTCAAATGTCTTGTTGAGATTATCATGGCAACATGAAAATCTGTCCTGAATATAAATGGGAGGTCAGTGCAGTTCAAGAAGTTACACCTGCCTTTTAAATATTAGACAAGGGATACATTAGATTCGAGAATGGACATTGTGAAGTCTGCCATCTATTAACTTATATATGCTATATATTCTGAAATAAATTGCATTTTTTCACAATATAAGGTATTTTGGCATGAAAATATGATTTGTTGTGTCAGTAATTTATAATGGAAATCGGATTGTAAAGCATTTCTTTCTTTGCAGCTGAGCTTTGCAGAATTTACAAGATTAATTTCCTTAATAAATATTGCAGCAATTCTGAAGATACTCAGCAGTGGTTTTGCATTATTATTAACAAATATTGACTGCCTACATGTTCAGTTTTATTCAGTTACTTCCATGTTATTGTTCAGTATATATTTTTTAAATTAAAAATATATCTCATCTAAAACATATATGAAGCTTTGTTGTTTTTTGGTTGATTCTTGACTTAAGTTCTTTTCTCTACGATAAGACTGTGGAGATGATGATGATGATGACATGAAACAGAGCCTGCCTTTGTACTGTATCAACCCTGAGTTTTATCTATTTCAAAACTCCAGTGGCTACATTTTCCAGTGTAATGCCACTAAAATTCTGAAGCTGTGACACCTCTTGTGTTTCCCAAGTGGTACTGGAGGATCTGCTATCCTCTGATTGGAGATGTGATACATCCATAATTATCATTGGTAACCTTAACTGCCTTGCATATGTTAAAAAGAGAGAGAGAGGGAGAGAGAGAGAGAGAGAGAGAGAGAGAATAGATAGATAGATAGATAGATGATAGAGAGAGAGAATAGATAGATGGATGAAAGATATAGATAGATAGATAGATAGATAGATAGATAGATAGATAGATAGATAGATGATAGATATTTTATATGTGTGTGTGTGTATATGTACACATATATACACATACACATATACACATACATACATATGGAATGTCCAAGATTACTATAACTAAACACATAAAAGTAACATTTGTTTTTCCTTTGTTATCTTTTTAGCAGTCAGCCTTGCATGAAAGAGATATTTCGCATAATGGTATAGTGTCCTAGGTATACATTGTGTCATGTATTCTATTCCATCAGATGGATTTTCCTAATTTAGATATATAGAAACCGTAAAACACACAAAGGTTCATTAATTGTGTGGAGATAGAATTAAAATATAAAAAAAATATAGGTGATACAAAATTTCAGCATCCTCTTCTTAAAATAGCAGCCAACCAGATGCCTCCAAACATTTGCATCCAAAATTTGAAATTATATAGCTAATCTGGAATGCAAAATATACCATTCAAAAGAACTCTGGTTCCATATCAGAGCTGTCCAGCTTTCTTGTTAGCAAGAGCTTCTTATGATAAATGGAAAATAACCAGTGTTTACCCTTGAGAATGTTCTTCTTTTTAAACAGAACATTGTCAAAAAGATAAAATAATATTCTGAGCTACTCAAAACATAATGAAAATGCATGGCTTAATAAAAATTATACTGGGCATTTATATATCAAGTTTTTGCCAATCTCAGTTTCTGGGGAAATGTCATTGTACATTAAAAGAATGAGAAACAAACGTAAAGAATAATTGCTGTTTAATTTATTAAAAAACACAACACCATGCAGTATTTGTATTCTTATCTTTAGTCTTCCTTTAAAAGGATCTTCATTCTTGAAGATCAGGCAACTTGTTCCATTGATAACCCAATAAATATAACATATATTATTGAATTATAGGTAGTCTTTGATTTACAACCATAATTGAGCCTGGCAATTATGACCATAAGTTGTGATCGTTAAAAACCGAGTCATAACACAACTGACTCTATTTTTGAAACTTTTTTGTGTCAATCCTTAAGTAAACTCAGTGTTCATTAAGCAAACCCATTGTTCACTATGGATCAGGTTTTGCTAGAAGTTATCCAGAAGTAAATGCTGGTTTCTGTTAAAACTATTGTAAATCATAGTCACATGACTGCAAGAGGCTCAAAGGACCACAAATGCAGGTTGGTTGCTGAGCACCTAAAATATGGCCACGTGACCATCAGGGGGTAGTACTGGAACTTTGAAACCAGGTCCTAAGTGGCTTTTGGAGGATTTGTTTCAGGCAGTCATTGACCAGTTGTAAGTCAACAACCTGTGTAGTAGTGGCATTAATTCAATGTATTGTATTGACAAAGAAATCAAATAAATAGCATGCACAACATTGATTAATATTGGAAGAGACATTAGTCAAAATACATTGCATTGGTAGCCAAATAATATTCTTGCCAAATACATTTACATTGTTGCCACTTCCAGTGTTTTAATCAACCTTCAAATGTTAACTTATTGCAATGTTACTATTTCCTTCCTGTTTCTAAGAGAAATACAGAACTGAGTGGTGGGGAATCAATTTTGCTTTACACAATCTCTTCATTTGATGCTAACCAAGATTTGTTTGTGAAATTTGGGGTGGTTTATTTTGATTTCTGCATGGATTTTAAATAGGTGATTGAAATTCTGCAACTATTTTGGGAAGTTTTGTAGTGGAATAGAAGGAGAATACATACACTTCTGAAGAATGAATAATTGATTAAGAAATCAAGATACAAGTTTTTTTAAGGATATTTGATGCTATTGAATAATTTCATCTTTAAAAGACATATCTTCCTGTTGGGGTGAAATAAATGTTTTATATAAAAAAATCAAGTTCCTGTTTGCATTCACATTTACATGTCTCATTTTTGATGTCAAAGTGTTGCAAGTTATTAAGTACTGACCATGTTATACATACTGTGCATTTTATTCTTATTTTGGTTGAAAGGCATGAAACTTTCATATGTTTACTCCACTTTGTTTGATGTTGAGCCACAAATAATTTGCAGATACTAAAAAACAATTTATAATATAACTGAAGTGTTTATGTACCATATGTTAAACTTGGCAAGTGGATTTATTTGAAAGTCAAATGAAAATTTAGACAGAAGTTGTGATTAGTACTCTTAAGTTTTAATCAGTATTTAGTTTTAGTTGATTATGTGGTTACAAATTAAGGGAGATGAATTAAAGAATATATGTATATTCATTATTACTATATTAATTTTGAGTGGATTGTAAGAAGGAACACAAAATAATATATTGAAATGATATATTCTTCCTTTCAAAACAATTATAATAAATTTAGGTTATTCTTCCATAGTGATAATCTATAGAAATACTTGTTCTGTTGTCATTTTACCTTTTCATTGCTGGACTGATCAACTATATTCTTCCGAAAACTAATTTTTTAAAAAAGTTGTAAGATACATATTTGGGGACATTGTATTGAAACTGATGATTATTTCAAAATAGATTACAGAGGTCATATGGTATTTATGCTAAATGAGTAACTATGGCATATTTGTTCTTGAACATTGTTCTATCTTAATAATGTAGTACTGTAGTAGCATTTTTAGGGTGTGATAATAAAAACTTTATTTGTTACCAACCAAACTAAAATTATTTATTTAAATAATTTGGATTGCATTTTAACTATTTCAACAAAAAATATGTTACAAAAATTGCAACTAGAAAATCCAATCATAGTATACTAATTCAAAATATGTATGCCATAAGAATTATGAAATAAACACAGTTTCTCCAGAAAAGTAAATTCTCCTTATTTGTCAATCTTATGGTAAAAGGAACTATAAAGCTGGCTTGACTGGTTTCTCTAGAAAACAGGTAACTAATAGAGAAAAGAGGAAAAATCTTTTGAATCATAAAGTTTTCTGAAGAACTGGGACTCTTTGCATTTAAAGACCCTTACAAACTTATATTATGGATTTCTAACTAGCTGGGACTGGGGTGAAAATAAATTCAATTAACATTTAATACCAAAAGAGTTTTACCATCAATTATGAGACTACTGCTATTCTGATTCTCTTCAAATGAAAAAACAGGCAAGCAAGGTTTAAAAATATGATTGTAAATCATTATTTAGTTAACATATTTTTCTTACTTTGTTTTTTATTATGGAATTCTGATTTTTAATTTTGTGAACGGTTGTAGCTATCTTATATTTCTTCAATGCTTTTTTAAAATAATTGCTTTGTTATGTAGGCCCTGTAGTACAAAAGTTAATTTGCTAGAAGATATTGGCTAGTCTTGTTTAACTTTTTTGTATATTTCTGGGAATTACATGCCATGCTTATTAATTAAGTAATTTAAATTGATTTCCTTTCCAGCAGCAAATGTAATACTGCCCAATAATCACATTTTTCATCACAGTTGCTGAATTATGTATGTGCCAACTGAAATGATTTACTATAATTCATATTCAGTGTAGCTTGATAATATACTTCTTTAATTTTGCCCTTTGGAAAGATAGAAAGGGTGTTTAAAAAAAGATATCAATGTGCATTAAATACAGAGTTCAGCCTCTTTGGTCATAAGGAATGCAAAAAGACATATATTATAATATTCGACATTGATATATTTAATATTTGAAATGTTTATACATAAAATTTAATATTTCATAAATTGGGGTCCTATCCAAGTTCAGAAATTCCTGAAGTACAAGTCCCAATATATTTAGGAAGTATGGTCAATGACGATTGTTCAGAGTCGCAGTTGAAATGACAAAGATTGTCAATAGTCTTCTAATTTTTAATTTTTTAACTATTCCATAGAATTTAATGTACACTCCAATTATATTAGATCATAAATTTATTTGTGGTGTGTGTGTGTGAAGAGATGTTTGATTTATGCTTTATGATGACTATATATCATTTGGGATGCAGAACAATTGTTTTTAGCCATTAAGTGTGTCAGTCTGTATATTTTCCTTCCTCTGCCCATAAAGTGCCTTTTAAGCTACTTTCTTTGATTCATTCTCTTATTGTTTCTCATTCCCAGGCAGTTACAAAATTAGTTTTATTTAGAGAGTTAGGGAACCATACATACAAAGAAGTTTTTTTTATCCAGGAATGCGTTAGAATGATGGTATTGTTCTGTGTTAGTCCTGAAGTTGAAATTATGGTCTCCTTCTGTCTTTGAATCAATAGTCATAGAGCTCCTAATTTTCTGACCATGAAGGCTTCTGCCATCTGTACTTCGTTTATAAAATGGTATTTAGTGTAAGAATCAGGGATTCCCATGTTATCAGCTTCAATCCTTAAGGTTTACGATACAATGCATTACAGTATTCTTTTCTGGATTGAGATACTTTGCCTCACCTGCTGGTCAGAAATCTAACTTTTACTGTTACCCATAAAAATATTACATTAATATTATTGTTTTATTGTACTGCACTTTATTGTGCTTCTCAGATATTGCTGGGATAGGTGGGTGTCCATACTGAATGTTTATGGCAAACGCTGTGGTTTGTGGCACTATTTTTTCAACAGCCTTTGCTATCTTCCTGTCACATTTTGATAATCTCACAATATTTCATTTTTTACTTGCATTAATTTTATTAATCAGATAATGATTAGCATTTTAGCAATAAAGTACTTTTAATTAAGATATATACATTTATTTAGACATAATGCTATTACACACTTATTAGACCACAATATAGTGAAAACATAACTTTTTAATGTCCTGAGGAACAAAAAAAAAATAATGTCACTTGTTTTATTGCTTTGGTCTGGAACCAAACCCAAAACATTTCCAAGGTATGTTTTGTTTTGGTTTTAACTTGGTCAGAAGTTACTGCACTTCAGGAATCTATTAGTTTTCCATTGATAAAAAAGAAGCCAGAGAATTGTGAGAAATATACGAGGGCTACAGATGCAAATTCTTCAATCTGGATCTCTGCAAAATTTAGTACATATAGCAAGGTGATTGTTTTATAAGGCTGCAACTCTGCCATCATAAGAAGGTGCATTGAACGGTTAAGAGGGAATAGTTAGTCCAAGTGGTCAGGTGAGTGAAAATATATATAGAATAGGTGGGAAAAAATGAATATGTTATGATTATATCGTGTATAACAGATCTGAGCAACTGCAAGAGTTTATAGCTCTCTTAAATGTGGGAAAGGAATCATATCTGTAACTACAGCAAAAGTTGGTTTAATTAACTGTAAAACTCCACTAGAATTCTGTCTTCTTAAGAGCAGACTTTGCAGCAGTAATGTTATGTCAGCATTTTATTCTTCTCTTCCTTTTTTCCAGTTTAAATTTATTCCCAATCTCATGAATAGTTCTTGGGTAGTTCTGAAGAATTCAAAAGTTTGTTTTTGATGTTGCAAAATTATCTAAATTAGAAGCCAACATCACATTTTGGAATGATATATTGTAAAGAAGCATCTCCCAAGTTCAGCTTCATTGGATAAACTCAAATTATAATGTAGAATCCTTGGTGCTTTCTGGACTTGATGTTTCATTACCAGACTAGGTCTTCAATCTTGCAGGGCAATGGGCTCTGCTCTGTGTTTTTATACAATGGTTTGCCGGACAGTGGGGCATTGCTTTCTTCTATGTATTTCCTTGATTATGCTGTTGTTTATTTTTTCATTATTTGTCTCAGTTGGTAGTTCCTTAATTAAGATATTATTTTGCTACTTGATAGTTTGTTTGGTGTTAATCAGCGTCATCATTTACTTATTTGAATGTTGATTACTGATGAGGAGATGTTCTGATTTTGCCTTATCTTCCATATTTACATGACATTTCTCTGAATTTGAATTTGGATAGCAATTATGGATAACACCTGGTACTCTTTTTCCTTTGATTTATTGATGATTATGTACGATCAAGTCATTTTTGACTCTTAGATTTTTTTTCTTCATGATTTGTCCCTAATTTGGCCTTTGAAGTCTTCCAATGGTGCACTGCTGGATATCTTCATCTCTTTCATTCCACCTTTCTCAACATTAGAGCCTTTTCAGAGAGCTAGGTTTTTAGACATAATGTGTCCAAAGTAGGATAATTTGAGCCTTGTCATTTGTGCCTCAAGTGAGAACTGTTGATTGATTTGTTTGATGATCCATCAATTTGTGTTCTTAACTGTCAATATTATTCTCAAGAGTACTCTCCAAAACAGGGGTCTCTAACCTTGGCAACTTTGAGACTTGTGGACTTCAACTGCCAGAATTCCTCAGCAAGCAAGGCTGGCTGAGGAATTCTGGGAGTTGAAGTCCACAAGTCTCAAAGTTGCCAAGGTTAGAGACTCCTCCTCCAAAACCCAGATTCAAAGTGTTGATTCCCTTCTTATCCTGCTACTTCAAAGTCTCTCCTTTGTATCTGAAGGGTTTTTTAATGGTCTAACATAGTAATTATTGGATGTGGGCTCATAAAAGGAAATTGTACATAGTTAAGATAAGATACTGTAGGTGATTAGGAAAACTAAATGAGTAGTGTAAGTGGGACTGACCCTGGGAGACAAAGAGAAGAGATGCTGCCTGTGGAAGGGTCAGGTAAGAGAAAGCATAGCCTGTAGCTGTATGATGGGTGGGGCAAATGTCTCAGAAGGGCTCTTCCCTAAGTTCTTGGACTGAGAAGGAGATGGCAGGAGAATTTTACTTTCAGACTTTCAAAAGTAGCTTTACAGTAAAATAGAATTAGTTTATCTGGTTATGTGTTCTGTCTGTTCTATCTGGTCAGGCTGACATTAATCTGGGTCCCTTCTGAGCCTCTTGCTATGTCCATTATGTAGCTGCAGACTATGCTGTCTCTTATCTGACCCTTCCCTAGGCAGCAGCTCTTTGTCCCGTCTCGCAAAGTCTTTCTCATGTGCCATTATAAGTAGGAATATGTCTTGCTCTACGTAGGATATCGTTCCTCTTGAAAAAGAAGACCTGCATTTATATATTTATCATATTCTTGAATATGGTTTTGAGCTCTAGTGGGAAACCTGGCAAAAATATTGTTTTTGCCCAATTTAAGCTAGACATATCAGAAAATATACTCTCATTCTCATCTGCTGGCAGGAACTCTTCAAGAATGAAGGTTCTGTAACAAATTGGAGAATACCATTTTAACTTTACTTTACATTACCTTTGTTTCATGGTAATAGCTTCCCCACAGTAATTTTTCTGAGAACAATTTAAAATCCTGGTTCTGGAATATAAAACTCAAAACAGTTTTATTCAAAGTGATAAAAAAAATTAGATGGAACCCACTATCATCTTTTTTGAGGAACAGATTTTTAAGTTTTTAACTGCAGCTCACATAATAAAATGGTTTTTCTAACCAAATGCAAACAACATGACATCATTCGTAAAGGATTCAGTAAAAAAAACTTCTACAGACTACATCCAAGATCATGCCACAATGACTCCAAGAAATTATTTGAAGAGAGCAAAAATTAAATCCCAGTATCATCTCTACTCTGGAATTTCCACTGCATCAAAACTTCTCCAAGAGGAAGACAACAAACCTTATAGAACAGAACATGTCTCTTTGACAAACAAGAAACAAATTGCACATGCTTCTACAAACATCTACTCACCAAAATGCAAGGACTCTGGATTGGGTCGCATTTTGCCAGTTGGAACTTATGCTCATTTATGGGTCTTCCTAGTCTCTGGCCCCTACTTTGACGAGGAAGGCCTTACCAAAGGCCTTTATCTTGAGTACCAACTGCATCCTTTCCTGCACCAGGAAGTTTTTCTCATAGTCATTCATGTATTACTCATCTCTGATATCTCATTTGGATTGCAGCAATGTGCTCTGTAGATTTCTTGGAAGCTACAACTGACTTGAGTAGTTATTGGTTGTATGGTTGTGATTGGTAAGATCATATTACACAACTTATACTAGTTACCATTTGGTTTTCAAGTACAATGCAAGGTGTTGATGGTTATCTTTTAAAGACCTATCCATCTTACAGCCTGTTTATTTCCAACCTTTTTCCAATTGTCTCTGGCCCTCCCATACAATCCATCAGGGTTGGCATGTTTCACATCCCCCATACTCACAGAATGTGATTTTGTGAGAGACCTGAAACATGCCTCCTTTATTGCCATTCTTGCCCACAAGGTCCACATGGTTTCAGCTCCACTGTTCTTCAGGAAGGCTATCAAGAACTGGCTTTTCCAGTAGGTCCTACCCATTGGGTTTTGTGAGGGCCCTATATGTTATTATTTTTTAAATTTTCTATTCCCCAAACATTATTTCTATTTGATTTTCATTTATTGCTATATTGTGCTTTGAAGTTGGGTCCATCTTCAGGTTTTCTCAGGGTTACTTGAAACAGACATAACAAAATTGGGATTTTGAGGTCCGTTGTGCTGTCTGAATTGGTTGTTTTTTGCCGATGTTTCATTACTCAGCCAGATAACATCATCAGTACTAGAAAGGAATGCAATTTGCTGTCTTTTTATATACAAGTGTCTTGGTTGTTACTGTTGATGGGAGTGTTCTTGATGGTTCTTTGATTAGGCTGTTATTTTGTGTTTGAGTTGGTAGTTCCTTGATTGGGGTATTGTTTACTGTTTGATTGTTGGTCTGATATTAAACTTGACTGTAATCTTTGCTTATCTGGATGTTGATTGTTGATAAGAAGGCATTGTGGTCTTCTAGCTTTTTGATGGTCTCTTTTGAATAATATGTAGGTGTTGTTTATCTCTAGGTTCCTGTTATTGGCTGATTTGTCTGAGTAGCAGCCTTCCATGAATTCTATAGCATTTTTGGATTTGGCTTCCCAGTTGCAACTATGGTAAAGTCTATCCAGGTATTGTGCAATTAAGAAGTTTTCATCATGTGTTTGACTGCTTGTTGGTTCATTGATGCAATCTGCTAGTCTTCTGACCAGTGGCAGATTAAGACTCACTGGTGCCCTAAGCACCAAATCTTGGTGCACTCCTCCTTTGTACATACTGTACAAACAAAGCCATATTCTCAACTTTGTTGGACCCCCTTTGGGCCTGGTGCCCTAAGTATATGCTTAGCCTGCTTAATGATTAATACACTACTGTTTCTGCCTGTTTGTCCTACATGGTGGCTCTTAATATTATATGTTGTAGATTACTCCTGTTTTTCTTCTTCTGGGATTACTGTGTCTCTTGGTTGACTTAATTTTTTTTAGAGGGCTTTTGTTGGTTTGTGTTTTATAGCAATGTCATATGAGAGTAATCAGTTGATGGTTTCTGAGAGAGTTGTTATCCTTTTCCCTGCTTATGTTGGTTGTGCTATAGTGGTTTGAATGGTCAGGCACTTTTTGATAAAGTTATGTGAGTATCTGTTTTGCTGGAGAATATATAGACGACCTGTTTCCTTTTTCTTACATTCAGGGGTTGCTGCAGTGTGCTTTTCCTCATCTAAATGGCGTTCTTACACTGCTTGTCTTGTGGGAAGTTGGGTTATTACTTTGGTAATGGAAATCTTGATTAGCGTGGGTGGTTTTAACATAGACTTGTGTTTCTAATTTGCTGTTGTTACTTCCTCTAATGAGGCTATCCAGGAAGGGTACTGTTAGGAGTGTTGGAAATTAGGATAGTTGGGAATTAGACAGTGTATATATTTAGATGATGATGATGATGATGATGATGATTTGGCCACATGAAAAAAAGGAAAAATAAATTATTTTCACTTCCGCTATTTCCAAGTTTTATGGATTGTACCAAATATATAATCAGATTTATTGTTAGTATAACAATAAAAATAAAGTGCAAGTGAGAAGTATTGTTTCTTAATGCAGGTAACATAATGTTATTTTCCACACTGCCTGTACATAAAATAAGCCAAAGATTAAACCTCATGATAGCTTAGTGTGATATATGAATCTAGCCATTGAAATCTACAGTGCTTTATTCTCTCATTCTATTCTGTCCCTTCTAAGACTCTGGGTGTAATCTAAAAGTAAATTTAGGAACAAAAAGTAGAATGAATATAAAAAATACCTTATGTTTTTGTTTACTAATATCTTGTTTGTATTAGATACAAATATAATTAATTAATATTAATATATTAACCTTATATTCTCAGTAATTCTTCTAAAAAGGCAAAATTTGTAATATACTTAATTTCTTTTGTTATTCTTCAAAGAGCTGGTTGGCTAAATTACGCTGTTTTCTAATACTTTTTCTAAAAGACAAATTATTAATATGACATTTAAAATTGGTTGTATCTTAACCAATAGAATGCTGCTGTATTTGTTAAGTGCATTTTAGAACTTAGAACCTTGTGCATTGGTGCTTGTAGGATATAATCCAGGTTTTAGATTACTTCTGCTTTTCTGATTATCTTTTTTCTAATTGACTTAATTTGCATTCATACATTGCTCATTCTTGAATCATCCAAAATTACATCAGATTCATATAATCATACCTATTAGTTAGAGACTTGGGGCACTTATATGGAAATCCCATGAGTGAAACCTTTCTTGTAATATGTTGCCCTGCTTGACATCCTTGGAGTTTATGCAAGAGCATTACTCTGCTATGTCTCAACTCCTTCTAGTGAAGACTTACGCAGAAACACATTTTTAGATATTGTGCCTTGGCATGCTGTGACTAGAACTATTTCTGATGTTGTACTGGTGAAATGCATTTGTTCTGAACCGGAATGACTTTTGCTCAACTATAGTCATCCTACAGTGCTGTTTATGAGCAACCCTGCATCCATTGATTATCTTTTGAAGTCCCTTTAACATAAACACATTCTGTAAAGAAAACTAAAACAGTTAGAGGGTTTATTTTAGCATAAACCTAATAGGCTTTGTGTAGATGGCATCTTAATTTCTCATTGGTTGCGGAAAACAGTTCTGAAATATTTCCCTTGTGTCTTTTCTGTTGAGGAGCCTGTAGAATAATATCTTCCAGCTCCATAATTTCACTGGTCCTGACCATGTTAGCCTTCAAGAAGGTTTTGAAGATTCTAAAGATAACAGGATGTTAGATAAGCTCATTTTGGATTCTGGTATACTCCAAATGTCTGTGTTTTGTTGATGGTTGTTTTTGTTGTGGGGGATATACCTGTCATCTTCCAAAAAAAAAAAAATGAGCAGAGACTTTATAGATTTTGTAGATCCTGCAGTACCTGATAAATTTCTCTTTTATATACATGGATTTTTCTCTCTGAATTTTTGTTCTCTCCTGCTGCCAATAATTTGAATAATAAAATTACTAAAAGCCACTTGCTAACTATGCACTAACTTTTTCATACATGGTTAATTGTTTCAGCTCTCAGAATGACAGATGAGAATTCTTACCTCTTGGAAATGGGCGATCATCAGGTAAGTATATGTACCCAATAATAGTAATATGGAAATAATAAAATGTAAAAAGCATATTGTTACATTGCCCATTTAACAAATGAAACTGTCAAAGCATTGCACATTCTACAAAACATAAAAATATGCCATTAAATATCTCATAATGAAGCATTAAAATATCAGAGGTACAACATACTAAGTAAATAACAACAATGCCCAGACATGTCATTCATTTAGTATGTTGTACCTCTGTTATTTTAAAAACTAAGTTAATTTTCCATTGCTGCCTATCAGGATGGACACACAGGTTCTCATCACTATACTGAGCAACAACTTTTCAAGAAGTGGGAATACTTTAAGTGAGATTTTCCTCCCTTATTTCATTATTCCTGTAACCTCAAGCAATTTGAGTAAGAAGCTAAGCCAACATAGAGATGAAGGGAAGAATTTTTCTTTATTATGATTTTGATGGCTTGAAATCACTTTTCCTTTTATACTACTATTTGCCTTTTTCCACCTGGATAGTAACCACATTGGAACAATAACAGTAGGTTGCGTTTTTGTTTTGGATTTTTTTTTTCATTTCCACCAATCTTGGATGGTGGGGGGTTGGTTTTGGTTCCTTTGAGTCATTGTTGAATCCTAGAGTCTGCCTGGACAAGTTCCTGAAGTTTTCTCAGCAAGATTTTGGAAGTAGTCTGCCATTGCTTTCTATCTAGGGCTGAGAGAAAATGATTGGCCCAAGGACACCCAACTGACTTTGTCCCTCAGGCGGAACTAGAATATATGGTCCACAGATTTCTAGTCTGATGCCTTAATCACTACACTACACTGGAGTTAAGATACTATTATTTTAACATTTCTGTAAATCACTTGTCTTTTTTTTTTTTTTTGTAAATTTTATTTGAGTTTTCACAAAGAGAAAAAAAATACAAATAAAACATCTTTTTTGAAAGTAGCATAATCCCGGGTTACATTTCTCCATACAGACATAAATTCAGGTTCATGCTCATTTTTATATTCTGTTCCATATCTTATTACTATTTTACATTTTCTGCATAGCTTCTCCCCTCTTTTAATTTTCTCAATTTTATTTTAATTATCTCATTTCAATTCAAATCATTGTATTTATATTTTTTATCTGTCCTGTTTCAATTATCTATTATCTTTTCTCATTAAACAAAATTTCTCCTGTAGTTACTGACTGGAGTATGACGCCTTTATATCTTTTCCCTAAAGTTGTAACATTCAATATAATACATAACTTCCATTCGGATTCTGCTTGGCACATTCTTAAAATACACACTGTATTCTTTAAAAAAAAATTATAAATGTATATAATTAAAATAACATTCCATTCCAATTCAATTCTACCATTAATATTAATATTCATTAAAGTCTTAACATCTTTAACATTACTTTTCAATTAAATATCATACTTTTATGGGAACAATTATAAGCTTTCCATAGTTAATTCACCCCCCCTCACTTATATTTTATAAAACATTAACTAATTTAAATGTTCTTGTTCCTTCCTAATTCAATTTTCTCATTTATTTTATTTCACTTATTTTATTCACAAACATTTCACTAAATTACACTAACTATTTTATCCCTCATTTTAATCATACATTGTTTCCAATTTTCTAAAGTTATTTCTATTACAAATATAACAATACAATCTTATGTACCTTTACAGAATCCCTTTTTCAGTTAGATTTTCACCCATTATCTCTAAATAGGTCCTGTTTCTCTATATCTTGCTCCGGTCCTTTGTAATTTCTTTTCCTTTCCTTCTTCCCTCTCTTCTTCTCTCTCCCCTTTTTACCCCCTTGTCTCTCTACCTCTATTTCTCTCTTCTGTATTCCCCTCTTCTGTTGCTTTCCAGTATTATACTTATTTTTTGAATTATTTTTCTTTTCTTTGGTTGTTTTTTTAAGTCTTAAATTCTCCATTCTCTTTCCCTCCCTTTCCTTTTTTTTCCCCAGATAAAATTGCTTGTTCATTAAAGATTGTCCCAGTCTTCTTGTTTTGCAGTCTTTTCTTGTTGTTTCTCATAGTTCCAAATCTCCATTTCTAAGAATTGAAAAATGAAGCCAAAAGAACCCTTCCCTTCTTGTGCATCTTCTTTGTACTTTTTAAGTTCAATTTTCAATTCATCCAGAAGTGGTGTCATTGTATAAATTTTTAAACAACCACCCGATTGATTTTAGTCATTCAAATATAATAACCAAATAATCCAAATACACGCAAGCTGTTTCTTTTTTGCTCTTTTTTTTCCTGGGGTTACTTTCTCTTCCTGGGGTTACTATTTAGTTGCAAAGTTTCAGTTAAAATGTATCTTTTAGAAGTCTTGTTGAAGTTTTACTGTAGATTCTTTTTAATTCCAGGCAGTCTCCTCCCTCTTCCAGATCCTGCCCTTATTCTTTTTCTCTCCCTTTCTGCTTATGAAAAAGAAAAAATTTAATGTCCAGAAATCTTTATTATTCCTTTGGCATTTTGTTTTATTTTCAGCTTAATTGCCTATTGATGTCAAAGCGGATTTTTCCGATTTCTGATTTAAGTCTCTTAGTTGTCAGTATAGGAAAGGAGAGAGAAGAAGAAAAAAGCCAACCTTTCCCTTTTCACTTTCCTTCGCTGCTTCCGACTCTTCTTTGGGAGCGATGTTATTTTTTGTAAGTTTAAATTCCAGAGTACCTTAGTTGTTGCTTTTACAATTTAACCCGGTCAGCCAAAACTTTCACTTCTTATCTTCCTCCTGCACATTCTTTTCCAGTTGAATTCTTCTTTGTGGTGGCCATTTCTGACCACCACTGCAACTGCCTTCGGGAAAGGGAGTAATGGCCAGCTGAGGAGGAGAGATGCAGCTCTCCTCAACCCTGCTGGCGGTCTCACCCCTCTTCACCACCTCTACAGGGTGGCTTAGCCCCAAAACCAGCCGGCTCGGGGCGCTCCAGTGGCGAGCCCAGACAGAAACCGTGCACAATTGCGGATTTATGTCTGTCGCTGAAGCCCTTGAAACCGGAAGTCTAAATCACTTGTCTTTTAAGCTTATGATCAGCGTACCCCTTTTTTTGTGAATTTATTTCAAAGAAGACCTTTTCCGAATCTATACTCTAGAGCAGGGGTGGGCAAACTTTTTGGCTCAGGGGCCGCATTGACTTTTAAAATTTGACAGACGGGCCGGGTGAGCACAAGATTTTTTGGGAATCGCTCCCTTTCCCCCCTTCTTCTCCTCCTTCCCCTCCCCTCAGAGGCCCCCTGAGTCAGGAGTTGCTACCGCCGACGCGGCTCCACACAGCTCCAGTCCCGTGTTGCCTCGGGAAGGGAAAGGCAAAAAGGAAGAGCCATGGTGATGCTTTGCAACGGCAGCAGCGGCACCGGAGGCTCAGGCTCAGCAGCTCCTGGTTTTGCCTTTTCCTTCCCAAGGCAACGTGGGACTGGAGCCGCACGGAGCTGCGCCGGCAGTAGCAACTCCTGACAGCCCCAGCCAGACACCTGAGTGAATCCCGGGCGGAACTGCCTGTTGCTGCTGCCGGAGCACCGCCAGGTCGCCTCCTCCAAGCAGCCCGCCTGCCCACCTGCCCCTCAGGCTTCCCCTCCGCCGTGCGGCTTGGGGCCAGGCGCAAGCGCCCGCGAGTTAAAACAAAGCCGAAAGTTGCTGGGAAGTTGCTTGGGTTTCCGGGGCTTCCAGGGCTTTGCAGAGGCAAAGTTTGCAGGTGGGAGTGTCTTCCCGCCGAGGAGTGGGAAGGGTTCCGCCTGGCAGGCGGGACGGGCTGCTTGGAGTGGGCTGCTGTGCGGCTCGGGGCGAGGCGCAAGCGCCCGCGAGTTAAAAGTTGCTGGGAAGTTGCTCTGGTGCTGGAGCAGGCTTTTAAAGTGCCACCCGAGCAAAGTTTAAGCAGCCCGCCCGCCTGCCGGGTAGAACCCTTCCCGCTCCTCAGCGGGAAGATGCTCCAGCCTGCAAACTTTGCCTTTGCAAAGCCCTGGAAGCCCCGGAAACCCAAGCAACTTCCCAGCAACTTTCGGCTTCGTTTTAACTTGCGAGTGCTCGCGCCTGGTGGAGGGGAAGCCCAGAGCCTCCTCCAAGCAGCCTGCCCACCCGCCTGCCGGGCTTCCCTTCCGCCATGCGGCTCAGGGCCAGGCGCGAGCACCCACGAGTTAAAAGGAAGCCGAAAGTTGCTGAGAAGTTGCTCGGGTGCTGGGAGCTGGCTTTTAAAGTGCCACCCGAGCAAAGTTTAAGCAGCCCACCCTGCCCGTCGGGCAGAACCCTTCCCGCTCCTTGGCAGGAAGGCGCTCCAGCCTGCAAACTTTGCCTTTCCAAAGCCCTGGAAGCCCCGGAAAACCGAGCAACTTCCCAGCAACTTTTGGCTTCGTTTTAACTCGCGGGTGCTCGTGCCTCACCTCGAGCTGCACGGCAACCTGCTCCAAGCAGCCCGCCCTGCCCGCTGGGTGGAACCCTTCCCGCTCCTCGGCGGGAAGACGCTCCAGCCTGCAAACTTTGTCTTTGCAAAGTCCTGGAAGCCCTGGAAAACCGAGCAACTTCCCAGCAACTTTTGGCTTCGTTTTAACTCGCGGGCCCTCACCCTGAGCCGCACGGCAGCCCGCTCCAAACAGCCGCCCCACCTGCTGGGTGGAACCCTTCCCGCTCCTCAGTGGGAAGATGCTCCAGCCTGCAAACTTTGCCTTTGCAAAGCCCTGGAAGCCCCGGAAACCCGAGCAACTTCCCAGCAACTTTCGGCTTTGTTTTAACTCGCGGGTGCTCACGCCTCACCCAAGCCACACGGCAGCCTGCTCCAAGCAGCCCACCCCGCCCACCGGGCGGAACCCTTCCTGCTCCTCGGCGGGAAGACGCTCCAGCCTGCAAGTTTTGCCTTTGCGAAGCCCTGGAAGCCCCGGAAAACCGAGCAACTTCCCAGCAACTTTCGGCTGAGGGTAAGCCCGGAGCGCTGCTGGGTCGCCTCCTCCAAGCAGCCAGCCTGCCTGCCCGCCCACCGGGCTTCCCCTCCGCTGCGCGGCTTTGGGCCAGGCACAAGTGCCCATGAGTTAAAACGAAGCCGAAAGTTGCTGGGAAGTTGCTCGGGTGCTGGGAGCAGGCTTTTAAAGTGCCACCTGAGCAGGACCGCCGAGCCGGGAAAAAGGGTACCAAGGCAGGGTAAGGCTCCACCAGTAGCGGCCTAGCTTTAGGTGGCTCCAAGCAGCCCGCCCAGCCCACCGGGCGGAACCCTTCCCACTCCTTGGCAGGAAGACGCTCTAGTCTGCAAGCTTTGCCTTTGCAAAGTCTGGAAGCCCCAGAAAAAAAGGGGAATTGGTGGGGACACACCTTCGGAGAGGTTGCACTCGAAGGTGATTTCGAACTCCCAGCCGAGGCCTTTGCAAATTTCTTTTCTTTCCTATCCCTAGATCGCTCCGCACTGTTTTGCAGCTTTGGGGGCCATGCAGCACAGGGCAATACGACACGCCCAGCGATTTTTTTTTCAGGGGCGGGCTGGATTGGACAGACCAATGGCAATGATTTTTTTTCAGGGGCGGGCCGGATTGGACAGACCAACGGGCCGGATGTGGCCCGCGGGCCGTAGTTTGCCCAACCCTGCCCTAGAGCAGGGGTGTCAAACTCAAGGTCTGGGGGCCGGATATTCCTGCAGGGTAGATTTAGATTTAGATTTCACCTGCAGGGCCACCCTGGAAACAGCAAAGAACTGCCCCACGGTGCCTCTGCCAGCAAAAACGGAGCTCAGGAGGGCTCCTGAGCTCCATTTTCGCTGGCAGAGGGTTGCAGGAAATGAGCTCACAGCTGAAAATGGAGCTCGGGAGTCCGTTGTCACTGGCAGAGTGCTCAGGCCATCACAGGTGCCCCCGACATGAGTGACATTGAGTTGGCCATGCCCAATCTGGCCCTCGGAAGTCAAATACAACCCTGATGCAACCCTCAATGAAATTGAGTTTAACACGCCTGCTGTAGAGTTAGTTTCATAGCTAACTGATACGTTGTTTAAAAAAGAGCTGAAAGTAAAATGAGAGACCAGATAGTCACTTATTCTACTAAAGATATGAAATAGGCTTTTTCAAAGCAGACATATAAATAGTTTATTTGGTATTGCATTTTTAGGTTAGTGTATCCTGACTGAGTCATAACTATAATTTAGATATTTCTTCATCTGTTCATTAATGAGTGGGAGTTGTAACTTTCTGACACTGATGAAGCTCTTTGTAATGTGTGATATTGAAAGTAGTGAAAGGCCAAATTTCCAAATAAATAGCATCCATCTACATAAACCTACTGCAGAATTGCTGGAAATTAGTTTGATCATCTGCACCTCGGTGAGGCAATGGATATGGGTAAGGATGCCGGTCCCAGTGCCCACTAGGCTATCTCACCTAGGTAACTTTAGGTGTGTATTACATTTTAAATTTAAAAAGAAGCAAAGGTATCATATTGCAAAGCAAAGTACCCAAAGTGAGCCTGAACCTTATATGAGCTATGATTTTCCAAGAAACAAAATATTTGTACAAAGCAAAAAAAATGCTAGATATTTCAGCCCTTTGCTTTGTTTAGAAGGATGCCCACTTACTCCCAAAGAACTGCATCTTCAGTTTAACTTCAATTAGGTTTGATTACTGAATTATAACATGTCAGTCTTCCATATTGATTTAAGACAAGGTAGGACAAAACAACCATCTGCCCTGTTGCACTGTATGGTACTGTATGGTGCAAAGTGGTGTTCAGTGATCCAAAAAGCAGACCCTGTAGCTGCAGGAATACGCTAGGAAGAAGAAGTCTTTCATATTGATAGATTCACAGTGGTATTTTCATATCCTAGATGGCTAAGAATGGACAATTCAGACCAGATACTGTAAATCAATAGTCGCCAACTGGTGGGCCGTGGAAAAATTTTGATGGGCCACAGAAGAAAAGGCCCCCAAAAGCAATTAATCTGAACTGCGCAGTTCTTGCGCCTCCTGACTCTCCGAGGGACCCCGGAGTCAGGTCCCTGAGATGCACGTACCAACCAGTTCCTACACCCAGCGGTGGGGGCAACAGCAGTCCCCTCCCCCAATGCCCACTGTCAGTTCTTCCCCATTAGTTTTCTAGCTTTGAATTGCTCCCAGCTCTCTCTCTCTCCTCCCCCCCTGCCCACGTCAGGCAAAAAAGGAAAGGGAGACTGAGCCATACACAGCTCTCCCCTTTTCTAGCCCTGCTGCCTCTCCCAACCTTGAAGCCTCGGAGATGCAGGCAAAGCCACCGCAGCGGTAGTGTCCTGAGTTGCCTTAGCATGCCCGGTTAGTTAAGAATTGCCCTACCCAGAGAAGGAAGTGGTGCTGGAGGAGGAGGAGGAGGCAGTAGTGGAGAAGCAAGCAACTCAGGGCGCTACCACTATGGCGGCTTTGCCTGCGTTCCAAGGCTTCAATATTGGGAGAGGCAGCAAGGGCTGGAAAAGGAGACAGCTGTGCATGGCTCTGTCTCCTTTTCCTGCCTGCAGGTGGGCGCAGGGGGGGAGGAAAGAGAGAGAGCCGGGAGCGATTCAAAGCTAGAGAACTAATGGGGAGAGCTGCACTAAAGGCCTCCAATAAAGTAACACAATGTTGCCAGCCAATCAAGATACAAAAAGAGCCAAAAAAACAGACAGAAGATATTAGAAACACCAATCAAGCAGAACACAGCAAACTCCAAGACCAATAAACACAGACCAAGACTCCCAACCAATCAGGATGAAGAAAAAACCATTCTGGCACAGCAATAGGCTGCCCCAAATTTAAATCTGAAACCATTGTAAAAGTCTGACTCACAGATGAACTCTATACAGAAGCCTGATGATGGCAGATGAGATTCTGCTGAAACGTTGCTACAACTTTAAAAGAACAACTACAATGACGTGGGAAAATACCGCGCGGGTATTTGTATGTGGATCTTTGGTTATTCAGGTTTTCTCCCGCGTAAGATTGGAAGTATCTAGGCAATGTTTCGATAAAGTCTCATTCATCATCTTCAGGCTTGGTCTTCAGCTCTGTGCTTCCCAAATAACCAAAAATCCATAAATATATATATATGTGTGTGTGTGTGTGTGTGTGTGTGTGTATACACATACACACACATACATACATACACACACATACATACACACACACATACATATATAATTTATATTTAACATAAAAAATATATATTAGCTTTTTAAAAACATCATATTAGTGGTCCTCGGGATTTAAAAGTATGAGTTTGGTGGTCCCTCAGATCCAAAAGGTTGGCGACCCCTGCTGTAAATAGCTGGTGAAATAGCACAGACAATAATTATGCAGATAAAATATAACTACCACAAAAATTACAGATAGTCCTCAACTTACAACTATTTGTTTAATGACCATACAAAGTTACAATGCCCCTGAAAAAAGTGACTTATGACCAGTTGTGATCCGTTTGACCACTGCAGCATCACTACAGTCCCATGAGCAAACTTTGGATGCTAGATTTACTATAGTTGCAGCATCCCACAGTCCTGGGATAGTCATTTGTAACCATCCTAGGAAAGTTCCGTCAAGCAAAGTCAATGGGGAAGCCAGATTTACTTAACAACCACACAATTCACTTAACAACTTTTGTGATTTATCTAACAACCATGGTAAACATTCATCAAATGGGGCACGACTCGCTTAACCCCTGCCTTGCTTAGCAATGGAAATTTGGGGCTCCATTGTGGTCATAAGTCCAGGACTATCTGCACAGTATTTGATTTCTTTAATTAGCTTGTATAACTGGTATTACTGAAAATGTAATCCTTCTTAACACAGGTATATGCAATGGAACATTACTCCTTGAATCAGCTGTACAATAACACAAGCATGATTTCAACGGATCTGCCACTTCGCCCAAGTAAGAGCCATTATTGGTTGATTGATAACATTGATTAATAATATATTTATAGGTATAGATATATTGATGATGAGGAATTTTTCGCAAGGCAGCTTCTCCCAGTATGGTTTTTGAAAACATAAATACAAATTATGTGTCCCCAAATTATGCATTTTAACTATTCGATAGGAAAAGAGGATCTGAGCTAAGTTGGGAAAGGACATCTTGAAATATTTGACAATTAAAGTCATTGTTGAATAACATTCTGATCCTTTTTGTATCATCACTGTACAATTCTTTCTTTTGTTTGTGTGTAGGAGAAATACTTGGGAAATTTGGGGACTTCCTGAAACAAATACTATGTTCTTTGCAACTGTGCAAAGATGACAGGGTTGTTGTTTTTTTGTGGTGGTGGTGGTTGCTATAGTCTGCTGGGACTATTTCCCCAAATTAAAACACCACAGGTGAGTTAAGAGCAAACCTGCCTGATTTTTAACAACAGTGCAAGGGAGGAAGTATGAATGATTTTCATTCTTGTGTTCTTTATTACTTGAAAAATGGGAAAGGGAACTCCATGTCTTCGATAGGGAAATGTGTGAACTGCATCTTGATTTCCTCTTTGAATGTTAATCTCTTCTATTTATTACATGTGAAGATGATTTGGAAGATAAGGCTGTTGCTGAACTTTGGCTGTTTAGCTATTTAGCTTTGCTGTGTGGAACTGTGCTTAGAATGCAATATTGCAAGCTAATTCTGCCCAGTGCTAGGAGTTCTGACCGGGTCTAGGTTGATTCAGGCTTCCATCCTTCCGAAGTTGGTGAAATGAGGAGCCAGATTGTTGGGGTCAATAGGCTGACTCTGTGAACTGCTCAGAGAGGGCTATAAAGCACTGCAAAGTGCTATGTAAGTCTAAGTGCTGTTGCTGTTGCTATTTAATTTATTTACCATTGCCAAAGCCCAGAAAACCTAAATGTACGCATTAATCATGTTCATTTACTTATACGGGGAGACCTTCAGGAGGAAGGACAGTTTAATAGGTTCTAAGGAACTGCAGAGGGAAAAACCCTGTTTTTGTAACATAGTGTTACAAAATGAATGATTATTCATGAAAAAGAGAGGAGGAGATGTGGATAGGAAACAATTGGAGAGGAAAAGCAAAAATCCCCGTGGCTTGGAGGTCAGAGAAAGAAACTTAGGAACAATCTACCCTAATGGATAAAGCAGTCAAAAGTGGAGGTGGGAACTTTACATCTTTCAGACTTGTAAGATTTTGTTAATGTAAGCCTTACAATAAAATATAATTCATTAATTTTGTCATATTTCCTGTTACAGTTTACCTGCGTGGGCTGACAGGTTTTTTTTAATCAGTGAAAGATTATTATTTTGAATCTTGGATCATATTTTTAAAAACTGTTTCTCTACAATTAAAAGAATGATAAACCACATGTTCACCATCTGACACACACACAAAATTAAAAAAATAAAGTTAGAAATAAATAAAAATTCTTCAAAGGGCAGACTTGATAGACCACTCTGTCTTTTTATGCTGTCAGTTTTCTATGTTCCTAAAGCTCAAAAATAATTTTAAAATATAAAGCTTTAAATAATTTATTTATAGATAACCGAAAAGATATAGGAAAAAGATTTTGCCAATAGAACAGAATGTTTATATCTTGAATTGTGGGGTCCTTGGTGTTCTCTGTACTTGGGTGTTTTCTTGCACTGATGATGTTAGCTAGTTGGGTAATGAAACATCTGCAAGAAAACAACCAAGCTCAGAACGGAAGGAGCCCAAATAAATATTTTGTTGTATTTTCAGAGCAAATGGTGTGTTGTGGTGTTGAAAGGAAAAGAAAAGAAAGGAATACAAAGTTGGCTTATCTAGTTAATGTTCACACACACACACACACATACATGTATATACATACGTAAGTATTTATGTATGTTATTTCTGGTAACTCTGGACTTTTGCTGAGTAAAACTGAATGGGGAGGTTTTAACGTTTGTAGATAAGATATGAGATATGAGAAGAAGATATTTTGTTACTGAAACTGTTTGTGCTTGTCTTGGTAAAGAGGGAAGTCATTTCTTTATCTCTTTTAGTTTTTTGTTACTATTTTTATCCTTTTTAAATTTTGCACCAGCAATTTTATTTTTACTTTTTATATTTGTACCATAAGTTTGCATTAGTTTTTTATCTCCATAAACTTTAATAAAATTATTATCAAAATAATTTAAAACATCTATAAATATTTAGCAACAAAATAGCTTATATAAAATCTGAGCAATTACAGAAAGTCTGCATTTCTTTTGTGTAAAATATTTACCAAAAAAGGAAGTATTTTTAATTGCAATTTCCTTGGGCTGTGAATTGTTCTTTAGAACACCTGGTTTCTACTTGTCTTAATATTTCTTTGGATCATTTCATTTAAAATCTTTTAAAATCCTCCATTTATTGTCTATGCCTTATTTGTTACAGGATGTTTATTTCCTTTGGCTTTCTATATTATTAATTATTGTTGTAATTTTTAATAAGCTGATTTATGATTTGAAATTATTCTGCTTTGGGTATAGTGTTTTGAGGACCTAACCTGGATTAAAATTGCAATTTTTTGTTTTAGTCTTGCAGCTGTCCCAAAGTACAAAGTGACTGACAATAGAAATAGTTAAATAAATAATTGCAATTATTTGCTCTAGAAATAGTTTTCTAGAATACTTTAAATTTTCATAGGTGCTTTGAAAAGGATATGTGATTTTTATTGTCAAGAAATATATATATAGGTATGTTTACATGATTGTACCACTATTTTATTTTGTGAGGATTTTTGTTTGTTGAACGTATCCACCAGGAATTGCAGTCATACATATATCTTCAGTTTCTTAAAACATTATTTGCAAAATGTCTTAAGATATACAATATTTGTATGAATTCTTCTGTTTTCTTCATTATCTTTTTTACTAGCTGATGGGCCATATCTTCAAATAGTTGAACAACCTAAACAGGTAAGAGAAGAAAATTGTTTTCTTTTTTAATATTGCAAGATTAATAAATTAGCATAATAAAAGCCCAACGATTTAAGATAATGCTACACAAAGAAGACACATTTTATACAAAATTTCATGATGGCAGTATGCAGTGGGATTCTTTTTTTTTTTACTACCAGTTCTGTGGGCGTGGCTTGGTAGGCATGGTGTGGCTTGGTGGGCGTGGCAGGGGTAGCATATTGTAAAATCCCCATTCCCTCCCCACACCTGGGGGAAGGTTACTGCAAAATCCCAATCCCTCCCCACCCCACTACCCTGCTTTCCAGCTCCGTTCTCCTGTGCAGGCTAACAAAAGAAGAGCCAGCCGATCAACTGGGACTCGGGAGGCAGAGAATAAATAGATGGAGGCAGGGCCAGTCAGAGGTGGTATTTGCCGGTTCTCTGAAAATTTCCTCTACCAGTTCTCCAGAACCGGTCAGAACCTGCTGAATACAATCAAATATTGTCATTAAATTTGATATCATACATACTGTTTTGCTTCTTATTTAGAAGCAACTCTGACATAAAAAGTAGCTGTTTTGCACAAATCCCTCATGCACTGAGCATGTATAGAGAAAATAATTAAAGACAAAATTTGACTTAAAAATATTATAAAAAGCAGAAGGGTGGAGGAAAAAATTCAACTCAGTCCAGTTTGTATCTAACATTTATATATTTCTTCTAAAGAATATAGACCTGTGGAAACGTATATTAGCTTTATACCATTTTTCTTTAAGAAGTCCTTCTTTCCATTTCAAACTTAAACCAGAGATTGGAGAGAAATCTGAATTCTGTCTCTTGAATCCAACTTCACTCTAGCTTCTTGGTCTCTTTCTCTCAGAATTCTGATTGTAATTTTTCAAATATAAACATTTCCCCTCCGAACAGAGAGGGAGGGATTTCAGTCATTTGACTTTGTAGGTGACCCAGAACTCAAGAGTTGTCCTTCCTGCAGATGTAAATTTAATGTCTGAGACGAGTAAATGCATATTAGACATGCCTGAGCCCGTCAGAGAAGAATGGCTGGCAAGAAAGCTGCAATTTTGTAAAATTGGCTGGTTACTTGGAACCATTGGGTTTTTTTTTAAAGTATAATAGTTTTTCTATGAATGACAAGTTGAAAGGATATTGAAAAATTAAGCTGTTCTCTTTATGAAAAATGTTTGACAAAGCATTGTAAATCATACAGAATTAAGACAACTTAACCTTGTGTAGCTGCTTTGCATGTTTCCATAAACAAAATATGTGTTTCCACAAACAAGTGTAGGATGAAAAATAAAGAAACTAATACACTAGTGTATAGGTTATAAAAGGTTTGCTAAAGGAAAATCAAAGCTCCTAGCTCTCCCTTTTTTGTGGCACTCTTAAGATTTAAGACACAGAAATTTTCATTTAAATTTCATTAGTTTACTTTCCCAGCATTGTCACTAAATGTTACCATTCATTACTGATGTGCAGATATCTATTTTTTACATTTAAGGAACATTTTGAGATAATAGCTCTGATGTTAAAAAAAAGTCCAACATCCATGGGGAAGCATAATCTTTATAGGAGCCAAAATCATACAAAACAGGGAAAGCTATAGTTGGTCTTAATATCAAAATGTCAATATTATAAAAAGCAGAAGGGTGGAGGGAAAAGAAAATTGACTTGGAATGCTGACGCATTTATGACAAATCCTGAGTGCAATTCTAACGTTAACATGGGAGAAATGGACTGAAAAACTGCTATCAAGACTTTAAAATTAGTTCTTTTTTGTTTTTATTGAACAAATATTCAGAGAAGGGGACATTAATGGGGAAAATTTATAAAATTTTATTGGCATATAAATTGGAAGAAGAACAGGTTAAGGAGGCGATAGTGACATCGGCTAAAGACTTTGGGTGTAACATAAATCTAGATCAATGGCAAATATTATGGGAGTGGAACAAAAAAATAACACTAGCCACATCATACAAGGAGAATTTGTACAAAATGCTTTATCACTGGCACCTCTCACCAACAAGATTGGTTAAAATGTACAAAACTCAGTTATCAAATTGTTGGAAATATATTCAAGAATGGAGCACATAATATCATACATGGTGGGTCTGCAAAAAAGCACAGCAGTTCTGGTTTAGGATTTGGATGTGTTTAGAAGAAATGTTGGGACTAAAAATAGATTATAAACCAGAATTTTTTTAAATTGGGAATTATGTCTGAGAAAGATAGCAATGAAGAGACCTATTTAATAATCCATGTTATTACAGCGGCAAGAATGGCGTTTTCCCAGAAATGGAAGGCGAGCGAATTCCCAAGGGAAGATTAAGTAATAAATAAGATCTTGTTATGCGCTGAAATGGATAGAATGACTTCAGAAATGAAATACAAGGATGAGTCAGAATATTATATGATTTGGAACAAATTTTATCATTGGTAGGGATGGAAAGGAAGGACTCAAAATGGAAAAGAGAAACAGGATTTGTAGAAGGGATATCTGAGACTGTGATTAAATGAAAACTGAAGATAGCGGATGATATATTAAAGGAAAATTAAATGTAAAAAGATTCAATATGTATAAATGTATAAAAGAAATATATAATATATTATAAGATGTAAGACAAAAAGATACATCAAATATGATTCCACCATGTTCAATGTTTTTAAATAATGTATTTTATAAAATTGTGTTTTAAAAAAAGACTTTAAAATTAACTTTTTTTTCTTTTTTATTGAACAAATATTCAGAGAAAAATGAAAAAGTATTTTCAAATTAAGATAAGCCAGTAGAAAAAATGGAAACCATCACTATTTATATTTAGAAGAACATTTTTATAGATGAAAGTCATCTACTAGGGAAGTATTGTTAATGTAGTCCATAAATGATAATCAGATTTCAATTTATCCTAAAAGAGAACACCACAAAAGCAGTTTATTTCTTATTTTAGTCAGCATCAGAATTTCATTCCAAATATTTGAGATTCATGATATTTTTTGTAGCATAAGGTATTTCTAAAGAAATTATTTGATATATCTACTAGAAATCGCCTTTCAATTTTAATTTATAGTTGGCATTTAATGAACTTGATGGAAGGAAAGCATAATGTTCACTGCAGTATCATCTGGATCTGTATTTGCTAAATTATTTAGTTGTTGCAATATTAAAATATTTAAAATATCTACAGTATTTACAGTAGATATTTTAAATATACAGTAGGTACATATTTTAATAAACAAGTATATGAATATTTATCTGTACTGTATAGGATATTCCTGATTTATCTATTTTATTGAGGAATTTTTAATTAAATATTATTTAATTCTTCAAAACTAATCTCCTTAGAGGGGCTTTCGTTTCCGCTATGTTTGTGAAGGACCATCCCATGGTGGACTTCCTGGAGCTTCTAGTGAAAAGAACAAGAAGTCTTACCCACAAGTTAAAGTAAGTTAATAATATAACTACTATGTTTAATATAGTTAATATTTATTTAACATTACCATATAACTGTATTTTCTGTTTGTGTGATACTCCACAGAATAAGAAAGGACATACTGTGCTGCTCAAAATATAATGTATGTTTGTCTGAAGTGATTTTACTTAAAGTTCCTTCTATGGGAGTTTATAGCCATCTTTGGAAAAAAATGATAAATTAGATTAAATCCCCAATTGTATCAATAACTGAGAAGTGAGGGATGAGAATTAGCCAGATAAGAATTAATTCAAAATCCACAATTACTGAGATCTTTTTGAGCTTGAATTTTTTTTCCCCCAAAAAACGGTAAGCTGAGATTCAGGGGCATCCTGGTTTATTTTTATCCAACTGTGTTGTGATAATTGTGGACCTTTCATTCTTACTTTGCTTCTCTTCACAAGCAGAAAAATAACTTCATCATGTTAAGCAAATCCAATTCATTTCCTTAAAAAATATCACAAAGATCAATTTTCAAATCCTACTATTTCCAAATGTGTTGTTTACTGTAAAGACGTCTGTGCTTTTACATGTTTTAGCCAAAGTGTTATATATCTTCTCTCAGCTGTAGCTGAATTATCAATATACTATAGGTACACTTTTCAGATAGCTGGATGTGTCCATATTGATGAGTTTGGCATGTGTGACTTAAATGTCTTTGAGGACTACGTCTACTCTTTCCTGAGAATCACCTAAGTCATATTTTTAGAGAAAAAATAGCTTTAAAGACCGCTAGTTGTTAACACCAATGGAGAAACATCAAGAAGTTTGGATATGTTGGACTGGTATATCTGCAGTTGAGGGCACACAAGATGGAGATTGTAACTCATAATCAAAGCCATCGCCTAACATGTGTTTGGGCAATATTGGATAGCACGTTACCCATTATGATACCATCACCCTTGCAACTACTCAACTCTGCAGCAATAATTTACAGTGTTCTGAAGTTATATTTTTACTGTAATTCCTGTTACAAAGACACAGGACCATAATGTTTAATCACAATGTGAACAATTATCAATTGTTTCATTATAAGGCTACACTGGCTTCTTGGAGATATCTTTATTATTTTTATACTTGTGATAAGTCAATCTTATGCTTTTATTTCTACATAAAATGGGTATCTATTTTTTAAGGTTAACTGTGTTATACTCAGGGGGTCTATTGGCCTAGTGGTTAAGACACTGGGCTATTGACTGGAATGTTGGCAGTTCAAGACCCAAGTACTGTGTGGAAGGGTGAGTTCCTGTTTTTGCCCATTTCTTGCCAACTCAGCAATTTGTAAACATGCAAATGCAAGTAAATAAACAGGTACCACTTTAGTAGGAGAGTAACAGCATTCTGTGCACCCCAGCATATAGTCATGCCAGCCACATGACCATGGAAGCGTCTTCAGACAACACTGGCTCCTCGGGTAGGAAATAGAGTTCTAAAAATGATTTTTCAAAAGGCAATTGGACTTTCTTAGTTTGTAAAACCGGGGGGGGGGGGGGGCACTAAGAAAGTCCACTTGCCATTTGAAAAGCCCTTTGGAATCATGATCTGGATGTTTGAGAATCTTCACAGACATTTAGGAAATGGAGATGAGCATTGCCTCTTAGAGTGGGACACAACTGGACAGGGGAAATCTTTGCTGGATTATTCTTTATCTCCTACCTTATCTTTATGAAGAAACTTCTGTTTCTGGCATTGGCTCCAGTATGAAAAATGAGCCAAGATAGAGAGAAAAATGTTTCTCAAGATAAAGATAAATAGGGTAATGCAGGAGAGAGCATTAATTATTGTCAATTATGGACATTTTTTTGGGCTCAGAATTCAGATCTAAGTTTGTTTCTCCCAATATCTTAACAGGGTTTGTTTGTAAATATAGCTCTTCTTAAGATATCAACATTGACCTCACATGTACTGTATTTCTTATAACTTTCTGAGAACGTTAGAACAAATAAACTTTTTGTTTGTTTCATTTATGTTGGGTCTTTTTGGAAAATATGTCAGATATTTTCTCATATCTATGGAAATGGGTAAGCCATGTGGGGTTTTTATGGGTATTTCCCCTCATTATTATTTCATCTTGCCTTTAATCTTTTATCATAGTTATATTACTCAGTCTTCAATTTTGTATTTTTAAGCTGAGAAAAATCTGATAAACAATAGGTTTTGCTTCAGAATAGACATATAAGAAGTGCACTATCAGTCTTTTTTATTTTTATTTCAAAGTATTATATCTTTTTTTTATTTTATTTTTTTTCATTTATATAAATCTTTACACAACAATACCTACAAGGAGAGTTTGGCAGATAAATATGGGGAAGTTCCTTTAGGCTACTTTAGTAGCTTGTTGGTACCTGTTTTTTATTTCAAGTTTAGCCAGTTGGAAGCTGGAATATTTTGTGTTCTGTTTCCTTCTGACTGTCTGCTTTCAACCAAGGTGCTTCATTTACACGAATGGAAAAACCTCCAATTGTTTTGAATAATTTTTCAGATTGTTCTGAATAATTATTAGTTGTCATGATCTATAATTATTATACTTCACATAAATTTGTTTCTCTGGAGTTTGCTGTGTTTAAAATGTGCTGTTGATTTATGTGGCACCATCTTTTCAAATGAACTACAATGATGTCACTTCAGATAGTAACATACATAAATCCTCCCCCGCCCCCAATTTAAACTTTGTGGTTTTTATTATTATCAATATCCCATCTTTGGAGAATATGGAAGTCATAATAAAGCATAATCTGTACTTTTTAAAGGAAAGTAGTGGCTAAAATTCCACAAAGTAAGGCAGAATCCAGTAATTCTGTTAAAAGTACGTAACAAATGTTTTAGCATCACAATATAAATTGTACCCCTTTGTATAGTTGTGCATCATACTGCATGTACAAATGAATTAGAGTCAGCTTTTGCTTTTCCCACTTTTTCTCACCTTTTGGTTTGCTGTAGTAGAGCATGCATCCAGTTTGGTGTAGTACCTCTAGCCTTGGGCTAGAAGACCATGAGTTCTAGTTCTACCTTAGCATGAAACTAGCTGGGTGACCTGGAGCCAGTCACTCTCTCTAATCCCTAGGAAGAAGGAAATGTTAAATCATTTGTGAAAATGCCAAGAAAACTGCAGAAACATGTCCAGGTAGTTGCCAGGAGTCAAAAAGGACTTGAAAGCAATAATGAATCACTGAAACAAGGCAACACTAGGATTGCATTTGGGGAACCTTTCACACTCCGAAGCTCTAGTGCTATTGTTGAGTCAGTAGAAAACTATACAAGTATTAAATATACTTTTCCTATGGCCAGTCCCCATCCTACATTTATTACTTCTGTTATCAGTCAGTATCAATATGTAGGTCTGTGGCCCTCAACCTTCAGGGTGGTTTTTCCACTGACTGGGATGGGGTGTGGTGGAACATGTTTTTGTGTGCTACCTGGATCCTGCACATGAGTGGATGAAGATTTGCTTGCTTGTGCACCCCAGTTCCTGGTAGGCCATGGACCAGTACCCGTCCACAAACTGGGGGCTGGGGATTCTTGATACAGGTAACAAAAGTGTAACAGATATTATACATTGTAGGGCTGCTTTTGTACAATATTGGAAAAAGAAAAACAATACTACTTCATCAAAAGTACAATTAACAATAAATAATATTTGAATGCACAGATGAACACAGATGGATTGGAAATAAGAGCATAAAAGAAGCAACAGCCATCCCATCAGAATTCAGTCGTCAGGATTCCTGCAGTTACCCCCATTTAAATCATGAGTCTCGAGCCAAACTTCCAAAACTTAAAAAGGATTTATTGGGAGTTAAACTGTCCAGTACTGCCTGGGTGTAGCTTACTCTGAGGCACATAATTCATTATCAACCTTGACCCTGGTTTTCCCCCACCCCCTGTGTATATCGTAATTCATATTGTCCAATGGGACACATCCATAGCCAAGAGTCATCAGTCATGCTCTCCAGTTAGAATTTTGCCTGGCAGAAACATCAGTCACCTAGTTACTATCTTTGAAAACATTTATGGAATGAAGTTTACAAGCTACTGCACTGCTCCCCCCTCCCTTTCTGTTGATAGTTAAAAAAAACTTTTAAAAGTTATTTTTAAAAATATTTAACATTTTTAAAAAGTTTAATATGTTTAAAACATTTGCTAATAATATGTTTAGGTTTGTGTGTCTGTATTCTGGGGAACTTATATTGGAATCATTGCTGTTAGTATAAAAGTTATTTTTGATATCACCATGACAGAATTTCTTCACACAGAATTTATGAGTGAAAGTTTTCATATAGACTTCTGTTTTCCTTTTCATTTCCTGTTCTTGTTTAAGGAATATCATTTTGAAAATAAGCTTGCAACATATAGTAAAAACTGACCATTTCCAAGAAAGTTTTAAATTGCTTCATTAGCAGAACTTTGTAAAATGCCCACAAATATCTTCTCTGTTATGTCAACTTTATACTTCTCTATTTTAACAATAAGAAATCTGTTAATAAAAACAGTATGTATATATTTTGATTTATAGTGCCAGGAATCAGCCTTCTGGTTTTCAAATGTATGTTAAAATACATATTTGATATAAATGTTTTCAAAAATAGTATATTTGGCTTATGAAAGCATTCTTTCTGCTTTCCATAATTTAAATATATTGCTTTTTTCCAATTATATATTTACATTTTGAAAATACTAATTTGGTGTGTTTTATACATACCATCTTCAACTGGGATGACACTAATTGATACTCCTAGATATATATACATTTAACCCTCTATATATTTAATATATATATTTTAATCCTCTAACTCAAAATAAATGGTATTCATCAGTGATGGTGTCTGAATTTATTTTAGAAATCTTAACCGTTTCAAGAATGCTAGATTCAAGACATGAAAGGCTGGAGCAAAGTCTGATAGGGACTATAAAACTATTTTACTACTGTTAGCATTCAGATTCACTTGACCAAAATAAAGAGCAAATATCACAACAAAATAAAAGTGTAATAAGAGATTAGAAGTATTGTTTCAAAATCCATTTTGCCTTTCTTATTGGGAAAATATGATTTAAACATAGGCTTGTTGTATTTCCAAAGAAGTGGTATTGTTTTATAAAACTTTGAAGTTCTATCATTGTTTTATTTAATATCCAGATTAAAATTAAATTATTAAAAATAAATGGTATATTTATTTCTAACTCCAATGAAATTACTTGTTGTATACAGTATTCATGGGGAAGTCACACTAATTAATTTACTATTTTATTTTGAGTATCTTGGATTTAACTTATAATAATAAAGGATTTTTAGCTTCCTCTATTCCTTCATCCAAGCTGTCCAAATGTTCTGAAACTATTTATGTACTATTTCAGAACTTTGTGTTTATTTATGACTATTAGTATCCTTTTGTTGTTTTGATTTCAAATCTGTGCCACTTAGCATTTGACATTTCTTCCTAAATTTTAAATAAAGATTTATTCCACACTCTACAGTAGGGCTCCCCAACTCCCACCCGTGGCTCATTACTGGGCCATGGCCTATGCAGAATTGGGCTGTGCAAGGAGCTGGCTGGAGTGCCAACATGTACATTTGTGCAGCTCAACTTGTGTGAGCGGCAGGCCAGTAGACACTTGTGCCCATGTGCATCGGTCTGTCATCCACGAGAGTTAAGCTGTACACATGCGCACTGGCCTGCCATCCACATGGGTTAAGCTATGCGCATGTGGACTGGCTTACCGCTCACATGAGTTGAGCTGCGTGCACTGGCCCACTACTAGTACAACCTAGTTCCCCTCCCCCTTCAGCTGGGCCACCAAGCTGCAAAGATTGGGGACCACTACTCTACAGTGTCTTTGGTGGCTTAAATACATTCCTAACATGCAAGCACCCACATGTAATACATTTAAAAAATCAATATAAAATCAGAACAGAGGAATAATTGCTCAAAGATAAAAGTGTTTGTTCTGCTTCCTACAGATCTGCAATTATGCTGGACCTGCAAAAGTAATAGTGCAGTTAGTCACAAATGGAAAACATGTCCACTTGCACGCTCACAGCTTGGTAGGAAAACACTGTGAGCAGGGAGTTTGCACAGTAAATGCAGGACCAAAGGACATGGTAGTAGGGTAAGTAAGTAAGTAGTGTCCTTATAAAGTATAATTTCTCCATAATTATGATCTGTAGATTCAGTTCTACCTACAGTTTTTATCCACTCAATGTTCACTCTGGCTCACTTTTCTAATTTATGGTAAACTGTCTTTGTTATATATATTAAGAAGATGAGCAATTAGAATATGAAGAGATGGGAAATTCTGTACGTGCATAGTGACAATTTTTGTAGTTCAAATCAGTCTCTAGTAGAACAAGAACAAAAATGGATATATTATAAAATCCGGATGATTATCCTTCATTTAGGATTGCTATACATGTAATCTGTGATGAAGTATATCTCCAGGGCATACCCATGTATGCATGAGCTCACTCTTAAGATACAGTCAAATTCCGATGGGAATGTGGTTTTTGTTATTGCTATTGTTATTTCTAGTGTGCTTTGTTGAGAAGGCTTCAAATTATTATGAACCGCAGTGGCACAGTGGTTAGAATGCAGTACTGCAGGCTACTTCTGCTGACTGCCAAAGCACTGTGAAGTGGTATATAATCTAAGTGCTATTGCTACTAGTGAATCTGCTTGCCTAATGAACTGAAACTGATTGTGTATGTCATGATAGAGAAACAAAATGTTATAATATTTTAGTCATATATAATAATAGTCATGTATTTGTCACTGTTTCATTATATTTGTCTAGCTTGAAAACTATGAAAAAAACCCACTGAAGTATTGAGAGAAATAAATGTTTCATTATTCTGAAATAGCTATCCAGATGTAATTAGCAAATAATATAATAACCCCTTTTTAAAATATATAACACTTGCAACAATTATTTTTAATTAGTGTTATTTTTTTCAATAGTTTTCCTGTTTTTTTTTTCTTGATTTTCAGATGTAGAACTAAATTGATTATTAACTTCTTATTAAAAGCTGCCTGATTAATAACTGAATAGCAAAAAAATAGAACTGAATAGCAAAAAAATAGAATTCAGAATTTTTATGGAGACGTTTCTTTTCCCCCAAGTATATTTCCTAAATTCAATTTCCAGGTTTTTCTATTTTGTTGGAAGCTTCTCCCCACACTTCCCTAATTGTGTAGGTTAGCCTCTTTCTTTTTTTGTAAATTAAATAAATATCTCTTACTCAAGTTAGATTAAAGTCATTATGACGTTGACATAATCATTGGATTCCTTGAACTATTGCATTCCAAGAACAAAATAACAAAGGGAATATTAAATCCTAGTTAATCTTCTACCTTTTTTTGAAAGAGCAACTAAAGTATGCATAGTATTGTTCCTAGGATTGGATTAGGTTTCAGATAAATGCTAGTTTGATGTTCTCCAGAAAGATTTTAGAAATACACATGCGCACACAGGCCAGCGCATACGCACACAGAAACAAAATCCTGGGGGGAAATTAGCCAGATAGAAGCTGCTTCTCAGACTTGAAAGACTCATTCTTTTGATGTTAAGAATCACTCTGTCATCAAATTGAGTGCAAGATCTGTTGTGTGCAATTCTGCTTCCAATCTTGAAATTTTTATCATATTCTTGCTAAGCATACTTAAATTAAGCATACTTAACTTATACAAACATCATACTTATTTGATGTTGTCTTGCTATTGAAATACAAGCCCAAAAAACCTTTCCCACACTTAAAAAGGCTTTTGGTGAATTTATCCAGTCATTTTTTATTGGCTATAGATTTTTCCCTCCTCTAAGTTGCTCAAAGGAATTTATTTGCTTTCCACATCTCATTACATGCTTGCAATAGTCCATTTAGGGAAGTTAATGGTTCAAGACCATGGTGTGAACTATAGATAGTACTTGTGTGGCATTTAAACCTGGGTCTTTTTAGTTATGGTCTAATGCCTAAACATTTTAGCTTTACAAAAATAGAAATAGTTGAATAAACATAGGCAATGCAACAGAGATTGCATTATTAAGGCCAGAGAAAATACTGAATGTTGATTGGAATAAGGGTAAACAGTAATATTTTAGACATGAGAAGGTATAATCATGTCTATATAATGATTTGTACTTCACTACAGATTTCCAAACCTGGGAATATTACATGTTACAAAGAAAAAAGTATTAGACACACTGGAAATGCGCATGATTGATGCATGTAAAAAAGGGTACAATCCAGGACTCCTCGTTCACCCCGATCTCAATTATATACAAGTGGAAGGTGGAGAGGAGAGGCAGCTAACAGGTAGGTAGAGAGATATCTCTGCACACGTGAAATAAATGCTACTTTTAATTCCTCTTCATTATCATTACAGTGAGTAAGCAATTGTCTCTTTTTTATCATATTTTATGATCAACAATGAAGAAAAAAATGATACAGTACTTCCTCTAAAATTGTGCTTTTTTTCAAGAGGCAACTGGACTTTCTGGTTTTCTTTGAAGACGTTTAGTTTCTCATCCAAGAGAATGCTTGTAGACAGCTGGACATTTGCATCCTTTTAGTGGGTCATTAAGGTCTCCTGGAGGTTTATCTGTGTCATCTGGGTCACCTGAGTGGTGCAAATTGGTGTGGAGCCTTCTTGGAACCGTGGAAAGGACTGTAGATTGGAGGTTGAACAGCCCTCTCTCAGCAGAGGGGGAGGGGTACAACATCATCTATCTTCAATCTACAACACAGTCCTTTCCACAGTTCCAAGAAGGCTCCACACCAATTTGCACCACTCAGGTGACCCTGATGACACAGATAAACCTCCAGGTGACCTTAATGACCCACTCAAAGGATGCAAATGTCCAGCTGTCTGCAAGGGGTATAAATCCTTCCATTCCCTGCCATCCAGTCAGAGCTAAAGAAGCTTCTTGGATGAGAAGTGAAACATCTTCAAAGAAAAACCAGAAAGTCTAGTTGCCACTTGAAAAAAAGCACATTTGGGACAACCATGACCTGGATGTTTGAGAATCTCCATAGACATTCCTTCAAAATTGTTAATATACAGTTCAGTTGGAGAGGGGGGATAATTTCTTTTATGATGCATATTCCTTTGATTCTTTTTCAGTTTTTATTTCTGTTGTATGGATCTCTCCCATTTTTGAACATTATCCACTCCTTTTCTTTATCTCTTGGTCAAAGTAATGCTTAGCATTAAGCGTGCATAATGTAATTCTTCTTCAAACTCCTTTGCATGTCAAGTAGCTGGGTAGGTGATTTTGAACTGAATGGGGAATTTGTGGAATTTCCTATATTTCTTGAAGAAATAGCAGTGTTGTGTGTGGGCATGCTTGAGAAGGTTTGAGCAGATTAAAAAAAACTGTTCAGAAGAATTGTCACATTGAATATAATATATCTTTATTCACTTTGGCTTCCATTTGACCTTCTTGCTTTCTGCACTAAAATGGTTAGACGTCCTCTTAATTCAACTTTTGTGACTGCTTCCCCTTTCACTTATCATTACCACCATTAAAAGACACCTTGCTACAATAATCCATACTCTTTTCCATTGTTTTCAGAACGAGAACGAGATATCATTCGTCAGGCAGCACATCAGCAGACTAAGGAGATGGATCTCAGCGTTGTACGGCTCATGTTCACTGCATTCCTTCCTGATAGCACTGGTAGCTTTACAAGGAGACTTCAGCCTGCCTTGTCTGACCCTATATATGACAGCAGTGAGTGTCTTTTGACTTTTCTTTCCATTCTGTAGTGAAATCCCAGTCTGAGTACCATGTTTCCCCGAAAATAAGACCCTGTCTTATATATATTTTTTGCCACCAAAAAAGGCACCAGGTCTTATTTTCAGGGGATGTCATCCACTAACTAACCTCACTTGCGTGCGTTGCCCTTGGCCTACTTTTCGCTGTCAGAGGCCTTTAGGAATTTATTCTTCTGTGGCTGGCAAGGCTTTTCTGAAGGCATCTGCAGCAGATAACAGAGCTCTGGATCAATCCGCTACAGAGACCTTCAGGAAAGTTTTCCCAGCCTTGCCGGCTGCAAAAGAAATGCCTGGCAAGGCAGGTGTCAGAGTGTGCGAGGCTTGGCTACAACTGTCCAAAGGTAAGTAGCAGGGCAGCTCCACCACCACCCCGATTCCCACCTTAACCTATTTTTTACTCATGCACTTGAGTGGGTGGGATCTTAATTATGGCTTATTTGGAGGGGTAGGGCTTATATTGGGCATATGTGTAAAAATCAAGCTAGGACTTACTTTCAGGGTAAGTCGTATTTTTGGGAAAACAGGGTAAGATTTTGTTGCAAGACTGAATATTCAGGCATGGGCAATTAACATTTTGAAAAGGATATGAAAGGCTTACATTTAAAAAAAGAAGAAAAGACTTATGATGGGTTTTCACACTTATAACCCTTGCAATGTCCCTGTGGTCATGTGATCAAAATTTGGCCACTTGGTAACTGGCCTATGTATTTATGACAGTTGCAATGATTGTTTGCCACATTCTGACAAGCAAAGTCAACGGCAAAGCCAGATTCACTTAACAACCATGTTTCTATCTTAATAACTGCAGTGATTGACTTAACAATCATGGCAAGAAAGGTTGTAAAATGGGGCAAAACTCACTTAACAACTGTCTTGCTTAGCAAAGGAAATGTTGCGCTCAATTGGTCGTAAATCAAGGACTATTTGTAATATTCTCTTATTTTATTCTATGGCAGGGATGTCAACTTGATTTCATTTAGGGCTGCATCAGGGTTGTGTTTGACTTTAGAGGGGCTGGGGTAGGCATGGCCAGGATGTTTATGGCCAACTCAATGTCACTCATGTTGGGGGCACCTTTGATGGCCCAAACACTCTACCAGCAATAATGGGCTACCAAACTCCATTTTCAACTGTGATGGTCTCCTGCAACCCTCTGCCACCGAAAATTGAACTGGGGAGGGCCACTCGTGGACCTCCTGAGCTCTATTTCATTGGCAGAGGCACCACAGGCTGGTCCTTCACTGTTTCCAGGTTGGCCCCGCAGGTCAGATCTAAGCACCCTGTGGGCTGGATCCTTGAGTTTGACACCCCTGCCCTATGGATTATTGTTGTATATTTTGTAATGCTGAGTTTTGGAGATGATATAGCCAAATTGGGACAAAATCCTTGTTGAAGTAATTAGAAGTTGACTTAATTCTTTCTTTAATTTTCTTCCCCAGAAGCTCCAAATGCATCCAATTTAAAAATTGTACGGATGGATCGGACTGCAGGCTGTGTAACAGGGGGAGAAGAAGTTTACCTACTTTGTGACAAAGTCCAAAAGGGTGAGAACTCAACACTGCATCTATCATGCTTGAACATAGTTATATAATCATGTTGTTACTTCTATGTACTGGAAATTTGCAATTATTCGAAACCCCAAAATTGATTTGATTTTAATTAGTAATAAGAGAGATTAGTATAGAATAGATTTTTGTAAATGATAAAAATAAGATATCAAGTCTGACAAAGTCTTTCCCAATCCAAGATAGGGAAGTGAAATAAATTTCTTCAGTGATTTAAATAAGACTCTGAGTAAATGGAAACTCCAAAGTGGGGTTTTCCCTTAGCAAGTATGTTTTTCCTTGCAACAGTATTAATTGAAATATCTCAATGTATACTGAGAAATGTGATACTTTTTTATCAATAAACACTTCTATATTAAATAATTTGATATAGAATCTATTATCAAAAACTCTACATAATTAGTAACAGGAAAAATTGGCCAACTTTTTAAAAAAAGTATAAATTTATCAGAGTTGACAGCCCACAAATTTTCTCCATTTAAACGTTCCCCAAGTATATGGGGACTGTATCTCTACATCTATGTAATTTTTGACATAGGCTACATTGAACTTGTTGTAGTAGCCACTATAAACTGGTTTATTTTAATTAATTAAGAAAAAAAGGAAACATTAGCTAACAATACATTTTTGTGGTGCTCCAGCTACTGCTTCCCAGATTTCTTAAGAAAATATAATAATCTTTGTTACCTAAATGTTTGTGATTGTTGTGTACAATCTATATTTTTTTATTATATTTATTTAGGGTTCCAGCATTAGGATGCAAGATAGGAACAAAAAGCAACAATTTTAGAATCATTAAGGTTCTTCCTGCACAATTGGATTACATTGATACTGGAGTTGTTTTTTTAACTCTAAATTTGCACTTTTTCCCAATAAGACAATCCATTTGGGAATATTTCATAGTTTTGGATATCCTAAACCAAGGGTCTTCAAACTTGGCAAGTTTAAGACTTGTGGACTTCAATTCCCAGAATTCCTGAGCTAACATGACTGGAGGGGGAATTCTGGGACTTGAAGTCCACAAGTCATAAAGCTGTCAAGTTTGAAAACCCCTATCCTAAACTCTTTTCCCTTCCTGGACGGTAATACTTTTGTTAATAAGTCCAATTAATTTGCTGCTTCCCCAACCCTTCCAACTTTTTCCATAGTTTTGAAGATCTTGTATTTTATTTCTGTTCTTCACATGGTTACTTCAGTATTTAGCATATGATCAGAAGATGATAGAAAAGAAGTAAACATATGCACACAATCCAAAGAATTCTATACAAAACTTCTACAGGGTACAGCAGTGGCCTCATAATTGAATGTCTAAATCAGCTATCTAGGCAATCGCTTTTGATGTGTTTCGTACACTTCTTCTAGGGAACCAAACCCACTTTGTGAGCAATCTTGCACAATATGTTTAATAATTTGTATATCAACACCGCAATTGCAACAAGGGGAATTTTTCCATCTCCAGTGCTACAAGACAGGCTCTTCTTCCAGCATCACATATAATTCTCTTCAATTTCATCCAGACAAAAGTGTGTGCGTGTGTGTGTGCACATAGGTCTTTGAGTCAGTGTTGATTCCTGCTGACTGAACAATTTCCTGCAGTTTTCTTGGCGAAATTTCAGAAGTGGTTTGCCCTTACCTGCTTCTTCCTTGGCTGACAGAGATTAACTGGCCCAAGTCATTCAGTTGACTTTGTGCCTAAGGTGGGACTAGAACTCATCGTCTCCTGATTTCTAGTCTGGTGCTTTAACCACTAGACCAAACAGGCTCCTATTACATTGGTATGATGGACAGGAATATACTCTTCCTTTTTGACAATTTTATTCCAATCTCTACTTCTCTAATCCTATTAAAATTCATCTGTAAAATACAGAACCAGATTCCTGCAACTTACCAGAATACATCCTGATTCTTTAGCCATGTGGCTTTGATGATTTTTTTTAAAAAACTTGCATTCTTATATCAGATGGACAGGTTAAGAATAGGGAAAAAGAAAATCATTAGCTTTTACTTTGTTTTCTCAACTTTATTTGCAAATAGCTTGCTTTGTAGCCATACATTCGTATCTAGGACATAAAATGGTAAGGTTTTCTTGAGGGAGGGCAAGAGACTCTGGATTGACTAATGCTGGCCTACTCAGAATCTAAAGTTTTCCAACATCTGTTTTCTGTTTTGGACAAAAGAATTGGGGTGGATGGGCGATGGAACAGACAAATTGTTTCCAGATTTGGATGCAACTTAGAAATGTTTCTACAGAAAGACATTTTGCGTAATTGTTCACCACATATCATTTGGCTATTAGCACACACAGAGTCTCAGGAAAGAATGTTATCACAACTTTAAAAATCAATTAACCATGCTTTAAATTGGATCTAGACAGTGAATGTAAAATTGAAACAAGATAGTCTTTACAACCCAACCCAGCCCATTTTAAGTCATCCTGGACCTGAGATTCCCGCTCCTGCATTAAAGCAGAGGATAAATATGAATCATGATTCATGTTTTCTCACTTACAGATGATATTCAAATCCGTTTTTATGAAGAAGATGAAAGTGGTGGTGTCTGGGAAGGTTTTGGAGACTTTTCACCTACTGATGTGCACAGACAGGTAAGTTCTTTTGGCAAGGAATTATAGTGATAGCATATACAACAAGTTTTAATGTGAGCTCTTTAATTTCTAACAGTTCATAGGGTTTAAAAACCTGATCAGAGTTAACTTCCTATTATTTCAATGAAGTAGTAATTAATATATAGAGATGTATAAACTACAAAGAAGATAATATAATATGCAAATATATTAAATATATAAATTGTTACATTTTCCCATCCTTATCTTGATCATCTGTATCATGATTGCCTACAGTTTGCAATAGTATTCAAAACACCGAAGTATCGAGATGTCAACATCACAAAAGCAGCATCTGTATTTGTTCAATTACGGCGAAAATCAGATCTAGAGACCAGTGAACCAAAACCTTTTCTGTACTATCCTGAAATCAAAGGTAATTATCAATGCTGTGTTATACTGCATATTGTAGAAGACATGCATCTTTTTAGAAAACCATTGGTGTTGGAATTCTTCTACCTATTGTAATATGTTACATATTAGTTAATATTAGAATAATAGCATTGCCAATAAATTGTTGCTGGATTTAACACTCTGTCCATTAATAAAAATAGAATTAATACAGTCGTCAATAAGGGATGAAAGTCCTAAATGACATGAGATAAAAATACCAGTATCATGCAAACCTGCTAATATACACATAGTCCTTGATCTCAGTGGTGTATTAATCATTAAGCAGACTAAGCCCAAAGGGGGCACCACAAAGTTGAGAATATGGCTTCATTTGCACAGTATGTACAAAGGGGGGCACCAAGTTTTTTCAGTGCTTGAGGCACCAGTGAGCCTTAATCTACCACTGCTTGACTTAAATGGTTCACTTTGTGACACTTCAAAGTTACAACGGCATTGAAAAAAGTGAACGTTTTTCACACTTATGACCGTTGTTGCAGCATCCCCATGGTCATATGATCAAAATTCAGGCGCTTGGCAACTGACTCATATTTATGATGGTTGCAGTGTCCCAGAATCATGTGACCACCTTTTGCAACCTTCTGACAAGCAAAGCCAATGGGGAAACCAGGTTCACTTAACAACTGTGTTACTAACTTAACAACTGCAGTGATTCACTTAACAACGGTGGCAAGATATGTCATAAATCACTTATCAAATGTTTCAGTTAGCAACAAAAATTGGGGACTCAATTGTGTTAAGTTGAGGACTATTTGTATGGAAATATTTTGGAAGGTTTAGTGATGATGGTGGTTATTGTAGAAGCTTCCCATATTTCTTTTCCAGGCCACGAGTAAAATGCTCCACCACCTGGTAGTTTCCACAATGGAAAAGCTATTCCATCTCTAACAACAAAAGCCATTCTTTACTTTCAAATTTGCAACTTTTTGAACACTGTAATTACATCACTGGACTTCTTTTGTGGCCTTGGGCTACTTTTCCATTAGTCAGAATTCTCAGTAAACTTCCCAGTTCCTGGGTTCAATTTAATTTCCCTGTAACACAACACATAGCAGCTGAAATCAACATCTCTTTCCTGATGATGTGAAAACTTTCCCTCCATAACTAGTTTATTAACAGTATTTTTCTTCATTCACAACATCCAAACATTGTAGTAAAAGCTGTGCACACTAATTAGCCAATAATTTCTTCAAATTCCAAATTTAAAAATACAGGCAATTAAAGATTATAGTATTGTGAAAATCAGGCCCCATTCTGAAGAAAGGCAATAAAACTACACTGACTTGATTTTATCATGCCTTTTAAAGATGGGAAGCTTAAGCTTGATGTTTGTCTTAAGCTCTTAATAGATGCACCCAAGTTGAATTTCTTGAGAGAAACACATAACTATTTACCAATTTGAGTAAGCTATATCAACACAAGATTCCTTAAAGTGTCATAAGCTCTTTCTGAAATGAATGAATTCATGTTTATCTATTATCTGAGTTTTGATTTTGTTGTTTTGACAAGAAATATCTTAAGCAATATTGTCATATCAGTTGTGAAATATCTATGTGTCACATTAATGGGGAACAGGAAGAACAAAATACTGATTCTTGGATAATAGAAATGGAGTATTATTGATTGCAGTTGATAGAAACACGAATTATTTTAATTATGTATGCCTAAAAAGGCTGAATGGTATATATTGATACAGCCGAGAAAGAAATAACCAAAAAAGGCAAGACTTTTTGAGCTTTTTTCATTTATTGATTCAATATGTAAATTTCATGTATTGATTCAATATGTAAATATGTATGACAAATTGGTTCAATGTGTAAACCTATCAAACTGGTTTCTCAAAAATCCACTGTGATTTTTTAAAAAATAATGTCACACTCATAGTGTTTATTTGAACAAAATAAGCTGACAACTGACATGTTTGATATTTAAATTCTTTTTCCAAGAGTCCTATTTGGCAAATTTGCATTTTAATTGTTGTCAAATAATTTTGATCCTATAGTTCAATAATTTTATTATTACTTCATTGTTTGATTTATATTTTTAAAAGTACTATAAATTTTTCCCTTTTAGAGGTAGACATAGCTCACTTATTTTCTAAAGAATTGGGATATTCTCAGAAGTATTTCTTGTCTCATCACATTAAATTTTGATTATTCTAGTCGTGCTATAATCATGTTCATTTTTAAAGGATCTAGTGATCCCTAGATTCCCAAATAGGAGATGAAACTTGTAAATGTCTCAGTTTTTCCCAGGTATCTTTAATTTGCTTCCCATCCCAGACTCTTTTTTTCCAATAACAACTCAGTCTCTATTTGTAGTTTCAATGCTGTGGCAAATCTTTACTTTTCTGATAAAGGTATCACATGTCAGATAAGCATATATGAACTCCTTCATTTTCACCAGATGCCTCTATCCATAATCAATGTTTGTGGAATACTCATAGCTATTTTATTTATGTTCACTGTACTGAATTAGAAAGGTAGAGCAGACCTTGGTTAAAATAATTTAATTTATAAATAATGTACGTATAAACTAATTTTTAAATTAATAAATAATTTAATAACTAATTATTCTGGTATGTGTAATCACATTGGCACGCTATCAGTTTTTTCAAATGTTTTATCATATGCAAGATGAAAATGAATGAATGAACCTGGAAATAAATACACAGCAGTAATATGAAGACGGTACACTAAATATGGTCTGCAAAACAGTAGACTCATTCTTGGCATTGAACACAGATAAACAAAAGCAATATTCTATTTCAAGAATATTCTTGAAATATTCTCCCACTGGATAGTCTTCCATTCTTACAAAAACTCAGAGGCAAAACTGACCTCAAATCAGTTTTTAAAACTGAAATCTATCACACCCGAGGAAAGTATTTAAAGGGTGAAAAGGTTGATATATAATAAGCAAAACATGTAGATGAGATGGACAAATGAGGGAACAGTTGGTTTATACTTCATAAGTTGTTATCATAACTGACAGGAAGTGATGTGCTTAAGGGAATTTCCAGGTTTACCACTGAATTGATGAACTCTGTACACTTCTTTTTTTTAGGATTCAGAAATCTTTGTGGTATATGATTGAACTTTGCAGTAACTTTCAAAAACTCCCTAGGCACCTATTGAACTATCCTGGGACTGGTTGGCTATCTATATGTATCACTCAGGGGAATTGCCCAGATATAATGGCCTACTTTGGTGATCAGGCCTAATACTATAATGAAGTTGCAAGTATACTAGTTGAATATTGTCCAAGTCTAGGAATACGTATTGATTTTACATTATTGTTAGTTTTTAGTACTCCTAAATTGGGTGGCTGGGTGTTAATCCAAGAGGGGAAAAACCTTTATGGAGAATCATTTAAGAAAATATAAGCTTGAAGAAAAGAAGAGGTTTCCTGACAGTGATAATTTTAATCAATGGAACAGCATCCCATTGTGAGTGCTCCATCACTGGAATTGTGGGTGTTCTATCACTGGAGGTTTTCAAGAAAACAAATTGTTTAAACAATTGTCTGGGATGATATAAGGATTTCTGCCTTAGACTAGGAATCCTCCAAAATTCCTTTCAGTTATATGATTCTGTGATTCTACTGTGTTTCCCTGAAAATAAGACCCACCCCCAAAATAAGCCCTGGCCTGGTTTTGCGGGGTTGGCTTAATGTAAGCCCTACCCTGAAAATAAGCCCCAGGAATAATCAGCTGTTTCGTGGAGGCACATGGGGTCTCCTGCTCCTTTTGCAGCCTCATTCGGCTGCAAAAATGGCCATACTTCTTGGAGCCAGTGGCAGGAACGCCCCCACAGATAGCTGTTTCGTAGACCAAGCTGGTGGCAAGATCTAGGCAAGAAGGTGTGAGGCATGAGGAGCAGCTTGCGCCCGCCCCGTCCCCGCCTCCTGGTACATGAGAAAAATAAGACCTGGTGGCTTTTTTTGGTGGCCTCAAAAATATAAGACCTGGTCTTATTTTCAAGGAAACATGATACTCAGAAAGATAGTGGCCTTTACTAGTTATGTTATAAACTGGTCATGTTTAACAGAGGCTGGGCAGCCATCTGTTTTAGATGCTTTAATTTAGATTGCTGCCTTGTCTAATGGACTGACTGCTTTTTGTTCCATGAATATGGTTCAATTTATATCCTTTTAACCAAAGAAATAAGATTAGGATCATCAGAGGGGAAGTAGGATTAGTCTGTAAGTTAGTCTGAGAACTGCCTTAGCTGCTAGTATATGGCTTGACCTATGCATTGTTCATATCCTGGTTTAAATCATAATTCAGTTAGGCTTCTTTTTTACCTAGAATTAATTGGAAGATTTTAAAATATATAAAAGGACTCTTAGGAGTGGCTTGGACGCACACAGAATGCTTATTATTCAGTAGCTCTCATCCCATCATTGTCATTTTGCTGTTTCCCTAGGACAGGGTTGTCAAACTCAAGGCCTGCAGGCCAGATCTGGCCCATGGGGCTACCTGGAAACAGCAAAGGACCCGTTCGTAATGCCTTTGCCAGCGCGCAGCCCTCCTGGGCTCCATTTTCGCTGACAGAGGCATGCAGGAGGCTGTCGTGGCCAAAAGCCAGGCCTAGGAGGGCTACATGCGATCCTCCCATACTCTGTTTTTGCTGGCAGAGGGCTAGCATAGCAAACTAAAAGTTAAAGAAAACAAAAGGAGAAAAGTTTCCCCTTTTGCGTTTGTGCATCCAAGAAGGACAGGAAAGGAGAAAGGGAAAGAGAAAAGAAAAGAAAAAGAAGGAAAGATGGCAAGAGAGCAAGGAAGGAAAAATAAGGAAAGAAGGGAAGGGGAAAAAAAGGAAAACGAAGAGGGAAGAAAAAAGAAGAAAAGGGAGGGAGGGAAGAATAAGAGGGAAGGAGAGTCTGAGGGAAGTCCTGCCTTAACACTTGGTCACTACAGGTGCCCCCCAACAAGAGTGAAGTTGAGCTGGCCACACACATCCGGGCCATGCCCCCCTAAGGTCAAACACAACTCTGATGCAGCCCTCAATGAAATCAAGTTTGACACCCCTGCCCAAGGATATATATCTTCCATGACCTATTTTGACTGTTCTATCCTTTCACGATGCAGAAGTTTTTTTTTCTCAATAAGAAAACAAGGTTTTAACTCCTTCTATCTAGATCAGGGCTGTTTAGCAATCCAGCCCACAGGCCGGATGTGTCATGCGCTGGCTATGCCCACGCCCAGTTTAACGAAGGAGGGGAAGTCACGATACATCATGTGACAACACTGTGATGACAAATGTTTGACTGATCTAGATCAGTGGTCGCCAACTGGTGGGCCATGAGAAAATTTTGGTGGGCCGCAGAGAAATCTCACCCCCAGAGCACCCCCACAAAGCAATTAATCCAGGCTGTGCAGAAACACAAGGCTGTGCCGCCCACATGGCCCACAGGAACCCTCCCCGCCCAGCATACTTGCCTGCTAAATTGCTATTTTTCCTTTTTCTGACCATCATCTGTTCTGCTCTGCCAGAGATTTAGCTAGGAAGCAAAAAATGGTTGGATTTCTTACTTTCTAGCTAGTCTTTAGATCTTTGGCTCTGCTTTTAAGCACAGCCGAACTTCCCTTCGGACTGAAGATTTGCTTGCAAGCAAATTCAGTGCAGACTCAGGGCAAGCAAATTTGAGAGACTAATCTAGCTGATGGCAGATAGATCACTGAATGATTCTGTGAGCAACTCAATCTGCCTGCTTTGCCTGACTTTGGGTAAAAGTTGCTCTTTATAAAACATAAAAAATTCAATATTTACATGCATTGTGTGTTGTGAGTTAATTTTGTGAGCTTACTTGCTAGCAAATTTTATGTGACAGACTGAGCTAGACAATGGCAGATAGATAGATCTCTGAATGAATCTGTGATTCTGTGAGCAACTCAATCTGCCTACTTTGCCTGATTTTGGATAAAAGTTGCTCTTTTTTTATAAAAAATTCAATATTTATATAAATATTTATAATATTTACATACAAGCCACGCCCAGCCAATCACATGACCACCAAGCCACACCCACAAATTAGGCCACGCCCACAGAACCAATTAATGGTCCCTGGGATCTAAAATTATGAATTTGGTGGTCCCTGAGGTCCAAAAGGTTGGCGACCCCTGATCTAGATGGTTGTCCTCTTTCACCAAGCACACAACTTCAGGAGAGATGCACATGGAGCAATCAGGAGGAAGGGGACACCCACCTAGGGAACCAGGTCAGCTGAACAAACAGCTGACAGATGTTGCAGCCAGTTCGCTGTCATGGTTTTTAATTAAATGTTGGTGATTAAGTAACAATAAACATTCCATGCTCTGCGCTGGGGATCAGCATAGTTCCTGAAATACATTTGGCAATTCATTATTAAAGGAAAGAGAAAATGGGAAGGAATATATCTGGAAAGGAAGAAAATGTTTTAAGTTCAGGAGAAAAAAAGAATGTTATAAAACTTTTTTTTTTTTTGAAACAAATTTTTATTAATTTTAAAGATAAAACAACACATCATTAACCATTAAATACATAAACACATAAAAGCTCTTAACATTGTAAATCCTTACAAGTCAAACAAGACATTATTTTTATACAGCATAATTCCAATTTATCCCATCTCCATATGGACACACAAATATCTTTCAGCAAATTTCTCATTATTTCTCTTTACTCCTATTCAATTTCATTTCTCTTCCATATTTATCCATTTTATAGTCATCATATTCTTTTCTTTCTGGCTTGTTTAAATTATTCTCATCTAACATTCCTCCAAGGTTTTATTGATTCTTTTTTCCTTTTTTTTTTATAAAAAACAAATTTTGTTAGTTTTACCATAAACACAATACACAAACATACAAACACAAAACATAAACAAAACTAAAAGATCTTTTCTGAAGGTTGTCTGTTCCCGGGTTAAAACTCTTCACACAGACACAAATTCAAACATCATATTCAACCCATATCTCCTTCCATATCTTATTATCATTTTCTTTTTTATATATATATATAAAAACCATTTTTATCAGTTTTATAAAAACAATGCACAAAGGATCAAGGCATAGCAGCTTATAAATTCTTTTCTAAGAAAAAATAATAATAAAAGATCAATAAGGCATAACATTTCCAGAGTATAATATCAATATTTCATATAATATTAACTTCATATCTTGTCCCTACTTCTCCTTTCCATCCAAATTATTTATTAATTAAAATTTTATTGCCTTTTATCAATATACAAAATCCAAAAAAAAAGCATATATATCCTTCCATATCTTATTACCATTTTCAACAACATTCTTTGTCTGTTCTATTTCCAATTATCCATTCATCTTTTTTTTCTTTTACTATACTTCTCCTGTACACCAATTGGAGTAACATCTATAACTCATTACCCTAACTTAGAAATACTACATATAGCAATCTTTCTTGGGATTCTGTTTAAAAGATTCTAAAATTACATAATAAATTTTATATTCTAAATATACATATAAAAACACACTCTTATATACCCTCCAGAATCCCTCTTTTAATCTAAATTAAATTCACCCATTGTCTCTAAATAAACTTTTTTTCTTTAAGTCTTGCTTCCCCCCATTAAGGCTTCTCCTCCCCCCCTTTCTCTCTTGCTTATTCTTCTCCTTGCCCTTTCTACCCCTTTGCTTTTTCCCATCGCTTTTCTTACTCCTTTTCCTTTGCTTTCTAACCTTGCCTCCATCTTTTCGCTCATTTTTCTCTCTTTTGGTTGTTTTTATAATTCTTAAAATCCCCTTTTTCTTATCCTTTTTCTCCTCCTCTCCGGAAGGGACCCATTGTTCATCAAAGATGGCTTCTTCTTCCTCTTTTTCCTTGTCCCAGTCCTTCTGCTGCGTAATCAACTTTTCAACAGAACATAACGCCATTTCTAAGAATTGAAACAAAGCGCCCAAAGTATCTTCTTTTTTATATTTTTGATATTCAATCTCTAGTTCATCCACAAACGATGCCATTATAAAAAGGGAAACTTTTTCCAAAACAACCACAAGTATTTTTAATCAAAGACAATCAAAAGCAATTAAAAAAAAAAAATTCCAAAAGTTAATACTTTTCTTCCTTCTTCTCTTTCTCTTTCTGGATTAATTTTTATTCAAAGAGGTCCAATTACCATATATCTTCCTTTGGGATCCACAAAGACGTTCTAGACAATCTCCTCCTTTTTCAGCTTCTGCTCCAATTTTTTTTCTCCCTTCCCACTTGCAATGACAATTTTAAATAATCAGAAATCCATACCTCCAGCAAAGATTTTCCAATTTCTTAAATTTTTCAATGTCCAAAAATCCCTTTGTCTCTTAGCTTCAACTTTCAAAGCAATCCACTTTCAATGTCTAATATATCCAAATATTTCTGCTATTTCCGTGGGGTGGGAGAGTAAAAAAAAAAAAAAAGTTCCCTTTAACAGCTTCTCCGCCGCTTTTCGCTCTTTTTAGGGATACAATGTATCCTCCAGCAATTCAAGCAGCTCAATTCCAGGCAATTTAAAAGGTGTTACTTGACCCGGCTCAGACAGAACTTTCACTCTTCACACTTCCTCCAGCACAGTTCTTACCCGGTTGCTGGCTTCTTCGTGGCGGCCATTGCTGACCGCCGCTCCACCGCCTTGGGAAAAAGGGGTTTTCCCGGAGAAGGGGGGGTCTGCGACACCCCCACCTCCCTATCCAACTCCCCTCTCTCTTCAGCTGTCCCTACAGGGCAGCCATATCCCCCTGACCCATCTGGATCGGGGGTACCTCGACGGCTAGCACAGCAGGAATCGCGAGCTGTCGCGAATTCCTGCTGCCCCGAAGCCACGCGAAACCGGAAGTCAAGAATGTTATAAAACTTGAATAAAACATTAGTGTGAGAAAGCAGCTGAGCCAACTGCTCAGATTATAAGATCCTCAAAGAATCCTAGATACCTAGTAAATCTGGTTTGGTGAGGAGGTCTGTAATATGTTATTATTACCTTTATTATTAGAGTACAACATGTGTATAATGAGAATGGATAAGCCTCCCTTCATGCACACATCCCCAATACAACTCACAGTGAGGACAGAAGTCCTTAACCCAGTCCCAATCTAATTATTGTTGCCACATCCTGGTCAGATAGCCAAATATAGACTTAAATAATAGAGTTTGCTTCATATCAGTCTACTATGACAACTTGTACTATAGGCTGTGCCTCAGTTTTCCCTATCTTGACCCAAACATCGTACCCACAATGAAAGAGGATGTCCAGGGTTCCTTGAAATAGGGCTTCAGAATCTCCATTATACAAGGACTTATTTTAAAAAATTACACAACTAACCTGTTTCCCTGAAAATATGATCTAACCTGAAAATAAGTCCTAGCTTGATTTTACATGTGTGCCCAATATAAGCCCTAGCCCCATAATAAGCCCTAATTAAGATCCTGCCCACTCCAGAGTGCATGGGTAAAAATTAAGCCAGGGTGGGCAATGGGAGGATGGAGCTGTCCTACTACTTACCTTTGGACAGTTGTAGCCAGGCCTCGCACACCCTGAAACCTGCCTTGCTGGCCCACTTCTGAAGGCCTCTGCAGCGGATAACAGAGCTCTGGATCAATCCAGAGCTTTGTTATCAGCTATAGAAGTTTTCAGGAAAGCCTTGCCAGCCTTGCTGGTTGCAGAAGAAATGAGTTGGCAAGGCTGGCAAGGCTTTCCTGAAGGCCTCTATAGCTGATAACAAAGCTCCGGATCGATCTGCAGCCTTGCTAGCCACAGAAGAAGTTCCTGAAGGCGTCTGATAATGAAAAGAAGACCGGGGGTGATGCATGCAAGTGATATTAGTCAGTGGATAGCATCTGCCCAAAATAACACCTGGTGCCTTTTTGGTGGCAAAAAATATAAGACAGGGTCTTATTTTCAGGGAAACACAGTATCTTTTTAATTCAGTATTTATACAGTCACACTCATACAAAATGGGAGAATTCAACTTGTATTTATGTAATGTACAGCAGTAGCAGCAGACGTTGTTTCCTATTTGATAGCCCATTGCCTTCTGAAACAAATGAATGTGACTTCAGATTTTGGCTACATGTCTCTTATATTATTTTTGTCCAAAATGTAGATAAAGAAGAAGTGCTAAGGAAACGACAGAAACTCATGCCGAACTTCTCCGATAGTTTTGGTGGAAGTGGCGCAGGTGCTGCAGGAGGTGGGATGTATGGTGGAGGAGGAGGAGGAGGAGGAGGTGGCAGCAGTGCTGGATCAGGTAAAGAAATATGTTGATGGAATTATGAATGAATAATGTAAGATGCATTGGAAAGTGGTTTTTCTTTCATTTTTGGATTGTGACTATGATAAAGTGGGTTTTGTTTTGCAGGAGATTGAGAGAACTAAGGAGTTATGTTTTATATCTGTGGTCCCATACAGATCTGATTCTAAACCAGGGGTCTCCAGTCTTGGCAACTTTAAGCCTAGCAGACTTTAACTCTCAGAATTCCTCAGTCAAGGTTGGAGACCCCTGTTCAAAATAACTACCGTGTTTCTCCAACAATACGGCCTCTCCCAATAGGAAGCCCCAGCATATTTTATCGGCATAAAAGCAAATTAAACCCCTCCCGCCAAATTAAGGCCTATATTAAACATGCAAAATGGGGGGGAATGGCAGGGGTGGATTGCTGTTAGGAAGTACTTTTGTTGCATACCTGGATATGGTGCTGCCTGCGTTGACTTTGGCATTGGTGGGGTACTTAGTATAAGGAGACCTTCCACCACCTTTGCTTTCCCTTCTCCCCATGCTGCTGTGGCGTTTAGAGTAACACCGCGGCGTTTGGCGCAGCCACTCACAGTCAGCCAGGGGTCCTCTCTGCAACCGGAGCCCAGTGGAGACACTCAGCTTCAGGTGCTCCTGTCACCGTCTTCCCTTCACCTTCAAAGGCAAAGCCAATTCTTTTAAAAACGACGCCCTACTACCGGTACAACAAAGTCTCCCCTCCCCGAGAGGGCAGCCCAACCCCACATGGGGAGGCGAATCTCCCAGGGCCACAGCGCAGGATCGGCCCACCCCAGGAGAAGTGCCCAGTTGCCATCCCTGCCTGGCGCCGGGCAGAGCATGAAGAGCTTCGCCTGGGGTGCCCAGCGCAGCTGACAGGCTGGCCCTCCTGCCCGGCAGCAGAGCTCTCACCAAGGCAGCGAGCACCTTCCTGCCAGGCCCTCCACTCATCCTGCCATTGCCGCGCCAGAGCCGTGCAGGCTGGGCAGAGCCGTGAAAGCGAGCTGCGGGTGCGCGCCCGCCTGCTAAGCGAAAGAGCTGGGCCAACCCGAGCTTGGCTTCCTTCCCAAGTCCCTCCAGGCCGAACCCAAAGGGGCCACTGGGAGAGGCCACCTGAGGCAGTGATAGTGCCCACCCATCCGTAGACAGGGAGGCAAGGCAATGGCCTGCGTCGCGTCCTCCTCTGAGGACGGCTCTGAGCGTCCTCCTCTGAGGACGGCTCTGAGCTGAGCCCCACCGAGTCATCACCTCTGCCTGATGCCCATGCCACGGCAGCGTTTGGAGCTGCCAGCACATTTGGAGATGTGTGGGGACGGGCTGGGTGAGGGGTGGAAAGGACGGGCAGCTTCGGGCTCTCTCCGCCAGACCCACCTGCTGGCCAGGGAAGAAGCGCTGCCGTTGTCTCGCCTCCCTGTCCGCAGACAGGTGGGCACTATCACTGCCTCAGGCAGCCTCTCCTGGTGGCCTCTTTGGGTTCGGGCTGGAGGGACTTGGAAAGGAAGCCAAGCTCGGGTCGGATCGGCTCTTTTGCTTGGCAGGCAGGCACGCACCCATGGCTCGCTTTCCCGGCTCTGCCCAGCCTGCACGGCTTTGGCATGGCCCTGGTGGGATGAGCGGAGGGTCTGGTGGGGAGGCACTTGCTGCCTTGGTGAGAGCTCCGCCGCCGGGCAGGAGGGCCCACCTGTCAGCTGTGCTGGGCACCCCAGGCAAAGCTCTTCACGCTCTGCCCAGCGCCAGGCAGGGATGGCGGCTGGGCGCTTCTCCCGGGATGGGCCGATCCTGCGCTGCGGCCCCGGGAGATTCCCTTCCCCACATGGAGTTGGGCTGCCCTCTTGGGCAGGGGAGGCTTTGTCATACCGGTACTAGAGCGTCGTTTTTCAAAGAATTGGCTTTCCCTTTGAAGCTGAAGGGAAGGCGGCGACAGGAGCACCTGAAGCCGAGTGCCTCCGCTGGGCTGCGGTTTCAGGGAGGACCCCTGGCTGGGCACGTGTGGCTGCACCAAATGCCACGGCGTTGCTCTAAACATCGCAGCAGCATGGGAGAAGGGAAAGCAATGGTGGCGGAAGGTCTCCTGATACAAAGTGTCCCACCAACGCCGAGGTCAACATCCAAGCCATCGCCGCCCGCCCACTCGAGGATGCAAGGGGGGGAATTAAGTCACTCCTGAAAAGATGGCCTAGCCATTTTTTCAGGAGTCAAAAAAAATGAAGCCCAGTCTTATTTTGTGAGAAACACGGTACCATCAGTATAGTCTATATTTAGGCACTTCATATAACAGAAATATGTTATAAGCATGCTACTGTTTAACTTTAAAAGATGAGAAAATGCCTTCTTTACATTTCTTTTTATTACTTATAACCTGGATTTTTCCCCTGACACAAACAAAAAAAGTACATATTTCCATAGAAATTCATCAGATCAAGACATGCTCCAGATAATTTTGTCACTTGAAACTATTTAATAATAGATTTGAATCAGTAGCTCATTTGTGAATCCCGTTCATCTGAAAAAAGCTACATTAATGAAGTGACTTTTAATCTTTTTTCTTTTCTTTTAGGATATGGGTACCCACCATATGGGTTTTCCAGTTACGGTGCAATGCATTTCCATTCCAGCACAAACAAAAGTGGTGCAGGAATGAAACACGGTAAAAAAAAAATCAAAGGATTTTCCCCCTCATTTGTGTTTTTAATTGGAATATTATTTGTGTTATTACTATTAGTAATCAAGTAATCTAAATATGATTACACAAATTAATTTAATTTTATAGTATTTAATTCCACCTATAAGTATAGTCTTTTTAAAGGAGAAAGTTAGAACAGAACAGAAGAGAACAGAACAGAACAGAACAGAACAGAACAGAACAGAACAGAACAGAACAGAACAGAACAGAACAGAATAGAATAGAATAGAATAGAATAGAATAGAATAGAATAGAATAGAACAGAACAGAATAGAATAGAATAGAATTCTTTATTGGCCAAATGTGATTGGACACACAAGGAATTTTTCTTGGTGCAAATGTTCTCAGTATACATAAAAGAAAAGATACATTTGTCAAGAGTCAAGAATCATAAGGTACAACACTTAATGATAGTCATAGGGTACAATAAGCAATAATATTATACTAGGATACAGTCAATATAAATTGTAAGGATTCAAGCGACAAAGTTACAGTCATACAAGTGGGAGGGGATGGATGATAAGGAGTGATGAGAAGATTAATAGTAATAGTAGTGCAGACTTTGTAAATAATTGAACAGTGTTGAGGGAATTATTTGTTTAACAGATCCCTTCTGCCATAGCTCTTTGGGTGTTCAGGTTGTTTAATTTTGGCAAAAACATCTGGACCAATGTCTTTGCTCGGTGAAACATTATGTTTGCATCTCTTGGCATTCACTTTGAATGTAATAGAGGACAACCCAGAATTTTTGCCATTTATATTCTGATGCAATATACCCAATAATTGTTAGACTTTAATTAAAAACGTCCATGTTTCCCTTTTTAAGGAGTCTCAAATGGCATGCCCAAAAGAGAGAATCAAATGTGCTGTGACAAAAAACACAATGAGAAATTAAAAGAAAAAGTAGAGATTGAAGGTAAAAGCAAAACCAGCACTGGCTCAGTTTCTGAAAGGGAAGAAGATACTAGTGCCAACATTCATTTACAAGGTAATTGGCAAAGTTTACTTAGCATTCTTGCAGTTATTTAAGATGGTGAAGTACAAATGAAGCCATGACTCTTGCATGCAATTCTTAGATGATTTCTACAATTCCAGATGTTCAGATATGATCATTTTTGGAAACTGAGAAATCAATTTTCTAATTCAGGCATCTTCTAGTTATTTATTCATGCCTACCAGAGGCATCTGTATCTGAAAATGTGCTGTTTTTAAGTTTTATAAGAAATGACTGATGTGCTGCTTAAGTTTTATAAAGCTGCCTTTAAAGTCCAGTTTGGTTCAAGAAATAATATGCTCTTTGATTATAAGAAATCCTAATGTACACATGTGCATAACTGTGTGTACTTACTTGTTTGAGTGCATTTGTGCATTTATTAACATGATTTAATTTATCCCTTGTTGAACCTAAACTTAACTGATTTTATAACACTTTAAGGATAAAACCTGCAACATCACCTAAATAACAAAATAAACCAACACTGTTTGAGAATAGAATAGAAAAACAGTTGGAAGGGACCTTGGAGGTCTTCTAGTCCATCCCCCTGCTCAGGCAGGAAACCCTATAGCATTTCAGACAAATGGTTGTCCAATCTCTTCTTAAAGACTTCCAATGTAGGAGCACGGAGGAGTGCTGAAGGCAAGTCATTCCACTGAATTAATTGTTCTGTCAGGAAATTCCTCTTTAGTTCTAGGTTGCTTCTCTCCTTGATGAGTTTCCACCCATTGCTTCTTGTCCGGCCTTCTGGTGCTTTGGAGAATAGCTTGACTCCCTCTTCTTTGGGGCAGCCCCTGAGATATCGTAACACTGCTGTCATGTCACCCCTAGTCCTCCTTTTCATTAAACTAGACATACCCAGTTCCAGCAACCGTTCTTTATATGTTTTAGCCTCCAGTCCCCATATCATCTTTGTTGCTCTTCTCTGCACTCTTTCTAGATTCTGAACATCTTTTTTTTACATCATGGCAACCAAAACTGGATGCAGCAGTATTCCAAGTGTGGCCTTACCAGGCATTATAAAGTGGTATTAGCATTTCATGTGATCTTGATTCTATCGCTCTGTTTATGCAGCATAGAACTGTATTGGCTGCTGACTCATATTTAAGTGATTGTCCACTAGGAAATAGAGTTTAAAACCATGGAGTCATGAGATAACAACATGGATACTCAATGTTTGAAGAGTAACAAAAGATGAAGGGGGGAAATTCCATAATTTGAATGCCTCAAAGAAATTACGTTTTTTGCTGTCCATCTAACAGTTCTAACCCAGGTATTGGGAATACTTGAAGTAGTGCCTTCAAGGATTATCTGAGCTGATACAAAATCTAGTTGGAAGAGAAGAACATGCCAATCCTCCTTTCCATTGCACAAGAAATGTATTATGTAAAACATGTCCTGGAAAACAAAGATGATACATGAAATAATGTTTTGTGCAATTGCATACAATGCATGTTGCTTCACATTAATTAACAAGCACAACAACTGATTAAAGCTTAAACTTTAAGGGTATTCTTGTGACCAAGCAGTGAAACAGCTTTAATGGTTTCCCAAGGTTTTCTGTATAAAAACAAAGAGGAATGCCAGTTGTTATTTGACATGAGAATCTAAAGCCCCTGTAGCTTCTTCGAGCCCGGCCAGGTAAACAGCCTTTCTATCTTCTAGCCCTTTTGATTCCAGCATCAAATACACCAGAGACAAAGCTGTTAAGTTTCTCTGCAGCTCTCTGCACTGTAACTCTTTCCAATGGAATAGCAGCTCTGATGAAGCAAGCAAAAGAGGGAAACAGCAATAGACAGCTGGAATTGTGCTTCTATGGTTTGTCAGTTTCAAAGAGAGCAATGCCTTGAAATAGAAATTGCACATCTATACGAATAGAACCATTGTACAATTGCAGCTAGTCATGGTACTGCTTGAACCTAGTATTGTTCTGTTTGGTGGGCCATCAGAAACACACTGAGAAAAGGAAGAAAATAAATATATCTCCTTTAGCAATAGCAACAGCACTTAGATTTATATACTGCTTCACAGCCGTCTCTAAGCAGTTTACAGAGCCAGCATATTGTCCCCCACAATCTGGGTTCTAATTTTACCCACCTCGGAAAGGATGGAAGGCTGAGTCAACTTTGAGCCTGGTGAGATTTGAACTGCCAAATTGCAGTCAGCAGTCAACAGAAGTACTGCACTCTAACCACTGTGCCACTGTGGCTCATTAACCTTCATTTCAAGAAGACCTACTGGAACCTTAGAGTTTAGGATCAAGCCCATTTCTACTTGTCCTCAGGTTCTTGAATAATTTAGTATATTGAATAAATTAGAGAATACAATCAACACATTTACAGTGTATTCATGCTTAATGTTTTTCCGTTTGTGATATGGATGCTTTATATTTGGCTATGGCCGTCATTTTTTTTTTTTTTTACTAGATTCCACCTTTGTAGATCCCACATGTAATCTACGGATCCTGCATGTAATTTCGGTTTAGCTATCATGGAGTTGCCTAGTGTGCAGATGAAATGTTTTGTTTCAGATTACAACTTCTATGTTCCCTTATATGATGCTTTTGAAGTATAGAGGTTTCACATTCTCTTCACATTGCATCTGAATCAGAATCAGAAATGTTGGCTGTATATTTTTGTTAGAACTGAAAATGATAATTCCACTCCCTACAGATGCCTTCTTTTTGGAAAAAGCCATGGAACTTGCTAAGCGACACGCTAATGCTCTTTTTGACTATGCAGTCACAGGAGATGTAAAGATGCTTCTGGCAGTACAGCGCCCCCTGACAACCATTCAGGATGAAAATGGGGATAAGTAAGTATATAATATCATAAAAGCAAACTTGTATAACATGATAGGATGACATTTTTTTTACTTGATGGGAAAACCCTAAATTCCCAAATTCTGTGTTTTCTGTTTTGTTTTTTATTAGAAAAACAGCTTCCTCAAAGATGTCTACAGATGATATCCAAATGAAAACAAATGTGTTCTAGAATCTGCCCTTTCATACTTATATTACAGCCTATCACACAAGTCTCAGTCTATTCCAGGGGTGTCAAACTCAAGACCTGGAGGCCAGATCTGGCCCGCGGGGCCACCCTGGAAACAGTGAAGGACCAGCCCACGGTGGCTCTGCCAGCAAAAACGGAGCTTGGAAGGGCCATGGGTGGCCCTTGCAAGCTCCGTTTTCACTGGCAGAGAGTTGCAGGAGACCGTCTCAGCCGAAAATGGAGCTCAGAAGCCCGTTTTCACTGGCAGTGCTCCCAGGCCACCATAGGCACCCCCGATATGAGCTGGCCATGCTTACTCTGGCTATGGCCACCCCAGCCCCCCAAGGTCAAGCACAACCTTGATATGACCCCCAATGGAATCGTGTTTGAGACCCGTGGTCTCTTCATTTACATTTACTTTCAGGCCAGTGTACACAGAACTTCATGTTAAAGGCAGAGAATAAGTACATGATTCTCTGCAGAAGAGGAAAAGGAAGATTGGGTGATAAAATATGCATCATAACATCATAATGCATATATTGATGTTTGCTAAGTTATCCTCTGCAGGGATCTATGACTCTATTTAAGATGCAGTTCCATCTGTATTAGCCTGAAAGTAAAATTCATGAAATTCATTGCTTTTTCTATTATTTCTTGGTAAACTAGTTTAACTTTTGAAGTATCATTCTCAATATTTTATTTTTCCCCAAGTAATAGATGTCATGTTCTGCTCTTGAGATGACACAGAAAGGAAAGTAATGGTTCCAAGATGAGGCTACATTCCAATGATTCATTATAGATGCTTCTCATTTAGAGAAAAAGAGGCAAAATTATCTGACTCATCTCTATATGTAACATTTCAAAACACGACAAGAGGGTATTTTTCCCCCTTTGACTTTGATCTTTTTTGCTTTAAGATCAGAGAGAACTTATCCCTCATTCCAATCTTTTTTCCATAATGCCTTAAGGCTTCAGTTTTTTGCAGTTACATCTCTTGCAGTTTGATACAAATCAATTATTCTTCCAGAATGTACTGAAGAATTTCCATATGGGGAAAAAAGAGAATACCAGTAATAATAATGGAAACATTCTATCTGGACATGACAGGAATTGAAGTCTAATATATCTGGAAGGTTATCTGATGGCAGGAGTCTACCTTTCCTCCTATTCCAAATATCAGTTTTTGATATTTAATCTTGCCATCTCCTTCAAACAAATAATGAAGAACTGGAAGCTTCTCAACTTTGAAGCTGTAGAAATTGACAGGATCATATGTTACCAGCACTTCCCCAACACTTAGATCTGGGAGGAAGCCCTTGTAGGTTTATGAATCAAAAGAAGGTTGAATTTAAATTAAAAGAATGTCTTAGAAGTCAGTTAAAAGAAAGAAAGTGTTGGAAGATCTTTCGTTGTGGCCAGTGGTAATAATGTTGCTCCAAAGAGTTAGCTCAAATTAGTGTGATTCCTAACAGCTCTAGTTCAAAAGATTTGCATACTCTATTAAACCAATTCCTTGTTTTGTGAAAATGTTGTAGTCTTGATTTATGATCACTTTTTAAATACATGCTTCCTCTTCTTTACATCTTGTGAAATCCTATTTTGATTACCAAACTGGAATTCCATTCATGCTATACCTTGCTACATTTTCTCAGGCAGTGTTCACAAGGCACAAGTAAGGCAGCCATCCTCTCCCCATTCTTTGTATATTGGCAATACTTAATATAAAGTAGCTGGAAATGTCACGTGATTTTCATTTTGTAATCCTCTGAACTCCAGCATTGGAAGCTTTTCTTTTCCCATTTCTTCAAAATAAGTTAAAATATGAGATACATACGCCCTTTTCTTTTCACATACAGCGGAAGTGCAGCCATAAGAAAGGTGAAGTCTAGGATGGGAGTTTGGAGGAGGCTTTGTTGTCATAGGGATCTCTCTGGGATGTAATTTCAGGTTGAATATGTTATTTCCAGGAAGTGAGGGGAGACAATTGCCTGGAGGAATTTAGTTTAGCCTTAAACAAGACTATTTTTCTCTCTCTGAAATGACCAGTATAAAGTTGCCATACAAACATGCTTAATTTGTTCTTAAAAATCTATAGGTTGGCTCACAATGAATCTCACTGCATGCAATGCAAATTTGCTTCTCTGAGCCAAGTGCGATGGGGCAACAATTAGATCTATTTTCCTCATAGGAAAATATACTCCACTGGGGAATTCCCAGCCTTCTGAAAAAGACATTAATCCAATTCAAGATATATCTTGAAAAATAACTATGGATCTATATAGCAAAGTAATCCAAATTAGACATAACAAGAAGTACACAGTTTTCTCTTCCATAAAGGATTTCTTTTTTACAAGTTGATTTTATTTTGAATTAAAAGAAGGAATATAAAACAATAAAATTTAATTAAAGTATTGGTTAGGGGTAGGTGTAACAGCTTTGTTGTTGTTTTTTAACCATACCAGATTTAACTTCCATTGTCATTGGAAGCTTTTATCTTTGTGGCCATGATGAGATTGAACTCTAGCAGCTAATTCTGTCTTTGGAACAAGATGTATATTTTAGACCTAATGAAGAAGAATAAATAAGTTCATAAGCAGCACTTTCAGTTATGGCTGAAAGTAGACAGGTCCTGGGTAGGGCTTCTAAGAATTGAGTTGTATGTTCCCTATAATCAACTTAGCCTGGCCAGAGACCAGTTGAAACTTTCCATTATCAATTTCAATGGAGATTCTCAATCATCCAGGTCAGAACTGAAGAAGCTTCTTGAATGAGAAGTGAAATGTTTTTTAAAAAAAATAAATCAAGAAAGTTCAAGAAAAGCCCTTTTGGGATTTCCATCATCAAGGGCTGTATTTGAATTTTCAGAAACATCTGACTGGCTCCTGTTGAAAAAGAAATGCAGGAAAAATGTTTTTATCCTCTGAGTCAACTTGCAGTCCAGCATTACATGCTAGAAGGACAAAGTGAAAAAAAAATAACAACACAATTGTTGATACGCTCTTCAAAAATCACCTTTGCCCAGGACAACCAAACATGTTGGGAGTTAAAGGAGAACAGATTGGGTATAGTTTTTTTTGAAAATGCTGTTCCTTGTTCTTCCACCAAACCAAACCAAACCAATCATTTATGCTAGTGTCTTTGCCTTGCCAGTCCCTTTTTCTCCCTCAAAAAAAAGTTTGGGATATTTGTTCATTGTCCTTGATGCATTGTTTGATTACGTGTCTAAAAAAGCAATCATGGATACGTTGAGGGAAACTGACAGTTTTAAGCACAATTTTAGAAGTACATCAAGAGATCTTTAGATGTACGTTAGAAGTACATCAAGAGATCTTTTCATAGGCAGTTGTGGGAACTTTCGGTTGTTTCTCCTACCCTTTTTGCCTTTTTTGAATTATGAATGAATGGGAACCAGATGCACTTAAAGAAATAAGAAATTGTGGTCTCAATGCAGTAAAACAAGGAGGTTGGATTTCTGTAATGTGTTCCATCTTACATACTAAATGTGGTTTAGAGTTATTTCCCCATTACATCTCTTTTTCTAGCTACACTTCTGAATATATATTAAAGACAAGAGCGTTAAAGATCTGCTTAATAGCAGGGAACTGCCTAAAGGAAAGTGTAATTTCCCTTTCAAACTGATGCAGTTCTCAGCTTTTCAGATCTTAAGTCATACCCAATAGTTTATCAAAAAAACCTAAATCATATCATGAGAGACAATTAAAAACTACTTTATTTCTTAAGTTTACAGGTTATATTTATATTAAATATACAAATCATACTTCTTTATGCCAGATTGTAAGGATTTATCTGATGCCTACCTACAGTATTTCTAACTATGTTAACTGTGTTCCATCAAATTAAGAAGCAATGATATAAGAATATCAGGGAGGCTTGTGATACCTCAAATCAAGGGTCCCCAAACTTGGCAATTTGGCAACCCAAAGCTGGCTGGAGAATTCTGGGAGTTGAAGTCCACAAGTCTTAACGTTGCCAAGTTTGGAGACCTCTGCCTTAAATTGATTATGGACACAATCATTGATTTCAACTCTGTTCTACATGATATTAGGTTTTAAAGATATTCAGGATTGCACTTTGTTGTATGAAGCAAAACCGTGGCAATCTTTCTGGAAATTGAGGGTAATAATTTCATTCTACCACTATATGAAGCTTTATTTGTCACTAATACTCCGGATCTAGAAAAGGAATTCCAATTTTCCTACACAGCTCTATGATCTGCAAAAATGCTAAGTGAGGAAAATGATTCACAGTATCTTTATCTCTTCTGGTATTATTGTTGAAATTGTTTTTTTCTTTTCCTTTCTTCCTTTTGATCGATACCAGTGTCCTCCATTTGGCAATTATTCACCTTCATATGGAACTGGTGAAGAACCTTTTAGAAGTAATAGCAAATATGAATGCTGCTGCTGTTCTCAATGTGAGAAATGACCTTTACCAGGTATGGAAACATTGGGAGGAATGTAATACACAAACCAGTTCATTTTTGGACCTCAGTGGATCTATTTTAGAGGACACAGTGAAATTGACAAGATGACATATTGTCTGCAACTGAAACTCATGTGACCCATTCAATATTACCTTTCTACTGTCCTACGCATCCATTGTATTAATCAGTTGGGTTCCATGCTTGTACTTTATATTTCATAGAGTTTTAAATGGGTATGTTTGTGTAAAGTGAGCCAGTTTGGGGCAGTAGTTAAGGCCCCAAGGCTAGAGCCTGGGAATCTGACTTCTACTCTGCATTAAGCACAAAGCTAGCTTGGTGAGATTTATACAGTCGCTCTGTGTCAACCTTAGGAAAGGAGCACATCAATCCCAACAATGCTGCAAAGAAAACTATAGGGACAATTCCAGGCAGTTGGCAGGAGTCAAAATGACTTCAAATGTGCACACACAGACACATATCCAAAAACAGATGTGTGTGGGGGGAGGGGGAATTCTGATGGCCTTTTTATTTCTCCCTTTCCTTCTCCTTTTTTTAAACAGACTCCTTTACACTTGGCTGTTATAACAAGGCAGGCGGGAATTGTGAGAGCCTTGCTTGGGGCTGGGGCTGACGTGAACCTCTTGGACCGCCATGGGAACTCTGTCTTCCATTTGGCAGCTCAGCAAGGAGATAAGGTGGCTTTAAGTATGTTGCTTCAACATAAAGAGGCATCTGTGATGAGAGACCTTCCCAATGGGGATGGTAAGCAAGTATCCAGAATATGTTTCTAATGGATCAATAGTGCTGCCTTATTACTTTCTCAAATAGCTATTCATTGTTTCACTAAAGGTTAGATTTCCAAGGAAGCTCTTTATTTTAATGCTTGCATTTTGAAACAAAACACATTATTATACCACCTCCTTCATCAACAGCTGTACAGTATTCTTTAACTGTACAACCAAAAATCCTTTAGAGTAGACTGAATAAAACTGACCATAACCTTTAGAAGATAGTGATAAGGAGGATGTCATGTCAGTGTATCATCTCTTCCCTTGTCTGCTATTATTTGTTATTTTCTTGATGGAAACCTTCCAAAAGATTTTCTGTTTCCATTGTTTCTATCCTACAATACTGCCCATCTGAAATTTGGTATTTTGGGGTGGTTCATTTTGACCAGTTCTGGCATAGATGTTAAAGAATATGTCCTGAAATATGTCAGCCCTCTTTTTATACAGCCCCTGTTTTGTTCTTAAGTAACATGGTGGTGGTCACTTTTTAAAAATTTGAATTTTCAGGAAAAAATTGTCTTGAGAAAAAGGGCAACTCTCCCCATATATAGTCTTTTTTTTCATGATACAAGTCTTCTTTTCCTGATTGTGTCTTATTTTGGTTGATTGCATGGTCAGGGAGATTTTTAGACAAAGTTTGGCATTTTTATCATCTAGTGAATCTTTTCCATTGACCTGGGATAGAGAGATGTTGTTAAAAGTACTGTCGCAGGATGTGAGTTGTTCTAAGCTGTTGTTTGTTACACAACAGTGGGAAATTACAACTGTCAGTTCTTTAGGGAGTAATGAAATTCATACACATTGAATTCTTTCCAAGAACCTAGGATATTGTTATATTTCAGTGTTGTATATGTGTGGATTCAAGCAGTGTGGATACATGGCAATTCTGCCAATGCACAGATTTTATAACTGTTGGCCAAGATTTTTTGTACGGTGTGCAGAACTATTGGAACTACCACAATTGCTTTATGCCACAATCTTTCAACTTTGCTTTTATGATCTTGATAAGATCTTCTTCAATTCTTTGTTTTCTGTTCTACTCTCCCTAGTATTGCCATATGAATTATTCATATTTTCTTATTATTGTTATTATAATACAGGTCTGACAATCCTTCACTTAGCTGTTATAGCAAACAGTATGCCGTGTCTCAGACTACTTCTTGCTGCTGGTGTTGATGTCAATATCCAGGAACAGAAATCTGGAAGGACAGCTTTGCATCTGGCTATTGAACAAGGAAATATTTCCATGGCAGGTTGCCTTCTACTTGAGGTGAGAGAGAGAGAGAGAGAGAGACAGAGAGAGGGAGGGAGGGAGGAAGAGAGAAAGGCAGGGAGGGAGGGAGGCATGGCTGCCAACTCTCACGCAATCAGCGTGAGACTCACGCAATTCAACCAATTTTGACTGTCTCACACTTGATAAACGAAATCTCACGCTAAACCCCCAAAATGGAATGTACAAAAATAAATATATCTCTAGTACATTCTCTGATATTCCGAATATTCCCCTTGGGAGAAGGATGAGCTCCCAGCGCCGCCCCGCCCTGCCCAGCCACCCCACCGCGCCTCTTTTCCCGCCTTAATCCTCGTTCTGCCTCGGCGTCCTGTAACTGTGCATGATGCCGATTAGCAAATTCGCTTGAAGAGCAAGAGGCTTCTTCCCGCCCAGGGCGCTCGCAGCCACTTTGCCCCGCGCTCTCCCTCTCTGCAAAGTCCTCCGGGACAAGCCAGCTGCCCTTTTCAAAGAAGGACACGAGGGGGCTGGCAAAGCCTCTTTTGCAGGCAACAGCCTCGGAATAACCCTGGTAAGCAAAGCTGAGAATTGATATTCCGAATATTCCCCTTAGGAGAAGGATGAGCTCCCAGCGCCGCCCCGCCCTGCCCAGCCACCCCACCGCGCCTCTTTTCCCGCCTTAATCCTCGTTCTGCCTCGGCGTCCTGTAACTGTGCATGATGCCGATTAGCAAATTCGCTCGAAGAGCAAGAGGCTTCTTCCCGCCCGGGGCGCTCGCAGCCACTTTGCCCCGCGCTCTCCCTCTCTGCAATGTCCTCCGGGACAAGCCAGCTGCCCTTTTCAAAGAAGGACACGAGGGGGCTGGCAAAGCCTCTTTTGCAGGCAACAGCCTCGGAATAACCCTGGTAAGCAAAGCTGAGAATTGTCCGCTGCCAGAGATGTAACTAGAAGCTGGGGCGTCTCTCTCTCTCTCTGAAAGACATTTGTTCCAGAGGATCACATCCTGTCAGTCCTCCAACTTTCTATTTTGCACAAAGCTACCCAGCCCCTTTATAGATCAGCCTGGCGCGCTTCTCGCCTTGCTGGTTTGGGAAGACTCTTTTGGATCAGCTAAAAGAGAGCATAAGGCGTGTAAAGGGGTGGTGGTGGTGGTGGAAGTTTGCTCATACACCCACATGCTAAAAGCATTAGGACAATGTTCTGTTAGGACAATGGGATCAACCAGGATGAAAGGTTATGTATTTCCAAGCGATCGCATGACACTCCAGCATTGAGAGTGCAGTTGGGTTCCTTTAATAACTTGGATTTGGTTTAGTAACCTTCCCCCTCTCCCCCTCCGGTTTACTCTGGGCCTTGGTAGCAGGTGAGTTTTCAAGACGGCATTTTTGAAAATACTTTAAAAACAAGGTTAGGGTTTCCCTTTTTCTAATATTGGAAGCAGTCTCCTCCAAATGGTAATTAATTAAACATCTGCTTAATTCTTCAGCCAAATAAAGTTGCTATAATGGCTCTTTAAAAAAAGTAATTTTACGAGCACCACCCTGGGGTTTACACTGTGTAAGATACAAGGTATCTTACACAGTGTAAGATACAGTACTGTGTAAGATACAGCACTTGCTGTATTTTTTAGTCTCTACCAGGGCTTTGTTTTGGTTCTATAGCTCCTATGATGAAAGCTAGGGCCAAGCTTCAGAATACAGTAGATGAGTTTTACAGTTAACAATATGTATATTTATATGAAGCACTCATTATTCGATTAAATGTTTAGTTTATACATGTCTGAAATTATGAACCCCTATTTCAGTCAACAAGTTAGTATATAATTAAAGACTGAGACTATAGCATTTGATATTGGCATGTAGTATGGTATTTGATACAGAAAGAAGAATACCCATTGATGTATTTGCATTATCTCTGTAGTTGTTTCGGGTTTTTTGTCTTTTTGTTGCACATTGAATTCATCCTATAGTGGTCTATAGTACATCACTAAGCTAATAAAGTCAGTTGAGGTAGAATACTGCAGTTACAAGTCAGGAACTTCAATTATTCATGGTCAGTGAACTGCATTATTAATATCTTACAAATCCGGTTCAAGTACATTGGTGCTGCTTGCATGTATGTATGTATGTATATGTCCAAATCATGACTAAAGTATGCATCAGATTGCACCATTTAAAATGTAAAATTGTCAAAGCTCCCTACCGTGGAAGGGGGGACACCCCCCTTCCACACCATCCCCCCCTCGGTCGCTCCGCTCCCTCGCAGTGTCTCACTCCGAACTATCACTCAAGGTTGCCAGCCCTGGGGAGGAAGAGAAAGAGATATCCAAAATGTTGGAAGTTCATATCTCACATGTTTCAATTCACTTAGTCAAAATCTGAGACATGCTGTTCTTACCTGAAATCTCACAAGATTTCAATCAGAAACACAAAGTCTTGTGAGATTTGATAGCTTAGGAACATTTTGATTATTTTAATCTTATTTTAAAATGCATGTATTCTAGAAAGACTAGAATATCGTTGTGATCTTAGGCCAATTCATTGTGGCTTCTGCAGCTTTTGCTTTAAAACTGGTCACGAGCCAAAACAGCATATATATTTTTTTGCTTAAAAAACTAGGGAGATGCATTTGTGGACAGTGTTACTTATGATGGAACTACCCCACTTCATATAGCAGCTGGAAGGGGATCTACAAAATTGGCAGCCCTTCTCAAAGCAGCAGGTAAGGAAGTAAGTCTATAATGACTGTATCATGATACACTCCCAAAGTTCTAGCTGGAAAAAAATTATACAACTAGAAATTATAGCCCGAAAATTGCAGTGCTTTTCTATTACTCACATATGCAATCCTCAGTGGTGCAGTGGTTAGAGTGCTGTACTGCAAACTACTTCTGCTGACAGCCAGCTGCCTGCAATTTGGCAGATCCAATCTCACCAGGCTCAAGGTTGACTCAGCCTTCCATCCTTCCAAAGTGGGTAAAATGAGGACCCAGATTGTTGGGGGCAATATGCTGATTCCGTAAACTGCTTAGAGAGGCCTGTAAAGCACTATAAAGCGGTATACAAGTGCTATTACTATTGCTATTATGCTTTGCATTATTGTAATAAAACAGTGACAGAGTTTTTGTCTTGTAATATTAAACAATTCACATTTTAAAATTTTCTCCCTTTTCCCTCTTAAGCACTTTTTCATTCTCCTCCTCTTCTTAGTCCGTTTTCTGCTCTACACCCTTTCTTCAGCTGCATTATCATTTCTTCTTACTCATTTTCTTTTGTGGTTTTAGTCATTCTCTCTTTGAAAATTTAATTACAGAATTAACTATGTCATTAGCCAGATTGGGGTAATTTCCCTGATCATCAGAGGCTGACAAAATATGGGATGGAAAGCCTTGTGTGATCCTGCCCAATTCGTTGTTCAGTAACCCAACCCCCTCAGATAAGTTAATGCCTCAGCTCCCCCTACTGACTCAGTGTTGACCTTTTGCCAAATTTCCTTTTTAAAAAATGATATTCATTATTGCGATATATAGTGTTACGTCTTTAAAGAAAGATATTTTCCCCACAACTGAGTTAAAGCGCTATCCATCATCCTTAAGCAAGGACAAAACAATGCCAGCATACAATTTTCTGCACCTATTGCCAATATTCATCCTGCCTCTATTTCATTTATTTCCACTGGCTACCAAATGGTGCTGTCTTTATTTAAGAGTATGTCATATACTCTTATGGGGAAATGTGGCTTTTCCTTTGTCTGTGTTGTTGTCCTCTTTTACACATCACAGCACAATGAGGAAATGTTCATCCATCAAGGCACTGCAGCTTGATTTGGGTTGTGTCCCACTTTGGGAGCCTGTATATTATTCTCCAGGCTGGTTAGTCTGCCCCTCTTAGCAGACCTCATTTAGCACACCTGCATCTCCCAAGTTAAAACAATGTGAAATGAATAATTTTGACACTAGAGGAGAAATAGCCCCAAAGAGGAAGAAGGCACCCCCTGCATTGATCATGCAACAAAATAGATATTAAACAGATACTAACAAGAGCAGAAACTGATAGCTGCTGGGCAGTGTTTGAAACTGACAAATATGGAAAACTGGCATAAAACCTCAATTCAATACCCTCACATTTTGGACATGTAGGTAATTATTCTAAAGATAAAGATACATTTCAAAATACTATTAAGGCAACATAGATCAGGAATACCCCCTTTCCTTCTCCAAATAAATACTGGAGGTCTGTACATTTTAGAGTACCATTAAACAGGACTAGCATTAATACAACCCCACTTCTTCCTCGTGTAAAATAATGGAATTGTGTTCTTCTTTAAGTCTTCTTATAGGTTTGAGTGAAGTGGATGAAAAATAGGAAGGGTGTGTTCATGAAAGTGCTAAGGGACTATGCACCCACTCTGAAGTGGCTTAAACAAACCATGGTTAATGATGAGAGGAACATATATACATATGTTCCTCCAAAACACACCGCAACAGAGCTTGCCTACAATATTATAATTATACTGTAAAATGAGCTCGGAATGAGTCAAGGCAAATTTGTGCAGTGGAAACTTAGTATAGATAAGGCTTTTTATAATATGTTAAACTGCAATTGGAAAAGCAAGACCAGAGAGATTCCTAAATAAAACAAGGAGGAGAAAAGAGGAGAAGAGGAGAAAAATAGAGAAAGTCAGAACAAAAAGAGACACCCCCCTTTTTTTTTCAAAGAGTCTTTTCTTTGGGGAGGTAAAGCATTCTTATCAATATTACTTTAATGTAGACCATGGTGGACATTTAGATGAATTCATACTTGTTCTCCAGTAGAATTTCTCATTCCAAGTACTATTGTTTGGCACTATGACTAACACTTAAAAGAGATAATTAATGAAGAGTTTCATTTAAAAACAAATCAAAACAATTCTGCCCCAAATGTGGATGTGAGGATGCGACTAAGACTGTGAAGTAGTATCTTTTGATTTTTTTCCTTTACATGGGATCAATTATTTTTGGAAGCTTCCTAACATACAGTCGATAACACATGCATACGCTGTCAATGTGTTAATTTTGTTTAAAAATTGGGAAATTGGGATGAAACTCCCAAAGCAATGCCAATGATATCTAGGTGCCTTGAACTCCTACATATTAAACTGAACTATTATAATAAAAACGCTAAAGGTAGTTTATGGTGTCTCTTCCACATTCTTTAATTACTAACATAGGTGCAGATCCCCACATTGAAAACTTCGAGCCGTTGTTTGAAGAGGAAGATATAAAAGATAATGAAATTGAAAAAATTATACCTGGGACAACGCCTCTGGATATGGCAACCAGCTGGGAGGCAAGTGATCACGACACTTTGTTTCAAGAGCCAACACGTTTTTGTTCATTATTTTCTTCTTCGGTTCATTTTAATCAGATATTTTCTCTTTTGAAAAAGTTGGCAATTTGTGGTTTTCTAATAAGTTCAGTGCTCAAGGATGTGGATAATTATCGTTCAGCAATATCTGAAGGACAATTCTCAATGCCCGATGACTCTTATAAGTGACTTTAATTCTATGTTTACAATGACACAGTCAATGCTAACACCTTAAGACTGGGATGTCAAACTCAAGGCCCACAGGCCAGATCCGTCCTGCAGGGTGCTTAAATCTGGCCCACAGGGCTGGCCTGGAAATAGCAAAGGACAGGCCCACAGTGCCGCTGACAGCCAAAATGGAGTGCACCCCCCCCATGCACTGTTTTTGGCTTGGACGGCTTCCTGCAGCACTTTGCCGCCCAAAATTTGGCCGGCAGAGTGCTGCAGGAAGTGTCCATCTCATTGTCCCCTCCCCCTCGCAGCCTGCTGTGGAGAACTACAATGCTGATCCGGCCTTCGAAGAAATCCAGTTTGACACCCTGGTCTTAGGATGTTGTCTGTGGAGATTCTCAGTCATCCAGGTCCTGGTTGTCCCAAAAGTGCTTTTTCAAGAGGCAATTGGACTTTCTGGTTTTTCTTTTCAGAGCTGAAGATGCTTCTTGTCTTCAAAAAGAAACCAGAAAGTCCAGTTGCCTCTTGAAAAAGCACCTGTGGGACACCTTAAGATGAAGTTTTGAAAATTGACATGGGCATTGCCAGCTTGATGTCACTTATGTCGGGGGTGCCTGTGGTGGCCTGAGCGCTCTGCCAGCAAAAACAGAGCTCAGGAGGGCCACACGCGCCCCTCCCAAGCTCTGTTTTCACTGGCAGTGGGTTGCAGGATGCTGCCACAGTAGAAAACGGAGCTTGGGAGGGCCATACACAGCCTTCCCAAACTCTTTTTTCCCTGTCAGAGACAACATGGGTCGGTCCTTCATTGTTTCCAGGGTGGCCCCATAGGCCAGATCTACGCACCCATGGGCCAGATTTTGGCCGTGGGCCTTGAGTTTGACCCCCCAGTTTAAACCAATCATATTTTTCTTATCTTTGAAAAGACAAGTTTTAATTGAACTATAATTAATAAGCAAGGTGCTATGTGACCTTTGTTCTTAAAAAGTTTAAACCAATAGGCTTGTTTTTCACTATTAATTAAAATAACTTTTGATTCAAAACTGGAGAAAGCAAAGGAGAGAACCTAAGAACTTGAATGTCATTGTGACACAGCAAGCTGTGATTTGGCATTGTTTGCAAACTTGGCAACTGGCCAATATAATGCTCAGGAAAAATGTGCATGATAAATCAATACTTACTTATCTCTAGCTAGTTTTTTTTTACCCTTTCTTGACAGGTATATGACATCTTGAGTAGCAAACTTTGTAAGCCAAAGGCAGCTTCTGAGCATCTTCTGATTCAAGGTGAGAGCATATTTAAGCAAGAAAATGAATCCTTTGTTACTCATATAATCTTTCTTTCTGTAGTAGGTATTATTTTGCAGGGAGCCAACTTATACAGGAAATCAATGAGGATTTAATTTTTTTTTAATTCTAATTAAAAATTCCAATGTGACCTGTTATAAGAGTATGTATGGTTTCAATTTCCCAGTTGTAATCAATAGTGAATTTCATGCTACTTTAAAATATTGCATGCTGTTCTTTGGAAATTTGAATGAAGTTAAGATAGTTTAATGTAAATTTATAGAATCCATAATTATGGCACTTCAGTGGATTTTTCTTTTTTTTTTCTAGGCAATATGAAAGACCTGAATGAGGATGTTAAATTACAGCTGTACAAATTACTTGAAGTTCCTGATCTGACCAAAAGCTGGTCCATGTTGGCACAAAAGCTCGGGCTAGGGATATTAAACAATGCCTTTCGGTTGAGTCCTTCTCCATCAAAAACTCTACTGGATAATTATGAGGTAATTCTCTTAACTGCCTTACTATGGTAAAAACCTTCTTTGACAAGTTGTTGTTTAAACAATCTCATAATTTTAACTTTGATCTTGTCATGTAGAACTTCTTATATACTGAATACAAATTCTTTGTATTCTTGGAATTCCTAATTTTTAGGGATTTTTGTCTTTCATACTATAGACCAGGGGTGTCAAACTCAAGGCCTGTGGGCCAGATCCTGCCCACAGGGTGCTTACAGCTGGAAACAGGGAAGGACTGACCCGTGGTACCCCTCCTAGCAAAAAGGAGTTCAGGAGGGCCGCACACACTCCTCCCGAGCTTTTTTTGCTGGTGGAGGGTTGCAGGAGACTGTCACAACTGAAAACGGACCGTGGGAGCCTGTTTTCACTGGCAGAGCACTCAGGCCATCACAGGCACCCCTGACACGAGGGACATTGAGCTGGTCATGGCCACCCTGCCTACACCCACCCCAGCCCCGCTAAGTCAAACACAGTCCTGATGCGGCCCTCACTGAAACGAGAGTTTGACACGCCTACTATCGATAATCTTCAGTTTACAATAGTAATTGGACCCAGAATTGTCATTGCTAAGTGATGCGGTTGTAAAATGCAATTGACCACATCATGACCACATCACTTAGGGATATCAACTGTAGCAGTTCTGGTTGCTACTGAGTAAAGACCGTGTAGGTTGAAGACCACATGAGTCATTAAGCGGGTACTTTACACGACTGCAACATTGATCTTTCTAATGGCTCCCACATAGATTTTGCTTGTGGGAAGCTGGCAGGAAATGTCAGAAATTGTGATCATGTGACCATGGAAGCACTGTAAATGCCTTCATTCAGTGTCATTGCAAGATTAAATGGACACTGAATGAGTGGTCATAACCTGAGGACTACCTGTATAACTTATTCATTCACCATTGCTTACATTCTTTGTGCAACATTTTTTGGAAGGCTGAACAAATTTCTCTCTGGAGGATTGGATGAGAATTCTGCTTCCTGCATCCAGCTGCTAAATCTGGACCTAACCTTCCACTAAGATAATGCAATCAAATTCCATACCAATTATTGAATTTTTAAAATATTGTTGTTAGTATAACAAAACACAGAGGAAAGAAAGTTCTACACTGGTAATGATACAAAAAGAATAACCCAGCATTAATAAAACATAAATAAAAGCATTAAGAGAAAAGCTTCTAATGATATTTTCCCCTTCCTTTCTCTTTATTTCCCCAACTGCTGCTAAAACTTAAATATATGTGCTTTATATTAAACATTAAAGTTACTAGAATCTATTTGAACCCTTTCACCTATTATTTATTAGTTTCATACCTTTATTGTAAAGCTACATTCCAAGTGTCTCAGTTTGTCCCATTGTATATTATAGTATAGTAAATAGTATATCTCATTCCTACTTAAATTTGATTAGATTTCTATTAGGGATATCTATGGTCAATTTTGTCACTGCTGCATACAATATTCTCCTATTTTGGTGACCCTATCTGATGTCTGCAAGCTTTGTTTTCCAATGTGAAAATTTGTTCTTGCAACTGTCAACATATAGTATAGCTTAGAATATTTTAAAATTTTTATTTGTTTTTTCTGGCGTTACAGAAAATTATTTCTGATTTCTGTTCAAGTTATAATTTGTAAACCATTTTATACCAATTTTCTTTTGCTGTTTGGAGCAGGGGTGGGATCCAACCAGTGTAACTACTGATTCAGTCATTTATGTTTTGTGCGCACATGTGCACTTCGCGCACAAACACGCCTGATGCACGCTGTGCATGCATGTAAAACATTGTCAGTTTGCTGCCTGGATAGTTGAGCAGCACTGCGCGTGGGTGCGCAGCATTTGAAAAAGCCACTTTTTTCCTGCTTTTTCAACCGCAGCTGAGGTTGAAAAAGCAGGAAATAAAGGTCAGGTAAGAGCCCAGGTGGGTGGGTGGGCCAAACAGGAGCAAACACAGAACCGGTTTTGTATCTGCTGCTCTTCAGAGGTACCAGTTCTACAGAGCTGGGCAGAACCGGTAGAATCCCACCCCTGGTTTGGAATGTGATTTTTCTATTGTTCTTCCCATTATTGTATTGTAATTATTTTGTTGGAGTTGTGCACCCCTATATTTAGGAGATAGCCAGCTCTTTCTATGATACATTCTGTTTGGTGATTTTATCCACAGACTATAATTAAAATATAAAATGAAATGTTTTCTTCCCATTCTGAATGTAGCATTTAAAACATGTTATTTTACTGTGCAAATGGGTATTTGCAGTAGAGAAAACAGGTGAAGTACATTGTTTTCTCAAATGGTAATTAAGATTGCAGGATTTAAAAAATACTGTACTGAATAGTCACTCAATTTTCTCTTAATATCATTTTTCGGAGTGGCAGAGTACAGTTCTAAGATATACAAATTTATCTCCCACTTGATATTATTGTATCTTTATAGAGTTTCTGAGGGAAGAAAAAATCCTTCCAAATTTTTTAACTTTGGTTCCCTTCTTGGTAGGTTTCTGGTGGAACAGTAAAAGAGTTGATTGATGCCCTCAGAGAAATGGATTATCCAGAGGCTGTTGAAATAATTGAGAAAAGAATTACTTCATCAAGACAATCAAACCAGGAGAAAACTAAAAATGCTGTTCCTCCATTATGTGATTTACCTTCTCCTAGGACAGAACAAGCAGGTAAGTTACATGTCAGTTCAGACCTGTAGATTAGTAGACCTTGGGAACATCATTGTCCAAAGATTTGTGGACTTCAACTCCCAGAATTCCTCAGTTACCAAGGTTGGGAATACTACAGAATCTATCATTTTGTGGATAAATTAGTTTCTTAGGACAATGATAGCAATAATATCGATATGATGATGCAGGATTTAAGCCGAAAAATTCTACCTTGAGCCGATTAGAAACAGGGCAGGAAATGGATATCCGTATAATTCTCACACCAAATAATCATCTAAATTAGGGCATTAACACCATCAGGTACTTTTAACCATGATAAGCTTCATATACCATTCAGTCAATATTTAAAGGTTACAGATTGGAAATATTACAAATCAAGGTAGATACATACTGTTTATTTGAAACAGTGTTTTTCTTGTAATTTATGTTTTTAAAAGGCACGTGTGATTTTAAATTTTTGGATGACCTATAGCAAAGCAAGCAAAGATTTTAAATTTAATATTTCTTTTGGGTGGATGTACAATCACTTTACAGAGTCAAATTCATTTTCAATTAGTAATGATAAGTGTGTTTGGTTTTGATTAGTTCCTGGATGGAAACGAAGACTTTGAGTTTTTATGGAGAACATAGGATATAAAAGTAATATATTTTTTAGGTTTGCTAAATAGCCCATAACTGCTTATTACTATTTTTCTATTAAAAATGTCACATTCTTAATTACTGGGAAGCAAGCCTTTTTTAAAATTGCTTTTGAATAATCCTTGTTATGACTACCCCGTTAATGTACAGGTTATGTGTTTGCATGTATCATATATTGGGTTCTTACCAGCTTTTCTGTTGTATCCATTTAGAAGCAGGAGTGGCATTTAAAATGTATTACAAACAATTAAAATTCCTGAAGATGGAGGTAGTAAAGTAAGATTCAGACCAGGGGTGGGATTCAAATTTCTTAACAACCAGTTATGTGGGTGTGGCCTAATTTGTGGGTGTGGCTTGCTGGCTGGGCATGGCTTGGTGGTCATGTGACTGACACATGGCTTGTATGTAAATATTATAAATATTTATGTAAATATTGAATTTTTTATAAAAAAAGAGCAACTTTTACCCAAAATCAGGCAAAGCAAGCAGGCAGATTGAGTTGCTCACAGAATCACAAATTCATTCAGAGATCTATCTTTCTGCCATCGGCTACCTGAGTCTGTCACATAAAATTTGCTAGCAAGCATACTCACAAAATTAACTCACAACACACCATGTATGTAAACATTGAATTTTTTTATTAAAAAAGAGCAACTTTTTCCCAAAGTCAGGCAGAGCAGGCAGGCAGATTGAGTTGTTCACAGAATCAGATTCACTTAGAGATCTGTTTCTGCCATGTGCTACCTGAGTCTGCACTGAATAATAGAAGCTTCAGGCTCAGCTCTGCTTTTAGATTAGCTAGAAAGCAAGAAATCCAACGATTGATTTCCTGCTTTCTAGCTAATCTAAATCTCCCGGTACAGCAGAATAGCTGATGGTCGTGGTGGGGGGTGGAAGAAAAATAGCAACTTAGCAGGCAAGTTTGATGGCGCGCATGCCAGGTAAGGAGTGGGTAGGCGGGGCAAAGCCAGCCAGTGGTGTGCTTTGCCAGTTCTCTGGCAGGTAGAATCCCACCCCTGGTGAACGTGCGCTTTGCGCGGATGTGTTGGCCATTTCCTGAAAACCTCAGCTGTGCCACCTGGACAGCTGACAAGCACTGCTTATGCAGTGTTTGAAAATTCTCTTCTTTCTTGCTTTTTTAACTTCAGCTGTGCTGCACAAAGCACACCACTGGCTGGCTTTGCCACTGGCTGGACAGCTGACAAGCACTGCTTATGCAGCGTTTGAAAATTCTCTTCTTTCCTGCTTTTTTAATTTCAGCTGTGCTGCACAAAGCAGCTGAGGTTGAAAAAGCAAGAAATAAAGGACAGCCAAGAGCCTGGACGGGTGGGTAGGCCAAACAGAGGAACAGACACTGAACCAGTTCAGTGTCTGATGCTTTTCAGAGCTACCGGTTTTATAGAACTGGGCCGAACCGGTAGCATACCACCCCTGATTCAGGCAAGAGAGTAGTAAAATTCTATGAAACATGGACTGCTTCCATTCCATTGAAACTGGGGCAGCCTTCAATACTTGAAACCCAGTTTGCAAGAATAGAGGACAACTGTTGGCATGAAAGCAATTCTAGAAGAATCTTCAGAGAATACATCACCTCTTATACCATAAAGCTGGTTCAACTTGCCTAGCATTTCCTACATTATTTATATTAATTCTAGGGTGTTGGTTATCCAAAAATATTATTTATTTTGTAATTAACATGTTTTTGAACTACCAATTTACCTTCCAGAGGGATTAAACTGTAACTAAACTATGAAATTCCTGCAAATAATTAGAAGGCAATATAAAATTCCTGCCCAGACTGAAACTTGATTCTGGATTAGGAAAAGCATAGGAGATCCTATTACATTCTATAACAATTGGGTGTACTGTGTAATTCTGTAAAGTGTTGTGCCTCATTGCATTTTTCAACCTTTTCTTTTTCTTTCGCCAGATGAAATACGTAATTTCAAATTCCAGGATGTTGAAAGCATTTGTGACAGTGGAGTAGAGATTTCGCTTCACAAACTTAGTTTTACATATTCTGAATCTTTTACCAACAAGACATCCATAAATCTTAAGAAAAAGGCTTCAGGCTATGGACAGGACAACTCGTTACAAGGCAAAATTGAAGTAACTTAAATATGGTATTGCTATGAATTTTTTTTCCAGAGAAATTAGAGCTTTTAAAGAGCCAAAGTTCACCAGAAGAAAAAGCTCTTTGAAATGTTTATCCACTGGACCTTTCAAAAAACTCTGACCAGTTGGCCAGTAAACTGGAAGACTCAGGAAAAGGATTGAATGGCACTTATTTTTTTCCCAGAAAAAAATGGTAAAGAAAATTAACCATTCTCTTCATGCTCAGTGAAAGTTATATAATAGACTGTAACCGTGGTCCAAAGCTGTGAAGCACAAAATCACAAACAATAATCAGGATACTTAATTGCAAAATATTGTGTAAATTTATTTAAAACTCCATCTGGTGTCTATAAAATACTGCAAGCTTTCAAGGGTTTTGCCATAGTTTTACCCTTTTTATATTGTAAATATTTCAATTTAGATGAATTGCCATTAATTTTTTTTAAAGCTTTTTTTTTTTAGTTTACTTTTATAATAAAAAGCAAAATTGTGACAAATTGTGGCATTGTTTATATACTACATATGGCTAGAAAACCTCTCACAATCATTTGATAACATTGCATTTGGAGCAAGTTTAAAAATGGAAATACATAAATTGATTCCTGTTACTATTTCTGAGGTAGGCAAGAGCATCATTTTTGAGTGACAGAAAAACCAGGGAAAGAAATTAAAACATTTTTACAAATTCAAATTTCTTAAGAGGATGAGAAAACTACAGGTAGTTCTTGACTTACAACAATTCATTTAGTGACTGTTCAAAGTTTATAATGGCACTGAAAAAAGTGAATTATGACCATATTTCACACTTACGACCATTGCAGCATCTCCATGATCATGTGATCCAAATTCAAACACTTGGCAACTGTTCCCATTTATGATGGTTGCAGTGTCCCAGGTTCATGTGCCCACCTTTTGCGACATACTAACAAGCAATGTCAATGGGGAAACCAGAGTCACGTAACAACCATGTTTCTAATGTAACAACTGCAGTGATTCAGTTAACAATTGTGGCAAGGAAGGTCATAAAATGGGGCAAATTCACCTAACAGATGTCTCACTTATCTACAGAACTCTTGGGGTCAACTGTGGTTGTAAGTCATGGATGCTGAGCCCTCCATTTTTTATTCAATTGCTGCTTACTTCAAGTGCCAGAATATAAGTCCAGCTGAAAGCTTTGTTACAAATGATAGTTGCTGGTTGCTACTCCTAACAAAAAAAGGAACATTATTGCTAGAGGTGCTTATACTGTTTTCTCTTATCTGGCCTCTTTAGGTCCACTCTATTAACCAGCAATCTGTTCAAACACCCTGTGTTTACCAGTAATGTTATCCTTATGCAACACTGGTCCCCAACATTTTTGGCTCTGCAGACTGGCACAATGGTGGGATGAAGATGATGTGGGGACAGTTAAGAGCCCAGGACTAGCATCATGGGGGAGGGTGAGAGCTGCACTGAGTGAGATGGTTTTATGCGTGTGTCCACAGCTCGCACAAATTGAGCTTTGTGAGCTCATGCAGTCGCCTGCCGCTTCAGTGGCCCAGTTCCTGGGGGTTGGGGACCCCCTATTATCCACCATAAGATTTTTCTGTGATAGTGTTATAATTAGGGGTCCTTGGTGCTCTCTGACCTTGCTTGTCTTCATGCAGACATTTCATTACCCTAACTTGGTAACCATCAGTGCTAGTAAGGGGTGGTATTTGCTGTCAGTTTATATTCTGGTGTCTTGCCTGTCTGTGTAGGTGGTCTTAGAGATTCTTTGGTTGGGCTGTTACTGATGGCTCTTTGACAGTTTCTTGACTGGGGTATTGCTTACTTGATTGTTGATCTGAAGGTAGCCTTGAAGTTAATCTTTGCTGATCTGAGTGCTGATTATTGGCAGAGAGGTGCTGGAGTCTTTTTCTCTTTGGGGCTGGTTGATTATTTCTTTTGCAATAGTCTACAGATGTTGTTAATGCCTATGTGTCTGTTGATGGTTGATTTGTCAGAGTGCCAGGCTTCTAGAAATTCCTTGGCATTTTTGGACATAGTCTGGTCTACGATGCCACATTTTCCTAACGGAAACTATGGTTATGGATACAGTGTTATAATCACATGTGAAAAATGCTCATCTAGTATTTTAACAATAGTAGCTACAATGTCCCAACACAAGAAACAGGAGGGAAGCTCCCTCTGGTCACTCCATACAGATCTCTGGACTTTTGCAGTGTATTTTTTTCATTGGAAATGCAGACTCTGGTTCTGGACTTCAAAAAAATAACACCAGAGGGATGTGGAGTATCACATATTTTGCTGTCCACAGACATCTCTCAGGAAATGTGCTAGTCTGACTTTATTTAAAGTACTCTTATTCTAAAGAGATTCAGAACTGCACTTGGCTTCCCTCCAGTTAACTGAGTAATGCCACATGTGTAGGAAGTTGGCATGAGACTAATGTCCAATCGTTCCATTGTATCCATTTTTATTTTAGAATTACATTCCTACAAAAGTTCCCTGTTTCCAGTAGCTTTCTTCTCCATTCTTTTCTCAGGAAATGTCTGTCAGCGACGTTAAGCTGAATGACTTCTCCAGTTCCTTGACATTAGTGGTTTCCCAAGGGTAAAAGAATATGAGTCTTTGCTTCTCCGTGAGAAGAAATCCATTGTCACTGAATCTTCCTAGGATGTTTCCAACATCCAACCAAACAAAAGGAGCGATGGCTGTGGCTTCCAGGGCAAATTGAAAATGACCTCCTTCTTGAGAAATAGAAGCCTGAAAGGAGCAGACAAATTTAGGTTACTCTATTGTTTCGTTGTTTCTTTACATATTTGGAATTCTAGAAAATTTGTACTACATCTGGTCTCTTTAATACTGTGCTATCTTCACAACGGATTACTGTAGTTTGCAGAAAAATTAAATGGCGCATAAACTGTATAAAGAACTTCCCAATTATAAAAATCCATTTATATTCACATAAAGTATATAAAGAACATCCTAATTATAACATTCCATTTATAATAAAGAGTGCTTTGGAATTTATTGATCCAAATTTCCCACCATCACCACAAAAATTCCTGGAATTGTAGCTCCTAATTGGTGAAAATACAGGAAATTATCTTACCAATTCCAAAATATATTTCCTAGTTAAGAAATGAACCCAGATATATCCTTAATCCTTAATAATCCTAGTGGCAATGTTGTTTGATGTTCAAGATAAACATTTTATCCAGTTCTGTAGGTATTTAAATTGGTAAAATTGGTCTCCCAGCAAAATATGGTTTAATTTTCTAGTCTGCTTGATTTAGTCTATTGCTCCCCATCAAGTACATAACACTAATTATGGGACAACAAAAATAATGGAAAAATATTGGTGGCAGAAGCACTATTGGAGAAATACATACATGATTAATGATTGTGTTATTCTATAACCCAAACCCAGATAGTTTCCTAACAAGTAGTTTTTCACTTATATTCATGATGAACATGGTAATACAGTTCAGAAAGAGATCATATCTTACAACTGAATTTTACGCCACCCAAAATCATTGACTGAGAAAAGCAATTATAGAAATTGAGTATATAAACTATATAAAATAAATAAATACCATTTCAAAAACAATGTTTTGCTTCAAAAGATGTAAAATCTCTTCCAGAGGGAAAAATCCAAAACTAGGTGAAGTAAAAGGGTACGCACTTGCTTGTGTAATCTATTTTCAGAAATAAATTCTAAACTGGTAAGAATGTACTGAGAGTTCTATAAATTATGCAAATTAGGTGACTTGGTATCTTCTAATTAACTCTGCTTCTCCAAAGCTGGAGAAGAAAAAGAAGTTATTTAGGTCAGTAAAGTCACACCCATTGTCCCCATCTCTGTCTTGTGAAAGCGTATCTTCATAAAGGTCAGAAAGATGCCAGAAAGAGGAAAAGGAACTTAGGAGTCTGATTTAGATGCACACCATCAAAATATATTCATATTTTTCAGGAACAAGAGCAAGTAGGTCACTTCCTCTACCTTTTATAATTCTCAAAACAACACGCACATCTAATCAAGACTCTATTTGGCTGAGGTCAGAAGTATTGCTGGAAATGGTACTTACATGAATGTGTGGATTCTTTAATCCTTTTGCGTTTTTCAGTGAGGACAGAAAGTGGCAATTAATCGGACCAGAAGGTTCACCTTCAGTCTCAAAGTGAAAGGTAATGACACAGCTTTGCCTGGTACAATTTCCACATCTTTTCAAGAGATCATTGATGGGCTCCTTATAAATGGGAACTGCACTTCCTGCCTTAACAATCACATCATCTATCGTCAAAGTACATACTGGATCCATTCTGCTCCAATCGTATACAATTATCTATGATGCCCATAAGACAGATCAAGAGAAGACAAAAAACAGATTATGAGTGACTGTTTTCCATCAAATGAATTCAGGTACTCAAAACATCTCTGTAAATTTCTTTAAAAAGCAGAATCATATCTTCATCATGGCTACTATGTTGTATCTCGTCTTGCATGAGAGCTGTACAGCACACAAAATGGAAAATATATTTTGTTTCACACTTGAAACAATCTACCATGTTCTGGAAGTTGGACCAATTGTGACTTAGTAAGGAGCAAAAGCCAGAATCTTCTGGTATTCTCAGGTTTGTGCCAAAATAAAACCCAGAGGGATCCCAGAGTTAAATACAGAAGCTATAGACCAAGGCCTCCTCTATCCAGCTTAGCATCCTCTTTGGCTATCCAATGTCTTCCTCCCTCCCCCCACTTTCTCCCTCTCTCTCTCCTTCCCCCCCCCCTCTCTCTCTTCTCCTTTCTCTCTCTCTCTCTCACTCTTTCTCCCTCCCTCTGCCCTACTTATGTTCCCAATCTCTACACCCTCACAAAATAAAATCAGAGCAACTGTATTTCATATGACATCTGGACTGAAATTATGGAACAAAATATCCAAAATACATCTTTTTCAATGTAACCACAGACCACTCCAAAACAGCTGTAACTTTTGCAAAGAATGTGTTGGACACAAAACATTTTGGATATTCCTTGCAATGTTCACAGCTTCAGTTTAAAATATTAACTATAATATTTAATTAAATATAACTTACCTAGACACAATGCCATCTTATTTCATTTCTGGCTTTTGAGAAAACTAAGGGAAGCTCAACCCACCCCCCACCCCGAAAAAAAGTTTCCTTCAAATTTGATTCCTGGTAACTTTAAAAACATATTCCAAGTTCTTTACTTTTCTTGGCAACTATATTTTTTATTTCCCAATCTAGCCTCCAGCCCTGAGATAGCCTTGTAGCCTCCCATGCATATAATTACTAGGCCCATCTCTGCATAACATTATTGTGAGAGCGGTCAAGGTCAGCTATAACTTGCTATCCACTATGACATCAGGCAAAACCACAAAAGAACTAATCAAAATAAAAAGGGTTTTCTTGGGTTTTCTCCCTTGTTTGCCTCTTTAAAAATGTTCCCCCCCCCTTTTTTTTTTTTTAAGGCAAAGAATTTTGCTGGTGGTTTTGCCTCAAAGCAAAATGGCGGCCATTTTTCTTTCTCAGAGTACAAGAGAAAAATAATAGCATCCTTGTCCTGTCAAAGAGGGTGAAAGAAGAAGGGGAAGGGGAGAAAAAAGAAGCAAAGGTAAAGAATCTTTCTATAAAATTGCTTTGCACATTTTTTCAGGGCTCACACTGCAAACTGGAATGAAGCCAAAACCATAGAAGAAAAATTATCATGTTAGATATTTAATTATTTCCCCCTTCTTGCATACCTCTTTTAAGAAGATATTATAGGCATCAAAATACCAAAGAAAACATTTCTTGCTTCAGAATTCCTTTTAGTCGTATAAAAAATTTAAGCAATCCAGTAAAAACAATGTAAACAATGGACCATTGTCTTTTATGTTCAACTGGCAGTTTTACTTTTCCCCCTACTCCAGAATCTTCTCCAGCTCTCATTTCAACGTGAAGCAAAAGGAGACTTACTTTGAGAGCCAGGTTGTAGTCAGAATGAAAATCCGAGACTCCATATATGTAGAAAATATTTTCCTTCTCATGCGCCACAGGCAGCAAAGGAGCAAAGAAATGTTTGGCAAAATAATGAAGCATCTTCCATTTGCCGCCATATTCTAAGTAAGGGTTCAAAATAGAAAAAAATCACCACACTCTTCTCAGAAGAACCCAACGAGCCATGGTGGCGCAGTGGTTAGAGTGCTGCACTGCAGGCCACTTCTGCTGACTATCTGCTGCCTGCAATTTGGCAGTTCAAATCTCACCAGGCTCAAAGTTGACTCAGCCTTCCATCCTTCCCAGGTGGGTAAAATGAGGACCCAGATTGTTGGGGGGCAATATGCTGGCTCTGTAAACCGCTTAGAGACGGCTGTAAAGCAGTATACAAATCTAAGTGCTATTGCTATTGATATTCAGCTTCAAAAGCCTGCTCCCTTCTCTTCATTCAGGAGGAGATCAAAGACTGTCCTTACATATATTGTCTTAGAAAAGGTTGCCAGAATCTGAAATCTCCAGATGGGTTGCTTGCTGAGAATTTTAGGAGTTGCGGTTATAACACCATATTGGAAATGGATACAAGTACTGCTTTCCTTGGGCAGCATGTCCATGACTTACAACCACAATTGAGACCAAAATTTCTGTTGCTAAGTAGGATAGTTGTGAAGTGAATTTTGCCCCATTTTTAGGACCTTTCTTGCCAGAGTTGGTGTGAATCATTGCAGTTGTTATCGGAATGGATACAAGGTGAATCTGGCTTCCCCTTTGGCTTGGCTTGTCAGAAGGTTACAAAAAGTGATCACATGACCCAGGGACACTGTAACTGTAATAAGTAAGAGTTGGTTACCAAGCACCTGAATTTTGATCACATGACTATAGGGATGTTGCAATGCTCCTGTGAAAAATAGTCATTTTTCTCCACATTTTTCAGTGCCGTTGTAATTTCAAATAGTCACTAAATGAACTGTTGTAAATCAAGGACTGCCTATACGTAATAGAAATAACACCAAATGTAGTGACACCTTAAAGAATAACAAATGTGTGACCACAGGAGCTTTTGGCAATCACAATCCATTTCCTAAACTGAATCTATGAAAGAGAAGCAGAATGGTACTAACACGGTTAGACACTGTAAACTACTAGCTTGGGACACTGTAAAACAAAATATTGAGACACTAAATGTGCCATGAATCAAATTTGGGAACTCCTGGCTTATTATACTAGGCTACCATGTCTCATGAAAACTCAAGCTTCATATGATGAGGTTTTATGCCCATCTGATCCTCACAACAATCACCCAGCAAGGTCTTAGAGGGGAAGTCTAGCCCAAAGTCACCCAAAAAACCAATATAGTCAAGTGGAGACTTGAACATTGGTCTTCCCACTCCCATCCCAACTCACTGTGATACATGTGCTTATTCCTACTGACTCAACCCATGTGACAATTCCTCTAAAAACTGCCAGAGTTGAAGCAATTAATAGGTTTAAAGAAATCACTACACTCAGATATTGATCTATACAAGTAAAGGCTCCCCTTGCACATACGTGCTAGTCTTTTCTGGCTCTAGGGGGTGGTGCTCATCTCCGTTACAAAGCCGAAGAGCCAGCGCTGTCCGAAGATGTCTCGGTGGTCATGTGGTCGGTATGACTAAACACCGAAGGTGCACAGAACGCTGTTACTTTCCCATCAAAGTGGTCCCTATTTTTCTACTTGCATTTTTACATGCTTTCAAACTGCTAGGTTGGCAGAAGCTGGAACAAGTAACAGTAGCTCACTCTGTTGCGTGGCGCTAGGGATTCGAACTGCTGAACTGCCAACCTTTCTGATCGACAAGCTCAGTGTCTTAGCCACTGAGCCACCACATCCCCTGTATATTGACCTGAGAGCACTATAAGAGAACAGACAGGGAATATGCTCACTAATGAACACTTTGAAGCCCTTTTCACTACCTACCAGAATTAGAACAGTACTTTTTTCTCTCTATGGAGCTGGCCCACATGATTATGGAGATTTATAGGAGACTTTGGGATTCTGGTCTTTTTTCAACCCCACCCTATCTTCCAGAGATGTTGTAAGGTTATATATGTAAGGTTATATTATACTGCCTGAGGTTCCCAAAGAAAAGCTGGTCTATACATATAATAAACAAACAAACAAGCATGTCATACTGTGATTTATGATATGATTTATTTTCTTCTCTCTGTAGATGTAATAATCATGCCTCAGAAAGGTATTACTGTCTCTAATATCGGCTGAGTTTCAGCTCAGCAGAAGGTGAAAATGCTAGAGTGTAATTTCAGTAAAAAAAAAAAAAACCTGATTCATTTCTTCAACCAAAATGTGCGATCTGAATTGATTACGCTAAGATGACCTTAAAATGTGGGATGGAAGATGAGGAAAAGCAGCTTGCAATTTGCCCCAAATGTAACCCAGTGGTTTATGCAAACCATACAGGTGGCTGACTCAGAAGCCTTTGATTCAGGGGTCTCAAACACAATTTACCTGGAGGCAGAGTCTGGGTGAGGCTGGGCCGCATAATATTATACTTTATATTTATATTATACACTAATATTATACTTTCATATCACAGTGGGGGCCACAGGATATCGTCCTGTGGGCTGCAGTTGGCCTGCGGGCCGCGAGAATGAGACCTCTGCTTTAATTTGAAGCTTCAGACACAGCAGTTCCTTAACAGGCCACAGAGAACCACAGGGGAACCGGAGAAGATAATTTCCTGAGGCCATCTGGGGAAATTTACCTCCAGAAGCAAATGCTCACCTGTCAATGGCTGAAAGTCAAACCTTGTCTATCTCCGGTCTCATTTAAAACACACCCACACATTTTTAAAACAGGCTTTTGAATGCTTACCGTTCTGCTATTATTATTAACACTTTGGTTTCACTTTGGTTTTATGTTTTTTATTATAACCATAAGACTTTAAGTGAAAGGAAAGGAGGGAAGATTATTTCCATTCCATCTAGCACTGGGCCAATGATGCAAAATGGCAAAAACTGTATAACCAATGCTGGCAAGACTAGTTTTGGGGTTTCTTTCCCATGTGCTTTAAAAGTTTGTTTTTGAAACTTTTAATGCTAATTTACAGCTCATATGACAACTGCTAATTTCGTCTTCCTACTAGTAATTTTTAGCAACAGTGATCAGAGGTGGCATGAGGACAGAAGCCACTTTCCTGCTGTAATTTTATGTAAGTATTAGCAGAGCAATTATCTTTGCCCATCCTGTCTGGAGACTATAAGGAGCTCAATCCAATTTATCTGATTATAATCACTGGTCAAGAAAGGCCTCCAAAAAGCCCCTTAGGACCAGAAGAAGTACAGGTAGTCCTTGACTTACAACCACAATTGAACCCAAAATTCATGTTGTAAAGTGAGAAATTTGTTAACAAGAGTTTTGCCCCACTTTACGACTTTCCTTGCTACATTTGTTAAGAAATCACTGCCGTTGTTTAAAGAAATAATATGGTTGTTAAGTGAGTCTGGTTTCCCCATTGATTTTGCTTGTCAGAAGGTTCCAAAAGAGATCAGATTATTCCAGGATACTGCAACCGTCATAAATGTGAGTCGGTTGTCAAGCATCTGAATCTAAATCACATGACCATGGGGAAAATGGTCCTAAGTCACTTTTTTCAGTGCTACTGTAACTTCAAACAGTCACTAAGCGAACTGTGGTTAAGTCGAGGACTACCTGTGACTCCTGTCCTTCTAGGTATTGTCAAATGGCCCCTTCCATTCATCCTGCCAGCACTGCCCTGATGAGTGCTGCCATTCTGAAACATCTGGAAAGCTTCAAAATCCCCAAATCTGTTTCAGAGAGTTATGCACTGCCTTTTACAGCTCTTATTAAACATCCCCTGAGAGGAAGAATCTGTCCAAACCAAATCAAGGAAAACATCCTGTATAAACAGCAAAGGTTAACACAAAGACTTCATTAAAATTCCTGTTTTCCACCTCCTGCTTCTTTGTTCAGCAAAAGGGGGGGAAAGCTATCTATTTGCCTGGATGAGATGCAAATTTGTATTTGCTATACTGGGGACTCATCCTAAGAAATAAGGACAAGAAGCACAAGTAATTTCACAACTTTCCCGTCCAATTGAAGACGCTTTCTACTTTAAATTCTTTCTTAAACAAAAATACAGCAAATTATTAAATAATTCGTATTAAACTATGTGAATGAAGGACCGCCAGTTTGGTGTAGTGGTGAAGGTACCTTGCTAGAAATCAGGAGATCATCAATTCTAGTCCCACCTTAGACACAAAGCCAGCTGGATAACCTTGGGCCAGTCACTCTCTCTCAATCTTAGTAAGCAGGCAATAGCAATCTACTCTGAAATCTTGCTAAGAAAATTACAGGGACTTGACCAGGCAGTTGTCAGGAATCAACACTGACTCAAAAACTTGAAAGGCATTAAAAAAAACTGAGAAAAAACTAGTCAACTGTTAGTCATGAAGTTGTCTGAGTAATTCATACTTCAGTCCATGCTAATCTGCAAGGTAAGATTTGGTTAAGAATCCCATACTCTGCTTTCAGTGTCTTAAGAGAAAATGGGACTAAACTAAAAGACAGGGACTTATAAAGCCCATACTTGAACTCGGCACAATCACTGTTTTTATTTTTAGTCTTACCTAGAGAAGCCCAGGAAGGGCCCTGCCAGATATCATTTAGTTGCCAAAAAAGGGCACCCATAGTTCGTCCCTCCCCGTTGACTATCTCACTTTGGCTGCGACGGTAGAATTCAGTTTCGGTTTTAACACACTGGGCCTGCATGATCTAATTTGGGATATATATAAAAAAAACACAAGTTTTAACCAACATAGAAACATACAAGTTTTTATAACATTTTTCATTAAAAGATTAGCAGTTCTGTAGGATACTGACTGTCTGGACCCATTTCAATTGTGCTTTCAACTGGAATACGTGAATAAAATTAGCTGACTAGATGGCCTAGTCCTGGAACTAGGAAGAACAATCTGGCTCAATGAGATTTCTTAGACTTCATGGTGGGTTTTGATATAATTCACTATGATGTCTTATGGAGAGTTAGGATGATATAATTAAGAACCTAAAAAGGTGGACTGGGATAATCCACTGGGCTCTACCTCATTTCCCATACTGTTTAGTATATAGATGAATGAATTTGCATGATGTCTTATAGAATTTAAATTCAGACAAGAGGAGATCCTATTGATAATAGGAAATTGGATGCCAGGCTTTAGGATCATTCTGTTCTGGATAAGGCTACAATCCCTCAGAAAGAACAGGTCCATTGTCTTGGACTGATCCTTGATTTCAGAGGCCTTATGATTTTCACGTGGGAATGAGAAGCATATTTACTATATTATGACCAGTGAGCTGTTCCTGAGATAATCAGACCTCAGAACAAATCCCCATCCCAACTGCAATACAGGTAGTCCTCAACTTACAACCACAATTGAGCCCAAAATTTACATTGCTAAGTGAGAAATTTGTTAAGTGAGTTTTGCCCCATTTTGCGACTTTTCCCACCCTATTTATTAAGTGAATCACTGTAATTCTTAAATTAGTAACATAGTTAGGTGAATCTGGTTTCCCCATTAACTTTGTTTGTCAAAAGGTCGCAAAAGGGAATCACATAACTCCAGGACGCTGCAACTGTCATAAATGTGAGTCAATTGTCAAGCATCCAAATGTAAATCACGTGACCATGGGGATGGTGCAATGGTCATAACTGTGAAAATTGGTCTTGCATCACTTTTTTCAGTGCCATTAAAACTTCAGACGGTCACTAAATGAACTCTTGTAAGTCAAGGACTACCTAAAATTTATAGCATTTCCAAAACCCAGAAATACTACAAACACCAGCAACAAATGGGTGCATGTATTACTTGCTGTTGGGAAAGTATTCCTGGCTCCTGGCTCATGCCAGACGCAGGATAGACATTCATTGATTTCAAACAGAGACTCTGTATTTTCACAAAAGAGAGATGTACATTTTGAAACATAAAAGGTAAAGGTTCCCCTCGCAGATACGTGCTAGTTGTTTTTGGCTCTAGAGGGCAGTGCTCATCTCCATTATAAAGCTGAAGAGCCAGCGCTGTGTGAAGACGTCTCTGTGGTCATGACTAAATGCTAAAAGCACAGGGAACTTTCCCACCGAAGTGGTCCCATTTTTCTATTTGCATTTTTACATGCTTTTGAACTGCAAGGTTGGCAGAAGCTGGGACAACTAATGGGAGCTCACTCCATTACGCAGTGCTAGGGATTCGAACCACCGAACTTCCGGCCTTTCTGATCAACAAGCTCAGCTTGTCTTAGCCACTGAACCACCGCGTCCCCACTGAAACCTAAATACAGATCAGATTTCTCCCAGCCACCTCTTAAAAGTCTTGATCCATTGAAAACAAAGGAAAAAGCTCAATAAAAGGGCTATGAAAAGGAGAAACTAGCCTCATTTTCCTGAGCCTTGGATTAAACCAGTGTTTTTCAACCATGGCAAATTTTAGATGCATGGACTTCTAATGATTGGGGAATTATGCTGGCTGGGGAATTTTGAGAACCGAAGTCTGCATATCATACAGTTGCCAAGATTGAAAAACCCTGGATTAAAATATAGAATTTACAAGAAGCTGGGGAGGGAGAGATGTTCTGTTTATTTCTAAGGATTCTAGAAATCTCAAAGTAATTAGCCAGGGAGCTGCATCGGTAGTTTGATTTTTACATTTTCATGTAATGCTATTTAAGCCTTATTCTATCATATGCTTATTTCTGCAAAAGTAAGGAATTCAATGTAACTCTCAATCTCTTCATTCCTACTAAACATAATTAACAACAATTTTTTCATTAAGATTCTTCCTGAGCTCACTAGCCAGAAAACTCGAGCCAGCCCCATCTTGTGGCCTGCCTGGAACTCTGCAGTTAGATACATTTCTACATTTTAGAGTAAGATTTCATGAACTTTTATCTTCTCCATTTAAAAAAAAAAGCTTGTTTTTGTTTATTACATGTGAATTTATCTGTCACTCAGAAAATGTAGACTCTAAATCAGAGGTCTTCAAACTTGGCAACTTTAAGACTTGTGGACTTCAACTCCCAGAATTCTAAGAGTTTAAGTCCACAAGTCTTAAAAGTTGCCAAGTTTGGGGACTCCTGCTTTAAATTAGAGAAATTATATTTCTTCCTTTTTCACCTTTCAAAAGGGAGTGTAAGAAGTGAAAATGGCATCTCTCCATATGCTTGATTGGGGAAGGACACCAATTGTCTCTATGGAAGCTGGGACTTCCATAGAGATGCCAAGAGGGAGCCACCAAGATTAATCTAAGAAAGAACGCCAGCCAAAATGTAAAGATTCAGAAAGTTCCTTGGAAATGGGCTTCCAATTATGAGTTCAGCCATGCTACTATCATTTTCCAGACACCAATGTTCTAGGTTTTGACCTTTAAATCATGGTCTGAAATCAGACTATTGGAGAGATCACCTAATTTAATATAAAACTTGGGTAGACATTATAGTCAACAAAAAAAGTAATCTTAAAATTTCCCTCACTTTCTCACCACCTTTTTTTAAGCTCATATTGAGAGGGTCTTCTCTAATGATGTTTCCAAACTTTGACAAGCAATCCCTCAGGAGCTGTGCTGAGCAAGTTTTGGACTGAAACTGAATCCAATTTCACCGAATTAGATCATAAGTCCTTAGGTGGAAAGTACACAGACCACAAGAAATAACATTTGTGCTACCTTTACATGCAGCATACATGTAAGTATACACTTTTTTCCTTTAGAGAACTTATACATATAGAGGAGACCAGAGGTGGTATTCTGCAGGTTCTGACCACTTCTGGAGAAGGTAGCGGAAATTTTGAGTAGTTCGGAAAACTGGCAAATACCTCCTCTGACTGGCCCTGCCCCCATCTATTCTCTGCTTCTGAGTCTCAGCTGATTGGCTGGATCTACTTTTGTTGCCCTGCCCAGGAGAATGGAGTTGGAAAGCAGGTTAGTGGGTTGGTGAGGGAATGGGGATTTTGCAGTATCCTTCCCCTGTCACGCCCACCAAGCCATGCCCAAGCCACACCCACAGAACCAGTAGTATAAAATGAAACTCAGAATGAATATGGGAAGCTGGGAAAGTATCAGAGCCTGAAGGAGGTACTAAACAGCATGTGGAAAGTGAAGCAAAGTGGTCCAGGTGATGATAGGATCACTGTAGATCAGGGGTGTCAAACTGGTGGCCGGCGGGCCGCACTCATCACATGCAGGTCACGCCCATCCCAGATCCACAAAGGAGAAAAATGTCTTGATACGTCACATGACGGCAACGTGACCCTGTGAGTTTGACACCCTTACTGTAGACTGTGACTCCTAAGTTGGGAGAGTTGGTTCCAACAGATCCCAGGAAAAACAATGGCTATCTGTAAGGGTGCAGGGCTAGCTACTTAGCTAACTGGTGGCCTAATGGTGCAGTGGTTAGAATACAGCCTGGAGTTTGATCCTGACTAGTTTAAGGTTGAATCAGTCTTCCATCCTTCTGAGGTCGGTAAAATGAGAACCCAGATAGTTGGGAGCAATATGTAAGTAATAGTGACATTGTAAACTGCCCAAAGACTGCTGTAAAGGACCATGGGGTGGTCTATAATTCTAAGTCAGGGTGTCAAACTCAAATTCATTGAGGGCCGCATCAGGGTTTGACCTGGGGGGGGAGCAGGGGGCATGGCCATGATGGGCATGGCCAGCTTGATGTCATTCGTGTCAGGGGTACCTGTGGTGACCCGGGTGGGCTGGGGGGATGCACTTTTGCTGGTAGATTGTTTTGTTAGCACTTCCACTGAAAATGGAGCTTGAGGGGCCCTGCACAACCCAGGCTCCATTTTCAGGTGTGAGGGTCTTCAGCAGCCCTCTGCCAGTGAAAAGGGCCACCGGGTACGGCCCTCCCAAGCTCAATTTTCGCTGGCAGAGGCACCGTGGGCTGGTCCTTTGCTGTTTCCAGGGTGGTCCCATGGGCCAGCCTTGAGTTTGACACCCATGCTCTAAGTGATATTGCTATTGCTTAATTGCTAACATAACTGCTTAGCTAAACTACTTAGTTGCTAACAGGTAAGATACTGCACAGAACCCCAAATCGACCATGGAGAAAGACAGATATCACCCAAAGAGTGGGGAGGAATTTTATATAAATACAGGGTATGTACATACGTACATACATACACACACAGAGAGAACTTCATTTTGTTCTTAGATCCAAGAACTGGCTTCTGCAAAATGTAAACAAAGTATTTGCTGCACATTTTCCATGAAAAATCTTAACATTAACTCTTTTTTTTAAACATCACTGTTAACATTCTGACAAATCCTTACCTGAGTGAGATAGATTGTCTGTTTGAAGTTCTCAACTGGATTTACTGCCTGAGGCAATTTAAAGTGAAGCCCTGCCTGCTGAAGCATTTCATCGTTACCTCCAGCATGATGCTGTCTGTGCAGGGAGAAATTACTTGTATAAGACCAATCTTCCTCCACAGAAACCTGAACTTAAAAAGAGTATATTCGTATGATTGTAAGGACATGAATATCATTCGGACATGCACACAGCACTTTAAAAATCATATATTGCACTTCAAAATCAGTATCCTATTTATTCATTCAAATAATATAATATCCTCACCTAAAAGAAGCACTCTAGAATTCATGCAAACCTCTTAAAAATTTGGGAGCCTGGAGGGAATAGCCCCCAGGATGACTCTTTTAAGAAAAAAGTAATAAATTATTGTAATTGCTTTAAATTGTGATAGCTCATTTATTTTTGTAAAGCTGAAATAAACCTATTGTTCCCAATGTTTTAATTAGACACAGGAATCATAATTTCTTTCTTCTGATCCAAGTTGTTCTACCTTTTTGTTTCTACGAAAGAAAATTTTTCAAAGTAGCATTCCTTTCTGAATTCTCCAAGGCACCTTGTTGGTTTTCAAATGAGCTAAGAATCATGGCACAATCACAGAAATCATTTTAAGGCAGCAAAGCGTATCTTATATTCATTCAACAGGCTATCGGTTTAATCTGGAAAAAAAGAAAACCCTGTGCAGACTTGTCAACCATCCTGTGTTGGATTAGAACTGCCTCCAAGCATCCAGTTAGAGAAGCTTTGGATAATTTATGTTTCTTTTTGCTTTTGAGCTTAGAAGTTAACATAGACATGCCTGACAAACAGAGAAATAAATACTATTTTAAGTCTGCAGGTTTGGTTTCTCTGTAAAGCCAAACATGTGCTCACACATCCTTCTACTGAAAAATGGAGGAGAAACAAGAGGTAAGGATTTTTTTTTCTTTAAGTGAAATTGTTTCGACTAGGTGTGGTGGAGCCTAACTGAACATTGTTTCAATGGGTGCATTGTGCATTTAATATGCAGATGTTTAAATATACAAACTGCATCAGCAGGGGAAGAAAAGTAACTAAGAAATCTCAGCAGATACTCAATTTACCATCACTACCAGCTCTAGCTCCAGCTGAGAATCCAAGGAAAATCTTAGTTCTGAGTCTATTGAATCTACCTATATATTATACAATCTCTGAATCTATTAGATTCCCAAAGGTCAAGGTCAGTGTTTCTCCATCTCATCAGCTTTCAGATATTTATACTTTAATTCCCAGAATTCCCCAGCCAGCCACTTCGATCTAGCAAAGGCTGTTGAGAGTTCCGAGTTGAAAATGCAACATCCTATTTTATATGGTTTTATTCGAAGCACAGGATAAAAAGGGTGCTTGGTTCTATAACATTTAATCTTATTCTTTGGTGTTTTGACCTAAGACTGAGAGCAGATGGACCCTTGAGCTGATTCCCTAAGTCTTGTGTTACATTCACAAAATGGACTGGAGAGTGAGAAAAGACAACTGGCTTTTATTTACCTGTACCAAGGTGCTAAAGGAAGGCCATGACTGAAAGCCATATTCAGAGGCAAACCGAGCCCTGGGATACAACGTCCAGTCCCAGCAGTCATTCACGTAATTGTAATAATGGGTATCTCCATAATGGTTATCATAAGGATTACGAGCCAGCCAGCCTTCCTTGATTGACTCCAATCCGTTGGTAGGGCTTGAGGCAATAAAAGGACGGCTCTGATCTTCCTATATAGAATAAGATTGGATATCATAAAATAATTAGCATCAAGAAATAAAAGAGCTGCTATAAAAAATATCTAGGAAGATTGTAATTCAGAAAGTAAAAGGCAACATTAGATTTTCATGGTGAATCACATTCTCTTTTCCCTAGAATACTAATTTCTATTGTTTCTAGTTAACTGAATGTCTCAATAAATATCAGATTCCTGGATTTTCAGGTGCAAGAAACTGTTTCATATTGCAGCATTGAAAGGGGGGCCATCAAGTTCACAGAGTTGGAAGGGAATGGGGACTTTGGTCCTCTGGTGCAACCTCCTGCTCAGTAGAATAATATAAATCAGGGGTGTCAAACTGGATCTGGCCCATGGGATGCTTAGATTTGGCTTGCAGGGCCGCTCTGGAAATAGCAAGGAGGTAGCAAGGGACCGGCCCTCGGTGCCTCTGCCAGCAAAAACAGAGTTCTTGGGCTCCATTTTCATCTGTGACGGCCTCCTGCACCCCTCTGCCTATTTTTGCTGGCAGAGGCTGCAGGAGGCTGTCACAGACAAAAATGGGGCCCCGGGGGGGGGAAACAACATGATATACCCCACTCCCCAAGCTCCATTTTTATGGGCAGAAGGCCAGCAAAAGAAACTAAAAACAAAACAAAAGGAGAAATGTTTCCCCTTTTGCATTTGAGCATGCAATAAGGGACAGGAAAGGAGAAAGGGAAAGAGAAAGAAAAAGAAGGGAAGATGGGAAGAGAGCAAGGAAGGAAAAAGAAGGAAAGGGGAGAAGGAAGAAGAAAGGAGAATGAAGAGGGAAGGAAAAAGAAGAAAAGGAAGGGAGGGAGGAAGATTATGAGAGTGACGGAGGGTCTGAGGGAAGTCCTGCCTTAGCCATCAAAGGTGCACCCGACATGGGTGATGTCGAGCTGGTCACACCCACCCTGGCCACGCCCCCCCGGCCATGCCCCCCCCCCAGTCCCAAGTTAAAACGCAACCCTGATACGGCCCTCAATGAAAGTTTGACACCCCTGATATAAATTAAACTATTAAATGGCTGAATGGTGTTTTTTTACATATCTAGTAATTAAACTCTCCATTTCTCTACAAACTGGTAGATAGAAAATCTTGCACAGTTTAGGACTCACACATGCACTTGGTTTGTACTAATCCAAGATGCTCTCTTCATACTCTTTTACAGTAGAGCTGACTAAATTCCCACCCAGTTTAGCCATTTACACTGCCAAGGCATCGTCATAGTGTAAATGCAGAGTGGGAACACCATGTCATGCTGCCTTATCAATTCTCCCCTCTCCCTGATGAACTCAAGGCAACACAACAAGGTTATGTGGTTTTTCCAAGGTTTCTTATGCTGACAGGAAAGATATCCTATGTGTGTATGTGGGCAGTATGAGAGAGAAAGGAACTGCAAAAGCAAAAGGAGAAGAAAGGAGATGCTAGGTGGATGTTGATTGTTAAACTTCTGCTTTGACCACTGGAAGAGAATAGTTGTTAATTATTTGCTTTCAGGAAAAAGGTGAGCTTCAGGGGATGAAACCAGTAGTTCCATGGAAATGCCTTTGGAAAAAGTGAGAAAGGGCCAACAAGTGGTATCCAGGAAATGAAGATGTGATTCCTTTTATAGTACATTTCTTAGGCATTGCCTACATAATTTTCTCCTCCCAGTTTTATTTAAGTCTTTGACAACTTCCAAAGAAACAACTCATTATATCTGTATCCTGCAGAACAAAGGAATCTTTCACCCTTGTCAGTTAGCCTCCTAACTATTGTGCATAATTCCCTATGTACGTTAACATTCACCGTTTTAGCTATCAAACTCGGCTCTTTCATTATAAGATGAGGCAATTTGGAGGATAATTCCAGAGAGTAGAAGCTATTTTTTTCTCATAACCAAGATAATCCAGAAGAGAGCTGGTGCCTTCCATCTTCAATATGGATAGTATATGGCAGGGGTATCAAACCTGATTTCATTGAGGGCCACACCAGAGTTTTGTGTGACCTCAGGGGACCAGGGTAGGTGCATCTTATAATGTATCATAAACAGCTTCCTGGGAATTCAGAAAAATTCAAAACAATCACTGCACACATTTAAAGGTGGCCTACACAGCTTGTAACCAGATCTTTGACATTCCAATACGAAATGGCCATTGGCAGGTATAATAACTTTCCAGGATTTGTTGTCTGCTTAAGATTTCAGAAAAGAGGAGGAGAGGGAAGAAGAAAATACAAGGAAGTAAGGAAGAAAAGGTGGGAGATAAGACATCTGCTAATCCAAACAACATGGCAGCTGGGCAGGGATTGATTTAGGAGGTAGCTGGGCCTGGATCAGCCTGATATAGAAGGGAAAAAATACCTAAGTGTCTTCAAAACTAAGGATTCATGCTCACGTATTGTTGTGAGCAATGCAATAAGGTCATCAAGATGATGCATAACAAGGGCATGATAAAAACAGCCTCTTCTTTCCAAACCAGCAGGATATCATTAGGTCTATTAGAGGAGTCAGACAAGATTCCTAAAAACACAAAGGTGTTCCAACAGAATTCAGGAGGCTAAACTAGGACAGATAATCATCACCATTTTTAAACTTGTAAACTTCCTCTTTACAGAATGATTTCATCTCCTATCTTGGTTTTTTTTTTTGTTTGTTTTTACAAAATACTATTAATATAGCGTCATAATCAGTAAGTTACCATGTCCCAGTTTGAACAGACCACCTCCAGTTGCAAAATGAAAAAAGGAAATATGCATCTCTTTGACTCAGGAGTCCCTGGGAAAGACTAGTTATATCAGCCAAAACGCAGAGTAAAAGGTAATTGTTATTTTTCCTAATTTTGAGAAAAACTGTATGATCTCTTTTTAAACATATTTAGCAAGGCAAACAACGGATATTCAAATTGGGACACTGCCTGGTCTTTTCCCCTAGAGCAAAACTCTTCTAACCTGCTACAATAGGCAATCAACAGAAGAAATTATTTTAATACACATCTTACAAAGCCAGCACAAATATAAGGGGAAAGCAGAACATAAAATGTTGTCAGCGCATTTTGAGAACATCAGGACTCAAAGGAAACAGATGTTTCCAGATTTTATCTAGTGCATCTTCAATGTTAAGGGTTTGCCTGCAAAATTATTCAAAACAATCTACAGTACTTATTTCCAACTCTGAAGGAAAGTCATAATTTATCAGAACATAAAACCAACTAAAATGTCAGCCCTTTTTAGATCTCATAACGGGGGGGGAAGGGGGGGAGAGACACACTACTTACAGCAAAAACAATTTCTCGGATATTATCAACATAAAGTGTCACATAATCTTTGAAATAAAGGTTCATCTGTGCACTTGGAATGGAGAACCAATTGGTGGAAAGTGCAACTTCATTTTCATTGTTCCCGCTCCATAAAATGATGGATGGGTGATGTTTCAGTCGCTTTACCTGGAAAGAATAAAACTTCTTTCAACTTAAACAACTTATTTGTGTAAAATTGCAAATTATTTATATCAGAAGCATTTGTATGAAAAAGCCTAAAGTCAAACAAAAGAAAAGTAATTCTTCCAAGACCAACTTCTTTCAGATGCCCTAAGAGTGCAACTTCCACTAATCAAAGCAAGTGTGACCAAGGCTACCTTAAAAGACAAAGGACACAAATGGAAAAAAACCCAACCCTGACATACGGTGCATTCAGAAAGTATTCACTTTTGTCAATTTTGTTATGCTGCAGTCTAATTCTACAGATTCTACTTATGCCAACGTGATATTTTAGGGTTTTTTTCTTTTTAATAACTTTACAGACATTTCTAAAATTCTGTTTTCACTATGTCATTATGGAGTACTGAATGTAGATTAATGAGAAAAAAAATGAATTTCAACAACAGTAGAATCAGGCTGCAACATAACAAAATTGACAAAAGTTAAATGGGTCTGAATACATTCTGAATGGACTGTAAATTCACCAAGTGTCTTAATGTACCTGGAAACATCACCTAGTATAAAGGAACCTGTTCTTCATATTCTGGGAGTGACTTTTGTTCTAAAAAACAAGAACAAGAATCTTTACACCAACTCCTGTTTAAGTTTCTTTCTTTTTTTTTAATTAAACTGATTACTTAAAAAAAAGAATAATAGAATTGCCCAATCATTTCTATTGAATCTGCTAGCTAGGTTTATCTCTGATAAAAAATAAAAATAAACAGGGCATTTAATGTTCTGAAGTTTTTATCAACAGAATGGAAATTTCCAAAGTCACTCCCCATGAAAGGATTAATCGAGTCATATCTTCTTCCACCAAGGCAAATTATCAGAGCCAAATATGTGTAGAGGTATTGGGATCATGAATATCAATTATATAATATGACACAGCAACAAAACGCTGCTTTCCTTAGTTTTCTTAGAGATATCAGAATAGTTTAAAGCAGTGTTTCTCAAATTCAGCCATTTAAGATACGTGGACTTCAACTCCCAGAATTCCCCAGTCAGCCATGCTGGATGGAGAATTCTGGGAGTTAAAGTCTGCATATCTTAAAATTGCTAAGGTTGAGAAACACTGATTTAGAGGGTATTTCATGTGGCTGCAATATGCTTGTAAAGAAGGCACAGAAGAGGCTGTACTTCCTGATAATGCTCAGGAAGATAAATCTATCTCAGCATCTACTTCTGTCCTACCACCGCAGCATCATTGAGAGTGTCCTGACATACTGTATTCTTGTATAGTATGGGAGCAGCTCTGTAGCGGACTAAAAAGCTCTACAGAGAATCATTAAAACTGCACAGAATGGGCTTCACCTACCAACCCTGGATGACATCTTCCCATCTCACTGTTTGAGGAAGTTGCACAACATTCTCAGAGACTCTTCCCATCCTGCTTACAATCTTTATGAACTATTGCCTTCTGGCAGAAGGTACAGAACAATTAAAAATCGAACCACACGTTTTCTCAACAGTTTTTATCCCAGAGCTATAATTGCACTTAACAATGAACTTAAGGACCACCATTAGTGAGTATTACTTGGTCTGTTGTGTGGATGCTTGTGTGTGTTTTAGGGGGCAGGAAATTTTGGTGGGTGGTGGGTGTTTGGGATTGTCATGTGTGTGTGTGTGTTGGGTCTGGTCTCTGGGTGTTATGTGAATTTTGTTGTATATATACTGTGTATATACGTATAATGTCAATAAAGAATTCAATTCAATTCAATCTATAAACATATGGGTTATACTTATACAGACGTACAACCATTTGTTTAGTAACAAAGTTACAATGACACTGAAACAACTGACTTACGACCAGTTGTCACATTTACAACTGTCATAGCATCCCCATGATCACGATCAAAATTTGGGTGCTTGCGACTGACATGTATTTAGAACAGTTTCAGCCTCCTGTGGTCATGTGATCACCATTTGCAATCTACTCAGTTGACTTCAAACAAGGAAAGGCAATGAGGAAAGTCAGATTTGCTTAATGACCACACGATTTACATAACAACTGCAGCGATTTGCTTAACAATTGTGGCAAAAAAATTAGTAATAAAATTGGGCGTGACTTGCTTAGCTGCCTTACTTAGCAATGGAAATTCTGGTCTCAATTGTTATTGTATGTCGAGGACTATCAGCAATGCATAAAACCTGGAGATTGTTAAGCTCTCTGCTCCAGGTTGGGGAAAGGGGAGAGGGTTATTTTAATTAAACAAGAAATGGGAAGCTAATGTGCTGCACAGTAAATTACTTCTCAAGCATGACCTCCATGTTTGCAAATATCTCTGGGTTTCCTTTGATTTCAGAGAGATTCTTAGAAATTAAAAGGAAACCATTAAGTTATCCCCCACCCATGCCTCTCTTTCTCTCTCCCTCCCACCACAACTTTTCTCTTTTTCCTCCTCCTTGGCTGATATCCATATAAAATAACGAAGAGGTCTCCTTTGGCATCAGTGGAAGCTTTTAGGATGCTGTGCATGTGGAGAATTTCATCAAATGAGGGAAAAAAAGGTTAACAGGCCAGGATTCCCCATTTCCCATGGAAGCTTTATGGAGATTTTAAGGATGTGACACACAGGATGGAACAATCTCAGGCTTCATCTAACCACAGAATAAGAGTTACCTACCTCTGACATAACTGCTCTGTGAACCAGTTTTACACAATTTACTCTACTCTTTCAGTTACTCAATTTCATATCATAGCTTGCTATGTGGACAATTAACCATATTAGAAGGTTTGCATATCCACCATTAACATCTTCCACACATTGTGGGAAGGAAGGGAACAGTGAATTAACAGTAGGATTGGACTACTTGAAGCAAGATAAACTTGTTGATGAACCTTCAACTGACATGAATGTTTACTTCTTTGTGATAGTTTATCATAACTTTCATCCCCATGTAATCATACCATACCTGATGAGTAATTTCTGCTCTTACTGAGTCTAAGTAGTCTTGGTTGGTTGGATAAAGGGCACACGCAAACATAAAGTCTTGCCAAATCTAGAAAATTAAGGGGGGAAAGTTGATGTCCAATAAACAACCGGTGTCTTTTTATAAAGGCAGAACATGTATTATATAGCATATCAGTGATTCCAACCTGCTATTTAACAGAAAGTTTTGGAGCATATCATCCATTAAGGGTATACTGACTAGAGATTAGGAAGACTGTTATGTCACAGATCCAAAGGGCACTGAATCAAGAAAGACTGCCTTAAGGGTTACTTTTTTAAAAGAATACACAGTCATAAAAATATCATTTTCCTCCAAATTGTACTTAAAAGCTAGGTTCCTGTCACATTTTCTTGAAAATATGCCTATGAATATAGAGCTTGATATATACAGCACTACAGGTTAGCAGTATAGAAGATATAATAAAAACACAATAAAGGTTTGCTGTAGCCCAACAAAATTGGGGTGATTAGGGGCTACGTTAACCATTATAGTGGAAAAGGCTACATACAGTAATATAAAGTAATGAAAAAATGATGGCTTAATTGTTGTCAAACATCCTACAGCCATCATAGTCTTTAGCTTGAATACAAAAAGGTAAACATGGTTTGTTTCCTCAACAAGCAATTGGGTAGAATACCCACATAAATAAAAACACCTAAGGCAGTAATTCCAAATTTGGTGTCCTCTGATGTCTGGAAACTACAAACTCCCAGATTTCTCCATGTTTATGGGAATTGAAACTCAACCTGTCTGGAGGAAACAAAGTCACAAAACCTTGGATTGAGGCTTACATTCACAAAACAGGCGAGAGCTTATGAATACTTGTCCCAGTATTTCTTCTTTGGAATGATTGTTCCTCCATAAAACAAAATGCAAATTATCAGCAGGGTTATTTTTGTTATAGAAACAGCAAAAATACAAGATACACACACAGATAAAACTTTGAAATAACAGAAGCGTCAAGTAACCAAGTATGGACTTTGCCTGGAAAGAGAATGAGATACGGCACTCAAAACAGGCTCTAAATTCTTCAGGCTAAACCAGGGGTGTCCAACCTTGGCAACTTTAAGACTTGTGGACTTCAACTGGCTTGTGGACTTCAACTGGACTTCAAAGCTGGCTGAGGAATTCTGGGAGTTGAAGTCCACAAGTCTTAAAGTTGCCAAGGTTGGACACCCCTGAGCTAAACTGTACACTTTTGCACCAGGTTCAATCTTTCTAGAGGGAAGAGCTAGGGGAAGGGGAAAGCAAGAAAAATAATTGTATCTGGACGTGATCCAAAGAGCCCAAGGTGGGAATTGAAACTTCACCTAACTTTATCATTTCATGGATACGATTTATCTGCCATTTTAAGGAGGTGTCTTTCTCCTAATCATACTTCTGTTTATATGTGCATGTATATACTGTAGATATAGATATACTCTTCATTTTAAAAAAAAAAAGGGGGGGGTTGAAACTTTCTGAGTTTGGTCTCAAGCCAGAACTGTGTGTGTATTTTTTTTTTAAAAAAAAAGAAAAAGTATTATTTGCTTTCTAAAATAAGAAATTTCAAAATAGTCTAAAGCTTTCAATTAACTTCTGATTCCTAAATTATATTTTACAGCATTTGGACTTTAATGTATCTGTGGAATCCTTGGTGCTCTCTGAGTTTGGTTTTTTAATTGCAGAAGTTTTGCTACCAGACTTGTTGAAGATGTGACCTCAGGGGTGTCAAACTCAAGGCCTGAGGGCTGAATCCAGCCCATGGGGTGTTTAGATCTGGGCCGCAGGGCCACCCTGGAAGCAGCAAAGGACCAACATGTGGTCCTCTGCCAGTGAAAATGGAGCTCTACCAGTGCTGCAGGAGGCTGTTGCGGCCAAAAACAGGACCTGGAGGGGCAAGCACAGGCCACTCAAGCTCCATTTTTGCTGGCAGAGACCTGCAGCAGGCCGTTGCAGCCAAAAACAAAGCTCAGGAGCCATTTTTTGCTGGCAGAGCACTTGGGCCACCACAGGTGCCCCAACGTTGGTGATGTCAAACTGGCCACGCCCATCCCGACCTCCAAGGTCAAACACAACCCTGATGCAGCCTTCAATGAAATTGAATGTGAGACCTGACCCCTGTGTTTCCTAGTCTGGTAATAAAACATTTGCAAACGAACAACCAAGCTCAGAGAGCACAAAAGATTTCATAGGTGAACCCTGAGTTATATATATTCTCTTCTATTGGTTCTAACATATCTCAAAAGACAAAAAGAACTACCACAGTGAGAATTTAGTAATAATACAGGTTAGAAACCACACATATTTTAGATACCAAGAAGACCAAAACTAAACAGGAAACAGTTCCTCATGCTTCTCATTCTACTTCTGCATTTTTCTACTCAGTAACTTTTGGTTTTATTCCTTTTGCATTTCCCAGAGTAGGGAGACATATGAATTGTTGAAGTGTGCAATTTTTACTACGTGAGCATAGATTCAGTAAACTAAAAGCACCAGGGGTTTCTGTTTCTTCAGCATATTCACAAACTGCTGAAGAATAGACTGATTAATCTGACTAAGCATTCCCACACTGGTGCATGAGACACACAGTATTAGATTTTAGATCTGTTCCATTAGGATTCACTTTCTATTCCCTGGCTTAAGCTGTTACCTGTGGTTTTACTACAGAAACAGGCAACTAATGTGCACCTAAATGCTGCATTAATATTTGGGCGACTACATTTGAAGTCAGTTGCTGCTAACACATGCTGGTTTTGGTGATTTACCATGATTCCTAGTTCATCACAGATCTCATAGAATTCATCTTGTTCATATAGGCCTCCTCCCCAAATTCGAAGTATATTCATATTGGCATCAATTGTTGACTGCAATAAGAGCCGTAACCTATCAGGAAGAAGCGAGAATTCAATCTTACTGAGCAATAAGTGCTACCCTGTAGAAAAATATAAGGAAGTAGCAAATATTTCATTTGAAAGCATGAACATAATTCAATGGTGACCTTGCTTTTTATCTTTTGGCACTGAGTCATTCCCTGAGTAGCACAGTACTGAAGGAAAGATACTGGGCTACCATATTTTCTGGGTTGTCCCCTAAGGTGCTGTCAATCTAACATTTTCAAAAGATAACTGGACTTTTGATTTTTTTAAAAACTTTTCACTTCTCATCCAAGAAGTTTCCTCAGTTCTGAACTGAAAAACTGAAGAGCTTCTTGGACGAGAAGCAAAGCATCTTCAAAGTTGCCTTTTGAAAAAGCACCTTCAGGACAACCATGATTGAATGGCTCAGGTTCTCCAGACATATTTTCTGGGTGTTGCCATAGACTAATAATGAAATTAATATTTGCAAGCTGATATTTTCATTCTTCTTTCAAAGACGCAGTAGCCTGAAAACGGGTGAGGGTGGGAGAAATCAGCTACTGCTAAATTCCCAGTCCTTTCAAAATATCTTTTGTTTTAACATGTTCCTTCTCCTTTAAGAACTCTTAAATATATCTTATTTCTAGAATGCCAGAATTACTTATATTCCATTAGAAAGAAATGTTAACATTTCTACACAACTGTTTCAAAACTGTTTCAAAATTCTCCAACTTTTAATCAAGTGGATGCCTCTATAGGCAAATTTCCTATAACGAACTTCTAAAAAACATTTGTTCAAACTCACGTTTTAGAGTTCACTTTGTCAGGAAAAGAATCAGCTGGAATCCAGTTGGAGCCTTTCATAAAAATGGGCAGTCCGTTTATTCTGAAATAAAAACTCAAACCGGGTGAATCAGGAATAGGTTCCTCTTCCAGTTCTACTGTCCGAAAATAAACCTGGGGAAAATGAAAATGTGGACATATTTGAAAAAAATCTGCTCATATTGATGGATAGATGGAGAATCTAAGATCAAATATAGATAGCCATTCATTCACAACTTTCTCTTTAACACAGGTAGGCTGCAAAATGAAAATATTAAAATATTTAAGCAACACCGGACAATAACTTAATGTGTGTATAATTGAGAAGGGGGGTACAGTTCAGGCTCCATTCATCCACTTCAACATATGTGCCAAAATCTTGCAATAGGTAGTAGCCCTTTAACTATTAATATAGTGCAATCTATGAATCCAGTCACAAAGGCTATGAAAGAGACAGCTGTAATGCTAAGTAGATGATCTGACATACCTTCCAATGTTTTATGATTTTGTATTCTTCCTGCATAATGAATATTGCTGTCATGTTGTATCCAGGCTGATTTCCATGTCCAGATGGCCACCAAAGTTCCACTGGCACACTCTTTATAAACCCCACATGAGGGAAAGAAAGAAATATGATGTAAACCTGGACAGAACTTCATTCAACTCATAGAGAACTGTTCCTTGAAAAAAAAAAAACACCTTAAATATTCCTTGAATGATGAACCAAGAGCTAAGAATATGACAAAGCAACCCTTCCAGACAACCCAATTATCTGCACTAGATATTGGTGATATAAGAATTCCATTTTAGTCAGATTTTATATATTAGCTATTGCTTTATGCCAATTTAAATATTATTTATTTAAAAAAAATAAAGGTATGAGGTCATAATCTAAAACTCATCCAGTTATGCTCATAATCAATTCAAAATTTCCTCTATCAAAATCTTATGTGATCAGTGACCATTATTTACTTCAGTTTAGAAAAATGAAATCCAAGTCAATATACAGAACAGGTATTATCTTTACAAGGCAGAGAATATTCACTGTAGCATTCAGAACCTATTATTAGCGCCATTAAACCAATCAAAAAATGATTTGTGAGGCGAAGGAAGAAACTCAGTGTCAGCGTATATGTATAGTACTGGATCATCCTAACAACATTTAATAACTGTCCCCTATCTTCTTTGCTATTTGTATTGACTTTGGAAGTGTTAAATAGAAAATATTAGAAATGATAAAAGCATAAAAGGAATGAAAATTAAAAAGGAAGAATTTAAACTGCAAGCTTTGCTGATGACTTAGCCTTTATTTTGGAAGATCCGTTAGAAACAGCTCCAAAGTTATTGGAAAAGATAGAGATATATGGTGAGGTGGCTGGTTTGAAAATAAAGACAAAACAAAGATTTTGAAAAAGAACATGCTACTGAGACAGGTGGCACTTTCCCCTGACAAGAATAGCAAGAATGTTCAAGAATAAATCTGAAAAATGCTGGAAATGTCATCAGATACCTGGGTCATATTATCATATGTGGTGGACTTGTGAGAACGCTAGAAAATATTGGACTAAAATTCGCATGTGGTTGGAAAAAATGATAAAGAAACGTATAGATTTGAAAGTGGAGTTTTTTTTATTGGGAATCTTATCAGATACTTACAGTAAAGACTTGAAATATCTGATTGTAAATGTATTAACAGCGGCTAGGATTGTATTTGCTAAAAAATGGAAGAATGAGAAAATACCATCGCAAGAAGAAATTATTAAGAAAATATTGGAATGTGGTGAGATGAGTAGATTGACATTTGAAATTAGAGAGCAAGAGGATAAACAATTTTATGAAATTTGGGATCTTTTTTTATCAATGGTTAGATGACAAAATACAATAACAGAATATCTAGAATGTTAGATAGCAAGGAATATCTTTATTTTTTCTTTTTCTTTTATTATTTGACATTATATCTATAAAGGGTTTGTAGGGCAGATCTGGTATGATTATATGATTTGTTATAGAATAAACTGTTTAAAGTGTTGTTATCTCATAAAGCATGAATGATTAAAAGTATAGTCAAATGATTTTTTAACAGCGATATTAGGATATATAAGTTTGGATTGACAATATGAGTTATTATGTAATATAACTGTAATTGAGACTACAAAATGAACGCACAAAACTTATGAACCAACTGACACACTGTATGCACATAAGAGAGTTGATGTTTTTATGTCTTGTTTGTTTTTGTTTGTTTGTAGAAAATCAATAAAATTGTTTTCAAAAAAAACAACAACTGTTTCCTGCATTCCTCAAAATAAATGGGGGTGGGTATGTGGGTATAGTTGTTGCCACTAACAATATGACTTCTCAGTACAAAGCAGAGTGAAAAATCCCTGTTCTCCAGCAGCAAAACCATTGCCCAATAATACTTACTTTGAACTAGGTCAGGGGTGTCAAACTCGACTTCATTGAGGGCTGCATCAGGGTTGTGCTTGACCTTGGGGCACTGGACTGGACATGGCCAGCTCAATGTCACTCGTGTGACACTGCTAGTAGTTTGTTTTGCTAGCAGTCTGCCAGCAAAAACACAATTCTTGAGGGCTGCACATGGCTCTCCCGGGCTCTGTTTGGCTGCAGTGGCCTCCTACAGCCCTCTACCAGTGAAAACAGAGCCTCATTTTCACTGGCAGAGGCACCGCAGGCTGGTCCTTCCCTGTTTCCAGGACCCAGATCTAAGGCCTTGAGTTTGACACCCCTGAACTAGGTGATCAGTGCAGCCAGCTGGCCTGTAGTGAAAAATCTCTGTTGGTGCCATTAGGACCAGTCATAAACTATTGTCTGCTAGCAAGTGATTGACTGAGAACCAATTGTTGACTTCCTGCTGCTAAAGCAACAAAAACAAATAAACTGATAAGGGTTTAACTAGGAGATGAGGAAAAAAGCTTGTTGCTTTTATCATTCTTCCAGCAACTCTTAAACATGAGCTAGAGTAGACTTTAGTTAGTTCTTTTTCAGGTACTGTTATAGCATTTAAGCCCAGTTTAATTGTCTCTCTTTTGATCACTATGATCACTGATCACTCTTTTGATCACTGGCACTATGAATAATATGCTCCATGCTGAGGATCTGGAAATGTATATTAGCATCAAAGCAGAATGTACCAGAACATCGTACATCTTTTCCTTCCTCCGCTACTCTATCCTGCCTCACCAGTTGCCATCTGAAATAATTTTAGAATGGTGATGTAGGATTCAGAGAATTTGGAGGATGAATATGATAGGGATAGATGGGTGTTAGGTAAGGTGCCAGCCTAGAAAGCAGGAGACTGCGAATTCTAAGCTTCCCTTAGGCATGAAAGCTGTCCGGGTGACTTTGGACCTGTTATTCTCTCTCAGCCCAACTCATATTTGCTGTAATAGTAATAATAAAGACTAAATTTCATAAGCAAAGGCATGGCTGCCTCATTAAAAACAAAATATCCCCCAAATCTAACATTCTTGCCTACTGAGATCTCATGTGAATTTATTTTACAAGATTTTAACCATTAAAAATAACTAAAGCACTATTTTAAAAAAAAATCATCTTAATTTGGGTGTCCTTAAGTATAAGGGTACTACAACCACTATACTGTTAACTCCTGGACTACACGCTGTCTGATGTTCTCACACAGTACTACATAAGACTACTGTTGTTGGACCCTGGGGTATCATGCAACTCATTCTGATGTCAAAGGAAATCATTTTGCAACTTTTCTTATGCAAGGTTCATTATAGGTTTACATCCTGACTTGCTATATATATATTTTTTTATAAGACCTGCATAAAAGTTCCCAGGTGACTCACCAGACTCTGTTCACAATTACGGTAGTATTTCCTTAACCGAGCACCCTCCCAATAGGTCAGGTGGCATCAAAATTCTTAGGTAGCATGACTCTTGTCTATCTATAGATCAACGTCACCCCTTTTTATTAGTATAATATTTAACAGTGAACACATTTTTTAATACAGTTGTTTGTTTTAGGCAGAAGTGTTTGCCTCTTTTATGTAAAGTAAATCCTGGTGTAAAATTTTAACCCTGAAAAAGTTATGAGATATACCTGAACATTTTAAATGAATAGATGTTGGACACGTGAATGGTCAATAGTCTGGATATTTCACATGCAACAACTAGAGAAGAAACATTTAAACAATCCAGTTTGTTGTGTCTATTACCAAGGCATTACATTGTAAAGCCACTAATGCTTTACCTTTCATTATCTGGGATTACATCAAGCAGGAAGCACGCAAGGATAACATGGATTCTTAGTAGAAAGCACAAAGCATTACTAATATGCCTCTTTCATTCTGCAGCATAAAATAGAGAATGGCATAGAAGCACAGCCATTGGCTGTTAGTGATGTCACATCCCCACTCATCCATTTGCTCGTCCTTTGCTAGAAAACACCAAATACATTCAACTTGAGTAAGAAGTGAGGGGGAGAGAGAGAAAATTATACCATTTTGGAGGGCCTCAAATGGTTTGAACAACCTTGTCTTTGGCACTCTTCCCAGGAATAAATTGTAGCTGCTTTTTTAAAAAAATATGTTTTGAGATTTAATACGTCAAATCCACAGAGCAACATCAACTGCAGGTACAGATTTTCTACACTATATAAATCTCATTTCTGAGTGCTTCATCATAGGAGCATGCAAACAAAGGGTCAGGGAAAATGAGACCGATAAGCAACAAATGTGTTGTTAAAATGGAACAACAAATGTGTTATTATAATCATAGGGCTTATCTGCTAATGCTGCTGAATAGTTTTAAATCTGTTCTCCTAAATGGAATTTCTGAAGCAAATTGGTTTGTCCTATTCTGCAAGTCTTCATGAAGGCTCATCTGACAGTCAAACTGTAGATTAAATTGTGACTGAAGAAATCACATTAAGTATTACAAAGCCATGTATGGTTCAAACGGAGGGCCACATCATTGTGTTTGACCTCGGGGGGGACAGGGTGTGGCCAGGGTGGGTGTAGCCAGCTTGACATCACTCATGTTGGGGGCACCCATGGTGGCCCGAATGCTCTGCCAGAGAAAACAGGCTCCCGGTCGAGCTCTGTTTTTGGCTGGGATGGCCTCCTGCACCCTCTGCTAGTGTGCTCCATTTTCACTGGCAAAGGCACCGCAGGCTGGTCTTTCACTGTTTCCAAGGTGGCCCTGCAAGCCAGATCTAAGCACCCCATGGGCTGCATCCGGTCCATGGGTCTTGAAATTGACACCCCTGATCTAGGCCAAACTATATTTCCCCAGGCAACCACAGAAGCAAGAGCTTGCAAATTGGGAAAGTCCTAGTACTTTCTCAACTAATGCTTTAAAGTCAACAGAAGGATAAAAATCACGCTGGGGTATAATGGGGTATAAAATCATTTCACATTTATCTAGATTGTGCTTGCTTACATGGTTTTCCAGTATGTACCAATATGGTCAGAGGTGGGCTGCACTTACATTAACAATCGGTTCACTGGTTGTGAGCACGCCCACGCCCCTTTGGGACTGAAACGGAGCTTCAAACATGCAGCTAATCAACTCAGCAACTCCGGTGAGTACAGCAGAACTCAGCTGGGCAGTGTGGGCGGCGGGAACAAGCCAGAAAATTATACCTGGAAAGGATAGTGCAAGGGCGGGTGGGTGGGCCCAGCCAATGATCACAACTAACGGTTCACCCGAATCGGTGTGACCAGGCAGCAGCCCACCACTAAATGTGGTGCACTGATTTTCATGCAAAAGAAAACTCTCCACATGCAACAAATATAGTCCTCACCTTACTGACATTCATGAGGAATGCAATAGTGCCTTCTCCAGGGAGAAGTTGCCCAGGGAACACCTGCTGGATTCTCAGCTCAGGAATGTTCACAGCCACAAATCCAGCAATTGACTTTTTGCTGACAACATCAAACCTTGACTCTATCTGAAGGTGCCACTGCTGAATATTTCGCTCTGGACAAAAATAAAAACAAGAAAGTTGGTTGCTGCTAGACATGAAATATGATGCTTCTTTTCTGTACTCTGTTAAGTTGAAATGGTCTTTCTGATCTGGTATTCTCTATGCCCAATTTTATCAGGGATGGAGACTGTTGGTGAACAACAAAACAGAGGTACACTATTTTTTCTTGGTTGAGAAACACTTTGCCTTTCAATGGCCTAGCAATGGACACACTCCCAAATAACAGGTGAGATCAGAACAAAAATATCAGCCACTGCCATTGACTTTTCTTTTCAAGCAACCATTGGAAAATTAGATTCATACACCCAAGATGCTCATCCATTGACCAGTAATAATAGATTGAGACATAAAAGATAAATGTTGCATCAAGACTATTATAGTTATAGCAGCACAGCAGCAGCCTTTTAAAATTATTTACCTAATTTGCAACTGAAGGATTCAGGATGGATGGAGAACAAAATCTCCAACAATTGTTCAAAGGCAAGACTGCCAATTTGGAGTGACAACAGCATTACTAATGGAGGAGCAATAAGAACCAAGAAACCAGTAGCCTGCTAGAGAGATTATTTGCAATGAAACATATTCATATGTTCCTTTTGGCCATCTCACCACTAAACAAGTGTGAAAGTGTTGCATGTTACCAAGAGAATTTCTCAGGTATTTTCTTTCTCTTTTAAAAGATATGTCAAAACCAGGTAAGTGAGGATAATAAAAAATATTTTTTTCCCTCCTGCCTGGCACCAGCTGTACTTCACGTCACCAACCCTTGGGCACTCCTGCTCTTGCTGTATTTTGGGAAAAGATCTCAACTTTTGGACAACACAATCAGTTCAGTAGAACAAACAAATGCTGCATTCAGTCCAGATGAGTGAAAACATCTTCTCTGTGAAGTGGGTGAAATGCTGGAGGGGAATGAATTGAATCTGTTGTGTCTGAATCTTAAGGAGTTTATGCTTTTTTCTCTTGGTCACTCAAGTGTGCTGGAATCATCAATATGCTGATAACTGGTGAGACAGAGTCCCTGCAGCATCTAAAACTATCTCCCAGTTCAATTCAATTCAGTGTATTCCCAGAAAGAGTTCAGTATTCTGATATACCAGAATAAACTATTTTTTGCTGAAGCTTTGCGAATTACCTCTTTATCATAGAGTAGGAAAATCAGTAAATGCAGGAAGCATTTCTTTTAAAGTTTCTTGTGCACTCTTACCACGGTACAGTATATGGTATAAATGTGCTGTATTTATGTAATGGTATAAATACAGAAGTTATAGTCCCTTGGGCTGCAAAGAGACTAAATCAGTCAACCCTAAAAGAAACCAACCCTGACTGTTCTTTTGGAAGAGCAGATACTGAAGCTGAAGCAAAAAATACTTTGGCCACCAAATGAGAAGAGAAGAGTCCTTGGAAAAAGATGCGGATGTTGGGAAAGACTGAAGGTAAAAGAAGAAGGGAACCGCAGAGGATGAGACACTTAGATCATTGGTGCAATGGGCATGACTTTGGGAAGATTATGGCAGACAATGGGGCTCTGGCGTGCTCTTTTGCATGGATTTGTAAAGAATAGGACATGACTTAATGACTGAACAGCAAATCAATACAGAAATCCAAAGTCATCAAAGGCAGCCACAGCATCTCAACTGGTCAAATTACTACTTCTTCAAATGATACATGCTCACTTTCCCATCAATATCAAACATTCTAACCGCCCTTCTATCAGAGAAACTAATTTCCACCTATGAACACTAATGTATCCGAGATACATTTAGAGAATGGAATGGAATATTCAGATTGTTCCTACTACACCACTGGGTCCGTAGTTCAACCCCCAGGCTATGTGCACACTCAATACTATTTAGAATGAAGACCAATGACTGTTGTATCTTCTGCAAATTTCAGTATTTTAACAAAGGGATCCTTAGAGATGCAGTCATTAGTGTAGAAAGATAGATGGATAATTAAAGACACTGTCCATGGAGTGAATGCATTATATTATTGTGTCACTAGCACCTACTTGGTTCCACTCATCATATTAACATTTAAAATTCAGTTATTCATATCCTTCTCTTAACCTTGGAATTTTGGCAATATGTATCTTTGGAAATTTGGAAATGACTCTGTTAAAAGAACCCAATTACATGAACAAGGTCAAAAGAGGCTGATTATTCCAGTCATTGTATTGGGCTGAGTGTAATTTTCATGCCACGCTAAATATTTGCATGACTATTTTAGACATTCAAGTGTTTCTTTTTCTTTGCTCTTCTCTCCTTCTATGGACAGCTATCCTTGAGCTGTTCTCCAGAAACATCCAAGAGGACTAATGAGAATTGAAACTGGCTACTTATTAATTGGTGATGCTGGGAAACTCATAATTTTGCTGTGACATTCTGACAACTTCAATTGTGTAAATTCTGGCATAGGTGCAAGCTTTTTCCAGAAGCTTTAAAATATTATTTCTCTCCTGTATCATCAATACATAGAGGTCAAAGGGATTAGGTGTTTCACCAGCAGGCAATACACATGCTGAATTTTCACAGGAATTGCTAGGATAGAAATGCTCCATTTGTACAATAGAATACCCTTCACATGTACACAATGACTCTTGCCTGAAGGATTAAAACACCTCAGGCATTTATGTTTTGCAACCCCTTGAAATGTATTATTAAATTTATGCATTAAACATGTGGCCTAAAGCAATGGAAGAGTTGAAATTCAGTAATATATATTTTGCATGCAGATATTATTTCCAAATAAGGATGGGAAATTCCAAATATGTTGAAAGGGTGCATAGCAATGGAAAGTAGCTTTTATCAGCTCTGGATCTAACGGGGGTTATGAAATATTTTTAAGATATTTCACATTATAGAAAATATGTTCGTTCTTTTGCTTTAGTCAACTCGCCATAAGCTAAACTACAAAAAATTGGCATCAGTGACATGAAGCTACTTGGTGGCTCTGCACAAGGACAGAGTAGGAAGTCTGATCATATTAAAGATAAACTATCCTCACACCTTTGTTTATGCTATAAACAATTGGAAATCAAATCTGGGCAAAAACTCAGATATTCAGAATATTCAGGTCTACATCAGGGGTGTCAAACTCGATTTCATTGAGGGCCGCATCAAGGTTGTGTTTGACCTCGGGGTGGTGGTGTTCAGGGTGGGTGTGGCCAGCTTAATGTCACTTGTGTCAGGGGCGTCTGTGGCGGCCTGAGTGCTCTGCCAGCGAAAGCGGACTCCCAATGTCCGTTTTCGGCTGTGACAGCCTCCTGCAATCCTCTGCCAGTGAAAATCTCTGATTTATCTATTTTAAAATAATAGCAATAGCACAGATGTACACTGCTCAAAAAAATAAAGGGAACACTTAAATAACACAATGAAACTCCAAATCAATCACACTTGTGTGATATCAAACTGTCCACTTAGGTAGCAACACTGATTGACAATCAATTTCACATGTTGTTGTGCAAATGGAATAGACAACAGATGCAAAGCATAGGCAGTTAGCAAGACATCCCCAAAAAAGGAATGGTGACCACAAACCACTTCTCAGTTCCTATGCTTTCTGGCTGATTGTTTGGTCACTTTTGAATGCTGGCGGTGCTTTCACTCTAGTGGTAGCATGAGACGGAGTCTACAGCCCACACAAGTGGCTCAGGTAATGCAGCTGAATGCGAGCTGTGACAAGAAGGTTTGCTATGTCTGTCAGCGTAGTGTCCAGAACATGGAGGTGCTACCAGGAGACAGGCCACTACATCAGGAGACGTGGAGGAGGCCGTAGGAGGGCAACAACTCAGCATCAGGACCGCTACCTCCGCCTTTGTGCAAGGAGGGACAGGAGGAGCACTGCCAGAGCACTGCAAAAATGACTTCCAGCGGGCCACAAATGTGCATGTGTCTGCTCAAACAGTCAGAAACAGACTCCATGAGGGTGATATGAGGGCCCGACGTCCACAGATGGGGGTTGTGCTTACAGCCCAACACCGTGCAGGACGTTTGGCATTTGACAGAAAACACCAAGATGGGGCAAATTCACCACTGGCGCCCCATGCTCTTCACAAATGAAAGCAGGTTCACACTGAGCACATGTGACAGACGTGACAGGGTCTGGAGACACCATAGAAAATGTTCTGCTGCCTGCAACATCCTCCAGCATGACTGGTTTGGCAGTGGGTCAGTAATGGTGTGGGGTGGCATTTCTTTAGGGGGCCGCACAGCCCTCCATGTGCTCACCAGAGGTAGCCTGACTGCCATTAGGTACCGAGATGAGATCCTCAGACCCCTTGTGAGACCATATGCTGGTGCGGTTGGCCCTGGGTTCCTCCTAATGAAGACAATGCTAGACCTCATGCGGCTGGAGTGTGTCAGCAGTTCCTGCAAGACGAAGGCATTGATGCTATGGACTGGCCCGCCCGTTCCCCAGACCTGAATCCAATTGAGCACATCTGGGACATCATGTCTCACTCCATCCACCAACACCACGTTGCACCACAGACTGTTTAGGAGTTGGGGGAATGCTTTAGTCCAGGTGTGGGAGGAGATCCCTCAGGAGACCACCCGCCACCTCATCAGGAGCATGCCCAGGCATTGTAAGGAGGTCATACAGGCACGTGGAGGCCACACACATTACTGAACCTCATTTTGACTTGTTTTAAGGATATTACATCAAAGTTGGATCAGCTTGTAGTGTTTTTTTTTCACTTTAATTTTGAGTGTAACTCCAAATCCAGACCTCCATGGGTTGCTAAATTTGATTTCCATTGATAATTTTTGTGTGATTTTGTTGTCAGCACATTCAGCTAGCTAATGAACAAAGTATTTAATAAGAATATTTCATTCATTCAGATCTAGGATGTCTTATTTTTGTGTTTATTTTTTTGAGCAGTGTATATACTGCTTCATAGTGCTTTATAGACCTCTCTAAGCAGCTTACAGTGTCAGCCTATTGCCCCCCACAATGGTGGACCTTCATTTTACCAACCTTGGAAGGATGGAAGGCTGAGTCAACCTTGAGCCGGTCAGGATCGAACTCCTGGCAGTGAGCTGAATTAGCCTGTAATACTGCATTCTAATCACTGCACCACCACAGCTCATTAATAGCAAGAATAATTTTTAAAAGTCAGATGGAAAGGTGCTAGGCAGTCTACCAGAAGTACAAACTCTTTCCAGGCTTAATATAGGAACCCTATCTTCACTACTAAAACTGCATTTAGATACTAAGAGTATCTATAAAAATCTTTTTTTTTCCCATTTAACTATTCTGGATTTGTAAGAATACTCCTTCCTGATTATGGGTATTATTATCTCATTTTTACAGCTGATTCTTGATATATTAAAAGCTGATTCATGTGCTGGCCTTGCACTTTGGGAGCCTTTGTATCCAGCTTAACACACTTTCATCATAAGCCTTTATTCAGGAAAGCCTTCAGAGAATATGCACAGCCAAGAAAAGGAACTTTCAGGAGATTGGGCAATGAGCAAAGAAAGGAAGAAAACATCTGTTTAAAGCACAGGAAGCAATATGACAGGAGGTCCATAGTGGACAAGCTAACAAAGTGTAGTAATAACAGTTAATATGGGGAGAGCAAGAAAGCTGTTAAGTGAAAACAAGGAGAACAGGCAACGTTCAAAGTTTGTGATATAATACAATTTATGAATCTAAACCAATGGAAATGTGAAGAATTATCCAACAGTACTACTGGAAACCCTTCATTAAATCAATTTTATATTCTGAAAAAAGAAGGACACAACTGAAGAGAGATACTAAAACATTAGCTTCCTTCATAAGTAGATAAACAGAGTTGGAAGAGACCTTGTAGGTCATCTAGTCCCGTGGTCACCAACCGGTGGGTCACAGACCACCTGTTCCTGAGAGAAAATTTTAGTGGTCCACAGAGAAATGTCACCCCCAAAGCAATTAATCTAGTCTGCGTGAGAACACAAGGCTGAGCCACCCACATGGCCTATGGGAACACAAGGCATGCGTCGCTTGCATTGTGAACAACACAAGGTAGTGAGGGGAGGGGGAAAAGGGTGGAGTGGGGAAACTTGTTCGACTCACCCCATGCACCTTGGCTGCTTCTTTCTGCTTTTGCTTTTGACTGCATGCAAGGAAAGCAGCAAAGCTTTCTCTCCCCCAAACGCCTCCAGAAATGAGTCTTTGGGATCCTGCAAGGCATCCTGCTTCAAGAGGGTGCACCAGTGCAACAAGTCTCACAAAGACTCATTTCTGGCGGAGTTTGGGGGAGAGAAAGAAAGACTTCTGCTGCTTTGCTTGCATGAAGCCAAGTCTCTCTCTCTTCCCCTGAGAACGGAGCTGGAGACGGTATCCTGTGATTTCAAATAAAGAATGATCGATCGGTAGGAAAATGGGGTAGGGACTTTTGGTGATTTTCCCAGGGTCTCTGCTGCTTTCTGCAGAGACCCTGGGAAAATGTCAGCAATCCGCTGTCAGTTAAAATTCATATTAGCGGTCCGCGGGATTTAAAATTATGAGTTTGGTGGTTCCTGAGGTCCAAAAGGTTGACGACACCCAATTTAGTTCAACCCTCTGCCCAAGCAGGAGACCCTACACCATTTCTGTCAAATGGCAGTCCAATCTTTTCTTGAAAGTCTCAAGTGATGAAGCTCCCACAACTTCCGAAGGCAAACTTTTTCATTGGTTGCTTGTTCTCACTGTCAGAAAGTTTCTCCTTATTTCCAGATTAAATCTCTCCTTGGTCAGTTTCCATTCATTATTCCTTGTCTGGCCTTCAGGTGCTTTAGAAAATAGCTTGACTGCTTCCTCTCTGTGGCAGCCCCTCAAATATTGGAAGACTGCTATCATGTCTCCCCTGGTCCTTCTCTTCACTAGAAACACAAAAAGATTCTAGGCTAACTAGAGAAAAAAACACAACATTCATTTGATGGTCATAACTATTACTACAGAGGCCTATTTTCAGTCAAAGTTTAATTAACAAGCAAAGCCATTACTTACAACTTACAACAACAATTGAGTCCAAAATTAAGCAATACATTTTTAAAGCAACTTTTGCCCTATTTTACAACCTTTCTTTCCATATTTGTTAAGTGACTCACTGCAGTGGTTAAATTAGTCACATGTTTGTAAAGTGAATCTGGCTTCCCCATTGACTTTGCTTGTCAAAAGGTTGCAAAAGGGGATCATGTAACCCCGGGACACTGCAATGGTCATAAATATGAGTCAGTTGGCAACCTTCTGAATTTGATCGAGTGACCATGGAGATGCTGCAATGGCTGTAAATGTGGAAAATAGTCATAAGTCACTTTTTTCAGTGCTGTTGTAATTTCAAATGGTCACTAAATGAACTGCTGTAAGTCGAGGACCACCTGTAGTTGTCTTCAGGTTTAAAGTATCAAAACACCATTGCTTCCCACACTCAGTCAAGAGTTAAGAAAGCAAGACTTACCATAGAAAGGAGTCACAGAGAAGTACACAAGGTGATAAAGATTATAAGCTTCAATTCTAGCATCCTTCCAAATACCCTGGGTAGGGAAAGAGGGGCCCCAGTCCCAGCTAAATGAACACTGCTCCTGAAATAAATGAGACAAAACACAAATTGAGCACCTGTAATAGGAAAACACCAGATTCTGCAACATTCAGGGGATCTGCATTTCTTTCTTTGAAAGACATTTCAGGGTTGGTTGCTGGACTGAGATACGGTACAGTGACCGCCGCATGTAGCAAAATTGAATGTGGAGACGCTTTCTGGAGTTTTGTGGATTTCAAGGAATTGTGGTGAAGCAAAGGGTTTTATTTAGGAGGAAAAAATTGAACTGGCTGCCAGATTTGAGTAAGTGGGAATCACAAAATAGGACTAAAGGTTGAAAGTGACTAGTGAGTTGCTCATAATTGTACAAAGAAATGAACAAGTTTTGACATACATTGTAAACAAACTGTGTTTATAACCCTTTCTATCTCCAAAGGGAAATACTTATTATTATTGTTATTGCATTTATGCAAGAAACATACTAAAAAATCTCAGTAGAGTGAACAGAAAGAAATATACATAAGAAGCCATTTGCCAGTATGGAGGATAACTCTAACACAGCTTCCTTTTATATGTCTCCTCACTTAAAGAAATCCATTCTGAAGGACAATAGAATTTTTCATAGAATCTGTGAATATTAATTTATGATATAAAATAAAATAAATAAATATAGTAAGATAAATTAAGAGAAATGGTGCGCTGGCTTGGTGAGCTCCATGTTGAGAGTGATTTTTGAGATCGGAATGATCCTCAGTAAATCAGCATTTGTTATTTTAAAGAGATTGTCAATGATGGTCAAGTCCCTTGTTTTTAAAATGACTCTCCAGTTTGGAAATGAAGCTTACTTTTGATGTTTGAAACTACTTCCTAATTTCAGGATTGTTTTTCATTTTAATGGTATTTTCTTTTCTCAGAGTCTGCCGTACATTTCCAGGCTACAGAGGATTAAAATCCCAATGTCTGACTATGATCACAGTTACAGACTAAGACAAGAAATCTTTTAGGAAGGATAGTGTACAGCAGGGGTGTCCAACCTTGGCAACTTTAAGACTTGTGGACTTCAACTCCAAGAATTCCTCAGCCAGCAAAGCTGGCTGAGCATGGATTTTCTCACCCATAAACCACTGATAAGCTTCCACACTCATAACACCATCTAGTGCCATAGCTTGGCAAAGAAACAAATTTCATTTTCAAGCATCTGGGCAGGCAAGGGAAGAAAACAAGGTTAAGATGTTTCTCAGTTAAGCTCTACTAAGCCAAGCCAAGCCAAGCCAAAACAAACCATAACAAGAGGCTGTGTGAGAATTCAAATCTTCTTGGTTGTGAAGTTAACTTAGTTATTATGGACAAGGTGCTTTCTTGGTCTAACTTGTAAGGATAAATTGGAGTAACACCAAATCATGCACTGTATTCCTTTGCTCCTTGATTTATGGGACAGAGATATAACTATAATATTATTATTTTATTTCGAATATTATTTCAAAGGAGAAAATGAAAGCTCAACATGATTATTATCCTATGTTCTCTATAAATGATTCACTATTGTTTCAATAGCTGTGCTATTGTGTAAATTAATAGGCTAGCCAAGTCCTTCCCCTACAGTATAGAATTACAAGGGGTATCCTCCCTCTTCTCGGTACATTTTGACTGACAGTGTTTTATATTTCAGGTTGCTTTTCTCTTTAATTACATTCTTTTTCAGACATTTATTTCAGCTGATATTTCCAATCTTAGAATTGAAAATAAATGAATCATAGTCCATGGGGCTAAAAGAAAGTTGAATTAGATAAAATCTTAACAGAGTGTTCTATTTCAGTTACGGTCTCTGCCTGCCAACCTCTCTCTAGCTTGCTTCCCATTATATAATTTCGAGGTTCTGAAAGCTGTACTCCCAGTCATCCTGTAGAAATCAGGCAAGGGAGCATCTGGCAAGTATATACATATCTCTATATATTTGCTCTTCTCTCTGAGATTTAGAAATTCCAAAGAGCCACTTTACGCATTAACTTTTATCCCATGGAGTGGCACTTCCATTTGAATAATGCTACCAAATGAAATGATAGTTGCTTGCATTTGGCAGTATCCACAGATGCATTTCATCACATACTAGCTATCAGGCTTCACGTCAATACACACAAAGCTATCATAAGACTTGCCACATGAGATTACTTTGAAAGCATGTTAAGTGCTAGATGCCATTTCAGGATGATGGCAAATGTATACGTTACCATGCAAAACAAAAAGAATAGCTAGAATAGTAGCATCGGAGACTTTTATCCCTGAATCCATGGTTCCTTAATTTCAGCTTCCACAGAGAAAAGTTCTGTACTAAAAGATTGGCAGTATAGCTTATGACAGGCTCTTGAAGTGTTTTCTTTTATGACTGTCAAAATTTCACAAAATTTCAGCTAATTTGGGGGCAAGATCATTCTATACGGCCTGAGTTTTAAGAAGCTTGCAGATTTCTACTGGAGAAAAAACTTTTAAAATTGTTATTTTCTGCAACTTCACCATGCTTCTGGAATAATATTTGGAAGCCCGTATCGTCAGTCCCCCAATGAACAAGCAAACAAACAAAAATGTTGGGCAGCCAAAACAAGCAGAAAAGACTTAGTTCCACCCCCAGGAGTTTAGCTTCTAAAACTAAGCAATTTAGGTTTAACATAATTCAGTAATCCAAGAATGAGACATCCAGAATCAGATTATCCATGCAGCACCGAAATTTAACAGCCACGCTGCTTTCCATTAACTTTACATGAGATCATTGAACTGATGTGTAAACTAATGCAAAACAAACCCCACATTCCACTCAGATGTGAGGTTCTGATCACACAAAAACATTAGGGCAAAAAAGTTATTGACCACTCCCTGGACAGATACCTAAAACATGGCTTCATAATTCCCTCCTCCGGGCATACACTTGACCTTACTAAAGTTTTACACTGTGAACTACCATCTAAATTTATAACCCTAATAATGAGTAGCTAAACCATACTAATTTTGGCAATGCACACTGCCCTTGCCTCATTTGTTCTCTACATCCCAGGAACTGGCTTGCCTACAAATAGATCAAATTACAACCCCAAATGTGAAACAGGCATTGTGCCTATTTCTAGTTTATAACCCTGGGAATAACCATTTCTTAGAACAGACCTTCTCCATCCCCATACCAATTACCTTTCAGCTTGACTGCTGCTATGATGCAACTGTTGGGTTTTAAATCTATACAAGCAGCTGGTAAGAATACAGCAAAGGAAATAGTTTCAGACTGAAATCACCCACTTCTAAATCCTAAATCTGCATGTAGCAACTACTCTAAATGTTCCCCATGAAAAACATAGGTAACAGAATCACCATAGGCAGATATCAGAAATAAAAGCCATGATTGCAGTTTTTATGTGCTACAAAATCATTTTAAAATTCTAATTTTTATTAAAAAAAATAAAATTTGATCATCAGAGGAATGATATATAGACAATTTGTGTAAACTCACTTTTATTATTTAATTATATTTTGTATTTCTTTACTGCCCATCTCCTCATTTTCCTGGAATTTTTACTTCCATATCCCTGCTTTATCAACTTAAAGGTTAAGTTTATTTATTTTTAATAAAGGATTAATTTCCTCACTTTCTTACATATACTACTACAAGGTCAATGTATAATAATAGGTCAGAGAAGACAAACAATCCACAAGACAGGTCTGGTTAGCAGAGTGCCTGCTCATTGATGATTAACAACTACCTCCAAATGCTGTCATTCAAGCTACTGACACTTATCACTGAACTGGCTTGCCAAGTTTAGAATGCAACCATGCCATTTTTCTTCAGTGTTACCAGTATGCCACGAACTGCTTCAGCAAGGATATTTTTTTCAGCCTCTTTGAACTCAGTTCGCCCTCCTGGACCATGCCATTCTGCGTATCGAAACACTGATTCATACCCAAAAGAAGCTGTAGTATGATTTATATACTGCAGGGACGTAAATCTTTTCAACTGGCGAAAGCACTGCCCAGTTTTGTGCAACAGCAAGGGGTATCCAAATATAAACATTAGATGCATGTGTATTTAAAAGTATGTGTTGCTTTTATTAAATTAAAATGGCTGAAATTTCAGGAGAGACAAATCTTGAAAGATCTGGGTTCTCAGACGGGATCACAGAACAGGGGTCTTCAGACTTGACAGCTTTTAGACTTGTGGACTTCAACTTCCACAATTCCTTCAGTCATGTTAGCTCAGGAATTCTGGGAGTTGAAGTCCACAAGTCTTAAACTTGCCAAGTTTGAAAACCCTTGACATAGTACTTCAATCACTTCTAATTCATTCTCCTTCTCTCTCCTTCTCTCTCAACTAGCTGTCCAAATATTGGCATAAAGAGAGAAAAACAACTAGAAGACAAAAAGAAAGCCAGTCTTGCAGGTAACATTAATTTTAGGGAAAGCACCTAGAAATACCCTCAATTCAGAGGCCTGTTCAGTTTTTATTTTAAGACAAAATCACTATATTAAGCCAAGCAGATATTCTTGCCATCAGAGCCCTTATCCTTAAAACATAAACCCACATTAGAAAACAGAAAAACACCAATTTTCCCCAGGTTTTGGTGATATGGTGAACTCAGTCCATAGCTTACTTCTCTGATCCAGGATTTCAGCCTGCCTTTTTTTTATTGCAAATGTCATGTGGTTACTGTTGAATGATATATAAACCACCACAAGTTATCATGATAAATTTCCTTGTAAAAAGAAATACACAGGAGGAATGGGGGGGTGGGATTCCTTTTAGGAACTTTCAACTTGATATTCAGACTTAAATGCGCAGTTTCTTTAAGAATGAAAAACTTTTCTCAAAAAGTGTCTCCCATAACACCACAACTTTTCACAAAGGATGCCCTCATCTTCTCTACTAAAAATACATGACAATTTAAGTTATTTTTCCCTCCCTTCCCAGTACTGTTTTCTAACCAACCTAGGAGAAGGCAGAGATTCTCAGAAAGAAATATGACCTTTTAATTGATTGTGGTTAATCATAGCTTATTTCATCTATCCAATTCAATCACAGAGACCACATTGAAATTGAAGCTAAGTTAATACATTGTGGTTTTCCACCCATGTATGATGATGTTATTTTTTTAGCACAGGACAAAGAAGATACCAAGCTAATAAATCGATATATTTCCCTCCTCACATTTTGTCCACAAGACTGTGAGGGGAGTTGGGCTGAGAGTGAATCCCTCTTGACCTAAGGTCATTCAGCTGGCTTTTGTGCCTAAGGCTGGATTATAATTCAGTTTCTTGGTTTCTAGCCTGGTGCCTTAACCACTAGATCAGACAGCCCTTATATTAATTGCAATAATTAAAGCAGATCACATTTACAATGGTAGGTGTGCTTCTCTACTCTAGGACTGCAATCCTAAACACTGTATATATATTAGGGAGTAGGTCACCTTGAACACAGAGGGACTTCTATCCAGATAAACATGCAGAGGATTGTTCTGTCTGATATTTACAGAAACAAGATTGACTGGTCTTTTTTAACACATGTCTAGGCGTTATGAGGACTGACCTGAATAATAGCTGTTGGGAATTATCCTCTAATAATCCTCAAACAGATCCCACCACCCTTTTAAAATAGCTTAATAAGATCTGATGTCTTATTAGGTAACACTTCCCAGAAATTGTCAGCGCAGGTTGCATAATATAAGTAGTTTAATACACGAGAAACAGCAAATGCATACAAAATTGCGCAGCCAATATTTTTACAAGTCTGCCAGTGTCTTTTGGGACTTCACAGAATCAGTTTGCTTCTTTTCTCATTGTTGAAATTCTCTGATGGGACTCCGTCATGAAGTACCATTCATGAAAGGAATAGGAGTTGGCCAATTTTTAAAAATCCATTCTATTTCAATTACCCCAACTAGAAACAGGCTGGCTTTTGCTGACATGGATTATATGAACTCTCTTGTTCTCTATTATTATTTTGTTATCACTGATGTTAAATAATCTTTTCATTGTATTGAAAAGTCTCTATTTCTATTTCTAACTGCTTTATGTCTCAATATAGTGTGTTATATACAGTACTTAAGTGAGCTTTAAATAAAGAAAAAACATTTTCATATTAACTATGTAGAGTATTAGAAAAGGAAAATAAAAATATAAGTCTATCAGCTATATCATGAATTCTGCAAATATATTATTTCCTGTCATAATCTAATGTGTGCAATTTTTTTTTTTACTTTCAGGTAAGAATAGCAGACTATAAAATGTGCTTATTTTATTACTCACTTCTAAAAAGCAATCACAGTCATATTTAAAGTTCATTGTTGGGTACCCCATAACTACAACAGTTAAAATACAGGTAGTCCTTGTTTAATAACCACAATTGGGACAGGTCACTCTCAGCAATTATTAAGCAAATGATGATGATAGTTAAGCAAATCATCCCCAGTTATTATGCAAGACATCTGTGACTGACACTTGCAATTTCACTACTGACTTCTCTGCTGACTCTTTTGTCAGAAGCTGGTTATGAAACACTCAATGATTATGTGACCACCAGGACGCTGTGACAATCATTAGTCCAAGGACTAGTCATAAAGCTACTTTTTTCAGTACCAACGTAACTTAGAATGCTTATTATTAAACAAAGCAGTCATTAAGCAAGGTCTACCTATAACAAAGAAGTCAAGGTACATCTCATTGCTTAACCTTGGGTGGATCTATAAAAGTATCACTTGGTTATGGATTATTAATAGAGCAACAGTTGGAATTAAGATTGCTGTGAGAAATATCAACAATCTCAGAAATGCAGAAGATGCTACTCTCATGGCAGAAAGTGAAAAAGAGCTAAAAAGCCTCTTGATGTGGCTGAAGGAGAGTGCAAAAGTTGGCTTGAAATTTAACATTAAGAACACTCTCAATTCCAAATAGATGGGGAAGAAATGGAGGTAGTGACAAATTTTATTTTTCTGGGCTCTAAGATCACCGCAGATGGGGACTGCAGCCAAGAAATTAAAAGACGCTTGCTCTTGGGGAGGAAATCTATGGTAAATCTAGACAGCATACTTAAAAGCAGAGACGTCACTCTGCCAACTAAAGTGTGTATAGTCAAGGCTATGGTTTTCCCAGTTGCAATGTATGGCTATGAAAGTTGGACCATAAGAAAGATTGAGCGCCAAAGAATGGAGGCCTTTGAACTATGGTGCTGGAGAAGACTCCTGCGAGTCCCTTGGATTGCAAGGTGATCAAACCGGTCAATCCTAGAGGAGATCAACCCTGGCTGCTCTTTAGAAGGCCAGATCCTGAAGATGAAACTCAAATACTTTGGCCACCTAATGAGAAGGAAGGACTCACTGGAGAAAAGCCGAATGCTGGGAAAGATTGAGGGCAATAGAAAAAGGGGACGAGAGAGAATGAGGTGGCTGGATGGAGTCACTGAAGCAGCTGGCATGAGGTTAAATGGACTCCAGGAGGACAGAAAGGCCTAGAGGAACTTTGTCCATGGGGTCGTGATGGGTCGGACACAACTTTGCAACTAACAATGATAATAGATATATTTAAGTAATGGAGTTCAGTTAGCAAAGGACAATTGTAGGATTCATTTCTTCAGATCATTGTCATTATAACCTACATGCACACAGCAGTATTACCTTTCTGATGAAATTCACGTGACATTCTCCTTTTTGCACAGGTGGGGGACATTCTGGAGGCACTTTGTAGGCCTGGTGAATTTTGCTTTGTTGTGCAGCATACAAAATAGCAGACAAAAAATGAACTTCGATTGTGTTGACCTCCTTGATCACATCAGTAACATCAAATTTCTATTTTGGGGATAGACCAACAAAGAGAGAGAGGGTGATTATAGACAAAATGCATGAATTACTCTTCTGCACAGATTCATTTGTATGTTGGTTCAAGTTATGTGTACTTGGATTCTTCTGTTTTTAGATCTATACCACATTTGTGGGCACTGTTAAGAAATATGGATGATTTGATGATTTGATGATTTGCTTTCCAATTTCTCCAAAAGAAAGGAACTGCAGGGAAATATTTTTCTGCTTCGATCATAGCAAACCTTCTGGGTAAGAGCAACAATAGCTTCGTTAGCTGCTGATCGGCCCTGTATTTGACAGTGATGTAAGTGGAAGAGGTGCTTTTCAAGCAATGCTGAGCTTTCTGCAAAGGGAGTTTAAGGAAGGTAATGAGAGTCTTGCGCTCCCATTTCTACCCTCTTATTATACAGTATTTTTTGAATAGAAGAGATACAGTACCTAAGAGCTGTTCCTAGTGCCACATTACCCCGTCTTAGTGATGACCCAGATAGTTACTGATTGCCTTACTCATTTCATGATGTTGCTGTTGAACATCAAATTAATCTGCAATAAAACATCTGGACAATCATCAATCTGGAGGAGAAAGTGCTTATAGTGAATCCTACATTGTGGACAGGGTTGGATGTGATTATCTCTTAGGTCCTTCCAATCGATGATTTATGATCTATTATGTCAATGTGATTAAAGAAGATAATTTGTATCATAGAGACTTGGATGAGAAATCTAAGTGGCCCAGATTTAATCAATTAAATATGCCCAAATACAGGTTGAGTGTATTTGTGGAGTTGCATTCATACACAGAAATTCCATTCTCATCACCAATTTACTCATTTTGCAATTTGAGTCCCCAGAATGCAATCTGTATATAAGGGCCGATGTTTCATTTTGAGTTGAAGGGATAGAATAGAGTGTGCATGGTTTTTTTTCCCATGGATATATCTATTCTAAATACAATTTGTGTTGACTATCACTCCCATCTGCAGGAACGGGGAACAAATTACAATGGTCCATCCCCAAAGATTTATGAGATTAAAACAGTGGCCCCCTTTTGGGCACCAGGAACTGGGTCTTTGCACAAAAGTTTTTCTGCTGATCGGGGATTGGGGGGGTGTTGCATGTTGCCTGCATCCTATGAATGGGGCAAAATACATCAAATGTATATATTCTTTTCTCAATCACAGAAAACTCTTTAGGACAACTGTAACATATTACACACTGCATTGGGAGCTACTATCTTGAGTTAAACCAGGAATGTCAAACTCGATTTCATTGAGGACTGCATCAGAGTTGTGTTTGACCTTGGGGGGGCCTGCTTGGGGATGGCCAGGATGGGCGTAACCAGTTTGACATCACTCGTGTCAGGGGCATCACTCGTGGTGGCCTGAGTGCTCTGCCAGTGAAAGCATGCTCCATCTTCAGCTGGGACAGTCTCTTGCAACCCCCTGCCAGAGAAATCAGAGCTTGGGAGGGCTATGTGCGGCCCTTGCAAACTCCGTTTTCGGCTGAGATGGCCTCCTGCAACCCTCTACCTCAACGCTCCCAAGCTCCATTTTCACTAGAGAAGCATGTGGCTGGTCCTTCGCTGTTTCCAGGGTGGCCCCATGGGCCAGATCTAAGCACCCCATGGACCGGATCCAGCCTGTGGGCCTTGAGTTTGACACCCGAGTTAAACTATTGAACCTGAGTTCAATAATTTTATTTATTTATTTTATTTTGTCAAGCGATTATAAGATAACAGGTATAAGTATAAATGTAGTTATGAATACATGAAATGGATACGAATAAGAAAAAAAAGAAACAATAGGACAGGGACGGTAAGCACATTGGTGCGCTTATGTATGCCCCCTACAGACCTCTTAGGAAGGGGGTGAGGTCAACAGTAGATAATCTAAGGTTAAGGTTTCTGGAGTTTGGGGAAGAAACCACAGAGTCAGGTAGAGTATTCCAGACATTGACCACTCTTTTGTTGAAATCTTATTTCCTGCAAGTTGAAAACATATGAAATGTCCTGAATTTAAGATATTTTTATGTTTGTTCTCTTCTGTGACTTTAACGAAGCACAATGCAAAAAAAAAAAAAAAGATACTCACATACGTCTGGAACATATTATCTGTCTTTCCAACAGTTATGTTATTGACCACAATCTGTGCTACCGTATCTACCCCGTCAAAAACCAAAATCACTTTTTGCCATGTGCTGCAGAAAAGATAATAAAAAAAGAATTTTGAATCATTTTATTTGTTATATTAACATTCCTTCTTTACAATTGAAACCCCACTCCCAAATTCTATCATTACAACAAATCTGCAAAATAGGTTAGGTGACTTATAGACCAGTACCTGGATCAGCAATTCTCCTGTTCAAAAGTATATTCAGGGGGGTTTATTCCTAGATAAATGCAATGTGCAGTTTAAACCTTAGTAATCTTAAATTCAGTTTTATCACACACCTGATATTAAACGGAGCTTTGAATGTTCTGCTATATGTCCAGTTATCCAAGGAGATCCATCTGTAGGCCAGATCATTAAATCTATAGTAAGGATCCTACAAACCAGCCACATGAAACAAAGAAACAAACAAAAGCTTAAAATTGAGTAGTGAAATACATTACATAGAAATGTTTTAAAGGTTACTGGCACAGGAAATTGCAAACAGCTATTAAATAAGGTAAAAGCATTAATGCCTGTTTTGCTTTCACTCATCCCTGTTGCTCAATAAAAGAGAGGATTCTACATTCACATCCAGTTAGTTCATTAGATTAGGACATTTCACAAAATTAGAATTTATTTATTACTCTCCAAAGTCATGAACAATACTGTAAAAATAAAGTAAAAATAAATGAACACTGTTTTTAATTTGACTTTTCCAAGAAAATCTATCCATGGGTTATATTAGATACAGTCACTACAAATCAATGACAAACAATAATTTATGGTTACAAGCAGTCCTTAAGTTACAGTGGCATTTGGGACTGAAATTGACATTGCTAAGCCATGCAGTAATTTATTGCATTAAAACTCCCCAGGCAGAACCAAAGGTTGGTAATTAAGATAATTTTAATCTGAAGAACATAGATTTGCTGAAATATGCCAACTTCAAACATTTTGATAATCTCAACAAATCATGATTAAGATTAAGGTTGGATGTAGGAAGAATTGTGGTTACAATTATGGTTACAAAAATAGAAGCAAAACCTACTACTGTAATCTCTTTTATGAGACTGTACTAAGAGAAATGGAGTGTACGAGACAGAGGTTGACTAGAATTTATGCCCATCACACATGCACGCACCCAGTTTATAGTTACTGTATTAGTTCCTATTAGGCAGAGGCAGGCATCTTTTTTGTATTTGTGGACTTCAAGGAGCCCATTGTTGTTCTCACAAAATGGTTGCCATGAAAAGGGAGAGGCTTGAACATTCACAAAATGCTTGTTGTGCTTGACTTGGGTCATCAACAAGTAGACAACTTCCAATTAATACACAAGGCTGCATTTTCACCTTGTCCGAAGGTCTATGCAAGATCCAGAACTTACTGGAGTATTACTCTGGAACACAGAATACTATCTTCCTAGAAAGCTAATTTGGGTGGATAAGGGAATGTGTATCAATGCATACAATGCATATTCTTGGTGTCTTAGAGGTCAACACCTAAAAGAGGAACATTTTTCATATATACAGTAGTAATCCCTTCCTTGAAATCACCTGAATTGCACAGGATAGAGACAAGAATTGGAATGAGGCTTCCTTCGATGTACATGTTCTTTAATTTATCTCAATTTAATATTCAAACCCAATCCTGAATCACCTCATAGATTTATAAGTCACAGGAGTGTTACAGACAAAGCATTTCTTCCAGGAAATGCTTGTTCTGAATTACAGCGACATGCTGTAGTGATCAGATGTGGTCAATGTTGTTTTGAATCACCAAACTGGCAATTTTCAAGGCTAAATACAAGAGACAAACTTTCCATATACCCAAATCAACCAGCAAAATATTGACAAATGTGATTAAAACAGAGAGCAAGCAGACTGCATTCAACTCCAATAATAACGATATAACAAATAAGTCTTCAAGCATGTGTTCTAATGTAGGCATAACAATTTAGGCAACCAAGCTGTAAACGTTAGCACCAGGTGGTAGAGATATCACACATGCTTAATAGACATAGTATGTTACTCTGACAAATGAGGAGAAAAATTGGGCAGAAAGGGCAATTCTATATCCTAATTATGAAGATAGAAGATTTGGAAGGCCAATAATTTGTAATAGGTCCCACTTATTACATTTGTGATCCACACTTATTAAATTTGTGATCCACATCTGAAAACTGATTTAATGGACACATGTGTAGAAAGTTAGCACCTACCCCTCTCCTAGAAGAGTGAAATATTTTAGGAAACATTAAAAAGGCAGAATATTATATTTCCCCTAAAAGAGAAATGGAAATCTTAAGGGAGACAGAAACTCAGAGCTTCAGCTCCCTGCCCCCCAGCAGATATTGGTGCCCATTAAGATGGACTGGGTCAGCCTATCTACAATACAAAAGACCTTCAGCTCCAGGGTGATGGAATTAAGACATGACCCTCCAGCTCCAGGACATAATAGGATTAACCCGTCTAGCAGCATGGCTCACTGCATTGCAAAACCTCCTAAGGACATTACATCAACCCAGGCTTCAACCAAACTTATCTCAGACAAACTCCTAGGATGGGAGTCTGACAGCAACCAATAGAATACATGCTCTTTCCACAGGAACAGGAAGCTCAAGTTCAAAGCCCAGAGAAGTTATAAATAACCCTCACTCTCCACCCCATGTGGTCAGCTATCCAGGACTTCAAACCCATGTGGCTCTATTCATCAATAAACTATCTTTCCAATCAACCTGCATGTTTCCAGTATCTTTCTCCCACTTGGAACTGAACCAGATGGATATTTCTTCTAACACATGGGATCTCATGTAACCCTCATCAGCAATTGCTTTAAAAAAAATGTGTCTTCTACACATGCTGTATGATCCCCCAAATCACATTTAAGAGGAGCCAACACTTGATACTGAACACTGCATGAATGCTCTGAATGACTTTTTCCCTTTCAAACTTTGAAACTGCCCAGTGTTATTTAAAGAATGTTCATATGACTTCTCGGTAGAATCAGCTACTATACATTCAGAGTATCAATTTGTGCAACTTCATGAGGAAGGAAGCAGCTGTAACTTGTACTGGCAGGTCTCAGCACAACCAGAAGAGTTAACAACCTGACATTAGTTGATTAATCAGAAAGATAAGCCACCTACTGTGAAGAAATGGGTAATTTATAGAAGTAATTTCCAATGTTTTTATAAGCAGATATTTTGCCTTGCTAATGCACTACAATGTCAACTCAGGCAACAAATAGAAATGAGTGTATCTATGCTATGTAGTTTGTAGCCATAGGCATAGATCATTAAATATAGACCACCTACCATGCAGGGAAATTAACTGTTCTATTTAATATTCAGCTTTGATGAAGTCTCAAAAATGCAGAATTGCTCATGATGACAACAAAACAAGGCCAATAAAATGTTCAATTACCTATGGTAGAAAAGGGAATTATATTTGAGCCCTAGGGTATTTTGCTGAGAAAAAAATTGCAAACAGGAAAGAATATGGTTGAAGTGCATAAAATTGACACTGTGGGGAAAAAGTGAACATGGAGGGGGGTTTTAATCTCATTTTCCCTTAACTTTAGAACGCAGGGACATTCAACATAGTTGAACAGTAGGAGATTCTGTACAGACAAAACCAATCCCTTATATGGCCACCTGTATGAGGTCACCCAGCAACATTATGTGCATGAAATTGTGATGATGGTATCCATTTAGTCAAGTCTGACTCTTCACAATTCTATAGGCCAAATCTTTCCACATCTCCCGACCTTGAACTATTTCTTTGAGTTGTTCTATGCTCTGCTGATGTCAGCTTTGATGGTGTCCAGCCACCGTGTTCTTTGATGGCCTGGTTTCCTTTTACAACTAACTCTTCCAAACATAATGCCATGAATTTTCCCACATGACATGGCCAAAGTAAGTGGGATGCAGTTTCGTCTTCCAGTGACGTGTCTGGTGTTAGTCTCCTTTGCTGTTCAAGGAATACGCAGGAGCCTTCTCCAGCATCACAGCTCAAATGAGTCAATTTTCTTCCTGTCTTGTTTTTTTTAACGTCCACATTTCAAAACCAACAGAGCAAACTAACCTACATTTGATTGCAAGTTCAATGTATGAAAATATAAAATGGAAATTTAATTTAATTATCTAATTAATTCATCTTTACTATAATTATATCCAAGTTCCAGTTTTACCTGAGATGGATTTGCAACTGATTATAACCTGCTCCCTTCTCACTTGCTCATAGTAGGACAGTCTCTCTAAAGTAGGGGTGTCAAACTCAAGGCCCGGGGGGCCGGATCCAGCCTGTGGGATGCTTAGATCTAGCCCGCGGGGTTGCCCTAGAAACAGCAAAGGACTGCCCCCCAGTGCCTCTCCCAGCAAAAATGGAGCTCGGGATGGCTGCAGCTCGCTTGATCTCCATTTTCACTGGCAGAGGTTTGCAGGAGGCCATCACAGCCAAAACGGAATTTGAGAATATGTCTTCACTCATAGAGTGCTCAGGCCAACACAGGTGCCCCCAACACAAATAATGTTGAGCTGGCCACGTCCACCGTGGCCACACCCACCCCAGCCCCCAAGGTCAAACACAATCCTGATGCAGCCTCAATGAAATCAAGCTTGACACCCCTGCTCTAAAGCTTGTCCAATGTGCTAAGCCTCGACAAACAGTATTGGTCCCTGTAGCCCTGAATTATTAGAACATATAATACAGATGACTCTTAAGCAACTGCTTTTTTGATGGACTAATTCATGGAAATCTAGCAAATTATGTAAATCTAATATAGGTAGTCCTTGACTTAGAACAGTTCATTTAGTGATCATTCAAAGTTACAGTGACACTGAAAAAATGAAACTTATGACCATTTTTCACAGTTATGACCTCTGCAGCATCCTCATGTTCATGTGATGAAAATTCAGATGCTTTGCAACAGGTTCATACTTATGACTATCACTGTGTCCATGTTTCCATATCGTCATGAAAAGTCAATGGGGAAGCCAGATTCACTTAACAAACATATCAACTGCACTGATTCTCTTAACAATTGTGTCAAGAAAAGTCATAAAATGGGGCAAAACTTACTTAACAAATATCTCACTTAACAGAAACTTTGGGCTCAATTGTGGTCATAAAACGAGGACTACTTGTACTTCTGCATTAGTTCCTGTTTTGCCTTTAACTACGGTTGATTATATAATTTTTTTTCTTTGCTGGATATAGGAAGAAATAAGTCACTTAAAGCTCAACTATATATTTTAGACCAGGGGTGTCAAACTGGCAGCCCGCGGGCCAGGTGTGTCACGCCACCCCAGCTCCATGAAGAGAAAAACAATGTGATACGTCACATGATGGCAACATGACACAGCGAGTTTGACAACTATATCTTAGACCATCAATTGAAATTTGAGTAATAAAACAACTTCTATGACCTGTGTAATTCAGTCACACAGGCAGTGGTAGAATTTATTCAGATAAATAAGCATGTGGATGAATATATGCACACTCATGCATAGACTTAATTTAACACACTTAGTCAGCCACTGTGAGGTTTTACTTGGCAAAAAAAATCTGGTAGCTTGTTTAGAACCTGGTTTCAGTGCAAATACAGAGAATTCAGCACTCACACTTTGGTTTCAGGAATCAAAAGAAAACGCAGACATGCTCCCTGCCGCATATTCACATGGAAACTGCTGAGCGCACTTAATAGAAGTGTCCAGCTCTCAATGAAATTGCTGCCTAACCCTTTCTCAAAAATAGACTTCAAATCCTGAACTATTCCATTACGAGGTAAGCCTTGAAATGTGAGTCATTCATTCCACTATCCTTGAACGGCTTCAACAGCCTTCATGAAATGCTTAGCAGCGCCTAATAAAGTACCCCAGGATACTTTTAATAATTTGTACAATAGGATACCAATTGCCACAATCATCAAGCAGAAATTATCAGATGAATTTGTGGAAAATCATTACTTTTGAAAGATCCGTCTGTTTTACTTCCTATTAACATGTGTTTGATTCCTAATCCCTACCATTATGCTCAAACGAGGCAATACCTATTTAGAATGCAATTCTATACCTGTCTCCTGTTAAATAAGTGCAAAATCAGGACTGCAGGCTTCACAACAAAAGGATACAAGGAAGCTGGACTTGATTAGGAGCCTTTTAGATTCCTGGTGTGAGCTAAAGTATTACAGATATTGGTCATTAAAACAAATAAAAACTATGCACCAAGGAAAAGATTGGTTATAGTTGACTTCATGTTATGTGTGAATATAATATAAAATATAATAATATATAATATAATAATGTATAATATAATATATAATAATATGTCATATGTCATATCCTATCATAAATATATATATGCATCAATATTAACTGGTGGAAAGATACAGCCTCATTTAGGCCTAAGATAGATATCACTGACAGAAAGAAGTTATGTCCCTTACACACAAAAACCAATTAATTCTGCATGGGAAGCAATGGATAACATACTTATATTCAAATACATTTCAGAATGTATTGGGGGCTGGTGGTGGAAGGAAGCTTCCAGCAAATTCCATCAAACCTAAAACACACAACACCTGCAGAGATGAGCACATCATAGGAGCAACTTAATCACCAATGAAACAAGGAAAAACACAAAGCTCCAGAATACATGTTCTTTATCCAGCTAAGGCACCAGAACATTGGGTTGGGCACATAGAAAGCCTCACTCAGCCTTGAAAAAAGCGTCCATCCTTCTTGTTTTTTGTTCCATAAATTGAAATAGTTTTCATTTGGCAACTTCTGAATCACATGGCTGGGAGGGACTTCGGAGATCTTCTAGTGATCTATAAATCTTGCTCGAGGCAAGAGCCTTATTATACCATCCCTGTCAAATCCAAGAGCACCCCGTCAGGGACAATTCAGCCCGAATTTGCCACTCTAAATAGCAGTCACAACTGTCGCAGGATACAGTGAACCACAGTTATCACACATACACCAATCTGGGCTCGCGAGGCAAGTCCTGCCAACCACCTGCTTTCCAACGTGCGCCAAGCCGTCACAATAATACCTGGATGAGACCCTCTCGGAACAAGGCGGTGTGCACGCAGCCCGGGACCTCGCCTTTCAGAGCCAGCGAGCCGTTCGCGTTGTTCAGGCGCCAGCTGCCCCGCAGGCTGCGCACAGCTGTTCCTCCCGCGGGGCTCGGCGAACTGGAACCGAGCGGGAAGCCGCTCCCGAACAGGGCGAGCAGCAGAACCGCCAGCGCAAGCAGGCGGTGCCCGCTCTCCATCCTCGGCTCTGCAGAACAGTCAGAGGTTGCTGGCAGAAGAGGCGCGGCGGGGGGAGACCGATGGGGGCGCAGCGGGAAGGAGAACCTCCCAGTCCCGGGAGCAACGTTAACCGAGCTTTCCCCGGAAAAGCGAAAACTCCCGTGCGCCTTTGGCCTCCGCGCAGGGGAAGAAATACGCCTGCGCGCCTCCGGGCCGCTGCAAAGGAAGGCCGGCGCTTTCGCTTCACGCGACTGCCAAACGCGTTCGGAAGTTGGGGAGAGAAGTCGAACCGAGGTGTGGGCCTGGCTAGTCTAGCGAAGACAAGGACCAGGGGAGACATGATAGCAGTGTCCCATTATCATTATTATCATCATTATTATTATTCGTAGTAGTAGTAGTAATTATTACTGCTACTACTGCTACTTAATATATTTTATATTATTTTATAATTGTATTATAATATGTATTATAATATAATTATGTAGATTTAATTGTGTTAAGTGTTAGATCATTTTGGAATTTGTCTTTAATTGTCATAGAAGGGGAGCCATTTATATGTTTTTTTCTTTAAAAATATACTCTGAAGGAAAATAATAAAGTGGGAATCTAAAACTGTACAGGCATACAGGTAGAGGCTAAAACATATGAAGAACGGTTGCAGGAACTGTGGTTGGCTAGTCTTGTGAAGAGAAGGACCAGAGCAAACATGATAGCAGTGTCCCAATATTTGAGGGGCTGTGACACAGAGGGAAGGGGTCAAGCTATTTTCCAAAGCACCCTCAGGCCAGGCAATAATGGGGGGAAACTGGTCAAGGAGAATCTTTTCATTCCCAACCATCCTGTTAGAGCTGAAGAAGCTTCTTGGATGAGAAGCGAAACATCTCCAAAAGCAAAAACCAAGGAAGTTCAGTTGCCTTCTGAAAAAGCACCTTTGGTCAACGAAAGATTCAACCTGGAAATAAAGAGAAATTTTCTGACAATGAGAGATCAATCCACCCATGGAACAGAAGTGGCCTTCTGAAGTTGAGGGAGCTTCATCACTGGAAGCTTTCCAGAAGAGACCAGACTGCCATCTTGTCAAAAACAGTGTAGGGTTTTCATACTTGGCGGAACATTGGGCTAGATCAGGGGTCGCCAACCTTTTGGACCTCAGGGACCACCAAACTCATAATTTTAAATTCCACGGACCACTAATATGAATTTTGACTGACGGTGACTTGTTGACATTGATGGGAGAGAGAGAGAGAGAGATCTGATCTAACCTTGGAGGGCTGGTGATGATGCTTCTCTCTCTCTCTCTCTCTCTCTCTCACACACACACACACACACACACACACAAAGGTCCCTCACACACCCATACCTCTTAAGGTAGACACATTCCTAACCTTTTTCAGCTCCATTTTTCAGTATCCTTCGATCCCAAATAAAGAACGATCAATTGGTAGGACAATGGTTGGGGGATTTTCCTACAGACTTTTGGGGGGATTTTCCCAGGGTCTCTGCTGCTTCTGCTTTTGGCTGGATGCAAGGAAAGCAGCAGAAATCTTTCTCTCCCCCACACTCTGCCAGAAATAAGTCTTTGGAACCCTGAAAGGCATCTTGCTGCAAGAGGCTGCACCAAAAGTCTGCTGCTTCTGCAGAGACCCTGGGAAAATCCCCCAAAAAGTCTGCAGGAAAATTCCCCACCCTGTTTTCCTACCAGTCAATCATTCTTTACCATCTCCAGCTCCATTCTAAGGGGGGGAGAGAGAGAGAGACTTTTTTTTTTTTTGAAACAAATTTTATTAATCTTAAAGATAAAACAACACATCATTAACCATTAAATACATAAATACATAAAACCTCTTAACATTATAAATTTTTACAAGTCGAATAAAACATTATTTTTATACAACATAATTCTAATTTATCCCGTTTCCATATGGACACAAATATCTTTCAGCAAATTTCTCATTATTTCTCTTTACTCTTATTCAATTTCATTTCTTTTCTATATTTATCCATTTTATAGTCATCATATTCATTTTTTCTGGCTTGTTTACAATTATTCTCATCTAACATTCCTCCAAGGTTTTATTGATTCTTTTTTTTTTTTTAATAAAAAACAAATTTTATTAGTTTTACAAAAAACACAATACACACAAAACACAAAACACAAAACATAAACAAAACTAAAAGATCTTTTCTGAAGGTTGTTTGTTCCCGGGTTAAAACTCTTCACACAGACACAAATTCAAACATCATATTCATCCCATATATCCTTCCATATCTTATTATCATTTTCTTTTTTATATATATATATAAAAACCATTTTTATCAGTTTTATAAAAACAATGCACAAAGAGTCAAGGCATAACAGCTTATAAATTCTTTTCTAGGAAAAAATAATAAGAAAAGACCAATAAGACATAACATTTCCAAATTATAATATCAATACTTCATATAGTATTAACTTCATATCTTATCCCTACTTCTCCTTTCCATCCCAATTATTTCTTATTAATTAAAATTTTATTGCCTTTTATCAATATACAAAATCCAAAAAAAAGCATATATATCCTTCCATATCTTATTACCATTTTCAACAACATTCTTTGTCTGTTCTATTTCCAATTATCCATTCATCTTTTTTTCTTTTACTATACTTCTCCTGTACACCAATTGGAGTAACATCTATAACTCATTACCCTAACTTAAAAATACTTCGTATAGCAATTTTTCTTGGGATTCTGTTTAAAAGATTCTAAGATTACATAATGAATTTTATATTCTAAATACACATATAAAAACACAAACTTATGTACCCTCCAGAATCCCTCTTTTAATCTAAATTAAATTCACCCATTGTCTCTAAATAAACTTTTTTTCTTTAGGTCTTGCTTCCCCCCATTAAGGCTTCTCCTCCCCCCCTTTCTCTCTTGCTTATTCTTCTCCTTGCCCTTTTTACCCCTTTGCTTTTTCTCCTCGCTTTTCTTGCTCCTTTTCCTTTGCTTTCTAACCTTGCCTCCACCTTTTCGCTCATTTTTCTCTCTTTTGGTTGTTTTTATAATTCTTAAAATCCCCTTTTTCTTATCCTTTTTCTCCTCCTCTCCGGAAGGGACCCATTGTTCATCAAAGATGGCTTCTTCTTCCTCTTCTTCCTTGTCCCAGTCCTTCTGCTGCGTAATCAACTTTTCATAAGTACATAACGCCATTTCTAAGAATTGAAACAAAGTGCCCAAAGTATCTTCTTTTTTATATTTTTGATATTCAATCTCTAGTTCATCCACAAACGATGCCATTATGAAAAGGGAAACTTTTTCCAAAACAACCACAAGTATTTTTAATCAAAGACAATCAAAAGCAATTAAAAAAAAAAGTTCCAAAAGTTAATACTTTTCTTCCTTCTTCTCTTTCTCTTTCTGGGGTTAATTTTTAATCAAAGAGGTCCAATTACCATATATCTTCCTTTGGGATTCTAGGCAATCTCCTCCTTTTTCAGCTTCTGCTCCAATTTTTTTTTTCTCTCCCTTCCCACTTGCAATGTCAATTTTAAATAATCAGAAATCCATACCTCCAACAAGGGTTTTCCAATTTCTTAAATTTTTCAATGTCCAAGAATCCTTTTGTCTCTTAACTTCAACTCTCAAAGCAATTCACTTTCAATGTCCAATATATCCAAATATTTCTGCTGTTTCCATGGGGTGGGAGAGTAAAGGAAAAAAAAAAAAAGTTCCCTTTAACAGCTTCTCCGCCGCTTTTCGCTCTTCTTAGGGATACAATGTATCCTCCAGCACAAACAGCTCAGTTCCAGGCAATTTAAAAGATGTTACTTGACCCGGCTCAGACAAAACTTTCACTCTTCACACTTCCTCCAGCACAATCTTACCCGGTTGCAGGCTTCTTCGTGGCGGCCATTGCTGACCGCCGCTCCACCGCCTTGGGAAAAAGGGGTTTTCCCGGAGAAGGGGGGGGTCTGCGACACCCCCACCTCCCTATCCGACTCCCCTCTCTCTTCAGCTGTCCCTACAGGGCAGCCATATCCCCCTGACCCATCTGGATCGGGGGTACCTCGACGGCTAGCACAGCAGGAATCGCGAGCTGTCGCGAATTCCTGCTGCCCCGAAGCCACGCGAAACCGGAAACCCCCAGAGAGAGAGAGACTTTTGACTTCATGCAGGGAAAGTAGCAGAAGTCTGTCTTTCCCCAAAACTCCGCCAGAATGGCACAGCTCTTGGAGCCGGATAGCTTGCAGGGTCCCAAAGACTCATTTCTAGAGGAGCTTGGGGGAGAGAAAGAAAGACTTTTGCTGCTTTCCTTGCATACAGCCAAAAGCAGAAGAAGAAAGATGCAGCCCGGTGGCCAAGCCAGGTGAGTGGGGCAAGTTCTTCCTCTTCGCTCTTTCCCCCCTCCCCTCACTACTTCATGTTAACAGATAACAGATAATCATAGTTGGAAGAGACCTTGTAGGTCATCTAGTCCAACCTTCCCTGCCCAAGCGGGAGACCCTACACCATTTCTGACAAATGGCAGTCCAATCTCTTCTTGAAAGACTCAACTGATGGCGTTCCCACAATTTCCGAGGGCAAGCTGTTCCATTGGTTGATTGTTCTCAGTGTCAGAAAGTTTCTCCTTATTTCCAGGTTAAATCTCTCCTTGCTCAGTTTCCATCCTTTATTCCTTGTCTGGCCTACAGGCATTTTAGTCCTTCCTCCCTGTGGCAGCCTCTCAGATATTGGAAGACTGCTATCATATCTCCCCTGGTCCTTCTTTTTACTAGACTAGCCATGCCCAATTCCTGTAATTGTTCTTCAAATGTTTTAGTCTCTGGTTGCTCTTCTCTGTACTTTTTCTAGAGTCTCAACATCTTTTTTGTAATGTGGTGAACAAAACTGGATGCAGTACTCTAGGTGTGGTCTTACTAAAGCTTTATAGAGTGGTATTAGTACCTCCCTTGATCTTGATTGTATCCCTCTGTTAATACAACTTAGCATTGCATTAACTTTTTTGGCTGCTGCTGCTGCACACTGCTGGCTTATATTTAGCTGGTTGTCCACTAAGACTCCAAGACCCCTCTCACAGTTACTGCTATTAAGCCTGGTTTCACCCAGTCTATATGTGTACTTTTGGTTTTTCTTGCCTAAGTGTAGGACTTTATGTTGTTTGCAATGCAAGTGATGCAAGCCTCAAGTTCCCACAGGCCATGTGGGCGGTGCAGCCTTGTATTCCCACGCAGCCTGGATTAATTGGTTTGGGGGTGACATTTCCCTGTGGACCACCAAACTTTTCTTGCAGACCACCCATGGTCTGCGGCCCACCGGTTGGTGACCACTGGACTAGATGACCTCTGAGGTCCCTTCCAACTCTGCTATTCTGTTATTCAAGTCTATGGCCACACTATTCCCCTCTAGATATGGGTGATGATTCAAGATGGTGACACCACTTCTTTAAGAATGACAAAAGGCGGGGCAGGTGCTGTTCTTTTCCCGCGGCCCTGCACCTTGACAATGTCTTTTCCGGACATCCTCCTTCTAAGTTTCGTCCTGCAGTTCAGCAGAATGACTCGGCTTTTAAAACTATCTCTTTCCCCCCACATCCTCCCTTTGCGTCAAGCTTGCATTGGTGAGGTTGGGAAATAACATCTGGGTGATGTTCTCATGTCATTTATCCTTGGGTAACAGAACGCCTGTTTCTGGTTCAGACGGGGCTGTGCATGTCTTGGAGCAGTGCTCGGGAGGGGAGAAGGGAGAAGAGGAAGATTTAGGGATTTCAGTCTCTTCTATTCACTGTACAGGTAGCCCTCGATTTACTACAATTCTTCGATTTACCACAATTCCTCAATTTACCACAATTCAAAGTTACAACAGTACTGAAAAAAGTGACGTGACCATTTTTAACACAACAGTTGCCGCATTCCCATAGTCATGTCAAAATTTGGATCCTTGGCACCCGGCTCATATCTATGACAATTGCAGAGACTTGGGTCATGTGGTCATCTTTTACAACCTTCTGACAAGCAAAGTCAATGTGAAAGCTGGATTTATTTAACAACCGTGTTACTAACTTAACTGCAGTGATTCTCTTAACTACGGCAAGAAAGGTCATAAAATGAGATAAAAGTCACTTAACAACTGTCTCACTTAGCAACAGAATTTTTGGGGTCAATTATGGATGCGCATCTGTAATTTCTTTTGTGAATGCTGTCTAAATTTAAGCTACTGCTCTGGTACCTCACTTAACTGCATTTATTTATTTGATGGGAGTGATGGAGTGGTGCTTGTAGATGGCATAGCTTATTTAGGAATTTTTGCCATCCTTTAAGCTTTTTCTCATCGTGAGTTTGTAATCCTTCCCCTGTGGAGGAAGGGTGATGCCGGAAGTCTTGAGGGAGTGAGGGACTTCTCCATCATGAATAGTTGCTGTCCAATCTCTAATGATGGGAACCTGAACCTATTCCAGTTGCATTTCAGGCCAGGGTACAGGATTGCGACAGCTTTGATTTGCTTATCAATTATCTTTGGTAGAGCTTTATTAGCCATGAAAACCAGTTGGGTGACTTTGGGCCAGTCATTCTCTCTCAATCCAATTCACAAGATTGTTGTTTCAGGGAAAATAGGAGGAGGAAGGTGTGTTGGATATGTTTACTGCGTTAAGTTATTTGTATAAATAAGAAAGGGACAGAAATAATCAAATAAACTTCCCAAGTTCCTGTTTTGAGAGTATAATATTTCATTGACTATTTTCTTCCAACATGAAGCTCATTCCTAGAGGCATGTTACATACAGTATTTTGCCAGATCTGCAATTTTGTATTTATAAATTCTTGAATAACTTCCACCTGGAAATAGGTCTGTTTTCAGGTAGAAATGCATCGAACAGAAACAGGGGAAAAAAACATACTTCTTGCAATGTTACTAAACTATAACTCTCAGCAGCTCCAGTTAACATGGCCATGGGTTAAGATGCAATCAGTTGTATTAGCAACTGGACAAGTATAGTTACCTTTTTTTCTATTTCATACCAGTATCTGAACAGATATTGTTAGCAAGATATTCTTTTATGTTAAAGGCAGGCCCACCTAAAGCATTTATCTGCTTTGCAAGCTCCATTCTTTTCCATGCCTCTAATCTATAGAATTATGAAGTTGAAAGATATCATTTAGGCCACTGGGTCCAGCTCAAATGATTCAAAGTCCCAGAGAGATGGTTATCTACCCTTTTTTCAAAAATATTGTGTGAAAAAGAACCTATTTCCAGCTGAGTCATTTGCAAATGACTTCACTGTTAAGCTTTGTTTTTTTTTTTTTTTTTTTTAAAGTTTTTATTAATTTTCTACAAACAAACAAGACAAACAAAACATAAAAACATCAAATCTTGTATGTACATCCAGTGTGTCAGTTGGTTCATCATTTTTGTGCATTCATTCTGTAGTCTCAATTACAATTATGTTACATAACAACTCATATTGTCAATCCAAAATTATATATCCTAATATCACTAAAAAAAGAAATTTTTGACTATATTTTTAATCATTTATGCTTAATGAGCTAACAATACTTTAAACCAGTTTACTCTATAACAAATCATCTAATCATATCAAATCAATCCTAAAAAATCCTTTATAAATATAATATCAAATAGCAAAATAATGACAAAATAAAGATAATCCTTACTATCTAGCATTCTAAATATTCTATTATCGTATTTTATCATCTAGCCATTTATAAAAAAGATCCCAAATTTCGTAAAATTGTTTATCCTCTTGCTCTCTAATTTCAAATGTCAATCTGCTCATCTCAGCACATTCCAATATTTTCTTAATAATTTCTTCCTGTAATGGTATTTTCTCATTCTTCCAATTTTTAGCAAATACAATCCTGGCCGCTGTTAATACATTTACAATCAGGTATTTCAA